>OX453283.1:14332793-15022793 GCA_949710005.1 Ricordea florida
TTGTTTTAGAGGAAAGTTTTGGTGACCGCGACTCGGATTTAGGTGAGTAAAGCGACCTAGAGAGTGAATGGGCTCTTTGAGATTCTAGTGAAAGCAATTCAGAGCAAGAAGAAGAGAATGAAGGCGGAATTATCAAAGAACGTGACAATGATATGAATGAAAACAATTACGTGGAAGCTAAAGTTGGTCAACAAAGAGGACAGAACATTAGTAGAGGTGCTCGTGGTGTGGTGAGAAGTGCTCGTGGTGCTGCTAGGACTAGGGATCTGTGCAGCACCATGTTTCAGAGTGTTTCAAAGGGACAACTTGGGAATATAGCTTATTATAGTTTCTTATTATAAATTCAAAATGGCTGACAGTCAAAACAGTAAGAAAATGACACCAATAACTTTTACAGTCTTTTCATTAGTTTTCCAGAATTAAATAGATATTAAAGGTACTGCTATGTGTTGTAAACAGCTCGCTCAAAGAAATTTTATTCAGATAAATTACTGTTTTGTTATAATTTTATCATTACCACTAAAATAAAATGTTGTAATTCCTGGTCATTATTGGTCAAATTATTCTCAATGTTACCTTTTTGATTATGTAATTCATAAAAAAATCATATAAAAGAAATTATCAAGTGCTTTAGTGCCTAAAATGGCAAAAATAAATTTTCATGAAAAATCCAATATGGCTACCGGTTACTGGGGCTCCGCAGGGTTGGCACTCAAAGGGTTAAAAACAGATTCGTTTTGTAGAATCCAGTGACTGTGGAAATAAGTAGCTAGTAGCAATTTCAGTTCCGGTTAATACAAAAAAATAAACAAAATATGCTGTTAGTGTTTCTGAAAGTGAGCAAAAGTTACGAACCCATGGGAAAGCAACAGCTTGAAAATCTGCTCATTGAAATGTGCAAAAAGGCTGGTTTTGTTACAAGTCTACACCCCCCAATGCATTCGAGCCATGTCGTTAACAGTCCGTGTATTTGCCGGTTTAGAGAACTCCTGTGCCAAAAGCGACAAACCACGCAAGCAATATTATAGAATCGATCAGGTCGTACAGTGCACGACCAACTATAGAACAAGAATTCGATTCATCCGTAATTGTCTGTCACTCTATAACTCAACAGAATATAGTCCGTTCCGTTCAACCTGTCTTTTCAGCTGGGCCACAGGTTGTACCAAGTTGTTTTTTTTTTCTTCGATGTCCTCAGCGCCCTCCATCATGCCTCCATTCAACAACAGTGCCAAGTTTGCCAGCAATCAACGTTTGACGTAAATCCTTCAACCGTTCCATATTTTTCTAATTTCTTTCGCAGTGACAGTGGGATGGTTGAATTTTCTTTCCTAATCCACTGGAAACGTTCAACTTTGACATGCTTTCGAACAATGCAGTTGGCAAAATAAATCAAAAAGGCTGTGATTTCGATATTTACATGTAAGGGGCGTTGGGAAAGTAAACTTGACATGACAGCCTGTAAAGCTCTGGTCTAATTACAGTTAAAAATAAATAATTTCAACCAGTCAATGTACTTGTTTTCGTCAGTAGCAATCGCCGCCAGACCACCACGTGTTTTCCTTTTTCAGTTCTTCAACATGTACAATGTAAGAATGAACTCGCGGAGGATTATAAAATCCATAAATCCCTTTTTGGCTTGCTGGTACATCGGAGGATAATGCTCTTGGCTGAGAGATTGTCCTCAAAATTTCACAAATGCCCTCAAAGCTTCGCTTCTCGGCCAAATGTTCAATTTTCGGACAATCTCTCAGCCGCAGGCATTAGCCGCCAAAATACCCGCCACCGGAAGGGTTTTATTTCAAATAATTAGTACTAATTAGTGCGCTGTCGAGGTAAGCATATCAAAAGAAACCAATACCCTGAATTGACCCGCTGTTTAGTTTACTCTGCTACGCCCTTACCTCTCACAGTTGCCATTCTCTGAGACTTTTCTGAGGCTTTGCACTCTAAACGAACACCGTCCTTCCTATCGTAACTTAAGGGAACCCACTGGCGGCAAGGAAAAATATACCTACGAATAGAAAGATGCTGCTTAATACCAACAAAATGCAGGTTATAACGTACGGACACCACGGGAGGACCTGACATAGGCCACTTGTTATAAGCGAGAAGCAGTAGACCTAATAAGTGAAAGATCGTCCCAGTTACGTGACCAACTTAAATTAAGCAGTTGCAAAGATGAGACCTGAAAAAAATTCAGCCTTGAACGGGATTCAAACAAATGACCTTGCAATACAGGTGCAATGCTCTACCAACTGAGCTATGGAGCAAACTGGGAGCTGGTCATTTGTGAGACACTTCATAATGTACTAGTAGAAGATGAAGAAATGAATGTGGATAGATGAAAATTTCAAATATAAAATTTTCATATATTCACATTCAAACAGTAGACGGTCGCGTTACAATATTGATTAACTAAAGAGAGCGTTGTGGGACACCACATTCCAGACCATCAGACAGGACTTTCTCCACCAACTGATATTAGTATTCAATAATACGCTTTGATGGCATATGAATAAAGGTTCGGCGAACTCTGCTGAAATTACCTGGTATTGATGTTATCAATCAGCCGTTCCGTTGACCGGTGTGGCACCTTAGAAGAACAGCCAACGGAGGATAACGCTGCCGAATGACGTAATCTCGTTTTGAAATTTGGGAAACTTCACGGGGCAAGCTGAGTAACAAAGTAACTAAAACGAGGAATTAGGAATTTGTTCGCTGTCAAGAAAGCTCTTGTTTCGCGACTTCGTCAGGAGGTCTTCTTCAGCCTTGCTATTTTCAAGCCGTGCTCAAGAGGCACGTCATGTGGTTGTAATAAATTTAAGTTTCTCATGCATATTTGTGATCTTCAATCCCCTCCTCTATCGCATTATCTGTGAGTATTTTAATTTATTTTCTTGGATTTTTACAGACGCAAGAGCTATCGAGCAATTTGAAGCCTCTGTCGGCATTTGGGAAATACTTGAGCCCTTTCAAAGCTTCAGTTAATAACTATCTCATGTGTCCGCCAGTTAAGCAGCTAATTGTTATTTCTCTAAACGACTCTCGTTTTTGGAGCGTTGGAAATCCACACAGGCGAAATCACGATTTCAGTATTACTTTAATAACGCCTGGTCAAAAGAGTCGCGAAAACTTAGCGATATTTGAATATATGATTTATCAGCATCAAGCTGTTTGCGTCAGCACGATTCCATAGTCAGTTCTATACCTATCGCATGTAATCCGTCTTTTTACGTTTCCCGCTCAAAATATGATAATTTTTGCTGCAATGTTCTGCCCATTTGTTCTTCCCAATAGATTTCTTATTCTGGCAAATCGGTTTATTGTGCGTCACCGTATTTCGTAGAAATAAATCCAAGACAACTACAACACCAAGAAAATACAATCATTACGATCTCGTTCCCAGAGTTCTCGTTCCAATTGAACTAACAGAAGTTTCGTTGTATTGCCACCATACGCATGCGTTAAACAATTGTAAAACTGAGGAGGTGCCATAAACGTACTGACACAAGTTTTTTCCACAGCATCAACATTAATGAGAAAATTGTCAAATTAAGCCGCAAGACAAACGATTAGACTCTACCAACTGAAAAATCTTAAGGACTGTAGAAGTGAACTTAATGAGGATGTTTTCTCAAAATATATACAAACTTGTTTAGGTCGAGGTTCACCTGACCTGATAACGATGTAACTTGTATGCTAAAAAAGCTATCACTATCTTTTGATCAACTTACTTTTCCTCCGTTTGCAAGTTGACAACAATAACTTCGTGCAGAAACCAGCCAGTCTCTTTTTCACTTCCTTTCACCGTTATTCCCTCTTTTCGTCGATGTCCCACCATGACATGGGTCAGGTTTCCCAAATGTTTGGTTTCAAACTTAAACGAATCTGTCTGTCCTCTTCTTAGAACTTTCTTCTTAGGACTGTTCTCAATCAGATATTCTTTCGATTTCTTTTGGTCCCCTTCTAAAATGATCCACGCATTCTGAGTTGTCCCTGCGTGCTGTTTGTCGCTTGTGAGAAACGTCAGTTCAAACGCTAAGAAATAGGAAAGAATGGGAACCTTAGTAAGACAAAAAAACCTGTTAGGATGGAGTTTGAGATGTTAATTAATTAGTATTTAATAAATGAGAGATCCTCGCAGTTATGAAAGCAACATAGTCAGTTGCCAAGTAACACCTGAAAACATTTTTTTACTTGTTGATGACGTCAATTCTCTTTCTTTCTTGGCATTGGAACAGACCAATTCTCGGACCAGACTTCCGTCATCTTTGTCTTTAGCGAGCCAGCGATTACACGGAAACATGTATTTCTCCCTGCTGGACTCATCTAAGATCTCCACGTTGTCTAGGAACCAGTTTGCACCAAGAAATTTATTATCGTGCCAAATACGGATCTTGGTTAGTTCACCTAAATGGACAAATACAGTCAACAATAGTCGCATCAGTACAAATAGTACTGTTATCAAAGGGGTCCTGTAAATACTTAAAAAAAATAAAATAAAATAAAGTAAAATAAAGAATAAAAATGTAAAATGTACAAGTAGAAAATAAAGGAGTGAAAAGCGGTACTATACAAAAAAAACTACAAATAAAAATGCTCGTTGACTTTTTGCCTACATGAAACTCTGGAGTTCACTTTCCGGATCTCTAACGGTAACCTATTGTAAATAAGAGCACCTAAAAAAGGACTTTGTCGACCAAACTCCAGTTTCATTTTCGGATGTTACAAATTTGTCGCTTGCGCGTAATTGAGTAGCTAAGTGTAGCTAAATTACAGTCAGTAAAGACAGGCATATTCATGGCCCTGTAAATACTTTCAGCTGCAGCACAGGTAATTAAAGGACTCACCCAAGCTCAGCAAATTCTTTAATTTAAACAAGTCTGTGTGGGCCCGTTCAAATTTGTCCTTATAAGTCTCTGAATTCTTCAAAGCCAGTTCTCCACTATCTCCATTCTCGCCGAATATCACTAGGAATACGTTGGCGTCCGTGCCGGCACCCATCACATCACCGGTCTTTACGTTTACTGTATATGTTGTTTCTGTTCAAGTTAGTCAAAAATAAAATTCAGTATTACACAGGCCACAATTAATACCTTCTCCCAAACATGTCTCTTAAGAAAATCGACGTTTAGTTTAAACTTCTTAGTATGCAGCCTTACGACTAAAGCACGGCACAGGGCTCCAATTTAAGAAAATTTCGTGCATTTTAATTTTGCGACTGGTCTTCAACTTTTTGGACGCAAAATTTTAATCGCAAAATGAAAACGTAAGTCGTAAAATTTGGACTAACGTTAAAGTAAAATTGAAAGTTTCTGGTTCTCAGTGACATATTGTGAACAATCTGTAGTCGCGTTTTTGCAACTTACACGAATTTTTTTAGTCGCAAAACAGAAAAATCTAATCGCTTTTGCAACCGTATCGGTGGCAATTTGGAGCCCTGCTGCAGCTAATAGGGTGTTTTACTGAGTGCTACTAAACGGGATTGGATAACCTTTGATATTGATCCCTTAGAAAACCGAAGAAACTCACTAAATTGTACTGACTTCCTGGCGGGTCCGCGAGTGTTGTAGAACACCACAATTTAAATAGTTTAACTGAGTCACCTTATGTACTGAGCAAAGGAAGAAACAGCCCCTAACCAACTGTTAGTCTGTCCGTGACGAAAGTCCACTTGTCGTCCAAAGTATTGGACAAAACGGTTAACCAGTATCTTGTATACTGACCAGACGACATTTAATTGTAATATGCCACGGTCTGGGATGATCAGCAGAACGTTTTACCCAATCATAATTGAAACAGAAGCAATGCACTCGTTGGAAACTAAAAAATCAGGTAATAATAAAAAAAAACCATGGGGGCTAGGTTGATGGAAAGATTAAAGATGAATACAAGCATTTTTCTTATGTTAAGGATCGTGAAGAATTCCTCTGTCGAAGACAAGTTCCCATGGTGTCTTAGGACGCTTACCATTAGCCAGAACTGGCCGGTCAGAGCATCCATTTGTAAAGAGAATTCCACCGTCAATCAGAACTGTCCAGCCAGATCAGTTTATTTCTATATAGCATGTATAGCGATGAGAGGTTTTTAGCGAAAACCCTCAAAAGAAGCCTGCTTCATTTTCAATGTGACCTGCCCGGCTGGTCAGTTCTGACTTTTGGTAAGCGCCCTTAGTTCGCCGGAGACCATTACGGACAAAATGGAAACCGAGCTTAAGACAAACTCACTTGATAAGACTTCTTCCCCTTGTGTTTCGGCAGGAATCTCCCGGACAAGCTTGCCATCACCTTCTGTTTTGGAGAACCATTGGTTGCACTTGAAAACACTGACTGAGTTTGTTTCTGTGTTTCGCATGATGACCTGGAGAAAGATATTCGATTTGTAATCAAACCCAACGAAAAAGAAGAAAAAAAAAATAATAAACACTGTTGGAATAGATTGCCAAGACAGCAGAGTCGTACTGAACGCATTTTGATACGTTCCCAAGGAGAAAGATATGATGACGACCAACAAAACCTCTTGCAATTCTTTCTCTTAGATGGAATATATCTATTTAAACAATAAAGTGTTTCTGTCGAGGAACTATCGGCTGATAATTGCCCCGCGGAAATTTGATTTCTTAAAACAGACATACTAGTTTTAAGAACATCAAATTTCCAAGGAGCAACTATCAGACCGATAGTTCCGAGACATAAACACTCTATAGATCGTTTTCAAGTGACGTCACACTATTTCCGGTTGCCATATTTGTGTACAGCTTTGAATTGCATAACAAATGCAGATGTGAGTCACCTCTATAATTTTTGCCTTTAGAAATGAATAATTCAGTAGCTGAAGCAAATTTAGGCGGCAATCCCGATGTCAAAAGCCCTCCTCTTTCTGATTATGCCAAGAAGCTTGAACCACGAGTGAAGCAGCGTTATTTAGAAAAAATTTCGGCGATTGGAATCGATCCTGTTCTCATCGAGGGTAAGCGTTTCGAACCGGACTGCTTGCCTCCCGTAGAATCCACAGATCTTCTATTCTATCTAGTGTTAGAGACGAGTTTCTACACACAACAACAGTTTAAAGCTTTTCGGGGTTTATTACTAGCGTGAAAGGCCACATAATCTCAAACAAGTTTGTTGTGTTAGCCAAAGTGAGACATTCACAGAGGATGAATGACTCTTTATTTCTATCTGGATCATCACAGAAAGAGAACGAACAGTCATGTCTGCTCATTGCCTAGGTTGTAAGGCTGGGCTAGCGGAATCTTGCTCACACATCGCAAGCGTTTTGTTTTACTTAGAAGCGTGGACAAGTTTTATGCTCGTGGCTTTGTCCCGCTTACGTAGACCACGTGGAGTACGCGATGGCCCGGGATATAAATTTTACATCGGCTAAAAAAATGAAAGCTGACCTAGATTCGAAAATATCTAATCTTCAACCGAGAGTTCCAAATTCTGATCCTCCTGTCGCTTATTCCACAATCCATGGTAGTACTGCAAAGACAATTCCAGTTCGCACAGAAGAAGAGATGAACGACTTTTACGCGCTCCTCTGATTGTGTGCCGGTGTCAACAACTACTTTTGCGTCAGTTTGTGTTCCTTTCTCTCTGGTTGTCGACGTCGCTAAACTTTCTCCTTCGCTGACCTCGAAGTTCAAGTCTAAAATTTGCTGCCCTGGTTCGGTAAGTTTTGACCTCTTCGCTTCCCTCTCAGACTCAAGTTCCTTCTTCCTTTTAGCAAACGCCGGCTTCTTTACAAGTTCGCGTTCCCTCGCCCTCTCGCATCTTTTCGCCGCTTTTTCTCGGTCTTTAAGGCTGGTCTTCTTATTATGCCCTAAATTCAAAGTTTGGACCAAGTCAACGTTGAATTTATCCATGGTTTTGCGGCACTTCCAGAAACAAAGTGCTTCTCACACACCCGATCATTCTCCAAAATGGTATCAGTGAGGTCGTCCCTGCTAATCGCCGAAATCCAGCGCGATCTTCTTTCTTCTGATAATTCTCTGGCTTCTTTCCCTTGATTTCCAATTATGGAAGGTACTTTGGCAAAATGTAATCCTTTATCCCGTCCACTTCTATTCCTACAGCCCACACTAAAACACAAAACCATCTTCGTTTGATGGACGCAGTCGATTTGTTTGCAATGTCTGTACACAAACATGGCGGCATAGCAACAGTTGTCAGGGATTTGGTCACGTGAGTGAAAACGATCTATTGTCATTACTGCTCACCACTAAAATTTTCTTCCGCGCGCCACTTGAAAAAGAGTCAAAACCCACTAAATGCAGATCAATCAAATATTTATCCATGCGTACAGCCTGAAATTTCAATAATTTGCAACGGGCATTGGCTAAAAAATACGGTATAACGGTCGGAAAATTCACATTTTAACGGACGAGTGCTATCCATCCGGGCATTTTCCTCGGAAGGGCACTATGGGCTGATAGTGTCTCTCCGCGGACGAACACTATCGCGTCACGCGATCAATTTAAACCAATAAGAATCGGAGAAAATTTAGTGGTGAACTATAAATAGCTTTAGTGTCTGTGATCAGATTGCTTGAGAGAATAGGAAAGGCAACGTAAGATCTGACTGATAAAACAAACGGTTGCAACGAAGCGACAATCGTGCCCTTACTGTTTTGTTTGTTTTTGTTTTAATATTTTCGTCACAGAAATTAGATATATTGCACAGAAGGAAGAAACAGGGCAAGCCCCAATTGACATCAACCACCTACAATAAGTTACAAAAATATAAATATACGACACTAAAAAACAATACATAGAAAAAAGAATGTCGAGAAAGAAAAACTAATGGCGGCCGATACATACTTAACTTATTTACATAATATTCGTTGATACGTTTCCGGAATTGATGAATTGAACTATTCTTAAGATTCCCTGTGAAATAAGTATTATTTCTAAGCATGTAAATGTTCTCCTTCTTTGTTTCCCTCCGTAGTGCTACATAAGCTGTTACCTTATCCAAAAACCAGTCAGGGCGGGTCCCTTTACCATCAACTTTGATCCGAATCTTTAGAAGTCTTCCCACGTCCTCTAAATCCATCCGTATGAAGTCGGCAAAACCCCGTTCAAAACGCGACTCGTCTTTGTCCAACACTAATTCGGGTGTTGTTCCTTCAGAACCGAACACAGTCATGGAGATTGCAGAGTCTGTTCCTGCTGACTTGACGTCACCAGTATGCACGGTTACTTCATATGGTACATCTGAAACAAACACCACATGGTCAAGTATGCATCTATTTGCATATGTGCGCTGTGCAATAAAATCAATAATAATAATAATAATAATAATAATAATAATAATGACAATAACAATAACAATAATAATAATAAGAACAATAATAATGATAATAATAATAATTGCGTTCGACGAAGGAGAACGCAATCTATTCTTCAAAGCGCGGGTACCAATTTTGCATGCAGAGGCACTTTATACCAAATTCTTCACATTCCTTAGGTTGGTCACACATATTTGTGCCGTTTTCGTCGACATCTTGAATTTATATGCTGCGTCATTGAATTTTTATTTGCATGGGACATCGCCATCCTTCTGTTGACTGCGTACGTTTTCGTGTACAATGTTGTTTAAAGGATTCGTGGCAACTATTTGTCAAAGCATCAGAACGTTTTGCATCACTACTAGGACGCGTAGAAACGACATCTTTGGCGTTGATTTCCTTGGACGAAACTTGTCTCTGTCAGTTTACGGCATTTCGTCGCCGTAAAAATGTTTGAGCTGTCGCTGTTGTCATATTTACAGAAGCAAGTTGACCTTTTATTGCCTCCAACCCAATGAATCAAGTGGTTGTTCTTGTATGCAATTGTGCGTCAACAATATAAACCGAGTCATCGAGCTCGTTTTCCATATTTGCGCATTACCCATTGTGGTGGTAACCTGAATAAAACGAGTCAGTTTGATCGTCTACCAATTGTGCATGACCGATTGTGGTCTCCAACAGAATGAAACGAGTGATGATACTCGTATTCCATCGGGCATGAGCTCTCTGAATGAACTCAAATTTCGATAATTTCGAAAATGTTGTTCACTAGCTGTTTCCACAGACTTGCTTTGTAATGATACCAGACCATTTTGGAGTTATCAGAACTTTGAAAATGTTGTGATTCAGAAACTTGCACCCACAAACCTTTACTAAATTGGACAACTACACTGTAACAAAGAATTGTTACAGTTTCCTCACATTTGAATCTGCAGACGCAGTTGCTTGCCGCGGGATAGTGTATGGTTTTTGAGGTTCTCGATCCTTAAATAGGGTATCAATTTTGCCCATGTTGGCATAGTGTTCCCAGACCTTAGACATATGGGCTATATAGGTATGTGCCGCGGGATAGTGTATGGTTTTTGAGGTTCTCGATTCTTAAATAGGGTATCAATTTTGCCCATGTTGGCATAGTGTTCCCAGACCTTAGACATATGGGCTATATAGGTATGTGCCGCGGGATAGTGTATGGTTTTTGAGGTTCTTGATCCTTAAATAGGGTATCAATTTTGCCCATGTTGGCATAGTGTTCCCAGACCTTAGACATATGGGCTATATAGGTATGTGCCGCGGGATAGTGTATGGTTTTTGAGGTTCTCGATCCTTAAATAGGGTATCAATTTTGCCCATGTTGGCATAGTGTTCCCAGAGCTTAGACATATGGGCTATATAGGTATGTGCCGCGGGATAGTGTATGGTCTTTGAGGTTCTCGATCCTTAAATAGGGTATCAATTTTGCCCATGTTGGCATAGTGTTCCCAGACCTTAGACATAATATGATGTACTTCTATGTTAAGTTTTTCAAACTTAAAATTTACATTGATCTCCTATAAACATAGGCTCGATTACCAGCCGCTGTTCGGGAAACGGAGCCCGCGCTCCTTTCCTACATGCAACCTTTATCTTTTTCTTGGATCGCCTGTCACACACAGTCATCAAAACCTCACACCGTCCGTATCAATTAGTATTGTAGCATTCATTTATTACAATACAATACTTTACTCAAGAGAAAAAAATTAAAGTTACAAAATATCTTTCGAAAAGGGAAATCTAGAGGTCAACCCTACATAAAAGACTCCCCAAAATAAAGGATAAAAGGTAAAATCTAGAATCTAAAACGTTATATAATCTTATTATTCAATATTCATATAAATCATTATTACCGTAGCAAATAATGTCACATTTGACAGTAAACCTAAAAAAGCTGGAACGCACTTCCTAATGTGCGATTACCACTAGTAATAATAATAAATAATAATAGTAATAACAATAAATAATAATAATAACTGTCAACATCATCATTGTTATCACTGCTACAGTTATTACTTAGCTTAGGCAGGTAAACAAAACTAAGTACTCACGGGGTTTATAGGTGACAAGCTGATCATCAGAGGCCGACAGCACACGTACAACCTTGCCATCCTCTTTGTTCTGTGATAACCATCTGTTACAAGGGAAGAAATACTTCTTGCCGCTCGTCGGTACATCGACCTCTACTTCCTTCACGAACCAGCCACTCTCTGCTCCGTACCCACTATGAGAGAGTTCAATCTTCCTCACGTCTTCAACATCAGTTGCTTCCACTGAAAAAGTTTCTGTGAGACCGGGACTGAAGCCTTCTTTTTGTACTAACTCTAATGGGATCTTTTCCGAAGCTGCCTCGGTGCCAATCAGAACGATGTAAGCCTGTGCCTGGGTGCCAGCATCTGAATGGTCACCAGTAGTCACACGTATGGTGTAGGCGATAGCTGTGAAGATATGTTAAGAGAATGTTACCTTCGGATGCATGCTCAGTTAGGGTGCACACCATCATCTATGCTGAAACGTTTAACTCCAAACCCATGTAGGTCTTGTTAATAAGGATACAACTTTATTCTAATTTGTATAGCAGTGTACGTTCTAAGTGTCAGGGGAATGCGAGAAACTAGTCTCCTTTGTCCAATTGGCCTTATTGTAACACTCAGATTACCTATTCATGCATAAGCTAGTGTAACTTTAACAGAATTTGACTTCGAGCGCCGGCTGATTTTTTTTTTTTGCTTTGCAACTTCACCGTAAATTTGAAGCCACCGTGCAGTGGATATTGAAGCAATCTCCAGTAAGGTATTGTTAAGTTTCCAAAGCCCTGGTCCAAGACGTGTTTCGTTCGTCCATGACAAGGACATGTAAATTCCTTGATGGTCCGGTGCCACAGACAGGTAAATATCATTCTTTTTAACAAACCGTGTTTACATTTTGGGCCACTAGGAAAAAGTAAATTCTTGATTTCAGTTTTAGGCTCTGGATACATATGAGTACTTTCGCAATTGCGGTTGGCGTACTCTTTGAACATCTACTAAGTCAAAAGCCTCCATTGTTACCAAGAGCAGATTCCTATAGTTTGACGGTTTCCAAACGGTGCCGCCAACTTTATCGCTTTTTGTCAGAGTGTAGTTCCAATCACCGCCTACTATAGGTGTGGAAAGTTCTGATTTATTGATGAGTACATTCAGTTGCTCGGATTGGTTGTTAGGTGCATAAACATTACAGAGCGACAGTTTTAGTGAGTTGAACTCCATTGCAATTAAAACCATTCGTATTACTACTAGAGACACAATCAATTTACTCCACATTGAAGGGTGTATAAGAGTGAATACCCCTTTACTGTGTTTAGTTCCATAAGGAAAAAAAACACCTCGCCTCCACATTCGCTATTCCATATCGTTTCATCGCTTGGTTCGGAATACGTTTCTTGCAAAAAGCTAATTTTTGGTGAGTGATCTTTAGGACAGGCAAAGATGCTCCTCCTTTTTAATTGTTCTCTTATTCCCCTGACGTTTAAAGATAACATGTCATACATTGTGTTCTTATGCCTTGTTACCGCGTAAGGTCCTTGAAAATATAAATTAGTCTCTGAGAAACAGAAAGAAAACAACAACAACAACAACAAAAAAAAAACTTCTGTAACAACTGCTTTTACTAAATTGGTTGGGACATCAAGCCCAATAATCGTTTTGTCTAAAGAGTACTTGTTTCTACTCGTACCCTCACGGACGTCCGCTGCCGTTTTTCCTCCTTTACCGAACTCTTGCATAAAAATGGCATCAGCCGTAGCACTTCTGTTTATGGACGGCAAACTCTCGTCACTTCGATGCAATGAGGCCCGACTGCTGCCAAGACTACTCCGACTGCTTCTCCTAGCGCCGAGACCGCTTTGAGTGAGAGATGCAAGACTCGCAGTACCTATAGTAGAGCGTTCACCCTGTGGAAAAAATTCCCATTGCCTAAATTCATAAGTTTCTACTATATTTATTTTATTTTATTTTATTAGCTTTGCCTGTTAATAAACAATGAAACAAGTAGTTACTTAATAGGCAGGGGTGCCACAATAGCGGTGAGCCAATTAGAGTGGTTAGAAATCGTTTTGTGGCAACAGCATTTGTCAAATAGATGGGGAAAAACATAGATTCAGTCTTGTGCATTGACTTCTATGCGATAAGCAGCGTCCAGTAATCATTAATTAATGATCCGGCTAAGAAGTAGGCAGAAAAACAATAGCGCTCGGCAATGGTGTCGCGCATAGAGCAGAAGCCAAATTTAGCCGCGAGACAAAATAGGGTTCTGGAAAAGATAAAATCTAAAAATGAATTGTTTTTTTTTTAATTTTTTTTTCAATGTTTTTTCGTTTTTTTTTTTGGTATTAGTCAATAAGATGAGGCGATTTCCTAGCTTTTAGCCGGACCTTTACTTAAATCTATGGCTTATTGACCAAGCACATGGTCAAGATTCAGCCCTTCCCTTCGCGGTGGTGATGGCAGTGAGGGACTGGGAGATTACAAAGAGGGAGTCTCTACAAGGATGTCCACAAACAAACCTCATATCCTTTTACATAAAAAGTGCGTTGAATCTTCCCATCCTCCTTTTTCTTGGACAGCCACCTCTCACACACAAATGAATACAGTTTATCAGTCTCTAAGTCTCGAATGTCCACACGGTCCACAAACCACGAAGGGTTAAGATTGGAATTGTCATGGCGAAGTTTGATCTTGTAAACATTTCCAAGTTCAGCCGCTTCAATAGTGAAAATATCTTCCTGATAATAGGAAACAAACACGATTAGACTCTGCTAATAGAGGTTAGTGAGGTGCGTGGAACCAAGCCACAAATCATGAGGTACTCCGTACACCACTTTCGGTCATACAGGAGGAGGTGTCCGGCAACAAATATAAGAGCATCAATTAACTGAACATCAAGGCTGGAAAAATAATAACCTAAGTATAAGTTTTATAACAAGGCTTTTTTGATCTATTGTTTTAAAATTTCCATCTCTGACGGACGTGAACAGCGGCCACCGAAAATTCATTGACTAAAAGCAGATCAGGTAAAAACAAAAACAAGCCAAAAATACGTGTCAAACCGATCGCCAAAGGGTGCATAACGCTTTAAATACGTTTTGCTGCTGTTACACGGAGCGCTATTGATGGAGGTATTCTAGTTCAGAGTTATTCAAAGACTGAAACGAGGTTGAAAATTTAACATTACTCTTATCAGTGCAAAATGCAAAGTAGCAATGCCTTGAATCACTCATCGGCGTTCCAGAAGAAAAGTTTTCGGTCCCAAATGAAACAAAGAGGGACGAAAAAGTTGACGCAACAGGTCCTGCAATTCTAACGCTTTTCTATAAGGAGACCAAAGAGTGGGTATGAAGTGGGTCACGAACAACAACTATTACTGATAAAAATATATCAAGTCCTATGGTCTACAATGGAACAAAGCGCAGATGACGCCAAAAAATACTCCAACAGTCAACTGTCATCCCATACTCACTAAACTCACAAGCGGCAGCCAGTGACTTCACCTGTAATGTTTTGTGGCGCCGTTTTGGTCTATGTAACCGGAGGAAAAGTGTGATCGAGTTTTTTTAACAAGATCACTGAATTCCTCGTTTGCTTTTCGTTTCAGAATTTCTTCTAGCTACCCCCCAAGCTAACCATGATACGAAATGTGGCAATTTATGTTTCTGAAAAATACGAAGTTTTGAAAATAATTGCGCGTTGGGTTGCAACTGGGGAGAATTCATTCAGCATGTATGTACATACGTACGTATGTATGTCCTTCCTAACTTACATTTTTTCTTTCGAACTTGTTGCTGTATGTTTCAGACTTGCTGAGCTGTCTCTCGCCAGTGTCTCCATATTCTCCAAATAAGGTTACAAACACATTAGCATCTGTTCCTGCGTTCTTAACGTCACCAGTGAATACGTGTACTTTATACTTTCGCACTGAGGAGGACGAAATACACAAAAATAAATATGTAAATATACCTGGTGCCGTAATCTCCACCAGCACCACTGTTCTCACTGACAAAAGATTTTGTTGCTCAGCGAAACCGGCTAAAAAATGTTTCAGAAAAAATTAATCTTCCTAATCCTATGCAAAAAAATAGTGTTACCTTTCTGGATAAAACTAACTTTTCAGCTGAATGTTATGGTCACTCCCAAAGCGATGTTCACTATTGAGTGTCTTGCATAGAAGGGTAGAAGTTTGATTATTGGTCAGCTCTTAGAATATTCAGTTTCTCACAAGATTGATGGCTTAGGGTGAAAACTCTGTTAATGCTATCCTTTACGAAATTGAACTTCACAGGAATACTTGATTGAATACAAGAAGTTCAAAGGGTGCTTGTCTAGACATTCACCGGTTCACAAAGACGTTGGATTTGGATTCAGCAGTCTGCATTTCTAGGAGAAGAGTTCTTACTCTGAATTGTAAGGGAATTTGTGTGTTAATTTCGCAAGCACGCGATTGACTCAACGAATGAAGGATGATGATCATTTCACAAGGACTCAATGTCCTCCTCCTTTTTTAGATCACCATCAGGTGATGAGGGCTCCGTCCCAAGTAATGAGGGCTCCGATCCCAGCTGATGTCACAGAGATATACCATTAACTCTACTTGTCTCTTTCTACCAAGTGTATCAATGAGCACCGACAGTATGACGCTAAGACAATCACGCGACCAGCATTCCATCCAGGAAGGGAGTAAAAATAATCTAGTGGTTTCATGCAACAAAAGCGCGGATGGTTCCGGCCGTTATCGAGTCACAACTCCAGGAAAGCAAAAGTTTACCGAGAACACTGCAGCTAAACTACTAAATAGAGTTCTATTGGATAAAGTCACCTACACAGCGATCGACTTTGTAGGAACCCTTAAACTGACTGCAGTGATGATGATGATGATGATGATAATAACAATAATGAAACTCCACACCACAGCAGTCTTACCATCTAGGATTTCCTGGTTTACTTCCTTTGCCTTTAATTCTCCATCTTTAGTCAGTGTTTCTTCCACAATCTTCTGTGGCACCAACTCTCGTACAACAGAGCCATCATCTTCATCTTTTGCCAGCCATCGGTTGCACGGAAAGGTGTAAGTTGTGGAGGATTCTCCATCTTCTTTAAGCCGACGCACCTCTACCTTATCAACATGCCAGCCGGGGGTTATACCTTTGTTGTCATGTTCAATCCTTATCTTTTCAATCACATCGCCAACATTATCAAGCTGCAGAAGCAAATTCTTCGCTGTTTTCAGTTATTTCTACAGTTTGCTAAGTTCAATTTCCTGCCTTCACACACTTTATATGACATCTAGTATGAATCCATTTAGCGGGCCGTAATTTACTCTACAGCAAGCTTAATTAAAAAAGTTGTTTTGGCCGCCAAAAATAGCTCTTCAGGACAACTTCAGAACACTTACATGGTCAACAAATCATGCAGGTTGGTTTGGACGAATTTGAACAAATTTGAAAGTTACTTAAATCTACGTATCAACACATTGTCATGAGAATTTCATACGCGTCCCCTACCACTGTCCGCTCCGCCTCTATGGGATTTTTCCCTTCAGGTTTAAACAGAACAAACAAACAAGATAATTTTTATGGTAGTCATGTCAGAATTTCCTTCCACGTTAGAAACGACTTGGCCTACCTCTTTTACAAACTGATCAACAGAGCCCCTCTTAAAGGAATCCCTCTTTTTCTTTGAGGTGTCAGCCAATAGGACCTCTTCTGTAGCACCTTCAGAACCATACAGAACAAGGAAAACATTGGCTGAAGTACCAGCCCCTATCATGTCACTGGTGTAGACAACCACTTCATAAGGCACATCTGAAAGACACGCGGAGAATCTCAGATCTCAGGAGCAATCAATAAATTGGAACTGCCATGAAACTATTTACAAGCAGCCACCCAGAGGCAAATACCAAGTGGCTGCTTAATAGAGGATGAACGACAGTAGCGATAAGGCCTAAATCATGTAAACGATACCTTATGCATATCATCAAATATATGCAAAATACACAGATGTGTTCCAGGGCTAAAAATTGGCGGTCGCCAGTGGCGAGTTAAAACTGACCAGGGCTACCAAAAGTTAAGGTTTGAACGCCCGATGTGCGACTATGCTACAGAATTTCGAAAGGTTGCAATGTAAATTATGCAAAGTTAAAAAGATATGTAGTTTAATTGGACTAACTTTCTTTTCGCTTCTTTGCCTGGACTCTAAGGTCATCCATTTTAGTGAATTTTTAGTTCTAACGTGGAAATTTTGAGCTGTTTTAACAGTGATTTCACGAGCGATCCACATTCGCAACATATAGACGCCATTTTAATTTTGTTACTGCCACGTGACTCTCAAAAAAAAAAAGAAGTGCCACTTAATTTTGGGATGGGCCACAAAGAATTCAAGGAAACTGGCCCGACTGGCCACCAAGCACTGGAGTTAATTTTTAGCCCTGGTGTTCCATAAAAAAGAACGAGGTAAGGTGGTGTCTGAACTGATCTTAGTGGCCCCTTGATAGGGTAAACACGCTTTAAGGGATTGTATGTATAAACAGGATCATACTGGGGATATATTCCGCTAAGTAGAGGGTGGTCACTGAGTAGAGGTTAGACTGTATGGTGAAATGAACTAGTATCTTTCAAGACTTCTAGACTAGACTTCAATAATTATCTTGTACAGATTTTCGTTGAGCGAGGGAAACGCACGCGCGGCAAAATCTGAGCCAAAACGCTCATTTCCTCGCTTGCGTGCACTGTCACTCCAGGCAACTACGATCCTTCCCCAAGAGCCCACTACGCTTGGTTTATGATTCAAGTGCCTTTAATATGACAACAAGTGAAAGCTGAATAATTGAATACTTTTAATAGAATCCTACAAACGTACATGGCGTATATGCTTCACCAGTGTCCTGACCAGGAACCAGCTCCCTCTCCAGCTGACTGTCGTCTTTATCTTTATCTAACCAACGGCCACATGGGAATACCACCCGTTGTCCTAAAGAGGGCACATCAATATCTACTTTGTCCAGAAACCAGCCCGCAAAACCGCCCTTGTTATCATGGCCAATTCTAACATAGAGAGAAAAACAGATACATTATTACAATCTAAAGAGATGAAATCGTTCTTCTGGAAATGGTAGAAGACTTATTAAGACACACCTTGAGTACGAAGAACACTTGAGATACTAGCTATAGTCAACTTCAAGTTATGAGGAGACTGGAATATCATTCAAGTACCTTCTTTCTTCCGTTCCTCTATACTTATTAATTAATTGACCTAGAGTAAACTTGGGCTACATTACAAACGCCATCTCTTTTACCTGATTTTTTGGATCTCACCAACTTTCGCATCGATAGAGAAAACATCCGTCTGTCCACGCTCGAACTTGTTTTTGTTTGTCCGGGAAGTCTTAAGGGGAACTTTGCCTACGAACAAATTACACAGTGATGTCACAAGTCAGAAATTACTGCCATGAATGTCACTTGAAACGACGAAAGTAACGCTAATTGTTCGCAACCTAGTTCTTGTCGAGAAAAAGGTCCAACGATCTAACAATTAACAGCCGTTATCAGAAACAATAATTGAAGGAAAAATGAAATCGACCGTCCATGAATAGTGAAAGAGTGTGTTCGAAAAGAACCAGATGATAACCCTCATCAACAACAAAACCCGGAATAGAAATTTTCAAATCTGACTTGGTGTTTAGCCCACATGGAGAAACGTATTATGTTGAAAGAATACCCAGTTAGCTGTGATTTTCTAGTCGAATCAACAGTGGTGTCCCTGCATGCTCAAATTACACACTTGAGAAGGTGAAAAGCTATCTAGACTGAACTTCACAGCACTCACGGAATCCGTTAACGGTCAATGGGTTTTGAGATAGAATAAATATCTTACAAACCTCGTATTCTCGGTCCGTACTGTAAGTTACGGATCCTCGTTTTTTCCGCTTGGATTTAAGGCCCGCGCGCTGCGCGCTTGGGCCATAAATAGGAACAGAAAAAACTCCGAGCGGAAAAAAAATCGGATTTATGGCCCAAGTGCGAAGCGCGCGGGCCATAAATCGAAGCGGAAGAAACGAGGATTTGTAATTTACAGTACGGACCGAGAAAACGAGCTTATTAAGAGGTATATATTTTTGTTGTGAAACTTGCTTCTTCCTTCCTTATTTCTCACTAACCCGCCGCGACGTCACTGTACTGTCTTCGCTCAGTACTGGGGCTCAATAATAGAAATAGCCAAGATGAAGGCTACGTTCGGAGATATGAAACAATGGTTGTAGGTCGATTAGCCCCCAGTCGATTAGCCCCCCAAGTAAAAGTCGACCAGCCTCAAACGAAAATCTGTTTTCAACTTACTAGATTACTCTTCTTTGGGTTTCTTGTTGTTTTACTAATGCTTGGATTATAACTTGCGATCTAAGTTATCTACTCGTGACGCTGACATCGGCATTCTAACAAACCTGCGATGGTCCACGAACCAAACTTTTTTGATGTTGATGAAATTGTAGCCTGTTACGATCGAGAAAAATCAGTTGATCTGATCGATTAGAACTGTATCTTGTAAATGTTCTTTACTTCATAAACATTCAGAACTAAATCTCGTTCTAAAGATCATAAACCAAGCAAAAGTCATGAAGTTTTTAAACGCAAAGTAAAGATTAAAGAAGAAAGTAAATCCGGCCACCCTTAACGGACGAACGAACGAACGATCTTAAAGTTATTGACTTCAATTCCAAGCATTAGTAAAACAACGAGAAACCCAAAGAAGAGTAATCTAGTAAGCTGAAAACAGATTTTCGTTTGGGGCTGGTCGACTTTTACTTTGGGGCTAATCGACTTAATGGGGGCTAATCGACTGGGGGCTAATCGACTTGGGGGCTAATCGACCGGATACCGAAACAATATTCAGAAAAAACAAGTACAGAAGAGACAACATATAAAGTATATTCTTCAATGAACAAAATATCATAGACAGGAGATGACGCACACGAAACAGCGTAACGAACACAAACTGAAACAATACAGTATTAACCTAAAAGTGAGCCCAAACGGCAATGAATTGGTTCCGGCATGAACAATTGAAGCGTATTCTGCTCACCAGTGTCTCCTTCCTCCCCGTATAAAATGATGTACACGTTTGCATTGGTCCCTGCCCCTCTGATGTCACCAGTTACCACGGATACTTCGTAAGTAGTGATGCGCGCTTTGAGAGAAACAATTATAGAGTAAATAAGAGGGAGGTACGTAGCCTTGTGTGATACCAACAGTTGTGATACCAACAGTTGTGATACCAACAGTTGTGATACCAACAGTTGTAGTTTTTTTGCATGTGTGTGTAAGTGCGTGTGTTACACACAGCAACTCTGTCCTTTAACCAAAGGAGAAAGAAACCTTCGAGGCACTATTTCACTAACGCTCTAATCCACATGACTGACTGAGTAAATGAATGAAAGAATGACCGGATGAATGAATGAATAAAAACATAGAAAAGCCATAGGAAAGATCTCATTCAGTTTGGAAAAATTCTCGAGGCAGATTGGAGTTAGCAATGTGAAGGTCTTGAAGGGGTCTTTAAGCACACGATACCATCGGTGATCTGAAACGTTACATCACAGAGAGTCACGGAACCTTAAGGAGGGTGGTATAACACAAAATCAGTTCTCCAGACTACACTGTAATATAAACAGGCAGATGAATCACCAATTTTATCATATAAACTACAGTGGTTTACACTAATTTCTGCCACTGAGAAATATCGTATCTATATACAGACGTAAAAATATCATAACTTAACGTGTATCAATACGATGATCCTACGCAGTTTTGCAGCCTTCGTGATTTGGAGAATAACACTAGTCAGAGAGGTAACAGCAAAGAGTAGAACCTTGCGTTTCCTTAGGCATTTTAATTACATGTTAACGTCTCACATAGTTAATTATCTTTATTGCCTTTTATGTAAAACAACTTTCTGATAGTTTCTTAATTGCATTCAATTGACTTATGTAAATACTTGGTGACTGTTTGTATAGTAAACAGATTAATTCATGGACGCTTGGAGATATGGAATCTCTCTTCTAGTGTTCAAATTGATATTCCACTCCTTCGCAGCGCCCACTCGTGGGATATTGATTTGAACAATCGGAGAGAAATTTCACATTTCCGCGTACTCATGTATTATTTATTTACTTTTTTTACTAGAACACTCTTACGTACATTTAACATTACTACTTTTTATTATATGGCTTGTGCTTGAAGGCGATATAGCGCGCGCTCTGATTGGCTAACTGTCAATGAATTGCAGGGCATTATTCTCCCGTAATGCCTACGGGCCGATTACGGACTTGCAAAAACAAAACAAAAAGTAATTAAAATATTCTCGTTTACATAAATTTTGTTTGCGCCCGAGATTCGATACATTTCACTTTTACTAAGATGATTAAAAAAAAAAAACGGACAATTACGGGTCTTGGAGCCACAGTAACTTTCTTAAATCGATGTACGATGTCTATGTCTTCCGGCCTCAGATCTACATTTAAACATTGAGATAATTCGATGATGGTATCATCCAAATCTTCGTCTTCTTTCTCAGAAATTCCAAACAATTCTAAGTTATATATTCTGGTGTACTGCTCAAGATTAGCTTGTTTGGTTTAAGAAGCTTAAATTGCACGTTCTTCTCTTGCAGTTAAATAAGCACTTCTTCCTTAAGTTCGGAAGTCGCAGTTTCCGTTAGTTTTGAAGGTTTTGTATCGTTGTCTTCTAACTGCTCAGGCACGTAGAGGCCAACATTGACTCCTCCCCCCCCCCCGCCCTTCTTCGGACCTATTATTTTTGTTTATTTTATTTTTTTGTAAAATTCTTTTAATGTGGCAAATAAATGGATGGTTGTTGCTGATCACCAGGACCTTTCTAATATCCGAACTTCTTTCCTTGGTTCCCTTTTTCATGAACATTACTAAGATCTGATCTTTAGGACGGCAACGAAAAGCGCATTAATCCGTTCAAACGTGTGCTCAAACTCATCTGCTAGCTGTGCCATGCTGATGAGGCCTAACAAGGCCGAAACAGCTGTCCATGGCTGCTGGCTTTTGAGCTCAATTTTATCATCTTTTTTTTTGGTAGCAACAGGGTTTAATCCCTTCTACCACTGTCGCCTCAGTGCGCATATTTGTGGCTTCAACTTACCCTTATTACATTTTGACGTTGTCATTTCAAGCCACATCCCACAACCCTACCCTTTTTCATCACCTTGAATGTGTTAAAACTTGGGGTTCACAATTTCCAGTTTGCGAGGGCATGAGAGCACGAGATAACTATCGTTTTCAGTTGAATTTTGATTGGCCTAACTTTTGTGCTAAGGTAATGCCATGCTTGATTAATTTTTCAACGTCGGTCAGAGCAAGCTTAGACCATGCTCCTTCCTTAACTTTGTCATACAGATTAGCTGGGCATCTCTTCAAGTTTTAATGTTTTGTATGTTTATTGCGAATCTTAGACACCTAAGGGAGACAATGCAACTAACCTTTTGCTTCAAGGTCGACTCCATCAACATTAGAATAGGAACCCGTCTTCCTGTACAAGCTTCGCTTTCTTTCGAGCTTCAATGCTCTTTCTTCAACCACAACAAGCTCCCGACAAATCTGTCCGTCGTCTTCGTTAGTAGCTAGCCAGCGGTTACAGGGAAAGACATAATTCTCTTCAGCAAGAGTATCGTAAACCTCAATTCTGTCTAGGTTCCAGGCCGATTTTATTCCACTGTTGTCATGCCATACTTTCACCTTACTTAACCGTCCAAGGTTGACACACGTAACAGAGAATATGTCTTCCTGTTGACACAACGGGGGCAAAACTGGTAAAACAGATCAAGTCATAAACACCCGCGACGGATGGCTACATAAGGAAAATATTGAACAGAGTCTACCGTGCTTACCCAGCGAACCTATTACTGCGGCAAACGACAACCAACCAAGTGGTCGCAGAAGCGCTCTCAGTGCACTTTCGCAGGCTTAATTTACGGCTCACGCACTCAACAATTGGTATTTACCATTAGACATTAGACTATTTTATTACGTGGAGTACGTTTGACGTGGAGTACTACAAATAGGCATTGACACACAATCGCTAAACTATAATTCTTACATTATTTCTTTCAAATTTGTCCATATGAGTTTCTGAGTTCTCCAGTTTACGTTCCCCTGTGTCACCGTATTCGCCATACAAACAAACAAACACGTTGGAATTCGTTCCCGCGTTGGCAACATCGCCGGTAAAAACATTGATCCGATAACTGTTTTCTGCAAGAAGTAAAGAAATTAATTTTCAACATCCCTAGATATTCTTTAGCGATATTTGTCTTCGCTTCATAACAGCTTCTATATAGCTTTGTTCTTAAAATTACTACAAAGGGTTGGTCAAGTTGAGATGGCTTTGTTACACATACATGTCTAGAAAACCAACCCACTTCGGCTATATGCTGCTTTTGCTAACAAGTACAAACCTCAGCAAAAACACCATCCTTTTGTGCCTAAAACATTAATAACAACGTCTGTCAAAATGCCCGATCAAGAATAAAGGGGTGGAACGTCTTAGTGATGGGCTCCTGCCCAAAACAATTACCTGCGAGTGATCGCCTCCGGGGTTTGCCACTGGCGTTCATAGGGACAAGTTCCCTTACAACTTGTCCGTCGTCTTCATCGCGAGCCAGCCAGCGGTTACAAGTAAAAAGATAATTGTAATCATCTCCATCATCCATCTCTTGAATGGCCTCGTTTTCAGTCTCCTTCCCAGACTTTTTCTTCTTCTTTTTATCAGGCTCTGAGACCCCAGGTTTTAGGTGACGAATCTCAACCTTACGAATTAGAGACAGTGTCAAACAGACAACTAAACAAAAGTCGCCATACGGAAAAACAATACTGCCACAGATTTGATTTATCACTAACGCTGCAATTTCTGCAGGTTAATTGGTAGCCTGTGGAGGGAGCGTTCCCACTGGTTAATTTACAGCAGCTACACATATTGGCTCCCCTCGTTTCTCGCGTAGCCACTATTCGTTTTGGCTCGAACTAAAACGCATTCAGAGAAAGACGACGACATGAGCGAGAGATGACAGTCCAAGGTACACGAACTCGACTAGTTTTTCAAGTAAGGACCTTTTATGCTGAACATGTGCTCAAATGCAAGGTTCACCCTTGGCCCCTGAGAGACGTATCGGTTAGGAATAGCTCACTTTCACTTTCGGTTATATTATTATTATTATCATTATCATTATCATTATTATCATCATTATCATTATCATTATGTGCTAACACTCTCGGATAAAAGGTGTTAACTCTGGTTTTCATTGGCTTTGGGCAACAGCCAGTTGCCTAGGGTAACCAAGCAGCATCATTCATTTTTTTCACTCTTTCCTTCTCTGTCTACATTTCCAGCACTTTTCTAAGAATTCTTGCCGTCCCCAACAGTGCAGATCTCTGAATCAGTCCAATGGATGTGTCCACACCAATAGTCCTCAAAGTTTCAAATGCCCCCACCACTATGGGTATCATCTTTGTCCTTACACCCCACATCTTTCGAATTTCTCTCGCGAGATCTTGGTATACCTCTACTTTTTCGTCTCCTTTTACTCTCACCCTCCAATCTTCCGGAATTGCCACCTCTATAACTGTCCTCTCTTTTGTCGTTGATGAATAAATCCGGTCTCCTAGCCTCAATCTCATGGTCTGTTCTTACATTGAAATCCCATAACATCTTGCAATCCTCATTTTCAAGTACACTGTCTGAAACATGGTCATACCACTTCTTGTTTCGCTCAAAGCCAGATTTTTTCGCCAGGTCCCGATGCTACGATTGTCCGAGCTACGTTGCCTTGTCTTTTGCGCCAGTTTCGGGCACGGGCTCACAATGTGGCTGATTGTCTCGTTGCTTTGTTTGCACATTCCTCATTGCAGATCGGCTGTGACCTGTCGAATGTTGCTTTTACGTAATTTGTCCTTATTGCTTGATCTTGTGCTGCAACAATGAGAGAATCTTTCGACCAAGTCCATGTTTCATCCTTTCTTTGATCTACGCTCTGTCTCGCAAATTGCCCATACAACGGCATCTCTTTCCATCTTTGGATATTTGAAAATTTGAAATAGTTTACCTTTCTGTCGCTAATCAACACAGAAACAAATGCAAGCGCGTTCCAAAATACTTTGACCAGCGTGAACACGGCACGTTTGGACATGCGCGGTGAAGAAGTAAAAACATAATATAAGAACAAGCGTTTCATTCATCCAGGATAGTCCAGAGTTAGCTTTTTTTCAAGACTAGCATTTGCCATCGATGATTAAAATTATGCCATAATTTAACGCAAATAAAAAACAGAAAGTAGCCTCCAACCACTCCAGTATTTATGCCTACCAAGGTGAATTTTGTGTTACAGAACATGGAGGCATATCTGATATATGGTAAATATTGCATGGAGAGCAGATAACATAACGACTTGATTAAACTGATATTGGTAATCAAAAAGAAAAATAAGAAAACCTGGCTACCCACCTTATCTAAAAACCATGCTGACCGCATTCCACTGTTGTCATGGCCAATGCGGATTTTTACCAGTGGACCAATATCTTCACATTCCACCTATAAGGAAAGCATACATATTAATGGCTGAATGTTTCGGCAAGGAAGGTGACGAAATGTCTCGGGTTATCGATGCAGATCGTCAATAACAAAGCTTGCATGTGTGTCTTTTGCAGTATTTCACAAGGTAAGACCTTTCTTTAACACCAGCTATTAGTTATTAGGAGGCAGATTACAGATTACTGGAAATTGGGGACAAAAAAGACAACATATGCTAAGCTACAATAGTTGGATGAAAAGTTTTACGAGGGTGCGCTTTACTTCTACTGGCTAAAAAGCATCGATTAGTAAACGGGGAATATAAAAAATTCAGCAGCACAGACAGTGAAGATAAAAATAACTTTGCGCCATAATATAACAACCGGAAGAAGAAGTTAGGCATGCAAATCAGACAATAACCCAAACTTTGCAGATGTTATGATAAAGAGTTCTTTGGCTTCGATAGTATCAGATAATATCACATTCTCATATTCACACATTGAAACAGTGAATGGGAACTGACAAGAAGCGTTCAACCTTACGTTACGTCTTCGCAATATGTCAAGTCGCAAGAAATTAGTCCCAGTTTTAAATTCGGATTTCTACATCACATAAATAAGTTTAGCTCCAGCGTCGCCTCTTCGCTTCTTTTTACCTCATGGTATGTATGTCATACCATGAGGTATAGTGATGGTTGGATTAGTCACTCCATTCCGTTAGACAATTAATTTATGCATTAAATCCGCATTAAATGTGAATTAAACAGGTTCTCCCCTGTCTCCCCTACTAGGTTTAGTTTTGTCCACAAAGTCGTGCAATTGTTTTATGTTCACATATGTGGGGGGAGGGGGTGAGACAAAGCGGCAGCACATGTTTACAAAATGGCGTCTGTTGTGATGAGCCCGACGCAAAGACTGTCAATGCGGGTTTTCGCTCCATCTTTGATCAAAATACACTTTTGAAAATCTCGTGAACGAACAGAAAATGTGTTCAAGAATGCTCGAGGGGAAAGAAATGGATATTCAAGTCTTAAAAGTGACGATGTCTCCAATTTGGACGACGAGTATTCGATTAATCGTAGCAAGAGTGCACAAAACGAACTATTCGGAATGAACACTTCATGGTCTGGGGAAAGGACAGCACTACATGGAATAATTACCACATACCTTGAGGTATGAAGGAAGAAGCCTTTGATTTTCTTCTTTTCTACTCCTGTACCTACCTTTATCCTTTCAGAGTACATCGACAAAGCCACTATTTTGCGTGAGCAGTGTGGATATCCTCAAAAAGTCCGAGATCGATTACTTTGAGATGCAATTGTAATGGCGCTACGCTCAAAAAGGCCATTGTTAGTGCGGTGGAAAGAATCTCAGCATTGACACTAGAAGTGGCAATTTCAATCGCTCAGAATCAAGATGCCACAGCTCCCCAAGTTGGTTACAAATAATAATAATAATAATAATAATAATAATAATAATAATAATAATAATAATAATAATAATAATTTAATAACTTCTAGAGCGCCATATACATGTGCTGATGAACAGCGCTTTACAATAAAAAACTATGAAACTAATTACAAATAAATTAAAATATATGTAATATTTATATTAATAACAATAAAAACAAAAACGAAAAGTCTAATCTTAATACGCTTTAAAAGCTATACGAAATAAGTTTTCAGCTTACATTTAAAAGCAGCTAGCGACTGAATATCACGCAGTTCAGGAGGCAAACTACTCCATAAACATGGGCAGCAGCAGAAAAAGATCTATCACCTAGAGTAGCAAGCATTTTCCCTTTAGGAGGGTCTAACAATAAACTTCGATTAGATCTAAGATTATAAGTCGATCTAGGTTTAACATGAATTAATTCTATAATATACTTTGGCGCCAAACTATGAATAGCTTTAAATGTTAAAATTAAAATCTTAAAATGAATACGATATTGTACTGGTAACCAATGAAGTTCACAAAGTGCAGGAGTAATATGCGAATACTTTCCTAATTTCAAAACAAGTCTAGCCGCAGCATTTTGAACGCGTTGCAATTTCACTACTTGCGACTTAGGCAAGCCATACAAAAGGCCATTACAGTAATCCAATCGACTAGTAATAAATGCATGAATGAGCGTTAATAACGAGTCACAAGATAAATACTTATTAATCCTTCGGATATTATGCAGGTGATAAAAGGCAGCATTACAGATTTTGGTTACATTCGTTGACATAGACAAATTATTATCAAACCATGCGCCAAGATTTCTAACACATGAACTAGGGGAAATGACATAATCACCCACAGAGATATTACCTGCATCATTGATTTTACCTAATTGTTGTCTAGTTCCTATTAATAGCAACTCAGTTTTATCATCGTTAATCATTAACCTATCCCTAATCATCCAATTCCTTAAGTCCCTGATACATCTATTCATAGTATTAACAGCTTCAGTCTGACTGGACATATTATCTGGCTTAAAACTGAGATACAGTTGCGTATCGTCTGCAAAGCAATGCACATTAGGGAGATGCTTCTCGATGATATTAAATAACTTAGACGCTTGGTTGGAACTGTTGTTATCGATGAATTCCTTGAAAAATTCACGACGTGCAGTATTCATAAGATGAGTGGTGTAATTCCTCTTGGATTTGAATTCCATAAAATCAGAAGTACTTCCAGTTCGACGCCATTTTTTCTCCGCTTTCCGCCTTTCCTTCCTGGTATTTTTAATATCATTATTAAACCAAGGCACCAGAAGTCTGACATTGAAAGTCTTACTTAACAGGGGAGCTTGATTATCAAGTAGGGCAGCAAGCGTTGAATTATATAATCCAACAAGATCATCTAAAGAGTTGGGACTGTCCATGCACAACTTGGTTTCTGCCACCTCGTCACGTAGTTTTTGCAAATCAATGCCTTTGATTCTTCTGTAAGATATTGTTTTAGTGGATAATGCTGGTTTATCTACCTTGAGAAGACATAATATAGAAAGGTGGTCTGATAGTAAATAGTCAATCATTGGAGCATATGCCAAAACAGAGTCACATTGACGAGTAATAATAAAATCAAGAGTATGACCCGATTGCTGTGTTGGTTTATCCACATGTTGTAGGAAACCCATAGATTCAAGTAACTCACGGAACGAATCACCATCTGGATCACCCTGTTCATCAACATGAATGTTTAAATCCCCTGTTATTAAAAGTGATTCAGGAGACATAACAATCGATTCCAAATAGGTTTAAAACTCCGCAAAAAAGTTCCTGGTAGTGACTGGATGGGTAATAGAATAGAGTGGACGATAAATAACAATAATTCGTAAAGTAAAGGACCCATGCTTTGTGAACCATTCAGAAAACTCGAAAGAATTACGCTCACCAGCATCGATCTTATTTACATTGATGTTATCTCTGAGTAGCAGAGCTGTTCCTCCTCCAACACGACCAGATCGCGGTTGGTCCAACAACTTGTATCCAGGAGGAGTGATCTCGACACGGCGTGCAGTGTCATCAGCTGTAAGGCAGGTCTCAGTGATAGTAATAATATCTGCTCCACTCGATTCAACATAGCAAACAAAGTCGGTAGATTTATTCTTCAATGATCTTGTATTTAGGCGGCATGATTTGAGTTGATGCCTTGTATTTATTGGTTGACGTACATCAACGAGTGTTCGAGAAATTGATGCACTAAAACGAGAGATATTTGGACGATACGAAATAAGCACAGAAATCTTCCGCTGGCTTCTTCGTTGACCACCTCTACTTCCTCGATATCTCAAGATACCTAATGACTTCAGTAAACGAATAATCGACGAATCAAGAGAACAATTGGCGGAACGACGAATACCAAATAATTCGGCACGAAAGGTAGGTAGGTAGGTAAGTAAAGGTGCCACTTTCCTCACTTGCAGCTAGTAGCTGAATTGCGGAGGAACCAGAGGGTGAGATCGGACATCAGCATATAGAAGGCGCCTCTGGCTGCCACCTCAGTCCATGAATGATCTCACCCCACCCACCCAGACCGATGACGGCACGAGTCAGCTAGACCATGACACCGGGAACACTCCCTAATCTTTTCGAACTGTGCCATGGGTTCTTTTACGTCCCACAGATTATCAGTATCCAGTGTTGTGAGACGGGACCTACGGTTTATCGTCCTTATCCGAGAAGACTAGAAAGTCTAACCATTTGCAGATAACATGACAAGGACAGCACTTTCTCCTCAGTTATTTTAAGACTCTGAGTGTTGGTCCGGCCGAGGTTTGAACCCCACGACCTCCCGCACGAAAGTCCAGTGCTCGACCAACTGAGCTAACCGGTCGGCGGTTATATGTACGAATATGTAGTTATAGTTGAATAGTTCATATGCAAATCAGAGTTCCTTCGAGGTAATATATTCTCGAAACTTTCAGGACCAGGATTTTTAAGAACATCTTTGTACACCGTTAAATCAAGTGGTGGATCAGGAATGTCCAGGAATTAGTAGTGATAAATATTCATGCTTCTTCCATTTGGATAACGAGATTCTTGTTCGACAGAAGCCCCTTGAACACAATGCACGTTGAACAACTGCAGGCTGATTTGAGATGAAAAACTTCGTAAAATAGCTTCTCTGGTCTCCAGTACAAGGCCGACGATGATAATAGTAATTGTTATCATTATATAAAGGAGTTAAGCTAAGAAATACAAGCAACCGGAATTCGAAGGCGATCCACCCACAAGCACTCGGGAGCCAAAAGTAACAGATAGCACCCACCAAAGGCAGGTTCCGGCGAACAGAAGTAAAGGAAGTCCAAGAGAGAATTACGCTTCAAGTGTGGAGCTAAGTCGTCGCGTGGTTCAAGTGTGGGAAAAAAAGGACATTACGGCTCGGTGTGCAGGTTCGTGGACTGCTTTCCAGATTAATACGAGCCAGTTTACTTCAATGCACTCATCCACCACCTCAATGTAAGCAACAATAGAGTCTCAATCGCCCCAAAACCAGAACTTCATATCCGCTACTTATGGTTCAGTCAGGAACCGTCCTCACAAGTTGACTGCGAGGTCGACTCTGGAACGAGCTGCAACGTTCCCCCTTTGTGCAAAGCTAAAGCACTCTGGAGACGTCGCAAAGCTGGATAAGCAGCCGACGGAGAATGTCGACGGCTACAATGATAGGTTCAAACCTTGGATCCTGCATCAAGTACCTTTACTATCGCAACAGGAAATACAGAGGCTCTGTGGGAAGTTGCAGGCAGCATAGGTCACGTGACCTTAGGCAGGGAGCACGCTTGGTCATGGAATATGTCACCCTCCTGAAATCCAGGAACAAGCCAAACAGGCGAACACACACACATCAGTTAAGACAGTCGTAAAAGAGCTAACCAAATCCAATAGTGGTCTCGTGATTCAAGGAGTCCAGGAAAGCACCGACGCAGTTGTACCAGTGATTCAAGAGTGTACTCAAGATAGGGTAACTATAACTGCCGACAACCAAGGATTACTGGCTTCATAAATACTCTGATGTGTTCAGTGGCATATGGTGGACCTTATCACATCCAGTTAAAAGATGACTAAAAACTCGTTCAAAACCCACTGCACCAAGTAGCAGTCAGCTTCAGAGCTGCAGCAGTCAACAGAGTCTAATCCAGCAGAGAGTCATCAAAAGGATAAAAGAGCACACAAAGTGGGTTAACTCCATTGTACCAGTTAAGAAACCAGATGGTTCCCTTCGCCTGTGCCTTGACTTCAAGGACCTCAAATCAGAAATCAGTGGGACGGCAGAAGAGTCGATGACATCCAACCGAAATTGGTTCCAAGTACTTCCGTTTGCTTGACGCAATGAAGAAAGTAGTTGTCTGACAACCTTCGACATCCTTGGGATAAGTACCGATGGTAAGGCCAACCCTTTTGGCCAAAGATGGCAGGAAAGAATCGGTAGAGTCTTAAGAAATGTACACAAAACCGTGGGAATCGCTGAAGATGTCCTTTTCCATAGTAACATAGAGGCCAACCATGATGCTACAATTATCATCCTACCAGAGACAGCGAGAAGCAACAATATTAACTTGTATCCCAAGACTGAATTCTTTGTAGGAGGTCTTACCCCCGGCCGAGTAAAAGATTGAGCCCAGAAAGGTGCACGCCATCTCTGTGATGAAACCACCAGAGAACCCTCAAAAACTGCAAAGCTTCCAAGGTTTGTTTAACTACTTTAATCGCTTTAGTCCAGCTCTAGGAGATTTAACAGCACCACTAGAAAAACTCTGTAAGAGGGACACTCTCTTTACCTAGAAGAGTTCACACCAGGAAGCATTTGAAGCTATGAAGAAAGAAATTACAAGTTCACCAGTATTGGCATACTTTGAACAGTCCAAGACATGATTCAGTCAGACGCATCCAAGAGAGATTTGGGAGCAGTTACTCCAGGATGGTAAGGCTGTGGTCTATGCGTCAAGAGCCCTCACAGAGACCGAACAGCTCGAATAATGAACGCTACTAAATAACTCAGTGTCGTGTTGATTTTGTTGGGTTAGCAAGCACTACCACCGAAATTTTGAAGAAAATTTTTAGCGAAAACGGAGAGCTTAAAATCGTGATGCCAAACGACGGCCGGCCATTTTCATAAAAAGAATTTACAGCTTTTGCGAGCAAGTATCCTTCTTCTCGACTCCCATACATGTGTTCCATATATACATTTATTACAAATAGAAGGAGTCTATAGCCGGGTAAGTACCCTAGAGGCTGCACACGCGATAGTGCATCTCAAGATAATAAGCAGGCAAATTCATATTAAGTAGAAACCAAGTCGCATACTATCACAAATGCAATCTGATAGGTTAACGTATTCACTATCTATTTAACAATTACTTCACAAAATCGAGTCGTACATGAGCTAATAGACAACGAGGCACGTGGCGCCGAGTTGGCTATAGTTCATGTACGACGAGATTGAGTGGAATAATTGGTTTATTATATCTCTTAACCCTTGATTGTGAGAAATTGGACCTAGTTTGTACGACAGGAATTGACTTTGTTGCTGTTTTATAAACAGAACCATGTTGTTGTCAAGCTGATATGTTGTTGTCGAGCCAATGTATAAAAAAATTTCAAACACGAGATCCGGCTCGTTCTTCAACCTCTCTTTAATGTACTTGTCAAATTTCTTCAAGTTACCAAACCAGTCTGAGAATTAAAAGTGGAGAACGTAGCGAGAAGCAAAAAAATCTTAATTTATGGGCTCCACGGATGTTTCAAACAGGCGGCTCTTTGTTAAAGTTTCACTTTAGTTCGCCGAATTGTTTCACCGCATACTTATTTGCTTCGGTTGTATTATTTCAAACAATACTTGAATTTCTACTCATCTAATTCAAAAAATCTTTCTTCCATGATGGCCGTTTTCCGCACTTATGGGATATGAGCTGATAGCCTGCGAATAGGGAGCCAATTACTCATATCCATGGGGTTGTGGATGCAATAATCTTTGATAGCGAGTAGCGAAAATGCACCTCAAAAGTTGAAAAATCTCTAATATTGGTATAAAATCGACGATATTATCTTGGTAGCTTTATACTAAAACAATAACATTACTCGTTTTCGTTTTCTATGAGTTAAATGGTCTATAAATGGAGGTAGTTACGACACGATGGCATTGCGTGACGTCGCACGAGATAAAACCGAACCAAACAAAATCAAATTGAGCCCTGTGGCGTATTCAAGGCTAGCCGGGTGAGTTTATTAAAAGACCCGAAAAGCCCATTGTAAAAGGAGGAAACAGTCACAGACATTTGGCACACACACTTTTATGTGGTGAGAGCGTTTGTTTCTGGAGGAGTTATATGGGCAGAAAGATCTTTTTTTCAAAACTGTATTGTGAATCTTTGCGCGCGAAACTAGTCCGACAGATATCAATCTATTCGAGAAACGCAGTCCGGCTTTTATCTCAGTTTATCTTAATCTCCTCAGAAAGCAGAACTTGCAAATAAATCTTGTGTCAAAAAATAATGGCATGATGTAGCAGTTTATAGGCTTGCTTACTTTAAACTTGTCAACTTGGCCTCTCTCAAAGTTGTCGGATTTGTTTCTCAGGTTGAACTGATCTGACTTGCCATTGTCGCCGTACATCACCAGAAAAACATTGGCGTTCGTTCCGGCTCCCCGTACATCACCGGTATATACTGTCACCTCATGAGGTATTTCTAAGGAAATTAAAGCAATGCAAATACCGCTACAATTCTCGCCCATCATACCTGAAACAATGACTAAAATGTGAGTATTTAGCACTAAGTAAACGGTTCTTCATTGCTATGTAAACAACCACAAATTACCAGGTCAGCGTTCGCACGAAAACATATCGTCACAAGTTAAAAAAAAAACAAAGGAAAAAACAAACAAACAAACAAAAAACAGTGTTATTATGGTAACAATGAATGGCGCAAAAATTATTTCAGTGAAATGGTTTGTTACTTGCATTGGTGGTCATACAATAAACAGAACGCTACATGGCGTTTGGAAAGAGGAATTTCTATTCTCGTGTTGAAGAAAAACTTATCCATGGGCGGCCGTGTAATATCCCCTATTTTTCAGGGCATTTAATGAATTATAAACAACAACAACAACAAAAAAAAGATTTACAGGTGCTTTTCAAGTGGAGAAAAAAACTAAATTCGCCGCTGTTAAAATCTCTTTTAATAACCTTCGTGCAGCGAACCAGTCTAAATATGTGGCGCGTAACTCTGCTTTCTAGAGTTTCCCTCTGCTGAATATGGGAAAGCTGCGATGTAGTCATCGAAGAGACACTCCTCTGCCTCCCCTGCTAAGTATTGCGTTTCTTCCTAAGGTCTTCTTCGTCGATCTTCGGTATGTTTCAGGGGGTTATAAAAGGGCGTAGATTTTTCACGATTGATCGATAGCAACGTAGTGCGTGTAAGGATTACGATGGAGATTAACGAAGAGTGGATCCAATTAACGGCCAAATCTTCAATCCTGGTCAACAAACCTTGGTCCACTTCATGAAATATTGCTATGAATCTGTCACATCTTACTGTTTCTGTTCTTTTTTTAACTTACTATAACATCTCTATCATCCCCCAATCAATATTATTTCCTGAAATCCATCGCGCAAGAAAATGCACGTTCCGACATTGAAAGTAGGGGCAAGGAGAGGAAAATTATAGTTCTATTTAGAAATTTATGTTCAGCTTGTGTTACAAGGCACTGTGCCACACTTTGGGAGAAGAAAAGGGACACTTTGTCTAGCTGCAATCTGTGCCGAAATTTACCAACGCTGCTACAGATGTTTCGGCATTTAGTGCGATATAAATCTAGACAAGCTCAGTCATACTACGCTTTGGTAACTTGGCTGCGGGCTGTTTCTCGAAAGTTGTGATAACTTTACGGACACGGGGCCGCATTTTTTAGGTGGTCATCTATCTATTATTTTTGTAGTTCTTAGCGTGCAACCCAGCCTGACGTGAGGTCCTTAACCCTAAAAACCAACAAAATTGTAATTCCTGTTGTAAACATTGCGATGTTAAAATGGCTCTCCGGGCCTGATCAGTTACCGCGCCTATCGAAAAACGCGCCCCTGCTTCTGAAAGTGGCAAATTACGTATAGAAATGCGAAAGAATGTGTTAAATGTTTTAGTATACAGCTTATTACTTGGCTTTGAATGCACCTGCTCCCCAGGATACAACTCCCGCTCAGTCTTTCCATCGTCTTCATCATCAGCCAACCACCGATGGCATGGGAACAGCACATGATCCCCACGTGATGGAATGTCGACAGTTATATCACCAAGGAACCATCCCGCCCCAGCTCCCTTGCTGTCATGCCCAACACGCAACATTTCAATCTGAAAAAGATGTTTCGCTACTTAAGAGAGACCTTGGTCAAGGTGCTCCTATGATCTCAAGGTAGCTGTTGTAGTTCAATTTTTTCCTTGGTTCAAATTTTATTTTCCTTTGTTTCAAACTCATTATCATACATTACCATACCAGAAAACAAAGGAAAATAAAATTTGAACCAAGGAAAAAATTGAACTACAACATAGCCACTCATTTCGATACATTTTCATAAATTTCTTTCCTGGTAACCAAACCTAAACATCTGATTAAAAAAAAATTCATTCAAGGGTAAATCTTAACTGGCACAAACAGCTGTTGCAAGGACGTCGACTAAGATGAAGTGTTCTTTTCTCGATAAGATGCCATAGCGAAGCTTTAGACTCTATTTACGATAATTTCGCATGAGAGAGCATGGATACAGGCATAATTGAGCTAGAAATAGCGATTTTCTTTCAGTTCTAATGGAATTGAAAGCCAGCGATTGACAGACAAGGAGCCCAGGTATTTACGCTAATTCTGATAATAATTTTAAGAGGTAATTCAGGAACTGATGGACTATTCGTAGGATAGTTGTTTCATTCTGAGCTTGTCAGTTTTTCTTTCATTTTAAGAGGAAATTTACTTTTGCATCACTAATAAGATTTATATCAGTCGAAATACACTAGAAACCAATGAAACGTGGGTTGTAAAGCTCTATTAGGCAAAATGTAAATTGCTATTGCTGTACGGATCTATTATTCACTCAAAAGCATGGGCTTTCGGGTAATTTTAGCGGCTGCACCAAACCTTTTCCACGTACATGCTAATTATTGACTCACCTTTCCAATATCAATGGCCTCCAGTATGAACTTGTCAGACCGCCCTCTTTCAAACTTATTCTTGGTGTTTTCAGCGCTTCTAAGTTGCAATTTACCAGTGTCGCCCTTGCTACCAAAAATTTGAACGAACACATTGGCATCCGTTCCTCCACCACGAACATCCCCTGTTCTCACTGACAGGTGATAGGATGTAGCTATAAAACGAATAGTGTAAGTGATATAGCATAGCTGCAAGGCCCAGGCGCACAATCCGTTTCTATAAACCACAGCATGTTAAGAAACCGGTTTCACATATTTTCATGTTGGAAGTATTGGGCCAAACACGCCGCCGGGAAAAACAGTGTTTCTTCGCATATGACTCACTGAAAAGAAAGCTCGAAATATAACGCGAAGCAGGATATTTCTGGCAAAATTCGTGGCGTTTGATCTGAGACGGAACGCGCATATTGAGTGTTTGATACAGCTTTCAAAAATGATTTAAGAAAGACAAATTAAAGATGCAAGTACGAGCAGCTTTTCTTTTGTTCATGCATCACAGATAAGATTGGAGAGCACTCAATCAAACAATGTACATGACCAGATAGAGTGTTTCCTTCAATGTCAAGGAATTACATTAACAGTATTTTTCTAAACGACATACTGTTCAGAAGACTGGTCCCTCCCAAAGGAAGTTCCCTCAATATCAGACCATCATCTTCATCTTTAGCAAGCCATCTGAAATATGGAGAAAACGTTTAACACGATTTGAAAGGATTCCAAAAAGGAATGAAGAACCAAAAATGAAAAATAGCCCCAGAGATTAAAAATAAACAATCACTGGATAAAGTTGACACATTAACGTGTGGTTTGAAATACTACCTTGAAATCTGAATAGCTGATCACACGACAAAAGCAAGTCTCATATTTGGTAAACAGTACCGGTTCTCGTAAGAAGGCCCCCAAATAAATTTTCATACAAATTTTGAATATCTGTTTTCGACGCTTAACTACAGATTAGTGGCGAGTTTCAACCAAGATGATTTTTTTCCATGTTGATATGTTTTCTTTACAGTCCTATAACAAATTATATGCATTTTAACCGAAATTTAAAACATTTGTACAGATTCTACTGTTTAGAGACTCGTGATTACATAATTTGTATGAGAATTTGTTTGGGTGGCCTCGATTCGAGTAGTCATTCTGTACACTGTACAACTGTAACCTGTTGCTTTTCATTCTGTACACTGTACAACTGTAACCTGTTGCTTTTCATTCTGTACACTGTACAACTGTAACCTGTTGCTTTTCATTCTGTACACTGTACAACTGTAACCTGTTGCTTTTCACTCTGTACACTGTACAACTGTAACCTGTTGCTTTTCATTCTGTACACTGTACAACTGTAACCTGTTGCTTTTCATTTCGCTTTTCTCAGTTGTGCAGTCACATTGTGAAACTTGAGACAATAGCCATGTCACTTACTTGTTTATACAGCATGGCAATTTTAAAACCAACTATACTCTGGTTGCGATTACACTGACACCGCTAGCAACAGTAAAGACAGAGATCATTATAGTTGGCTATTCCAGTAATGTGACCGCTTCTCGAATCACTAACTATAGTTAAAAAAATTTTATAACACTTCGGTGATCCAAAACAAAACAATTTAAGTTAAGTTATACACAAGCAGGATGCACGGGTTAAACCGTAAGTTTACAAATAAATAGCTAATTAGAATGCGGTCTTTGTCTTTTCTTTTTGCACGTGCGCGTGCAAGATGAAATAAATATGCCAAATTAAAAACAAGCATGAAAAAAAAGAGAAAAAACACGGCAGATACAGTAAGCATCCATAGAGCAAGTATTCTACAGCATCCGTTAGAAATTTGACACAGCATTTCTAAATTTTTGAAGATAGAACAATTTCCAGACAGACCAATCGGTAGTTAGCGCTGTTGGTGTTACGAATGACGTCATGTACCTTACGACTAACCACAACCAACTACAGTTAGCGGCATCAATGTGACCGCAACTACATGTGTTTTGCTATTGGTTGGTGATCTCGTGGTCGGCACTGTAGTAATTTGATCACTAATCAGGATCCTACATGCTGATGAACCAGAAGTTTTAGAGTTCACGAACCGTTTAAAATTAAGAATTGCAACTCCTTTATGGAGTCTTTTTGACATTTTGCAACAGTTACTTCAAAGTATAACGTTGGAGGTGGAAGGGTTGCGTACCAACGAAACAAAAGACATTTTCTTGTGGTAAGAGAGATTCAAAGAAGCTTATCGGCTACGTCGAAATATTTTTTCCAAAACTCTCCTCTGGACCTCATCCGTAGAAAGGAACGCCCAATTATATAATTAAATATAACGACAGAGTATTTTCTAGAGCCCTTTTCACCAAATAAAAAAAAAAAAAACATTTTTCTCAACAAAACTTTTAACTTTAGACATGAGCCCCCCCAGAAGTAATATAACAGGCAAAGGGGAGCTAACAGTAAAACAATGCCTTTTTACCGGGGCGCAGCCGAAGGCTGGCACCGGTTATAGAATGCAGACGGTTTCTGTCGTTTTTTTAACGTTACATTGTTAGGGATATATCGCTGACTGAGATATATCGCTGGCTCGTTACTTTTGCTCGCTGGCTCATTGAAACCTTATCCGCCATTTTGAAAAGCACGAGGGATGGAGGACAATCAAGAGAAAGATTATAGCTTTTTGTTCCCCATCCTTTACGATGCACTAGTTTATGAGCGAAAATTTAAGAGTGAATATTTGAGAGACAAATTTACGAGCGATCACTTAAGAGTAAACCTTCCATCGTGAAACGGGTATCCGGTCACTTCGTTCCATGGTCAGATCGTTCCAAGTCAGATCGTTCCACAGTGTAGTCAGATCGTTCCAAAATAAAAGTCAGATCGTTCCACGAAAAGTCAGATCGTTCCACGACATAGTCAGATCGTCTCACGATATAGTCAGGTCGCTTTACAGTATAGTCAGAGAGAGTTTTACGGTACTCTAGCTACAAAGTCGTTCCGCTTCATATTATTCGACGGCACTACAAAATTTACAAAGGAATCAAGGACAAGAGATACGTTTACTGAGAACGAATTCGGTTAAAGAATCCTGCGAGTTAAAGAAGAAAGAATTCTGCAACTCCGGATCTTAAAAAGACTCTACTGAAATATTGGCTGTTGACGTAAAAGCTTACAATTGGGGAACAATTTTCCCTTACGCCGCCATGCAATAAAACACTTACGAATTTGTATATGCTTAGTTGGCAGACATTGTTTACTAAACTTACGAAAATAAGCGACAATTGATAAAAGCAAACACAAAGGCATCGGTAGAAATATGCGAGGTGATACAAGCTCACCAACAGATTGTTTTGTTCCTCAGCACGGATTCGTAGATGTAAACAAGATAAACTCGTTTTATCTACCAACACAGGATGTTTGTCTTAACATTATTATTGAGGGAGAAGGTTTTTCTTACGATTTATAACTGGAACGATCTGACTACATCGTGGAGCGATCTGACTTTTATTTTGGAACGATTTGACCATACTGTGGAACGATCTGACTTGGAACGATCTGACCATGGCACGAAGTGACCGTAAACCGTGAAACGTATCGAGAATAAGAGCGACTTATCAAAGCTATCTACACTGAGTGTACCTTCCATCGTGAGAGGTGCGAGAGGTTAACTATATCTATGCAATCCCGTGTACCACTGGGCCCCGGTAAGTTCCACGTAGTGGTTCTCGTTTATTGATGAGTTTGATGTGCTACCTAATGCTAACCTGTTACAAGGGAACACATATTCTTGGTTTTTATCTTCTGGGTCCCTAATCACAATTTTATCGAGAAACCACCCGGATCCAGGACCTGAGGAGTCATGGCCCACGCGAACCATGCGCGGATTCTTCAAAGTGACTGCCTCAATGGCAAACTCATCCACCTGATAACAACGCAAAAGCAAAAGAATTTACGTAAGCGACATACAGCAATCTTCGGACAAATTCAATTTCTTCCTCTTTGATGATGATACAAAAATCCTCTTTACCGATAAAGACATTAAATCTCTTGAAACCGTTGTAAACTGTAAACTTTGTAAGGTATGCAACTGGCTAACAGCAAACAGGTTAACCGTGAGTCACAATAAAAAATCTAATTATGTTATTTTTCGACCTTATCAAAAGAGACTAGCACCCAAACTAAAAATTGTGTCATAAGATAATGAACAGAGCAAACCAGTTAACCTTGAATGTAGAATAACTTGGGGTTTTCATAGAATGCAGTTTAAGCTGGAAATCTCATATTGAAAACATCACGGTCAAAATAAGCAGATTAGTTGGTACTATTGCGAAACTCAGGCATTTTGTGCCACCAAATATTCTACTGCGCATCTATGAATTTTTAATATTGCCCTATAGATTTTATGGACTGACTGTGTGGGGTCTTGCGAGTAAATCCTACCTAACAAAAATTCTAGTTCTTCAAAAACGAGCACTTAGATTTATATTTTCCGTAGAGAGATGTGAACATGCTGTCCCTCTGTCTACTTATGCAGGAGCCCATTACCCGGAGCGTGTAACTGCTACAGGTTCATGCAACGGCGTTTTCCCAAGTAAGGTTATTTTTAGAGCGGCCTCTCCCGCGAAAAAAAAGTTGTTTCCGCTGTCTCAGTTATCTCATCGGAGCTACAACTCTCTGTGTAAATACCTTGACTATCGTCAGAAATGCTGTCCGAACACTCCGATGAAGACTCGTGTATGTCGGCTATGTTCGTTGACGCTACCGGCGGTTATCATGCTACATATCAATCATGCACTATCTTGTGATTGGCTCTCCCAAACCAATTCGCGGGAGAGACGATCTAAAAATAACCTTACTTGTGAAAACGCCGTTTCACAGACCCAGTATGGGAGTTGCACGCTCCGGGTAATGCGCTCCTGACTTATGCTGATATTTCACCACTAATTATTTATTATTTTCATTGCAATCTTTTAGTGTGACAGTTCCGCCCAGATTAGCAAATGCTACTTGCGGACCAGTCTTTTTTGTGTCATGTATTTTCAAATAATTCTTTAAATAAAGTTGAAGTTGAAATAAGGTATTACCACGCTATTGAGGATACCCATAAAATAAATTTATTGGAAAGTGTAGCGGAACCTCCATTAAATAGGCCACTGTCAAGATAACGGCGATTGGTCACTTCAAAAACAGACGTTCGCCAGATCTGCCATGATCTTGTAAAAGGACAAGGTGCATTATCGTAACCAGCATCTTCCCGGTGAGTCACGTGAATCACTTATTACGTTTGCGCAAAACTTTACTTAGTAACCTCGGTGGTCATCCCGGTTTTCTTGTTTCAGAAATAGGAACAGTTGAAAGAACAAAGCCAGACTAAGAGTAACAAGCTCACGCTGGCCGCCTAATAGAGGTGAAAAGAATTGTATGAAGAACTGGGAAGACCAAAAGGTGGCCGAGCAAATGAAGAGAGGCGTCCGATTACAGCTTTTGAAGCCGCTTAATGGAGGTTCTACAGTAACATAAATTGAAGCATGCTTTGGTCATATGTTACATTTAATAGACAAACAGACAATCGTTAATGAGTTACAAGATCTAGGCATAGGACGATTATACTTGAGGTCTCCCTTACTTGATTTCTCTCAAACTTGTTTCTATTTGTTTTTGATTCCTCCAGGGGTCGATCACCCGTGTCTCCCAGTTCACCAAAGATATTGAGGAAAATGTTTGCATTTGTACCAGCACCACGCTTATCACCAGTATGCACAAATACTTGATAAATTTGCACTATAAAATAGAAAGATAGTCAGTTAAGTTAAATTCAACTTTTATCCATGATACAAATTTATTTCAGTTCCAAAAATTAACTATTGTTTGACGCTGAGTATGAGAGGAAAAACTATACAGATCGAGGAGTTTGTTATCCGCCAAAGCCGAAGCTTGAGGCAGATAACATTTTCCAAGACCTATGTAATTCTCTTTTACTACACACACAATTCCTGGATATGAGCAAACGCATGCTCTGATTAGTTCCATACTTATAGCTATCAGCTCATATACCATGAGTATAGGAAACGGCCAAGTAAACCATCATGGCTGAAAGATTTGTTGAATGCGACGAGGAGAGTCAAGCCTTGCTTGAAAAGAATATATTACAAAATACAAACCAAAGAGGAACTCGACGGTAAGTCAGCCAGTTACAACTCTAACTAACTCCTTCCATTATGAAACATCCGTTTAACCCGCAAACGGACTTTAACTTCTGGGGTCGGTTGTTCGAAGGCAGATTAGCGGTAAGCCAGCGTTAAATTTTAACTAAGTTTCTCTTGTTCAAACACATTTTCTCCGATAACTTTCTCTTTTTATTTTCAGAGCATACGATCATCAAATTGTATTCAAAAATAATTATACTGAATGTGCTTTTTAAGCTCTCATATCTGCACTAACTATTCGCACTAACCCTGGGTTACCTTAACACTGCTTCGAACAACCCGGCCCAGGCTACTTTTTTCCACTTTTAATTCTTAGAACGTTTTGCGAACTCAAACAAATTTGACAAGCACATAACAGAGATATCCTAAACCGATCTGAATTCATGTTTGAAGCTTTTCTACACATCGGCTCAACAACGTGGCTCTTTCTCAAAAACAACATCAGTCTATCTTGTCGTACAAACGTGTTCCAATTTCTGAGAATCCAGGGTTTCTAGATATAATAAAACAACTTGTTTGTTTAATATTGATTTTCTTCTCACTTCGGCGAATGTAGCCGCTACATTTTGCTAGTCGATTCATCTGACTCAAGCTTCGGAATATAAACCGACACAGCAACAGTTTCTCAGAAACTAACCCCTCTATACATTTTCTCCGCAAATTATAATCTTCAAATACATGTACGCGCCATTATATACATCACGATAAACGTCTTCCGTATTAAAAGTTTCAAACTCGAACTATTTGATTAATAATCGTCTTGTTCGGACCAAAAGTAAAGGTTAATTGCAAATTGGTTAATTTAAACCGTTGGTTTAACATTGAATCTGCTCTCCAGAGTTAAAACAGTCAAAAGTTATTCGTAAAATGAACCCTTAAGACTTAAATGTTTTTTCTGATGAAATGCCTTCCAGTTCAAACTACTTGGTAATACAACTGAGGTATAACATACAACGTATTATGCTCTTCCACTGTTATATTCCAAGACCAGAAAGGCGACAGGAAAAAGTCATGTTCCTGCTACAAGGTGGTCTGTATACAGAGTCTCATTATGAACCCAGGGATACAGAAAAGTGTACTTGAATTATACCTTGTCCTAACAATCAGGCCTTCAGCCAACTGACGTATTTTGCAACGGTACGTGGTATAGGGGAATTAACAAAGCTGAAATGTCATGTTATAATTACCTGGAAGAGGTTCTTTGCCTTGGCTGATGGCAGGAAGTTCACGGATTATCTGGTGATCATCTTCTTTCTTTGAAAGCCATCGATTGCACTTAAAGGTCCACTTGGCCTCTGACTGAGAGTTTTCCATCTGGATCTATTAGAAATTCAAAGTCAGACGTTTTAGTAATAAAAGTATCACTGTGAAAAAGTATTAAGGGAAAACTTTGTAAATCTGACCCAGGAATGTCCCGAGTAAAATCCCGCTGATACTGTTAGGTGTTCGTCTGGGTACATACAATTGATGAGGTGTCACCGCAGCTCGTGTTTTCTACATTTCACTCGTATTCTCAAATGCCTGTCGTGTTTTATCACAGTGTAATACACGGCTTAGGCTTCTTCATTTGTTAAATATGTTACCCTTTACATCATTCTCTCACGCACATATTCTAAACCAGTGTGTCTAACATTCCTCAGCTGAGCTTCTACCTCTCTATTTATAATGACAATAATCATTTTTTAAATTTACATTTTATAAATTTATCCTACGTCCCCTAGGGGCTTTTCAGTGAAATATCACAATTCTTTCTCGGGGGTGAGATCGGACGTCAGCCTGTAAAGGCGCCTCTGACAGCTGCTTCCAGTCCATATTTTATCTCAACCGGCCAAACCACAACACCGGGAACTACATGCCCTATATCATAACTACATCCCCTATATCATAACCTACAGGTACCTTCACTAAAGTTCCCCCAACACTCACGCTCACTATAAGAAAGCCATACCACACTTACTCCTACTCTAAAGGGTCTTATGATTATGACTATATGGCCAGACAACAAGAAATGAAATCATTGTTTGAAAACACAAGATACAAATGGAATGTGATTATTACCAGCCAAAACTATACCCAAGCCACCAGCTGCCAAAGAGCTAAACGTTATGACAGGAGCAAGCGATGCAGAAGAATACTTCCAATTCTCACTTAGCATATGAAGAACCAGGAAAAGCAGGGAATCTCACCAACAATCTAACTACAAGGCAGATTTTCAACATCATGCCCAATCTACATCATAAGGAATATCATACCATAATTTATTACATGGATGGTATTCTAGTGTAGCTGAGAGCATTCAATCCGGCGCTAAAAAAAAAACCTTTACTTGTGGAGTATCACTATTCCAATGACTGTCTGGTGTATTCCTAGTCAAGAAATATGGATGAAGAAAGGTCTGTCATATTACCTTCTCCAAATGCCAATCGGAAAAGGCCTTTGAGTTATCATGTCGAATTCTAAGTTTGTACGGTTTTCCAACATTGGCGAGTTCAATCTGTAAATAAAAAAGGAATAACATACGTGTGGCCATTTCACTTGCAAATGTTCAGAAGACTGGTAGATAATATTACGAAATGGCCTCCCTCGTGAGAACTTGATTGCAATACCAGTGCAATAAATCTTTGATACTGGGAAAATATTCGAAAAGCATGACTTTGACGCTCTTACCGTGTTCCCCTTTCATGCAGCGAGCTTTATTTAACCGATAATTTCATAGAAAAAGCGGTATATTGCTTGAATATATTATAAAACAACATAAAAGTACGGTCAAGTGCTTGGAAACCAAATCCAGGCTATCCTTGAGACCTATCCAGTAAGCTACAGTTTAGATCATCATTCCAAAGGATCCTAAACCCTTTACTCAAGCTTTGTTATTCGATAAACAACCTGGTGTTAACTTGGAGTAGTCATCCCTGAACACTGGGATTTATGCTCGACCTGTAAACTTATCTTCTCTACATGATAGATGTCTTCAATATACTCTTATGTAATCTGTACTCGAACGAACTTACACTACTGGTGCAAATAGATGATTTGGTTCGTACACTTAAATAGTTGATATTGCTCCGAATACGAGCACATGTGAACTCACTACTGACCTACTCTCAACAAGTATGGCTGACTCTCCTCAGCTGGTACAGCTTCTCACCTTTATTTGCGCGCTAGAACCTCGTTCCAGCCTGTGTTTTTTTAATACGCTATTTTGCAATAAACTGATTAAATTGCGTGAATACTGAAAAGGTCAAATCGCCAACTACGATTGAGTTATATTCTCTGTAATACCAGGCTCTACTCTGAACGGCTGTCCGTCTGGAGGCGACCCGAGTGGTGCCTGCCACGGTCGCACGCTCGCTTCCTTCATCTCCCAACAAAGAGGCTTCTCACAAGCTCACAAAAGTACACTTTAAGTATTAGATATAAAATGTAACTGGAACGCGATGGCCTCTTATGTAAGCGATTTGCTGCTTGAAACTACCACTTCATAAATCAGATACAAATATGGGGTGTTGCCTGAACATTTAACACAGTTGGTAGCAAAGGGTGACAATGGAAAGAAACAAAGTTCTCTAACCTTGAATTTGTCTAATTGTCCTTGCTCGAAGTTATCTGTAGCATTTCCAACTGGTACTTCATCTGTCTTGCCTTTTTCTCCATACATAGTTATAAATACATTAGAATCAGTGCCAGCACCTCTAATGTCACTTGTCCAAACCCACATGTTCCACACAGACTCTGAAAGGTGCAATTTGTATTTTGGTTAAGCAGGGAATAATAATAATAATAATAACAACAACAACAACAACAACAACAATAATAATAATACTGAGGTGGGCATTCCTGTTGGACTGATCCAGAGATGTGCTTTGTTGGGGTCGGCAAGAATTCTTAGGAAGGTGCTGGAGATGTAGAAAGAAGAAAAAAAAAGCAAACAAGGGGTGTTTCTTGGCTTCCCTAGGCAACTTGTTGTCACCCGGAGCCAATGAAGAAACCAGCTTCTATATCATCAATAGCTGTGTGAATCTTAAATAATAATAATAATAATAATAATAATAATAATAATAATAATAATAATAATAATAATAATAGTAATAATAATAACTGTGTAGTTGCCCCAAGCTTGCGCAGATAGAATATAAAAGGAGACATGATGTTGTTGGGCGGGTCATACAGTGGGAGTTGTGCAAGCAATATGGAGTTGGGTGCAGTGACAAATGGTATGAGCATTCTTCCCAAAGCGTAGAAGAGAATGAGGAAGTAAAACTGTTGTGGGACTTTACTATCCAAACAGACCGTGAAGTCCATCACAGGAGGCCAGACATTGTGATCCAGAAAAAGAAGGCAGAGGAAACAATCATTGTGGACATCAGAGCTGTTCCCGGAGATAGCAACGTACTGCTGAAAGAAACTGAAAAGTATGAAAAGTACCAAGACCTGGCTAGAGAGATTAAAAGGATCTGGAAACCAGGGACAAAAGTGGTGCCAGTGGTAGTCGGTGCATTGGGTTCAGTGTCAAAGAAGCTGGCAGACCACTTGGAGCAACTAAGAATTAAGGATCGAACAAGAACGATGCAAAGTGGGCACTCCTTGTATCGGCACATATCCAAACGTCATGGCGGACAGACGTGTCGTCTTATGCTCCAGCGTAATTTCGCTTGTTCTCACCACCTATCTACTTCTTTTATCTGCTCGCGATGGTGAATACTAAAAATTTGGCTACCATTATTCGTGCTTGCATTTGAAAGCAACTGGAACGACGATAGAATCTGACAGAGCTTTTATTTTACCTCCGAGCTTCTCGGCAGTTCCTAAAAGATGAACGAACAGAGCGTTTATGAAGTGCCACGTTCCCTACGACGTGTCAGGAACATGTTCATTCCAACTAAAGAAGCTCTCCGGTGATATTCATCCAAACCCTGGCCCACCTCGGACGGGCATAAAGTTCCCTTGTGGTGAATGTCAAAGGTCTTTCCGAAGCAATCAAGACGCCATTTTGTGCGCCGCGTGCGATCAATGGTTTCACGCAAGATGCATTTGCGTAGGAAAGCAAGTTTTTAAATACTACTTGGTAAACCATCACCTTGACTGGGAGTGTGCTTTTTGCTCCCTGCCCAAGTTCTTTCTTCGACAAAACTGGCAATGAGTCGTTCATAGAGTGGGACAGCATTCAAAATGAGTCCAGCACTAATGTCGTAGCTTCCCTGGATAAAGCGAATCTTAGGGATGATGCAGAGAATTATCTCCAACAAGCTGCCCTACATCTTAACTCCTCAACAAAGGATTTAAAAATTGCTCATCTGAACGTTTGCAGTATCCGCAACAAGATCGACGAGTTAAGAGTACTACCATCCATTTGCGCTTTTGATATTATTGCAATTACAGAACGCATCTGGATGGCTCAATTTCTGATAACTTTTTGTACAAAGATGGGATGAAGCTCTTTCGCCAAGACAGAACTAAATGCAAGGGAGGCGGTTGTATCATGTATTGTGCTGAATATTTCAGAATAAATTTCCTACTACTTCTGCATTATTTTCAGTTATTTACAGATCGGAACTTGAATGCCCTAACTTTTTTGAGGACATATATGGTGTTTTCGAGAAGGCGTGGATGAAGTCTGACACTATCATCCTACTTGGCGACTTTAACTGCGATCTTCAAGGTACTGAGAGCAAAATGGGATCTGAAATTCAACCTAAAACTAGAAGACTGTTGACTTTGTTTCAGCTTTTCGGTATGCAAAACATTGTCAATATGCCCACCAGGATCACACCTGGTTCAAGCACGTTAATTGATTTGATAGTAACAACAAAGCCTGACCTAATCAACCGGAAGGGTGTTCTACCTTTGGGAATTTCTGATCATTGCCTAATATATGCAACTCTTAATCTCAAGCACAAACGGCCGCCGCCAAAAGTGATAAATGTAAGAAACTATAAACAATTTCAGGTTGAACAGTTTTGGGCTGATATTACAGCTGCGCCTTTTCACGTCGCTCGGGTTTTTGAGGACAAGGATGATGTTCTCTGGGCATGGAACAAGTTATTCAAAGACATTTGTGACTTACATGCTCCTACAAAGCGCGTCAAGATCCGGAGTCAATCTTCTCCTTGGATAAATAATGACATCAGACGAAAGATGAACTTAAGGTATAAGCTGTTTAAGAGAGCTGTTAGCACTAAAGATCAAGAAATATATGCAAGATACAAGAAAGTTAGAAATGAGATTACATCTGAGATAAGAAACGCGAAGGCGCAGTTTTTCAAGGAAAAGTTAGCTGAAGTTAAATCTGCAGCGGCTTACTGGAATTTAATTGCAGAAGCGACAAATCCTGTTAGAACAGAATTGGACCTTTAAAGAGGGAGGATGGAAGCCTTGCCGTCAACGACGTAGAAAAGGCCAACCTGAAACATCTTGAAGTGAATGATATCCTTACAGACTGCCAACACGGATTCAGGGCCAAAAGATCAACCGAATCCCAACTCATTTTAACAATACATGACTTGGCCAACTCACTTGACAATGATAAATCCGTGCATGCCGTGGTACTGGATTTTGCAAAGGCCTTCGATAAGGTTCCCCACCGGCGACTCTTAGCAAAATTACAATATTATGGAATCCAAGGCAAATTATTCCGCTGGCTTGAATCCTTCCTTACTCAACGTACCCAGTCCGTCGTCTGCGAAGGAAAATCTTCAAGATCTTCTCCTGTGACGTCTGGAGTTCCCCAAGGAACTGTGCTTGGCCCGTTGTTATTCTTATTATATATTAACGATCTTCCTGATAATCTTCAGTCCTCCGTTAAGCTATTCGCTGATGACGCTCTACTATATGGTGTCATTGCAAATGATACAGATTGTGACCACCTACAAGACGACCTACAGAAACTAGAACAATGGCAAAATCAGTGGCAAATGAAATTTTATCCATCAAAATGCAAGATATTGTGTATTTCAAATAAAAGATCTCCACCTGTAAAGAAATACACATTCTGCGGAGTCGAACCAGAACAAGTTGACGATATCACTTATCTAGGAATTACAATAACAAGTAAACTGAAATGGGATCAACATGTATCGACAGTCTCAAGTAAAGCATCTCAAGTACTTAGCGTTGTGCGGCGAAACTTACATAACTGTCCCAGATCGGTAAGAGAAACGGCGTACAAGACTTTAGTCCGACCTACCCTCGAATATGCAAGTGCTGCATGGGATCCCCACTACGAGAAGGATATTCAAAAGCTGGAAAGAGTTCAGAGAAAGGCAGCGCGATTCTGCGCGGGCAACTACAACCCCTATGCAAGCGTGACAGATATGCTTCAGGAACTTAATTGGGAAACCCTAGCCACGAGACGAAAAATCGCCAGACTCTCCTCTATGTATAAACTCTCCCACAACCTTACCGGTTTCTTAGTAACAGTCCATCTGAAACCAAATTATGAAAGAAGAACCCGTGGGAGCCACGATTTTAAATTTTTAGTTCCAAGATCAAAGAAAAATGTTTTTAAGTTTTCATTTTTTCCAAGAACAATCTATGAATGGAACTCCCTTCCAGATGATATTGTAAATACAACCTCTGTAAATAGTTTTAAATCTAAGTTAGTTAATTGTTTTTAACATTCATTTTAGTTTTTAACGGTTGGTGTGATATCTGCAGATTTTTACCGACCAAATTAAATGTAGATGTAGATGAACCTAATAAATGATTTCTTTGCCAATATCGGCACTAGACTTGGACGAGCTAGTAGAAATTTTCCACACCAGAGCGATCGCATCGGTTGTTCAGTGCCCTCTGTGACCGATATCACCATCTGCGAAGATTCGGTCCGACGTAAATTAAAATCCATTAAGCCAAATAAATCTGCGGGTCCTGATGACATTGCACCTAAATTATTAAAACTAGCTGAGCCTGCCATTGTCTCTCCCTTGACCGGTCTATTCTCATTCTGTGCTCACCTCGGAGAAACCTTTACTGATTGGAAGAAAGTTCGTCTGATCCCGGTGTATAAAAAAGATGAAGCTGACACAAATAACTACAGACCAATATCACTTCTTAGTGTTCCAAGCAAGATAATGGAATCTTGTGTATCAGAATCTGTCGTTCGACATGTTTTCCAAAATAACCTGGTTACAGACAAACAGTGGGCTTACCGTGAGGGGCATTCTACTGAACTATTGCTTGTACACCTGTCCGAAATCTGGAGAACAGCTATTGATGCCGATAAAGTGGTTGCTGTGGCGTTTGTTGACTTCAGAAAAGCTTTTGACTGTGTATCTCATGCTATCCTACTGCATAAGTTGAATTTTCAATTTGGAGTTCAAGGTTGTCTTTTATCATGGCTGACAGACTACCGGCCTAACTGATCGAACTCAATTCTCGGTAGTAAACGGCCAGCACTCAACTGTGCTAAATGTCACTTGCGGGATTCCCCAAGGATCAGTACTTGGCCCAACGTTGTTTGCCTTGTACACCAATGACCTACCAAGTGCTGTTACCTCTGGCTCTGTCTTTATGTACGCAGATGACACCACCGTTTACTATATTGCATCGGGGACACTGTTGATAACACTGTCACTTCTTTAAATAAAGCTTTAGCGGAACTGAACAGTTGGTGCCTAGAGAACTCTTTAACCCCTCACTCGGCAAAGTGTGAAGCTATGTTGTTGATGAGAAAACAGCACATCGGGCCGCTAAATTCTGTGACTATTGGAGAGGATCGGATCGAGTGGGTGAAACACTCTCGTCTTTTGGGCGTTACTATCGATGAGAGGCTTTCCTGGTCACGTCACCTTACAGATGTAAAAAAGAATTTCGTAAACAAACTGAACCTCCTGAAAAGGAGTTCGTTCTTGAGCAGAAACGCCCTATTGGACTTGAACTTCAAGATAATATTACCATCAGTTCTATATGGACTAGTCGTTTGGGGCGGCTGCCCTAATGCAGAGCTTTTACATTCTCTGGAAGTACTTCACCGTAGGGCAGCAAGAATTATATACAACTTACCCCGAGATATGCCTACCGCGGACGTTTACCGACATTTGAACTGGAATACTTTAACCCTCTATTATAAACTTCGATTAATTAAACTACTCCATAGCGTGTTTATAGGTGAAGCACCTACGGCTCTTTCATACTTGACAAATAAACCCTGCACTGCATACAACTTGAGAAGGAGTAATAACATAATCGTCTCGCGCTTTAACTCGCAGTTTCTAAAAAATTCAATTAGCTATAGAGGCGCTATTCTTTGGAACGCTGTCTCGAGTCATTTTACAGACCAGTTTACTGTTTTTTATCGCAAAGTGAAGAAGGACCCTTATTTTAAGGAACTTGATTTAGTGCACAGTCGGTCCAGTCGCTGCCCAGGCACTACCAAGATTTTAAATGCTTTTAACTATAGTCAATTTACTTAGAGGTAACTAATGTAAATTCATTTTATTTCTTGGTGAAAATCTTACTGCATATTTTTAGAGTTTTAATTGTAGTTGTATTTTGTAAGTGATGCTATTCTTATTTTTATACAGTTTTATCAATTTATAATCATTTTTACACGACCCCACAAGCTTTGAGCTTTAAACCATATCGTGTTTAAATAAAGGGTATGTATGTATGTATGTATCCTCAGAAAAGTGCTGGAAGTCTGAGGTCTAACGTGTCATACGTCCGAGGGCTAACATGTCATACGTCCGAGCTGGGCAGACGTGTGTTTGAACGCTCTTAACATTTAACCAATTTTTTTTTCATTTGATTTATTCGTATAGTTTTTTTTAACTCGTGGATACGCGAAGCGTATTTGCGAGTTTTTGTGGGGACTCCGATATGCAAATTGTCACTCACTCACTCACTCACTCACTCACTCACTCACTCACTCACTCACTCACTCACTCACTCACTCACTCACTCACTCACTCACTCCAGTGTAGACACACTTCGTAATTAGTCGGATAGAACTCGGGGGCACCGATATGAAGACGACAATTGTCGTGACCGAAGTCACGGAAGTCTGTTGATGAAAGTTCACGCTGAAAGTGTATCGTACCGTTGCCAGAGTTTGTAATGATTTTGTAGCTTAAGAGGACGATTAGCGAGGCCCTGTTAAGGGTAAATTTCGACAAGCGACGTGGCCTTGAAACGGCGACATAAAGGACCCGAAATGGCGACGAACGACGAGCCGCTCACGGGAAATTACGACAGCGACCTTCGACCTTCCGAAATTGCGACGTGAAAAGGTTTGAAACTCAGACGCGCGACATAAACAACCTCACTAACAGGGCCTCATTAGCGGTCTTACTAAAATCAAAAGGAGTTTAAATGTTTCCAGTTAGGACAATGACCAACTTGGAGACTGAATTTCATGAGCCTTTTACTCGGCCAGGCGCTAAACGTGAACAGATGATAACTATTCGCTTTTCCGACATCGACCGCCATCGACCGCCCCCAAGATTACAAGCAGTATATGAATTTCAGTTGGCTCGAAAGTGATCTGAAGATGAGAAAATCTCTTGCTAATATAGTAAGCTTTGATGAGAACTCATAGAGCGAAATTAGGACTTGAATGAGAATTTATTTGAGCGAAATGAGTACTCGTTATTGAACGGAACCACTACTGAAAACAGAATAAATTGACGAATCCATAATGTGAAACCGAAGAACTTCTGCGGCCAACCTGGATAAGAAACATCGCATGGAGGACTTTTCTACTGATTTAAGTGTTAGTACTAACAGGAATGGAGTTTGAAAAGTATTGGGACGGTCAAGAAGTATGTCAACGCTTACCATTAAATATAGAGGCGCATGCCGTGACGGAGAACCAGGGTTCGAAAAGAGTAAGTCATGAAGAAAATGTATTAAGCGTTATATTATATACAATACACCACAAGCCGTTACAATGAAACGTTTTCTGTCTATTGATTTCCGAATTTACCTTGAAGTGAACTAGATTGTGTTGAAGTAGACATGTTGGAAAAATAGGCTTACCTGTTTTGCTTACTGTTGTGTGACTCATCATATTTACATTGTAAAAACAAGAAGTTATAAGGATAAAAACAAAGATGTATTGCTGTATTAATGATGGCAAGTGTGATTTTTTTAAGTGCAACCCTGAATATATATACCACTGATAACCTAAAATGAGATGGTACGGTAAAGAAACTAATTCAACTTGATAAAGGATTGAGAGTCTTAAGGATTTTAAGATCATCACACCAGCTGGGCTATCCTACATGGTTTTGTTCATTATCAGCTGCAGAATCAAGGTGGATATTTCTGTTGCATACATTGAATACACTTGTAGACAACAAAAACTATAATGATGATAAAATTGACAATGTCATGGCAACAAAATTCAGACCTTATTCAGAAGGACCCTGTTACTTTGAACACACAGACAGTGAGCAGCAGGATACCAGAACTACATTTGGTTTCGGTGCCATTTAATCCTGTACCCTTATGTTAAGTTATCAAATTTTTTAACAACTGTATGCTTGCCACCTGCCTTATAACTGATGCCTAGTGTAGTCAAATGATTGGCGTCATGTACTCACTGTATGTTTATTTCAAAAAGCTACTCAGCTCCCTGGTCACTTTTATGTTGTGATTATAGATTATTAAAATTATCTTCAAGTTCATTCAATCACAACTCTGAAAAAGCACCTCATTAATTTTTAAATTATTTCTTTTTTCTGTTTTGTAAACATATCCACGAGTTCACCATAGTCCTACTTTGATTATAGTTTATTATGACAGGAACTGATAAATTACGGAAAGAAAATCAATCGTTGCGCAACGAAATTGCCGAATTAAAAGAGAAACTGCAAAATATTACCGAAAATCTGACAAAGAAGGAAGAACAACATGGCCGACAAGCTGATGAAAGGGAAATGTCACCGGGAAGAGTTCAGTCTGTAGAATTTGTTTCACAACAGTATGATGTGATAACTAAATTCAAAATGGAGGCTGAGAGGCAAATTGAAGAGCTCGCCGCAAGAGTCAATGAAATTTCGATTCTTTGTGACCGTATTACGAAATCAATTGAAACATTGGAGGCTTACAGTTACCAATTCAATTTAAAGATTGTAGGTGTGCCGACTGTAGCCGAACGAGAGTCACCTCAACAAACAGCCAATGTCTGTTTGAAGCTATTTGAGGCACTGGGAGTCGAGAACGTCTCTTTGAGTGATATCGACATTGTACATCGGGTTCCATCTCGAGTGGCGTCCAACAGGCCGAACGCCATTATATGTAAATTCGTGCGCAGGCTGGCAAAGGAGAATGTTATGGCTAACAGGAGAAATGTAAATGGTCTTAACGCAGTAGATTTGGGCTTCAGCAGCGATGCAGATGTCAGCCACATAAATCTTTATGAACATTTAACACCGAGGTTGACGAGTCTAGAAAGTTCAGGGATGCCAATTCCTACAAGTACTGCTGGGCGAAGAATGGATTCATCTTTTTGCGGAAGATAGATAACTCCACTCCAATAAAGCTCAAAAGTTTAGAAGACTTTAGAAGATTGTCAACGTCAATATAAGCTAAGTATTCTTGTTTATAATTATAGCTATTTGTTGTCTTAAATAAAGTATGAAATTACGTCGCAATAAGAACGAAGAGAGGACCGGTAAATTATTGTTGAAAGAACTGCCTTACTTTAATTATAGAGGCTGTTTGACCCTGTGTCATGGACAGTTTAATAGTTCGATTTCTGATACTGTACAGCCTAGGAGAAATCTAGATAAATTAACGAGTTTATACGACTTAGGTATCTTTAACTTTAACACTCATTTAGATGTTAATTTGAGCACTGATTACAATCTCCCAAACCAGCGAATCCAAAGTCGATATTTTTCTCCGCATAGCTTTAATATGTTTAAGAAAAAACTCCCGAAAGAAAGGGTTGATTCTACCTTTTCAGTTTTTCATAACAATATTGCTAGTATAAATCGTAATCTTGAAAATGTATCAATATTATTAGACGAACTTGATTTCCACTTTAATGTTATTGGAATCACGGAAACAAAAATTACCATTTCAAATCAGGATAACTTTCATCCAAGCCTTCCAGGGGCCGGTTGTTCGAAAGCCGATTAGCGCTAACCCAAGGTTAAATTTTAACCCGGGTTTCTTTTCCTCCTGTTAAAAAGCGTTTTCTCCGATAACTTTCTCAATTTTATTCAGAGCATACAATCTTTTAATTGTATTCAAAAAGAATTATACTGAATGTGCTTTTTAAGCTCTCATATCAGCAATTAAATTTCGCACTAACCCAGGGTTACCTTCACCTTGCTTCGAACAACCCGGCCCAGGTTATGTTTTTGAATATGTTCCAACACCTTTGGCCTCTGGAGGCGTAGGGCTCTTTCTTGATCAATCACTGCATTATACGGTTCTTGAAAAGACCTCTAATGAGGCTTTTCAAGCCATTTGGATTGAAATATCTTTTGTAAATCATAAGAATATTATTTGCGGCATAATTTATCGACAGCATAACTCACCAGACTATTTCCAGTCATATTTTGAGGAGATTACTGAGAAACTGGTGTCAGACGATAAAATTGTTTATATCATGGGGGATTTTAATATAGATTTACTCAAATGTGAAACATCTCAAATAAGTCAAGATTTTTTGCTGTCTCTTCAAAGTTGCTATCTCATTCCAACAGTCGACAAACCCACACGTGTTTGTGGAGCCTCTGCTACGCTAATTGATAACATATTTGTCAACAATCCTGATAATTTTTTTGCCAGTGGTAATATTATCTCTGATATTAGCGATCATTTTTCTCAATTTTGTATTACAACATCTGCAAGAGACAAAAAGCAACAAATCAAATTTGTTAAAATGCGAGACTATTCAAAATTGTCCGCTGATTCTCTTAGAAATCGATTGGGATACGATGATTGCAAGTGGAGCTTACTGTCTGGATACGCTGTTTTCCACTTTTTACAACAAGTATAATAACATTGTCAACAAACATGCCCCCGTTAAAAAAATGTCAAATCGGAAAGCAAAACAGCTGTCTAAACCTTGGATCACTACTGGAATTAAGGCATCGATTGCAGTTAAAAGTAAATTGTATGCATCAGGTGATGACTCCAGGTACAAATACTACAGAAACAAAATCTGTAGCTTAATTCGATTAAGTAAAAAGAGATATTACTACAAGTATTGACATAATGTTGTCAATATGAAAAAAACCTGGAAAGGAATTAATGAGCTGCTATATCGTAGAAAGAACAATCTTAAAATATACATCAACTCAAGGACTTAAACACCAAGGGAAAACTCGTGAAGGAAGCCTCACAGATACCTAACATCCTTAATAAGCACTTTGCCACAGTAGGTAGCAGACTCGCTAGTAAATTGCCTTCTCCCCCGAAACACTATCTTGATTATGTTGGTAACTGCTTATCTCCACTCTCATCCTTCCTTTTTGAACAGGTTTTCCCTGACGAAATTCGCTCTGAAATATTATCCATACCAGACGACAAGTCATATGGTCTATATTCCTCCCCTACTAAACTACTTAAACTCTCAAGCTCTATTATAGCCCCAGAGTTACTAAATATATCTATCAAATCGGGGACTTACCCATCAAAGCTTAAAATTGCCAAAATTACGCCAATATTTAAAAGTGATGATGAAACTGACCCAAATAATTACAGACCTATCTCATTATTGTCAAACTTCAACCGAATTTTTGAGAAAATTATGTATAAAAGAATGACAAGCTATGTTAAGAAACATAATTTATTATACCAGTCCCAATACGGCTTCCGTAAGGGACATTCGACCCAACATGCAATATTGGATATTATCAATGATATTCAAACTAACATGAATCAGCGATTACTTTCTTGTGGGGTTTTTATAGACCTCAAAAAAGCCTTCGACACAGTTGATCATTATGGCTTCCGTGGGATTGTTAATGACTGGTTTTCATCGTACTTAAGCAACCGCACGCAAACAACACAAGTAGGTCAACATATCTCAGATAAAGCCCATATCACTTGTGGTGTCCCCCAGGGGTCCGTTCTTGGTCCATTGCTCTTCTTGTTATATGTCAATGATATCCACAAGTGTTCAAATAAACTTAGGTTTTACCTTTTTGCTGATGACACTAATATCATCTACGCTGACAAAAATGTGAAGGCTCTTGAAACAACAATTAATATTGAGTTACAAAAGTTTTATATCTGGTTATAATATAGCTACGTTCTTACGCGCGCTCTGATTGGTCAAAAACCTATGTTTTATCAGAGTATAAAACATAGAAAAAGCGTGTTTTATTGTTTTTCGCTACATTACCTCTACTCAACAATTCTGTAAGAGACGGCGAAAAACATTTTCTTTGAAGAAATTCATGATGGAGTTCTCTGCGAAGCAGCAGAAAGTTTTGAAGCTGAGAATAATAAAACAAATAATGAAGAAGAAGCGAAAACAGTCGAGAAGTTGCTATTCAATGGCGTCGGTTTGTCGATCTGTGTGCTTTGTTGTTTCTACTCGCGGCGTGTAAAATCTATATCATAAAGCGAATAAAGAAGCCTAAGCCGAGTATTACACTGTGATTAAAACACTCCGGGCATTTGAGAACACTCGAGAAATGTAGAAAACACTCGCCTGCGGCTCGTGTTTTCTACATTTCACTCGTGTTCTCAAATGCCCGTCGTGTTTTATCACAGTGTAATACACGGCTTAGGCTTCTTTATTTGTTAATTAACAGCCAACAAATTAACGCTTAATACTAAAAAATCAAACTTCATAGTTTTTCATCCTTATCAAAAACAACTTGCTTACCAGCCAAAAATTTGCATGTTTGACAATGAGCAAGATAAATATGTTGATCTCGAGTCTAAAGTTTACATTAAGTACCTTGGTGTACTAATCGATAAAAATCTTTCCTGGAAGCACCATATTGATGCTATTGCTACAAAGATAAGTAAAAATGTTGGGCTTATTGCAAAACTACGCCATTATGTTCCTCGGAAAATACTATTAAATTTTTACAAATCCCTAATCCATCCATATTTAACATACGGCCTACCTGCCTGGGGTCAGGCAGGCAAGACGTATCTCAATAAAATTTTAATTCTCCAGAAAAGGGCACTTCGTTTACTCTTTTTTGCAGATGTTCGCGATCATGCCGTTCCTTTATTTCTTCAAGCTAATGTTCTTCCAATAACTTTTCTATATCATGAATGTGTCTCCAGTTTAATGTACGATATCAATAACAACAATGCACCAACTAACATGTTACATTTATTTAACAAAACACAGAGCATTCACTCGTATAATACACGATCATCCACCACCGGGAATCTTTACGTCCAAAATTCTAGACTGGAGATCCAAAAGCGTTCTTTCTCTCGACTTGGGGTAAAGCTATGGAATGTAATCCCATGCCATATGAGGGATATGCCAAAAAAAATATTTAAAAGGGTTCTTCGAACGTCTCTTTACAATATTTTGAAAATAGAAGATGACTATATTCAAATCCCTGTGATAATTAAGAAAGTTGGAGAAGTTGATTAATATATATATATTTATCTTTACTGCTATTTTCATTTGCTTCCTAATTCTACAATTTTATGTTACGTTTATTAGCTTACAGATTTTGTAAATAGTCAATTTTCATGTAAATTGTGTTTCTAATTAGTTAGCGTAATATAGTTGCGTTTAACTTGCTGACCTTTAATTAATTATTAGTTAATGGATACTCGTTAATAATCGATCCTTTTGTTATCTGTATCGTTAATTTGTTAAAGTGTAGTTCTGTGAATTTATTGTCTTTTAATAGGAGTGTTCTTTTATTTGGCTTGCCCCGCCTTGATTAGCTTTTTCTAGCTATTTGTGGGGTAAGCCATCGACTAACTGTTATATTTAGTTAAATAAATAAAGTTGTTGTTGTTGTTGTTGGTCTCGCTACGAGACTGGATCTTTCTCCCCAGGGAAAAATCGTGTGCTTAATGTTAATGTTGTTGTTGCTGCTGCTACTGCTGCTGCTGCTACTGCTGCTGCTACTGCTACTGCTGCTGCTGCTGCTGCTGCTGCTACTGTTACTGCTGCTGCTGCTGCTGCTGCTGCTGCTGCTACTACTACTACTACTACAACTACTACTACTACTACTACTACTACTACTAATAATAATAATAATAATAATTATAACAATAAAAGTGTATGGAGTGTACAAAGTCAAAGGACCTGATTGAATCAGTGAACAAAGAACTATTCTCTATAAATCAAACTCAAGGTGATTTTAGCACGCGGTAAATTGATACGAGAACAAAAGAATGACCAACCAATCGTGATATTGAGAACATTAATCATTGCATAACATCATTGATAAAGCGAGAAAGCGTGTCGGATAAGAATAGGCCATTTGAGTTCTTATGGACTGTGTTCTGTATGCTGTAAAAATTGCCTTTTTATTATCTAAACGTTGGAACAAGAGTCCAAGTGAGACAGTAAACAGAAAGAAGGTTAGTAAACTGGAACGAATTAAAACTGAGAATGAAAAGAAAGTCAAGGAAATAAGAAAGCAAATTTCAATCACCAAGAAAGAACTTAAGCGCATCAAAGCTAACCGGAAGTTAACAAAGCGGGGAAGAAGAAATAGAGCGCTTATAGCATCGCAATGTAAAGACATGTCGCTATCAGGATTAATAAGTTTTATGGAGAAGAGTAAGTGTGCATAACGAATGTTGAAAAAAGGATATATAAGGAAAAAGAAGCAGGAACAATCAAGAATCATTAAATAAACAGTTTAAGACTGATCCCTCCAGGGACTATTCTACGTTGAGTGAATAGCCCATTTCCGAGTTGCTACATGCCTCAGTTTCATAGCGAGTCCAGGTGCAAGACCATTCAAATGGAAATGAGTTTAATTTGCATAAGAATACTCTATCATTTCCATTTGAATGGTCTTGCACCTGGACTCGCTATGAAACTGAGGCATGTTGCAACTCGGAAATGGGCTATTAGCAAAGCATGATGAAAACAACGGAAGACCAGTTTACAAGAACAAAGAAAATGCGCAGCAGGCAAAACAGCTTTTTGTGATGCCGACGAAGCCATGGGTTTTTGGAAAGAATTATGGGACAAGAAGGGAAAAGGGAATCCATCAGTAAAAAGGCTAACGGAGATTACAAGAGCCATACACAAGCGCGTAAGACCATGAACTGAGACAGAATGGTTGTTGGACATAGATGAAGCAGTTAAAGTCATCAGAAGAAAAAAGAATTGGTCGTCCCAGGCCCAGACCGGATAGTAATTTTTTGGTGGAAGAACGCATATTCAATGCACAAAGATTTAGTGATATGTTTCCAATCGATTACCCACACAAGAGAGGAATATCCTGAATGGTTTGCTGGTGGGCGAACAACTCTCATACCAAAACCTGGGCCCTTCACTAGTGAAAATCAAAGGCCAATCACATGCTTGAACACTGTGTACAAACTCTTTACGTCGTGTATACTGATACCCATTGAGAAACACCTGGAGCTGAATGACCTGATGGAAGGTCAACAACGCGGTGCGAGAAAGAACTGAAGTGGATAATCTACTATATAATAGTAGATAATCTACTCATTGATAACATTGTGGCCTTAAATTGTCATCGGAGAAAGAGGAATGTAAGCGAAGCTTGGATCGATGTTGGAAAGGCTTATGATACGGTTAATCATTGGAACCTGGCTGAAGTACTGGAAGTACATCGGTTTCCAAACTGGTTGACTATTAAGAACTTGTGCAGATGTTGGAATACTGGAGTTACCACGCAAACAAAGAATGGCAACGAAACATCTAACACCAATAGTTTCGAAAGAGGGTTACCACAAGGGGATGCCTTGTTTCCCACATTGTTCACACTGTGTTTAAATCCCTTGGCGTGGAAACTTGCAGCCACAGAGGGGTATAAGATGTCGAAACCAATCAACGTTAAGATAACAGATGTACCGTACATTGATGACTCAAAAGTCTATGCTCAATCTGAAAGTAAACTCAGCTGCGTATTGAAGGGCACCAACAGTTGCATGAATGATATTGGTCTACAGCTAAACTCCAAAAAGTGTGACTTAATCCACGTGAACGAGGTGAGATGAAGCAAGATATCCCTGGAATAAATATCAGCGATACAGTAGTGGTACAACCCGTCGAAAAAGAGTCACAGTACAAGTTCCTTGGAATTCTCGAGAATGTACGTCAGGAAGAGAAGAGAACGTTAGAGTGTGCTGTCAGTAATTTGGTCGAGTCCGCTATCAGATGCCAATCGTGTGGTTGCTTCTAACCAGTGTGCACTAGTGGTCCTTAAATACACCATGTGGACGCAGCATTGGCCAGACAGAACTAAGAAGGATTGATAGAATGGCGGAAAATCATAGTAACAAATGGAGGAAAACACCCAACGTCATCGACCGCCCTATTGTACGTGTCCAGAAAGAAAGGTGGACGTGGCCAGCAGCCAGTAGAGGGAGAGTACAACATCATGAAGATTAAAGTGTTATAAAAGCGCTGAAAGTGTTATATTTTGAGCTGCTACGAGAGTTACAACTGGTCGAAAGTCTTCCGTCTCGGATAATGTCCAAGCATTGTGGGATATACCAACTTATGGGGAGAGCCATGAATTGCAAGCTAACAGAAACGATGCAAAGATAGTGAACCATAAAAATAAGATGAGTTGTCCGTGGATCGAGAACAGGGAAAAGAAAGATGAAGAGAAGTCAGTTAAGTATGGCCCATTACGATGGGAGTTACAAGAACGATAACCTGGATATACAGTCCACCAGTACAATATTATCATGGACGTGCTTGGAGGTTGGTCAAGGTCTATGGAAGAAGGATTATGGAAGTTGCTGGGAAAAAAAGACAAAAGATGTGCTACGAAACATGCAGAAGTTGGTAGCGTCCAATACGTTGAATATTGCAAGGATGTTTAGGATCATAACATGAACTGTAAAATTATAGAAGAAACTCTTGAAAGGCTGAACATTATAAGAACATTATATGAAGTTTATTCTTACGTATGAACATCAATTTGAAGGATATTCTTAAACAGTGAAGGAAATTTAAATAAAAGTGAAATTAATGTATGCAAAGTATTTATTTTATAAGTTTTACATAAATCTTATTCACAGATTGTAATTCAGTTGTTGTTATTCATATAATTTTACTCGCAATATAAATTGTAAATAAGTGACATGTATACGTCATACTAGTACTATATTGTAAATAATTTGCCATTAATTGCACGAAAGTTTAACAATTTGTGTAACAATTTGTAGTCGCATAGGTTACGCTGAGCGCTCTATGAAAATTTCTTTTCAATAAACTACCTCAATAATAACAATAACAATAATAATAAAAATAATAATAAACAGTAATTGGGAACTGCTGCACTAACAAAACACTTACGGACATTTGACGTTTGCTAAGTTTTGAACTACAAATTTCCACCTTGTACTATGGAAATAATCCTAACTGCAAGAATTCCACACAGCAGTGAAAACAAATTCCCGTTTGACGCAAACAAATCAACATTGCAGATTGGTATGGTCTACTTTCTTTTATGGTTTTGCTTTTCAATGAAACGAGCTAAACTTGCAATTTCTAGGGGCTATGAATCATAGAGTATTATAAATTCTGACAAGTTACTAATTGAGCTTAAGGATAATCAATATGAGATTGCTCTTCTGTGCTCTCTTGAGCCTTCACAGTTTGTTTGGCTTTATTTCGGCCATAAAAAGCACATCTTTGAGATTTCTTGATTGTAGAAAGCAAAACAAAAAAAGAAAAAAATAGAAAAAAAGGAAGGAAAGCATACTTGGTCTTCTTTTAAGCCTCATGTCTTCAGACTCATAGAGATCTCGTTCAATTAATTCATCCCCTTCGTCGTCTGCCAACCACTTCTGACAGAGAAATACTTGTTGGTGTCCACTGCTTGGACAGTCCACTACAACCTGAAGATTTGCACATCAAAGGGTGAAATCTTACTTTTTTCCTTTCTGCTACATTCAATAAAGTCACACTTAAACAGATGAGCCTAATTAGATTGCGACAGAATAGGTACTATAATCATTGAATTGGGCACGACCTTTTCAAGTATTTTAAGCGACTTAAGTAAACAATCAATTAGATATAGTGCTTTATAAATAAATTAACGATTAAGCTGAGCCTTAACTGGTGACATTGTAAAATTTTTACTTGTAAATAGCCCCTGAAATCCTGAAACCTTACTCAAAGCCGTTAACATTGTGCTTCCATCTCTATATCATCTCTGTATACATAGATTTCATAATGCATTTTTTTCAGTAGTATGGCTGGGAAGTGTATTGCCAACAACTAGTGAAATTTACCTTTTCACAGTTCCAGCCTGCACCCAGTCCACTATTATCATGACCAATTGTCAGATGATGTAGAGGGCTTAGCATTTCTGTTGTCTCCACTGTAAAAATGGCAGTTCTTCCTCGCTCAAAGTTGTTCTTAGAATTGCTCTGCAGCCAGAGTTTTCCACTGTTCTTTTCTCCATCCTCTCCTCCATGCATAATGATATACACATGCGCATTGGTTGATGCATTTCTTACATCTCCCGTGGTTACATGTACATAGTATGGAATGCCTGAAAAGAAAGCAAAACCTTATATTTCTCTCTTTAATACATACCAATACCCACTCCAGAACTACATTTTTTCCTGTGATCAGAGACCAAAACGAACAGAAGAATATTCAGCTAGTTTGAAAGGATGAAATGGGGAATACGTTTCACTGCACCTAACATCTAAACTTGTTAAACATTAAATACAATTATTTTCTTAGGAACCTTTATCAGCAACAATCTCTGTATCATCGCCATTTCCACTTGCAAGCTCACGCGAAATCTGACCATCGTCTTCATTCTTGGCGAGCCACCGTCGACAAGGAAAATCAACTGAATCGCCTGTCTTAGGATCATCGACAGTCACCTGCGAGATATTTCAGGATGTCAGATATAGATTGCCTTGCAATAAATAACCTTAAGCATTACGTTAGTTATTAGAAGGTTTTAGAAGGTTCCGCTTGAAGTTTAGGAGGAAACCTTGCATTTCCCTACAGAGCGGAAAGAGAAGAAATTATAAACTAGACGCTCTAGGGAGCGCACACTCGGGCTACACCTTATAATACGACTTTGAACAAACTTGAATGTGTCATTTCACAACTAAAAGGTTGGTATTATATGGCTGGTTTCGCGACGGCGAAAAAATCCCACCAAACTGTATATCGCATTCGCAGTTCTTGTCGACATCGTGTTTAAACTGAGCGATTTTAGCCCGATGCACACAACAAGGTTTTTGGGCCAGGCAATCCTGAATTTTGGGACGCGGGCCAACAATTTATGGCACGGCAGTCCTGATTTTGCGTGTAAAAGCAAATTTCATCGGCCCGCGTGCTTAAAACCTACAGAAGCTGAACGACTCACAATTAACTGCACTCGGAAATCCTGCTATTGAATTTGGCAATTATATCAGACTTGACAACTGCCCAACACATCGATACGAAACATTTTGTAAAGATGGCTATTGCAGATGGGAGCACAAATCATTTATACTTCATCCCTATGAATTTTAGAGTACGTTGTCAATAAAATGAAAATTGTGTCAAAGAGTGAAGAATTCACACACTTCTTGCGGGAAAACGACCATGCAGCAATATACGAGGCATTAGAACTCATAAATACGGAGGACATGTTTATAACTTTATCTTGTAGCTGTTTTAATTAGTTCATTTCTCAAAAACAGAAAGTTTTATACTGTCTCAACTGTACATGTTGGCGACCGAAATATTGTTTACATTCACGAAATCTTTTCCGACTTTTCCCAGCAGAGAGCATAGGCTCAATAGGATCTGAAAGCACGTCGCTGGCTATTGAAATTAAGCAACCAGTAAGTAATATTTGCGCTGTTTGTTCGTGCAATGTGAGGTAATCGAGGATACAAATAAATGTACATTATGTAGACAATGGTTAATCAATCGAGATAACACTCGACAACGAGTCAGTTGTTTGTTTCTTTAAGGCGATCTTCGTTGACAGATCCCTTTGCAGTTTTGCCAGACTTTTCTTAGCAGTGTTCAGTTCGTTTACAGCGCGATAAAGGATATATTCTTCATCTTTGTGTTTGTTTAGGTCTCCACAGATTTCTGCTGATTGGCACGGGTGAGCTTTGAATGGGCAGTTGATTCAAGTAAAAACGAGTCTGTTTCTCTGTTGGACTAGTATTTGTCGAAAATGAAGACGGCTGTTTCGAAAACCTCTCACCGAATTTGACTTTTCTCCTTGATTCTCCTCCTGTTTCGCTATAGCTACCCCTCTCTTATTTCATGTCGCTTCGCAGAAATTAACTCCGGCGTCGATTTAGGCTGCGATGTGATGTTTATTTTTAAGCGGCGAAATGTCATCCATGGTACATTTGAAGCACAACGCCAAGCATCGAGGGAGGAGTCATTGGGATGTAGAGTTACTAACGTGTTCTCATCATCTGTAAACTGCACCCGCAGTTCTGCATGAGGTATAAATTCTAAACTTTGAATTTTAGCTCTAATGACTTGCATGAGACACTCAAACGTTTCTTTGGGCTGTTCCGTGAAGATCACCTCACATCTGTCGTCTTGCGGAATGTCGTAGAAAACTTTAACTTGTGGCATTGTAGGCTACCATTAATGGTTGACTCAAAGTGCGAACAACAACTGAACCGAGTCAGCAAAGGAGAAAGGAATGTGAGCACGTGCGTTCAACACTTGGATTTAACAAACAAATCCACGTGACTAAAATATTCGACGTTTGGCGCCAAAGTCAACTGTCACGCTTGCCTTTGAATTCGCGGTCTACCTGTTTCGGTAGTAGTCCTTCAATTCAGGCCCCGTCCACACGTATCCGGATACATTTGAATGCGCAAACGTTTCTTTGCGGATTCAAAAGTTTCCGCGTCCACACGGAGCGTTGTCGAATCGAATATGCCCGTCCACATGTATCCGAACGAATCCGGATTTGCTCTATTGGCGTTCGCATCATTGTTGTCTTGTCTTCGATATCAGGGACGGCGGAGCGTATTTTGAAGTGGGGGGGCTGAAAACGAGGGCCGGAGGCGCGAGTTGGTAGGGGGGTCTGGGGGCATCCTCCCCCAGAAAATTTTGAAATCTAGAGTCTCGGAAATCGTATTTACAACATTTTCCGCTACATACTTCTTGAAATAATTAGCCTGGATAAAGCGTAAAATGAAAGGTACTTTTAATGCTTACAGCAATATTTTGGAGGTTATTTCTCAGCCTTCCGGTCTCCAACGCTAACCTGCGGTTTTTGGACACAAGCTTCCCGACTGTGGGAAGAAAGCACACGCTGAGAAAATGTTAAAAATACGTAAACGCGAAAAGTTTCCGACGAGGCTTGTATAAAGTTGTAGCTTAAACAAAATAAAATGCCATCCTTCTCAAAAGTGGGGGGGGCTAAAGCCCCCCCAGCCCCCCCGGCTCCGCCGTCCCTGGATATACAGCCTAAGTTGGTCAGCCAGTTTACAATTCTTTGTCCATTCTTCCTCCTGGCCGGACCCAGAATCGTTGAGGACGCAGCCAGCTCGTTTCAGTTGTTTGTGGTGTGAAGTTTGACCGTCAGACATCGAAAGGAGCCTCAGAATGTCGAGTCGTCTCTTCACAAAGTTTAGGTGAAGAGAGAACATAGACAAGTTGAAATGAAAACACGCTATCAGACTTAAAATAAGTCCAACAAGATACAGGTTGATGATTGGGTCGGGCAAGATGGCGTAGACGTGTTTGTAGAAGCTCAGTTCTTGAAGCTGTGCGTGGCCGAAAATATCAAAAGAAAAAACCGGAAAAAAACAGGAAAAACTCTTCAACCTCTTCGAATGAAGAAAGAGTCTCACCAGACGACAAGAGAATTAAGCAGGACTTCTCGTTTTCGTGAATCGGATGAGGTACTAATTTTGTTAAACATGGCGGAGGCGGTTATGCCCAAATTGGAACAATTATTAGAAAAGCTTGAAAACCTAGAAAAGTATGTTAAAGTTGTAGATGAGAAAGTAAGCAGCCTTCACGTAAAGGTTGAATGTTTCGAGTCATTTAAGCGCAAAACAGAAGAAAAGGTTAAAGAACTTGAGGACGGATTGAACTTTGCTAATGCAGAAATTGAACCGTTTAAGACTGAATTGCAAGCAACGCAGAACCAAATTCGTCAACTCATAGATGAGAAATTACATATGGAAGAATATCAGAGGCGTGAAAACCTTCGTTTCTTTGGGATTAAAGAAGAAAATGGTGAACAGGAGGACCCGAGGGCTGTTTTGGTCAATTTCTTGCTGGGGGAGCTTGGGATGGAAAATGCTGATGACCTTGAATTTCAAAGGGTACATCGAATGGGAAAGTCGAACACCCCCGCTGGAAAACCAAGACAGATCATCGTTCGTTTTTTTAAAATATCCAGATCGAGAGGAGGTTATGTCGAAAGCAAGGAAGTTGAAAGGCAAAGACTATGGAATTTCACCAGATCTTCCAAAAGAGATTCTGCAGCGCAGAAAAAAGAAGATGCAACAATTTAAGAACGCAAAGGCAGATGGTAAGGTCGCCTTTTTTAGGAGGGCAGAACCAGATAAACAGTTTATTGACGGTGTCCAAATGTGAAACAATAATAGTATACTAGATTTATTATTCAGGTTATGTGTAAAGTCGTTTGTGATCAAATTTGAATAATGTTTGCTTCATGAACTGGAGTTTGTAGTTTAGGTGTTATGTGGAATGCAAGACCCTTTTTGTTAGTAGCTTCATATTTAACAGCTTTTGCTGGCTACTTTTTCAATTGCGTGAATATGTTTCAGTAACAGTAGTCGATCCCGTTCAATGTCTAATGGAACCCAGTTTGACAACATCTAAGCAATAAAGTTCATCCATGCAAGAAGTGTCATTTTCTGAGCAGGCAATAGTAAAGGATGTATGTACTTCTTCACTTCTGACCTTTGATGTGGCTACGTATGAGGCCAGTTTACAATTTAAGACAGTTGACAGTGACCATAACGAGAACAATGGAGAAACTAATTACCTTGTTAAGAAACCATCCTGGTCCAAGACCACTGTTATCATGGCCAATACGGACCTTGATAAGACGTCCAAGATAAGCTCCACAAATAACTTTAAAAGAGTCCTTCCTAGAAGAATATTAAGTACAAACCTTTTTCATTTACAACACGGGATACACTTTGGTGACACTGTCATGATAATGATAATTTTCGTTTAATTTTCTACTTCGCTCTAATCTACGAATTGTCCCTCTTCAAAATACCTTTGAACCATTAATCATATGTACACAATCATTACCGACTGCGAAGAAAGCAAAGGCCCACTCTGCGACCTGAAGTCACTTTAAGAAATTGTGGAACAATTTCCACAATTGTTAGCCATATGCTCCGTGAACATTGCCCCCCCCCCCCCCCCCCAACGCAGGTTTTTTTACACTCAAGCATGAGCGTATTATTTGGGTTCCGTAAAAGCCTTAATGCACTTGTAACTTGACTTTTAAATCAAGTACATGAAAAGTTCGGCTACTTTAATTTGGAACGGCTCAGGCGTTCTTTTCGCCTGGCTTTGCAGGGTATTTCGACTGAAAGGCCTTGATTCAAACGCCGAAGTTTTCATGTGCTTAACTTAATGCATAAATTATTATTTGGTATATATTTTGCAAACCACTGACAATATTGATTAGTTTTTCTGCAAGTGTATTAGAAACGGCCGAGGAACGGCTAATAAAGTTCGACGTCTGAATCAACAGGCGTACTTTTGTTGATTTGGGTCGGTCCAAATTCGAATTTGGTTCGGCTCATGAAAAGTTCGGCGTCTGAATCGGGCCTAACAGAGTCAGAGCAACGAATGAGCAGCTTACCTTCCACGTTCAAAGTTATTCCTGGAGTTCTCCAGTTTCTTTTCACCTGAGTCACCATCTTCTCCAAATAGAGTAATGTATACATTTGCATCAGTTCCTGCTCCTCTTTTGTCCCCAGTGAATGTATGAACTAGGTATTGGAATCCTGGCAATTAACGAAAATGTACAACCTTGGGTAAGGAGAATAAGGCAAAAAACAGTTTTCAGTTGTTATAAGTAGGTGATGGTGCGAAACCTGCTAACTTGACTTAACGATATCAGCAGCTTTTCAGCTCAGACATAGCTTGATGCTACGCAAGTTTAAAATAATGAATGCAATTTAAAAAGTCACAAATTCACCGATTCGACTTTTCAACACTCCTGTCTAGCTTCTTCTTTTAGCTTGTTTCAGTATTCAGTCTTTTCTTTGTGGTAATTATTTTACATTTTCTATTAGCCATTTGTCGGGATGGGATATAAAAGCAGCGTATTTTTCACGACGATCAGTATTTTGGTTTGTGGTGAGAACAAGGTCAAAACAAATCGATCTCTAAATTAGTTTTATAACCTAACTCGTGAACAATATAATCGTTCCGAAAGATGACCGAGTCAAGGATGGTCAGAGTTCCAAGTTGAGTGCTTCCAAGTGCAATTCGGGATAAATTAAGACCACGATCATTGACACGAATTGTGCCTTGGCAAGGATTTACTATTGCGTCCACCTCTCTTTACTCGTATGTGAGTTACCTCACAAAGGTTACACAGTGTTACTAATTTACACCGTACACAGCGGGTTCCCGCTCTACAGACACCGGTACATGACGGACAGTGTCGATTGTCCCGATCAAACACTCGTATTTTCTTACGGGGCAGAAATTTTCATTCTCAGTGTGCAGAAGGCGGGGTTGACGATATCTGAGGTTATGTGACTCGGGACACATAAAAGTGTCAGTTGGATCTACAACACTTTGACAATGTTATGACGCAATTTATCATCAATAAGAGGACAGACGCATAAAAAACTGACGTCAATTTGTTAAACCTCACATATAAATAGCATGCGTGAGGTGGACGCAATAAAATTATTTGTTCCTTGAGTGAGGGTCTTGGAGAAGGTAAAAGGTCATGGCTTAGCTGCCGGTTTTCATTAACTGAAAGACCTACAGATACCTTGAACTGAACCTTGTGGGTCATTTGTCGCTGTGAGATGCCTGACAATCAGTCCATCTCCTTCATCCTTCGCAAGCCACTGATTGCATGGGAAAAAATAGCGATGGCTCTCTCTGTCTCGGTCATACACTATGATCTTGAAAATAAACATAATATACCAGCAGATTATTACGCGGGATGACGTAGTCAGCCAGCGTATAAAATTCGGTAGCGCATTCCTTTCGTCGTCTTGGGAGTCAAAAATTGCCTTGTTTTTTAAACTTTCCCGTATCCCGAGCCCGTCCCGAAAAAATTGTGTGATTTTTATTGGCTGTAACTCCGAATCACGTGCAAGTCAGGTTGGATTGCACCATGGATATCCATGATCGCACAATCAGCAAAAAAACATACTGCGTCAGCAATTTTAAACCAACACATCCCGCGTAAACGCCTTCAGGCGTCTTTTTGTTTTGACATAAATTTGGACATGTAATAACACAGGCTGCAATTACTGGATTGCCACAACAAGCCCGGTCAATTATTCAGTTCCACGTCTTTTGCTCTCCCTTCCTCAGAAACTAAAATGGCCATTACTAGGTATTTCCGCACAGGTCCCTACTTCATTATGCATGCCGTAGCCATACTGTTTCATTCTGCAATAGCAAGAAATGTTTACATGTGCATTACCCTAAACAATTCATTTGTGGCATGCATAATGAAGTAGGGACCTGTGCGGAAATCTTGCCATTGGAACTCCTGCAATTTTTTCAATGATAAGTTTATTAGGGCACCTGATGTCCATCCATGGAGGAATTTGTTCGTGAGAGTGTGCTGCAGAAACCCTGGAACCCTAAGCCTATATCATACCATCTTCTTTTTAAATGAAAAGCTAAATTTTGCTAAACTATACCAAACTAAACTCTCAAAAACTTCTCCTACCCAAGAGTCGGTGACGCCCAGTGGTGACGAGTTCTTTCCCATTAAACGGAGTTGTGGGTAGATTAGAATTAGTCGATTTTATCTTCTTCAGTGACAATTTCCAGTACCCTAAGTTTAAACTAAAATCAAATTTGTACTAACCAATTTGTACCCTGGAAAACGGGGAGCCCATAACACAAAAAATTAGGGAAAGACAAATTTGTACCAATAAATGCAACAAGCAACTTGTTATAAAAACAAACCTCTTCAGTATCCCAATTTGTTGCTACTTTTCAAGCAACACATCGACTTGTTACATGTATGGGCACTCATGTCACATTTACAAGAAATAAAACTTCTTCCAGTTTCAATGGATTAACTCCTTATTCTTTACACTTCTCTTGATTTTGCCCTTAACCACTTTACATGTTTTGGAATTCCCAGAAATTCCTGTAAAGTCCTACTGATATGTTTACCCATTCCCACAAATTCAAAGCTTTGCAGTGAAACAAGTCTGCACGTTTGGGAATAATTTGAAATTTCTAGTAATCTCCATTAATCCCTTCTCAAGAATTCCTAGAAATTCCAAGCTTCTGCAATTACACCAATTAATTTTATGAGTCTGAATTTTTTGGAATTGTTAGGAATTCCCAGATTTGGAGAAATTCATTTTGCAAGAGTACAGTATGACTTGTAAACCAGTTAAAATTTTATTGACGGTAAGTGACATTTATATTGTTGTACCTTCTGCAAAAACCATCCAGATGAGAAGCCATGATCATCATGTTCCACACTGCAGTAGGGGTCAAGCATAGAAAGGAAATATTAGGCTAATTAACCACACAACAAGAAAAAGTGTTTCTTATTTGATTCAAAATGTATAGGGCAACAATGATGAGTTGAAAGTCACCAACAATTATTTGGCTCTTTAATAGTAAATTTTATACACATAGATTACCATTTTTATCTTATTTGTACAACTGTTAACCATTGTTCAACTTCTGTGAGGCGTGATGGTTCTTTAGTAACTGCCCTTGTTCATAAACACAATACCCATTTAGTTCTGTACAAGTTATACAATAAAATAACGATTTCCTGTCATAGGCAATCATAGACCATTATTAATTAAGTGCCTTGAAACAGTAAAATGGCTTAGACTGATGAGTTAATGTTGTGCATATAATGATTTCTGATCAAACTTGATATCAAATTAGAATTCTGCAGATACATGTAGGTCGACAACAGCCTCACTGTATTTTGCACAGTAAATGAGGCAAGAATTATGGTATCCTTAAATTATTGAGTACTTACATCAATTTTCTCAGAGGCCCCAGCTCTGAGGTTTTAATCTTAAACACATCTTTTCTATTTCGTTCAAATGTATCCTCCGTCCTTGTAAAGGAAAAAGAGTAAGAAGTTATCTGAGAGGAAAAATGATAGTATATTATATAAATGGCAAGGGAACAACAGAGGAATGTAGGGGAACAGCATGGGAATGTAATGGAACTACAGGGGAATGTAAGGGAAGTGCATGTGAATGTAAGGAAAGTGCAGAGGAATATAAGGGAGCTGCAAGGGAATGTTAAAGGGCAATGCAAGGAAACATCAGAGAATTGCAGATGAATTAAAAGGAACTATACAGGTCTGAAAGTGAGGTAGAGGGGAATAGAACGGAAGTGCAGGGGAATATAACAGGATGAACATTAGGGGAACATAAGAAACATCAGGGAATTGCAGGAGACTAAGGCCAGTGAAAGGAAATGTAAGGGGGGTGCAAGAGAACGTAAAGGAGTTGCAAGAACAGCAGGGTAATAGGTACTTGATGCAAGGAACAACTCACTGTGCAACCATAAAATCCAGTTTCTTTTTCCCTTTTAGCTTACTTCTGTTTAAGATGTAAGCACTTACAGTACTTACCATATTTATGTGTGTATAATAATTATGCACTTTTTTTTGGCAAAATTCACATTCAAAATTGCTACGCATATTATACACAAATCCTATTGTTTTCCTGTGAATAAAGCTGCAAATCCGCTTGGAGAAAACATGTTAAATTCTTTTGCACATCAAACTTCTTTGCTTAGTAATCTGGCAGGTTAACTTGACGGCGAGTGTGTTTGTTTATCGATTCGTTTTCAAAGAGTCCTGACCTTTGGCATTTTGTCTGTCTTACAAAGCCTGTGACGTTTTATCTCTTCACACTTAAGAACTTTTGCTTGAAATCACATTTGATTTTGTGAGCATTTTACAAAAAATAATTATGGTTAAAATGACGGCATACACACATGTTGCTAAGCCAGGCAAAACGCTTGTATATGTGCAATAATATTAAACTTATCACATACATGTCTCCATAGTAGCTGAAAGAAAATTCTAAGTATTTACAAAATAAGATTTCCAAGAAATTTTTACCTAGTTTTGGGCCTCAAAAAATGGGGGTCGACTTATACACGGGTATGTATGGTATATATATTATCAACTTTTCCACGGGTAAATATGGTAGGTTTTTGTATGGTATGGAAAACTCCCGTGAAGAAGTAGATTTTTTGGTATTGTAATAAAGATTTAAATATATTTTAGCAAATTTTGAATTCTAGATACTTCAATAAATAACTTTTCAGGTATTTAACCTCTAATTTTTGCTGTGAACTTTTTTCTTATTGATTTAATTTTTTTTGGGAAAAGCATGCCAAAAAATTAGGGTGTCCATTAAACACAGGTGTGTTTTATACACGCATAAATACGGTATACTGTATCATTTCAATATTACTCCAAAGAGCTGTCACATTGTCATAAGTGGACTTCAGCGAAGGCACATGTTTCTGTCAATGCTGACTGACAGTGTAACGATTGCCTGTACTATGTAGAATAAAACTAGAGACTGCATAAAAAGACAGATGTTATCCTTCATTTCACACCTGCTAATAAGCTGTGTTTTGGGAGCCTGCCCTCTCTTTCCAAACAAAGTAACAAAGACATGAGCATCTGTTCCAGCTCCAGGTTTGTCACCTGTATAGACTTCTATCACATAGACTGCAAACAGTTAATAACATATGTATGTACCAAATCAAAGTTGCTTAATAACCAAGATTTAGATTTCTTAGTGAATAAGTAAAGGAAAACCACACAAGTAACAATTCGTGTCAACATCCAAATGTTCTGCACCATATAATTTAATGCACACAAGCAAAATTTATTGACTCCTATCATTTTCAACTATGTGCTACAAATATCAAGAATTACAGTGTACACCAAAAACAGCTTAAATAAATTTTAAATAAATAACAGATGGCTGTACCCTACATGTATATCTTTTGATATATTTTTGTGAGAAGCTCTCAAATGCAACAATCAAATAACATAAGCAAATCATTGTTAATCTGAAACATTTATCAGTTTAAATGCAATGGCTACTTACCCACTTTTTCAGCCTTCTTGTGGCTCAGTGGTGTGAGGTGCCGACAGACCTGACAATCACTTTCATACAGTGATAACCACTGGTGGCAGGGGAATGTGAGTGTGTCCACTTTTTTTGAGTTTGGGTTGATCACTTGGATATCCTCAAGAAACCAACCTTGCCTTCTCTCTCGGCCATCATGCTGAAAAAAACCAAGAAAATGTCATTCAAGCTTTCTCTGCATATTGACGATATGCATAGTCTATCACAGGCATTCATAATAAAATAATGTGACCTGGCCAAGCACTAAACAGGCTAGGTTTCACCATCTCTGACTTTTGGTATAACAGCAATCAAATCTATTTTTTACAGCAAAGATTTGCTAGGACTGGAAGGAAGCAAGCACTATAAATGTAATTTCTGCTGTCACCTATTCACTGAAAATCAAATACCTGAACTGTAAGTTGAATTAGCTTTCCAATATCAGGTCCTTTGATCTCAAACTTCTCCGTGCTGCCTAAACCGAACTTAAATGGAGGTAGAGTTGCAATGTATGCTGATGGCACAGCTTGATTCATCTGGTGAGTTAAATGCCTGGTGAACTTGCCCTTTGTTCCACGAAACTCAACAAAAACCTGTGTTGAATAATGACATATACATGTATAGTACGATTTTGAATGATTAGCATATGTTGGAAAGGTCTTTTTAAAGTTTACATTAATGGAACCTATTTAACTATCAAGCATCCATTATTCAACATGCCCAATACTCTTTTGCTTAACAATCTTTGATCAGGGGCTCATGCAGGAGGGTAGCTGACCAAGCTTCCCATTCATCATCCCTTTTCAACAATCCGTCACATCAACTATTTTCAGTTTTCTCACAAGTTTGAATTATTTTATTTGCAGATGACACAAACCTGTTACTTTTGGATAAAACCATAATAACATAATTGGATAAAAGGGTGGACTAAATAAGGCTCAAGTTATAAAATATATGTAATTGAGTTTTCGTCAAAAAATTAACTTTGAATATACCAAAACCTAACTATGCATGCACGTGTCATTTTGTCCAAAACAAAGGAAGCAAAACTGTAAAATATACAATAACTAACAGAAGCTTTTTTAACTACTACAGCACAGTGTTTTTGTTATTCAATACTTTGGTGTGTTCATTAAAAGCCAATAATGGTATTTAAACCATGTTCCCATTTAGTAAATTCATTTCCTACAGTATTCCTTTTATAAAGATATTCAACTACATGTACTTTAATTTGCTGACACAGCCCTAAGCCAAAAAGATTCAAAGGTGAAGTGTAGGCTGTACAAGGTAATTGTAAATTTCTCGATCCAATTGATGCTCGGCAATTCATTGCTTTCAATTCGCTGTTGGGAATACCATTTCCGGATTGAATAACAAAGGAAAAGTTAATTGCGTGTCAAGTACGCATCGTTTCACACACCGCAAAATTCACTCGCGCTTTTCTTGCACTTGACTAGCGCGTAAATAAAAAAATTCACTTCCGACCTATGCGCGAGTGGGTGCTTCAATACTTCTGGGTGGTACTGTACAATATCAATCCTCCAGTATGAAGCATCATAGAAATAGCATTGGTACAGTCTTTCTTCTTGATGGTCAAGATGTTTGAAGCTTTGCTGGACATTCAGTTTATCTCACTATACCTCATGGTATGTACGTCATACCATGAGGTATAGTGATGGTTGGATTGGTCACTCTATTCCCGTTAAACAATTAATTTATGCATTAAATTTGCAATAAATATGAATTAAACAGGTTCACCCCTGTCTCGCCTACTAGGTTTGGCTTTGTCCACAAAGTCATGCAATTGTTTTATGTTCATATATGTGGGGGGAGGGGGTGAGACAGAGCAGCAGCACATGTTTACAAAATGGCGTCTGCTGTGTTGAGCCCAATGCACAGATTGTCAAGGTGGGTTTTGCTTCCTGTCGCTTCATCTTCGATCAAAATACACTTTTGAAGATCTCGAGAACAAACAGGAAATGTGTCCAAGAATGCTCGAGTGGAAAGAAATGGGTTTTAAAGTGATGATGTCTCCAATTTGGACAACGAGTAATTGATCAGCTATAGCAAGAGTGCACAAAACAAACTATTCGGAATGAACACTTTATGATCTGGGGAAAGGACAGCACTTCATACCATGAGGTACCAGCAGCTGGAAGGAGCCTTTGATTTCTGGAGGAACAGGGTACTTAAATTCTTCCACTGGGGAATTCTATATCAAATGGTTGCTCAAAAGGATTAATCCTTGCATTTCAATGAGGTTTGCAAAATTTCTTTGTCTAGTAAAACCAGTCGGATTAATTAATAAAAAAAGGAAAAAAAAAAACAGGAAATCAATTACTAAACATTGACAATACACCTCCCACAGTGTTTCACTAGTCTATACAATTCACTTAAAAGTAAACCCAGTTATAACACCTTCTGTAGGATTTTTCAATGTCTGGATCATGCAGTACTGTATTTTGGCTGATAAGTTAACCTTTCAACTTCTCGACACTACACTGTACTCAAAGTCTGCCGCTAGAGTAGGCTACTTATGATAAAAGTAGTGGGGCTGTTAATTGGCATAAGGGCTACCTAGATATTCTGACTGATCAAAGCAACTGACAATAATGTGTTCCTTACTCACCTTTGCATCTGTGCCACTACTCTTTTTCATTCCAGTTCTTACAATGACATGGTATGTCACTCCTATATCAAGTAACAATGAAAATAATTATGTCATGGGATTACATAAAAATATTCACATTCACATTTTCATATCTTTTAACCCATTCACATGTATGCTTTCTTATAAAAATAAAATAACTCCATTGTTCCCACTCCCTTTCATTGATTTTTTTAAAAGATATACTTGACTAAATGTACGTACATACCTCTTTTTTTTGGCTTTAAACTGGTAGGTCTCCTTGTCTAAAAAGGAAGTAATACAGTATAAACCATGGGTACATGCTTTTTATACGTCACCTTTATACTATAATGGAGCAAGCCAATACCTATCAAATCTTCAGTTATACTGGGCCAATCAAGGATAACAATAAATAATTATTAATGAAAATTAATTCTAAAGTGGAACATAACTATAAAGAATCCAAGGTTGTACAGTATACAGTACTAAAATCAAGTTATCTGGGGAAGCAGTCCACATGAAACTTACTGTACAACAATCATTTTCTAGTCTTATGTAGCTTTTAATAAGTGTTAGTATAAAATCACCTGTCACTGCCTTAATATGGTATGGTACTGTAAATAGAGAGGAGGAGCTGAGAAGGAAACTAGCTCAAGAAGTAGATTTATAAAACAAGTACAATGATAGATCTATAATAAAGAGAGAAAATTACATGCTGTTTGGTAGTTAGAGAGCACTTTCAGCTTTCAGCAAGTTAAAAACAATGATTAATAATTAAGAATACACACATTTCCATGTCATACAGTATATGATAAAATTCATTACAACTGCACTTCCAACATTTTTTTTTTTGATTTGGCAAAGTATATTTTGTAAAGTTAAAATGAATCTCGGGCCAAAATTGTTCCAGACTCAGGGTTGTCACTAAGATTTCAAGTTGCTGGATATTTGTTGTTAGTTGACAGGGAAGCTGCAAGCTTATCTCCCTTTTAATGTAGAATTTTTGAGTGCTCATGATCATTTGGTTTAATTCAACAATGAAATTAGCTGGGTGTTAGTGACATTTCGAGTTGTGTTACATTGTGTATGTCCTGACAATTGTCACGTGTTGAGGATGGGATGCTGTTGAACTTGAACTCAGACTCTTTGATGGAACTTGCCTCAAGATTTGTCAAGATAGTTTTTGTTTTGTTTGGAGCTTACAGTCTTGGAATAGAATCTTCATGGGGGGGTCATGCTCCAAGTAGCCAGGGGAAATCCCCAGCCTCCAATCCTTAGTGAAAATCCTGCAGACTAACTTGTTTTTTTTTTCCCTTTGTTTCAGATCATTGGAGGATCATGAAAGTGAATATGAAACAAAGGAAAAAAAAAGCAAATCAAACTTTTGCCCTGAAATTCATTTTAACCTACAGCAAATACACATTCACACATACAGTAACATGCTTGAAAATAACATTATAGTTTATACTAACATAGCATGGTAACACGTAAAGTAACATCTACATGTATCATGTACATGTCAAAAAATCTGACATATTGACACATAAATTCAGGGTGTTCATTAGTTATTGGAGATTGGAGAATTCTTCGGCTACTACGAAGAATTCTCCAGCTACTACAAAGAATTCTCTGGCCAAATTTAGATGGCCTGAGCTAGTTATAAATTTAGACGTGGAGCACTTTCAGAATATTCGGCAAGATTTCCTCACCGGTCCCTACTTCATTATGCATGCACCAGATGAATTGTTCACATGTAAACATTTTTTGTTATTGCAGAATGAAACAATATGGCTACAGCATGCATAATAAAGTAGGGACCTGTATGGAAATCATTCCGAATATTCTCCTGTCACTTTACACAATTCTCCTGCTACTAAAATTCTTATTGAAAACCCTGAATGAATACAAAATTTAATATGATCCATTAATACTATTATTAGTTATAAGTACATGTCCACTACACACAGTATGTCACCTTTGGTTTTGAAATTCCTGATTCCCTGAGAGATGCACTTCTTCCAAACTTTCTTGAAAAATATGGATTTAAGTGAGGGTCACTAAGTGAATTGTAGACTGCCGGCGAGAATTCCTTTCCACGCATGGTAGTGCTTCCAAGTGTTGCCCTTGGTGCAAATGGAGCCCTCTTGCTTACTGAGGACTGGAATGGTGTGTGGTTTAAGCTAACATGAAACTTTCTGTTCCTTTGAGGCTCCGGGGAATTGGCACCTCTCCATCGTGGCTGGTCTGGGGGAGCTACAGAAATAGAAAAAATTATAAACACAACAGTATACGGTTTTTGTTATACATACATTTATATGCGGTAAAAATTAATCAAGACAGCTACATGAAGCAGTCAAGGGACGATAATCTAGGGCTTACACAAAAAAAAAAAGAACTTTGCTTTAATATACGTAAGGTCTTAAGTTTGACTTTTCTACCTGACACGGGACGATGTCTGGCGTGATTACCACTTGTTGTTCTTCTTGTTGCCACTGATGAAATCCAGGGTTTATTATTCAAAAGATGTGTGTCTTGTAGGACACTCTTCACTGCTTCTGAATTCTGCATTCCTCTTTAGCGGCAACTCCAACCAAGTTATCGTAAATAATCTAAAGCTTACACAGGGTTTCGTTCATCACAAAACAGTCATTCGTGACTTCACTTGAGCTTCTTCGGAAGTTACGTGCAATGGACATGCTTGTAAGGATCGCGCCACCCGATTCGAAATTCTTCCATTCGGTTGAAGATGGGCGCAAACTTTCTTGACAAGACATTTCACACCTTTTCAGATTGGTATCAACCGTTTTCTAGACACCATCGAGCTGATCTGAAAAGTAGTTTGAATGCTCTCTATAGTTCGCAGTCTTCCGCGTACCTGACAACTTGGAACTGTTGTTCTGTGTCACCACAACTATCATTCGTTTGTCACAGCAACCAGGCCTTCATAGCATCAATTCTACGACGATCAGGGGACCTTTGATTTTACAAAAATACTGGTAGACTGCTTTTATCAAAATATTCGTATGATTGGTCATTGTAAATACAATTCGGTCTCTTTATTGTATGAAATACCTTCTGAACATACAAATACGAGTGGGCTTTGTAATACACCGACTCTTAAGCATTGTTTACATCGTCTTACTCACCTAGGGCTTACTGGTCTTCACGTTGCTGATCTTGGAATTTGGCGCCAAAAGTCACCATTTTCTCACCGAAGGTTTACTGACAGCTGTGACCACTGTGAGCGTGTTCCTTGCGGCGGATATTGTTCCTAATTTAATCGAAAACTAGCTAGCAGACGCCTGTTTGATCGCAATGCCGAAGTTAAAACATGATGGAAATTCTGCGGGTCTGCAGAGAGCAACCAAACGAAGGAAGGTGGTCGAAGGAGAGTCACTCTTAAACTTACCAGTGAGTATAAGATCATTTGGTTCAATCGTGTGCAGTTTTTAGAGGAAGTGTTAGAAAAGAAAGTAAGCCTCGTACGTTTCATTATCACGAAATAGGCTACTCTCCTTCCATAATTCTGTACACTCGAGAAATATACTCTATTTATGTTTGATTGAAGACCAATGTTGTTCATTACACACACTAATTAAAGGCCGATTATTCATAATATTGTTAGGACAATGATTCTAGTACAAGTCTAAGAGTTCTTTTGTTAAAACACTAAACCAATCGTGCAGAAGACCGTAATGACGTGCGGATGGGACACTGAGCTGAGTGGCGCTCCAAGGTGTTACGTAATAGATTTACGGTTAAATTAGGAATTAAAAACTGTGTCAACCTTTCACTCTCAAAATGTCTAAAACGACATTTGTCTCCTTAACGAAACAGGATTAAGTTAATGTTGTAATAAGCTTCAGTAAATCCTCACACATTTCATGAACGTATATGAACTATTTAATGTTCATCAAGATGGCTGATCCGAGTTGAGCACATGGTAATTGAGTAATAACACCAAAGGGTGTTATGGGTAAATGACCTGCGTGATGTGTGACATGTAACATGCTTTCTTCTCTTTTTTTTTTTAAATCAAGATTGCTTTCTGATCACCAGAATGCTAACAACCATAACAATAACGATAACAGGAACAAGGAAATAAAGGAAAACAACAAGCAAAAATTAAAATGTCATTAATGTCTAAGACAGTTCCAAATGGTCTGATCAAAAAGGGTCATTAATGTTCAAGGCCTTCTCCCACTTGACAGCAGCATCCAGTTCCACTGACAGTAACACCCACGCTTACAGCAATGGGTAGTGTTCTTCACCTGCAATGAAAATTCTTTTTGTCAATGCTCAGTCAGCATAACAGGCAGGTCGTCGAATGGCTCGACCACTACGAGTAACTGTTTGAGGTGCTGGTGGACTGGGTGACACAGGAGAAGCGCGGGGAATTGGGGAGGGGGATGCAGGCGGTGGGGTGAGGGGACAGAGTGATGAAGGCGCTTCGGAACCTGGTTCAGGTGGAACCGTTGGTGTCGAGGGAGTGACATTTGAAGGCATAGGAGATGAACGAGCATCATTCGGTGATGCTGTGAAAACTGCGGATGGAACATATGATGGACGTGGGTTTAACGGGCTGGGTCGAAGCTTGTCAGGAAGGAGTGGAGTGGTATTAGTCTGATGTTGTGAGGCCTTGGCACTTGAGGGAGGTGCCAGTTGCACTTGAACACGGTTTCGCCTAATTTGTCTGGAGCCAGTTTTGATAACGTAAGATCTAGGGCCAGCAGAGCCAATGATCTGTCCAGAGATCCATGCCTTCGAAGGTGAATTAGGGCGAGGTTTAGCATAGACATAGCTTCCGGGTGGAAAGTCTGGTAGGAGTTGTCCTGCATGTTTGTCGTAGGCTTGCTTTTGCTGTAATTTGCGATGCAAATGATCGGTTACTACTGTGTCGCGTTGAAGCTTGGATGGTTCCAATGTAACTGATGGCTGAGGCAAATTGCTGCGGAGAGCCCGGCCAAACAGTCGCTGAGCCGGAGAGAAGGTGTGACCAGCAGGGGGAGTGTTGCGTACTGACAAGAGAGCCAAGTCTACATCTTTAGCTGTGCGGAGAATATGTTTGGCAGACTTCACAGCTGCTTCAGCACGACCATTGGATTGCGACCAGTATGGAGATGACGTGATGTGATTGAACTTGTATGTTTGGGCAAATTCTTTGAACAAGTCTGAGGTGTATTGAGCTCCATTATCCGTTAGTAACGTGTGTGGAATTCCATGTCGGCCAAAGTGTTGCTTGGTGGCTTGCACTACAGCTGTTGATTGAATAGATGAGAGGCGGTCAATTTCATAAAAGTCGCTGTAGTGATCAACTGTTACCAGATATGGTATGCCATTGAGCTCAAATAAGTCTTGTGACACCAGTTGCCAAGGTAAGGTGGGTACAGGGTAAGGTTGGAGCGGTTCCCGCGGGTGTTGTTGTTTATATTGTGCACAAATGACACAGTTCTGGCACATGTCTGAAACCTGACTGTTGATCCCTGGCCAGAAGACACAACTCCGAGCATGTCGAATGGTGAACTCGAAGGCACGGTGAGCCGCGTGCAGCTTGTGGAGTATGGTCGGACGAGCAGAAGAGGGGACAATGACGCGATCTTGTTTAAACAGGAGCCCATCATGTGAGGTGAGTTCATGACGGATGGCCCAGTATGGGCGTGCTAGTTCAGGAACCGCGGCTTTGTCATTGGGCCAGCCAGCCTTAATGAGAGATTGCAGGGCAATTTGTTCAGGGTCTGTCATGGCTGCTGTTCTTAGCTCTTGAAGTGTGGCATCTTGAAATGCAGAAAGTTGAGGGGTGTCTGTTTCAAATTCAACTCGATAGACCACTTCGTCATGCACTTGTTTGTGAGTGGTGGTGGGTAGAGGGGCTCGAGAGAGAGTGTCAGCGATGTAGAGTGTTGACCCCTTGTGGTACTCAACGCAGAATGTGTAGCGTTGAAGAGTAAGCATCATGCTTTGAAGACGGCGTGGAGCGGAAGCCAGAGGGCGCTTGAAGATGGTCTCCAGAGGCTTGTGATCACTATGTACGACCACATCCGATTTGCCAAAGAGAAGTTGGTCAAACTTGTGGAATGCATGAACAATGGCTAGAGTTTCCTTTTCAATTTGAGCATATCGTTGTTCTGTTTGGCTGAGAGAACTTGAGCTGTAGGCTACCGGTTGCCACAAGGTATCGGAGGAGTTTAAAGACCAAGTGGCTGGTTGAAGAAGTGCTGCACCAAGGCCATATTCCGAGGCATCAACTTGAAGTACCACTGGGGCTTTGACGTCAAAGTAACGGAGACATGGAGCTTGAGACACTAACTCCTTCGCTTGTCGGAGAGCTTCTGTGTGTTGGTCAGCCCACAGAAACTTCTGATCAATGTGAGTGAGATCACGGAGAGGACGTACCACCTCACTGAGGCGGGGGCAGAACTTTGATAAATAAGTAATTGTGCCTAGGAAACGCCGTGTGGCTGCTTTGTCCTGAGGTTGAGGCATGTTCAGGACTGCATTGGCAATCTCATTACTGGGCTTTAGTCCTTCAGGCGTGAGGGTGTGACCCATGAAGGGCGCAGAGCAGGTCTTTAACTTGACTTTGTCTGGATTGAGCTTTAGGTGATGCTGAGAGAGGCGGTCTAGGAGCTCAATTACTGTGCGGTCATGATCGTGTGTGGCCTCTTTTAGCGATTTGCCCCGACCTATGACGATGATGTCATCGGCAATGTTGACAACACCCTCCAAACCACAGAGAACATCATGAATGCGACGCTGGAATTCTTCAGGAGCTGAACTGATGCCGAAGGGAAGTTGAGTCCAGCGGTAACGTCCCCAGGGTGTGTGCATAGTAGTCAACTTAGAGGACTCCTCTGTCAACTTAATTGTTTGAAAAGCATCTTTAATGTCAAAAGTTGAGAAAATCTTAGCCTGATGAAAGCGATGAAGGTTCTCCTCCAGCGTAGGGATGGTGTATACTGGTCTGAGAATAGCTTTGTTTATGGTCTGGGAAGGGTCTAAACAAATGCGAACTTTGGCGGGCTTAGTTGCTGATGGTGGGCGTTCACGTACCACCATGTTTGATATCCAGGGTGTAGGTTCATTCACTCTAACTAGTTGACCTGTGTCGATCAGTTTGTCCAGTGCCTCTTTAATGATGGGTAGCTTTGGTGCAGCGTAGCGATGGGGCGCAGCTTGGATGGGCTTAATAGTAGGATCAAGTGTCAGTGAGTAAGGTTCTCCCAGTTCACCCAGCCCCTCAAATAGATGGGGATAGTTAACTTTAATAGAATCAAAAGTCAACTCACCAAGGGGAGGTAAAGAAGGTGTGGAGGTGACATGGAGTTGATTGACAGTGTCCACATCATAATTCAGGATACCCATGCGAGTACTATCAGCCAGACCCAGTAGGGGTGCATAGTAGCTTTGTGCTGTTATAACTTGAACCAGTACATCATAGATTTTGCCTTGGCGAGTACAGTGCAATGTGGTTTGACCTCCAGTTGGGATGATGGATTTGGAGTAGTCAAGGAGACGAACATTGGAAGGTTCAACTTTTACGGGAGGCATTTTCTGTAGGTCTGTAACGTGTATGGTGTTACATGAGCACCCAGAGTCCACTTGAAATCGGATGCGGCGAGTTGTTGTTGGCGAGGGAGTTGGGCTAAGATCCAGATCCACAAAGATTCCCTTGGGTGCAGACTGAACCTGCGCTATGTCATGAGTGATGACATAAGCGGTGCTTGACTGAAAGCCTGTGTCTGCCTGGTGCACTGTATTAGCAGCAGATGCTTGGCAAACTTGTTGCCAGTGGCCCCTTTTGCCGCAACGATGGCAAGTATCATTAGCTGCTGGGCAATCACGACGAGCAGCGTGTGGTGTGCGACCGCACCACAAGCAGGTAGGAGAGGCATGAGACTGTGAAGCAGGGAGACCATGTTGTTTGAAGGGACGGCGAGGAGTTCTGGACTTGATGGCATCGGGTGTGACCTTGTGTGCTGTATCAGTTGTGTCCTGGTTTGACCCGCTGGGTGTGAGCTGGTGGACTGATTCCTCAAGCTCTTGTTTAGTGATAGCTGATTCAGTCTTGAGGCCAGCCTCAAAGTCCCGAGCCTTGTTGATGACTTGTTCAAAGGTTAGACAAGCCAGGTTCTCCCGTGAGATTAGGTCGCTGCGAAAATGCTTGAAGGTGTCATTTAGTCCAATTACAAAAATGTCTCTCTGTAGCCTGTCGTCGACTGCTGAAGGAAAGTTACATTTGTGGTACTCCAGTCGCACTGCAGTGTGCCACTGTTGAATACTCATCCCGGGGTCCTGTTTTAAGATGCGGAGAAAGTTATGAGTGCATTGGATGATGGGTTCCTCGTCAAGATAGTGGTTGGAGAGTTTAGCTAACCATTTCGCAGGATGTTGTTTATCTTCATCGGCGATTTGGGAGTCGATGGTTGTGGTAAGTACATCCCATTCGGCCTGAGGGAAAGCTCGTCGAAGAGCCGCCATAACTTTAGGCCGTTTCGCTTGTATCCAGTAGTCGTCGCTGTCCACATCTTTGGCGGGGTTGGTGTAGTCTTCCATGATGCAATAATCCCTGAAGTTTGCAATGAAGAATTTGAAAGCTCGACGACGATCGTCTGAGCTGGCGTCAAACACAGGTCGATCTTTAACCATGATGTCGGAAGGGAGGAGAGTCCCAAACAACAATGAGTCGATCGATGAGACGAGTAGATCAGTAAGATCGGAAAAGAGTCGGAACCGCGTTGAGTCGATCGATGGGAGAGAGACGGAGAGTTCGAAGTGTTTATAGAACGAGGCTGAATGCAATCAGTCACGAGAGACCAGGCTGAATCGTTGAAGCCTTGGGTTCTTCACTTCTGACACCATGTAATAAGCTTCAGTAAATCCTCACACATTTCATGAACGTATATGAACTATTTAATGTTCATCAAGATGGCTGATCCGAGTTGAGCACATGGTAATTGAGTAATAACACCAAAGAGTGTTATGGGTAAATGACCTGCGTGATGTGTGACATGTAACAATGTCAAGAAATTGGTTTTAGAGTAATTAGATATTGTCACCATACTAAGGAGTATTAATTAATGATATTGATTGATAATCACAGTTATATACACAACTTAAGCAGCTGTAAAATTAAAGCCTGAAAAAAAATTCAGGCCTGAACAGGATTCGAACCCATGACCTCTGCGATACTGGTGCAGTGCTCTAACAACTGAGCTATCAAGCCAACTGGGAGCTGGTCATATTGTGAGTTTGTAATATACCCGTAGATGTAGAGGAATGCAAGTGAATATATATGAAAGACTATATATTTGAACTTGAGAAGGCAGAGATGAAGTTCCTTAGTGAAGAGGTTAAGAGGAGAAGATGGAAGATGATAGGGCATGTCTTACGAAGGCCTTAAACCACCTAGCGAAGAATAGTTGAGAGAGAGAGGAACAGTGCGGGATGGCTTACATGGGGTGAGGCAAGAAGCTGCTGCAGCCAACAGAGAAAATTGGAGGCATTCTGTGGAGGCCTCATATTCCACGAGGCACAAAGAAGCTAGATAGATAGATAGATTTGAACTGGGGAGTAATATGTAATGACATTGATCATCGCAGTTATGTACACAACTTAAGCAGCTGTGAAATTAAAGCCTGAAAAAAAAATTCAGGCCTGAACCGGATTCGAACCCATGATCTCTGCAATACCAGTGCAGTGCTCTTGTTGACCGGTTGGGCAGAACATGAACCGACACAATGACAACGCAACAAACTCTCTTTAATACTCTCCGTTTGCCACGCTTCTTTGTACCACACACACGCACACGCACACGCCCAATACCGCTGACATGCAAACAGCTGTGTCAACATTCTCCCTTTCAGAGAAACTATTAAATTGTTAATAATTATGTTTTTGTAAACAAAGTAACTACAAAAAAAAACACAATGCATAGGAACGCGAAGGCAATATTAGCTAAGAGTTGACATCAAGTGTTATCTCACTCTACTGTCTGTAGCTTCATTGGTTCGTACATGTAATTAAAGGTCTTGTCTCTTGGGTGGTTGAATCAGTCGACCATAACGGGACGTTTGCACTGGATGCTCAACTGGTGAGGGTGTTTCTTTTACAGGAACTTCACCAGTGGTTTTTGCTTCCAAAACTGAGGGTTGTAGATTAGATGGTAAGATGGTTCAACAATGACTCAGATACTTCGCAAAATCGACTTCGTTCTTCGGCAAAGAAATCGCTGTGCCGGCAAGTAGGTCATACCCTGGGGTGACGTGTTCCTTTGGTCCAAGAGACCGGAGAGGAGATCAGACTTTCTCAACATGTTTTTTGTTTCTTTAACAGCAGATTCTGCTTTACCGGTGGCCTTAGCATAGTACAGTGACCGGGTAACCAAATGGAAACCGTAAGCCTTGGCAAAATTTGACAACTCTTGAGAAACATACTGGGGCCCATTGTCTGAAAGAAATTTTTCTGGAATCCCATAATGGGCGAAGTGTGCCTTGGTAACTGAAATGACATTTGCAGCTGTAATGTCGTCGTTTAACAGATCGACCTCAAACCAGTCACTGTAGTGGTCTACTGTCATGCCATACCAATGACCTCCATGCCTGAATAAGTCTTGAGAGATGAACTTCCAAGGCCCCTGTGTGATTTCATGTGACAGCATCGGTTCTTTTGGAAGTGTTGAGTTGTAGCTGGCACATACAGAGCAGTTGGCACTTTCTTAGAAAATTGTTGCTTGCATTCCGGGCCAATACATAACGTCTCGTGCTCGATATACCATGCTTCCTCCACCTTGGTGGCTTTGGTGAAGTTTTCTCAGCATAGAAGGCAGTAGCAGTGGGGGAATGACAACTTTTTGGGACTTGTACAGTACACCATGGTATACCGCTAATTTTTCCCGCAGTGTACTGGGATATATAACCATCTGTGACACACATAAACACTTCTTCTTGAGGGCCAGAGGGAGAAGGCCTCGTCAAGGCGGCCCTTGACAACGTATCTGCCAAGTACATGTACTTGCCCTTCTTATACACCACTGTAAACTTGAACGGTTGAAGCTGAAGCAGGTGTTAAAGGCGTTTGGGGGCCTTACTCAAAGGCTTTTTGAAAATTGTCTCTAATGGTTGGTGGTCAGAATGAATTATCACATCTTGCTTGCCATACAGGTACTGGTAGAACTTAGTGCACGCTACTTTGATGACACACTCTTTCTCGATAGGTGTATAGTTGACTTCCCCCACGGACAATGTGGAACTTGTGAAAGCCACAGGTTCACTCTCTTATAAAAGGGCTGCTCCCAGGCCTGTGTCACTAGCATCTGTTTGTAACATGCATGGCTTGTTGACATGAAAAAAACTTCAATGTCGCCGCATTCGTAATCAAACTTTTGGCACTCTTGAAAGCTTTGTCTTGCTGGACGGACCACGACCAAGCTGCATTTACATGCATCAGTTCAGTAAGCGGCTTCACAACTTCGGCAAGATTAGGGGTGAATCTGGACAAATAGTGGCACATACCCAAAAGCCGCCGAACCCCTTTAACATCATGAGGAGGGTTCATATCAACAATGGTCTGGACACGATCTGGATGCAGGGCAATCCATTACTACTCAGGAGATGGCCCATCCAAGTAACTTGCTCTACTTTAAACTGAAATTTCTTGGGATTTAACTAAAGATTCACTTCTTGGCAACGCAGCATTAAATTCCACAAGTTAATGTCATGATCCCTCTCTGCTTCTTTGATATTCTCGCCACTTCCAAAGACTAATATGTCATCAGCCTTGTTAACAAAACCATTCAAGCCTTCCAAAGCTTCATGCTGTCTTCGCTGATACTCCTCTGACCCTAGACTCACTCCAAAAGGCATATGCAACCAACGGTATCGCCCAATTGGGGTGTACACAGTCATTAATAAAGAGGAACTCTCATCTAATACAATGTTGGTGAACCCTTTGTAAACATCCATACAGGAAAAGATTTTTGCATTGCTAAATTTGGGTAATAACTCATCCACAGTAGGGATAGGGTACTTTGGGACCTCGATGGCTTTGTTGATGGTCTGACTGGGATCAATACAAACATGTACTGTATGCTACCATCAGGTTTTTCTCTGTAAACACTGTTAGAGATACACGCTGTGGGTTCGGTAACTTTCTGCAAGATACCTTGCTTTTCCAGGTCACGGATAGCTTTTGCTACTTTTGGTTCTTTTACAACAGGGCAACGATGGGGATGAACCTGGATTGGTCTGACACTTGGGTCCATGGAAATGTGTAGAGGTGGGCCCAAAGTTCCTAAACCTGTAGGTACATCTTTGGAAACATCCAGGACTATCACCTTAGATAATTTTCCCCAAGGGACAGGTATATGAGGAACACTGTTCTCACACTGTTTGCTTTTCACTGGCTTAACTTTGGCTTCCACTGCAGCTGTGCTGTGTACTTCAATTTTGTTTCCAATGCTGCGAGCAACGGGATGCACATGACCGGACAATTCAGCAGGGTGAGACTTTGTAGCCAAGCTGTCGTGTAGTGTCGTTCATTGGCTGACCCTACTTGAAGTAGCACTCTTCTCCTGAACTTCTGAATCAAGCTGACACACTTTCTCAGCATTCTCTTTTGGGACACTCGGAACTGGCAGTGGTACACTCCCCTTTATCTCGATCAGGCCTAACTTGACGCAGTCCGATCCACTCAAAAGGGGTGGTTGTGAATCCATAACTTCTTTACTTAACAGCTGAAACTTAAGGGTATGAAGATTTCCTTGAGTCTCGGAGACTAACTCAACTTGTCCCACAGGCTTTATTACACCTCCTCCGTAGGTGTGTAGAATAGCTTGAGATGGCAGGATCAGAGCATTGACATCAAACCCAACAGGACACATACTCGTGAGATCCTCCACTGCTAATGTGTTAGATGTAAAAGCTGTATCCAGTTGCAATATTTTCCACACGAAAAAATCATCAGTTGCTGCTAGCTTGATTGTAGCATAGAACTTTTTCCCTTTTTGCAGTGAGACAGCTCTCACAGAGTGAATGTCCAAGGTAAACAACTGATATACTTCTTTGTCACAATCCGAAACAGACTCATCCAAGGAACTCACACTCTGAACTTTGCTCAGACATTTTCTGGCAATGTGCCCTTCTTTACCACATTTTCTACACTCATCCTTAAATAGAATAGCACTACATTTATCTCTAGGGTGACTAGGTTTGGCTCCACGGTAGTTACACTCAGACTGATTTTGAGATAGCTCTTTACTTTGACGGTGACTTGGGCCTTGAGGAGTTCTTGCTCTTGGATGGGGTGTTTTTGTTGTCCAGTTGACCTGCTCTTGATCCGTACGGACTTGTCTCATAAGTCTTCGAGCATCAGTTGAGGATTCATAGTTCTCAGCTATTTCAACAACAGAACAAAACTCCACAATGTTTCCCTCCTTGTTGCGATGGCCATTAGTAGTCAACTTCACTTGTGAAGTTTCATTCTCTAAACCAGCAAGCTTGATCCTCAAAGTCACCATATTCAAAATACTTGGCTCGCTCAACGACCCAACATTCCCAGGAACTGATTGTTTCGCCTTCATTTTGAAACATGCGACCCATTTTCATTTGCTCAGCTTGTACACTCACACTACCACCAAATCTCTTCTACCACTGTGCACATAAATATTATAATATGGAATTTTCGTATGCATGTATATAGATTCAATTATAGTGTATATGAATAATTACAAATAGCCTAGGTTATTTTAGACAAATACAAACTACTCATACTATACTGATACATTATACTTTATGTACCGGTATTATAATGTATAGTACAGTACTGTATTATATGATACATATATACTACAGTATTACTATAATCTGCTCTGTCGTATTATTTTATTCAGTGGGTCAACTGAAAAGTAATTTACGATGGATGCTCCATCTTTGATTTGGGATGATTATTAATTAATTAGCTGAATATCATTGCTGAAGCATATTTTTAACTTCCAAGTTAAAAGAGTACATAATGTGAAGATAAGCTAAAGCTTCAATTATGTTATTCTATAAATATTTTTCCGTCAAAATGTAATGCGTTATAGCTAGTTGATGTAATTTTTATTGTTTTTGTTTTCGATGAAGAAATCCCCTGAAGAGAACAGAAATCCAAATGTTGTGGATGAGAGATCTGACGATTTAGATGTGAGAGAGGTAATGTACTTCCCAGTTCAATCAGATTTAGCAGGGTAACTGTAAACAAAAGGTCTTCTTATTAACTGGAATAGGTTTATTGGTAGATATGTTGCCCAGATTCTATTGTTGCTAGTTTTGACTTACCGTAGTTTACAAAAAGTCAGGAAAAACCAAGATATGCAGAGGAAGGGCAGGTACAGTAATTTTGAAGGTTGAAAATTCAGAGGACTGCCGACAGATAAAAAACAAAGAGGATATACCCCAACCTTAAGCTAACTACCGGTATTTCAGTCACATGCGAAACAAGTGCATGCACATTTAAAAGTCAGGGTAGCTGACAGAGTCCTTTCTTTATATAAGGTCAGCTCTTAATTTTTATCTATAATTTCAACCTCTTACCTGTACAAGAAACTTGGGCTGTGGGCTTCTGTCTGCCCATGTTAATTTACACTGTACATGTATTTTGTTGCTCCAGATGATGACTGCAGTTATAAATCTGTTTATATTGTGGGGAACAGAAATCCTCATAACTTTATACGCCTGCAGGATACATAAAATTCAGTTACAGCTTCTACGTGTTGTCTTGCTGTTGGAGTGTTTTGAGGAGAAAGATCCTGACACATTCATATGATCAACAAAGGAATTCCTAAACTTTTTATTTCTTTACGTTGAAGGGTCCCGTTGTGTTTTAAGTGTGTGTACACTGTTTTAGGGCTGATTAAACTTACGGGCAATTTCTTTATTCTAATCTAGACCCAGTGCTACAGTAGTCAGTTGTCAGAATATGAGAGAAAGAGACTGGAGAACATTGAACGTAATGCTGCCTTTTTTGCAGGGCTCAATATAAGTGAGGTATTTTCCATTATATTATTTTATAAAGATACATGTACGTGTACTGGAAAATCAATCACTCTTTGTAGTTGGTGTGATAACCTAACAGTTTTTACTGACCAAATACATATAAATGTAAATGTATTTGACAAAGTATGACATTCTCTGTTAACCCTTTCACTCCTACCTTGTCTGGACGCAAATGTCACCTTGGTCCTGAATTAATTAGGCTTACATCACATAATTATGAAGTACTGTTTATTTCACCATAATAACTTTACAATACTAGAAAAAACCCTATTGCACCTAAAAGAAAAGTTGTAGTCAAGAGAATAAGCCATTGAACAGGTCAAATCTGTCAACATACAAACGTCTACAAAATAAGAAAACTAATTTTTAATTAGCACAATTTGAATTTCCCGCGCCATTCTGTTGTCCATTCACGGCTCTGAATGAAACAAATCTACTTCGAGTCTCAGGAAAACTTCTAAATACAAATTTAAGGTACAAAAAAATTGTCAAAGAAATAAAATAATGTCTAACTGTCAGTGTCTGAACCCTTATTTTCACCCTCTGGGCAAAGACTGCTATGCCATTCGGCGAAACAGTTTCCCTTACAAAGAATGACCTTTCACCCGCGGCAGCCAGCTCGGGATATGCGAGGCCGATCGCCCTTTTTGTTCGCTTTTTTAAGCCTGAGACTTCGGGCCATGCAGGCTTCACAATAACTGGTTTAGGAAACTGTGGTAAGTCTGATCATCTGCTCATGAGTTGTACCACTGGGCTACTGTCCATTCCTTGACTGGGTGTGTTTCTGTATTCAAGAAGGACTTGATAAGGATCTGTCGTGACCATTCTAGATTTCTTTATAACTACTTTAGCTGACTTAACAGCTGCCTCAACCTTCCCGATACTCTGAGGGTATGTCAGGGAGCTTGTCACGTGAGCGAAACTCCAATGACGACTGAATACCTTAAAGTCATCTGAAATAAACTGTGAGCTGTTGTCACACACGTTTCAAATTTTTGATCACTGTTGCTGATTATGTGTCTTCAAGAAGGTTGATCTCCCAAAACAAGGAGTAGTAATCCACACAAATAAGGTAGTTACGACTCCTGTAACTGAACAGGTCAGTTCCATCTTTGGCCCAAGGTCTGCCTGGGACTTCATGTGAGGTCAGTGTCTCTGCAAACATAACACATCTCAATTAACTGCTGGATCTCACTACTCTTGCCAGCCCAGTAAATGCATTTTCTTGCTCGAAAAAAGCTGCTGACAATACCAGAGTGTACATAATGAAGGCGACTCATCAGGACTTGACGCAGCAATTATGGAACCACTATTCTCTCTCTCCTGACAACCACATTCTTGTCAACTCTCAGTTTGTCATGTATTCCAAATTACGGTAATATGAGATGAGAAAGTTCTCCCTTTGTCTCGGGCCAGTCTGCCTTGATGACCTTGAAGACTGTCATCCTTTGCTGTGTGCTGTTTGATTTCGTGGAGAGTAGATGGTTTCATGCAAGCATCCTGTGTCATGTTGATACTCTCAATATCTGAAGCAATGGTGTGACTTCCATCATAGGGAAGATACCACCGGCTCAGGGCATCAGCCATGTACATGGTGGACCCCATCTTATAGCCAAGGCTTATGGAGGAAGCTTGAACTCTCAGGAGCATGTGCTGAAGCCTCTTTTGTGCTCAGTGGAGTGGTTTCTTAGCAATCACTTCTAATGGTTTGTGATCTGATTCATCTTCCCTTGCGTCAAAAGAGTCAAAAGATCCCACCAACCTCCTTGGCTTTCACAACATTTACTTGACACTATTAAACATTGAAACAAAGCCCTAATGAAAGCATGTAGGATGAAAACTGATTAAAACTGCAATTAAGAACAATGTTAACAATCCCAGAATCTATTGGGACCATCTGAACATGCTTAGTAAAGGAAAGAATGTACAACAGCACATTGAATGTTGCAAAGACGGAATCCATGGTTATCGCCTCTTAACCCAAATTAGCATGTTTGCAAGAATCCAGATCACTCATAATGGAACAGCAATTAAAGGTGTAGACAGTCACAAACTTCTCTCTTGTACTCGACTACTAACAGTTAACATGGAACTTACATATTGACGATGTCTGTGGTAAAGTTCTGAAACAAATTAATCTCCTTAAGGCTATCAAACCCTATTTACCTGAATGCGCGAGGCAGCCGTTTTACAAGTCTCTAATTCAACCTGGGAATACGTGGTAAGAGTCATTCTTAATATCAAGCATCCCCAGGATGTCCCATCGTCTGAGTTGTTCATACAAATTGAGCTGGATGACTATAAATCAACACATATTGATGTACAAAACTTTTCATAAATCTAGTCCAAATTACCTACATAATAGGTTTGAGTATGTGAAAGATAAACACCAAATCAACTCAAGATCAGCAGCAAATGGAAACCTGTTTAAACCCAAGCTATCTTCAAATACAGGACAAAGATCTTTCCAGTACAGAGATGGATATGTGGATGCTACAGACTACAGCCTAGAAAAGTTTAAAAAACATTCAGCTGAATCTGTTCGCAATTGACATTATATTATTCTAGCATTTTTAAATTTTTAGCCTCAATTTTTAATTCTGTTTATATTTTTTTTATTCTAGGGTAAATTGTAGTAATGTAGAGGACCACCCTAATTAACTTAGTGTTAACTTGGTGATATCCTCTGTAAGTATTGTTTTTATTATTATTTTTTATTATTACGGTATTATTATTATCTGTTTCCACAGTTACTTGTCTCCCATATGTGTAGGTGTGAATTTCTCCAGTTCATAAATGACTGCAAGGAGCTCCTCGTTGGGGCGTACAAAGTTTCAGGATCCAACAGTGCACAGCTTGCGTACACGATAGGCTGGTCGTCTTGCAACAGAACTGCTCCAAGTCCCTTGACTGACGTGTTGCTTTGCAGGATGACTTCCTTTGTCAAGTCAAAATACTTGAGAACTGGAACATTGTGGATGAGTTGTGTCACTTGTTGGGTTGCACTATTGTGAAGGTCGGTCCAGAACCATTTTACATCAGGGAGTGCGACTTTCCGGAGTGGCTCGCAAACATCACTGAGATGAGGTAGAAACTTGCTAAGGCAATTTGTGAATCCAATGAACCTACTTACACTGGCCACATCATTTGGGGTTAGCATCTCCAGGACAGCCTTGATCTTTGATGGATCTGCTTTAAGCCTGTCCCTCGAGATCACATGACCCGTGAAGGGAACTTGTTCACATCCAAGTTTCACTTTGTCCTTGTTCAGCTTCATATTCTGCTCACTGCATCTCTGTATTAGCGGACCAAGGGGTTTCAATTGTGATCTACATTTACTAATGCTTCATCTTCTTTGGAGCCTTCACCAAAAGCCAGGATGTCATCATGAATGGTGTGGATGCCCTTTAAGCCCTCTAAAGTGTGGTTAAATCTCCCTGAAACTGCTTTGGGGCTGTGCAACGTCCAAGGAGAAGGCAGTGCCAATTAAAGCATCCAAAGGGTGTTGTAATGCGTGAGCTATCGTAATCAATTTCAACATGCCAGAACCCATTCTTAGCTTCAATGGTTGAGGACCTCATCTATGGTTGGGATCATATAGTGGCTTCTCAGCAACACTTGATTCGGATTTTTGGGGTCAATGCACACCTGAATTTGTCCATTAGGCTTCTCTACAGTTACCAGGCATGAGATCTACAGGGTAGGCTCTGTGATTTTTTCTTTGATTCCAAGGCTCTGGAGTCAATCCAGTTCTTCCTTCAGTTTACCTTTGAGCACTACAGGAACTTTCCTTGGTGGATGAACCACTGGCATAGCACCTTCTTCAACTTCAAGCTTATATTGACCCTCCAACTGTCATCTGGATAATCCTCTAAGACAGTTGTTCGACAGTGAGGCAAGCTTGACTGGTACTGATTGAACCTTGTGATGTTGCACTCTAACTGTTGCATGGTTTGGTTTCCCAGGATTGGTAATTGTCATTGTCGATGACTGCCAGCTCCACATGGTTGGAGTTTTTCGGGTTGAGTACTCTTATAGCACACATACCCAGAGGCTTCATTATTGTATTATTGTGCATCGTGAGCCTTTTCCTGGTAGCCGTTAGTTCATTCCAGTCCTCAAGGTTTTTTGCCGGTATCAAGTTACAAGTTGCTCCACTATCCAGCTAAAACTTCACCTGTGAATCTCCAAGGCTTATTGTAGCTACAGTAACAGCTTTCTTGAATATTCATGATCACTTATCGCATGGATGGTGATGATTTCACTTTCATTCATTGAGTTGTGTGTGAGGCTGTATTCATCGTCCCTTGCACTCTGTTTCAACCACGTTTACATTCGCTTTAGCCATGCACTGAGATGCAAAATGATTAATTATTCCACATGTAGAGCATCTCTTGCCAAACTCAGGACATTTTTGCTTGCCGGGTGAATGTTTTCCTGTGCAATATTTGCATTTCTTTACGATACCTATCATGCTCAGTTCTTTCATGCCTGTCATTCTCTGACTTTTCATGCCAAATTTACATGTTCACCTTCTTGCACGGTCTTACTTCGTTCCTTGGATCAAGGGATGGATCCTTTACAGAGCTTCTTATCCTGAATCCTGCAGATTATCTGGTCTCATACCAGTGAATCTTTTAGGTCACCAAAGTTACAGGTCATTGCTAAAAGCTTCAAATCTGTGATAAACTTTTCTTGCGATTCTCCTGAGTTTTGAAAGTGCAAAAAGCATTTGTACCTCTCAACAGTTTCTTTTTTTTTGGATCACAGTGCTTGTCAAATGCATCAATAACCTGCTTCAAATTTCTTTGTTTTTCAGGCACTGCAAATGTCATCGTACTGTAAATTTCTCATCCCTGACTCCCAACTTAATACAAAAACATCTTCACATTTGTCGACTCCTCTCTGCCTCACATCGCATTCTGTGCATTTTTGAGGCAAATCATTTGACCATTGATTCATGTTTTTTGTCCGGGGAGGAAACAGAAATTCTTGAAATCACTGATTCAAAATGTTTATCACTTATTGAACGTAAACGTTCACACTCTGAAGTCGAATGTATGTTTGGATTTCAAGATTTCCTGTGTTTGTCCCACCATTTGAGATCATCCATTCAAACCTTGAGCCTACAGTTGAGACATTGTCAAAAAAAAACACTTTTTTTCAGATTTTGAAAATTTTTACCTCCTTGGATTTTTATTTCAGTTAACAATTCCATTGCCAAGCAAACGTGAAATACTTTAAACACACTGTAGTATAAGCCAAAGAAAAGAACACAACGGGTTTCACAGAACCAAGGTGGCGACTCCTTTATTGCAAGCCCCCTCAGCATGCATTGCATTACTCTGTTGTTGTGTAATAATCCTACATCTCCCCCCAAAAGGTAAGAGGGAAGACATGGACAACAATTCAACAATATCAAGAAACAAAGGTTTAAAGTGCAAAAAGTTCAATTGTTCAAACATTCTGGCATGGCAACACAACTTAATGTCCAATGTTCAACAATATGTCCCTGGGGTAGTCAACATCACTGGTCCTGCCTTTGGTGTTTGTGGTGCCTGGGGTGATTGCTGTGATGGTGGTATTGGTGATGGCAAGGTTAGTTTGGGGACAACAGTAGTTTCTGAAGCAAGATCACCTGCGGAATGTTCTGTTACATCGTGTTTGGTTGTGTCCACCAAGGCGGAGCAGTTTCGTCGCAGCCTTCCCTTGTTGGTACTCACAAGATAAGAACAGAGTTTTTCAGTTTTCCCCAGAATAAGGCCATTGCAATCTTGATCTCTTACCCACACACGGTCCCCAGGATGGAGTGTTGGGAGTTCATGAGCCTGATACCCCTTGTCAAAATTTAGCTGATGGTTCAATCTATAAGATCTTTCTCTCATTTCCACTGTCTGGCGATGTTTAGGCTGTACATTAGGGTACAAATTGTTTGGATGAGTGCTTGAATAACAACTCTGGATGTTTCATTGTGAAGGTCCTTAATGTCAAACCATCGGGAGTAATAGTCTTTGACAGTGAGGTAGACTTTCCTGTTCAACTCAAATAAAGCAGTTTCAATCCTTTCCCATGGACAAGATGGAAAGGAGGCTGACATAAGTGGTTCTTTGGGCATTGGTTGATCTTACATATACATATACATATAGTGGCTCGTCCCCCACGGGGGCTTTTCAGAGTCACTTTTTAAATACAGCATACAACATAGTTAAGAATCCCAACTGGTGGGAGGCAGACCAGTTGGCTATTTACAAGGATGATTGAGGAGTTGAACCAGGCACTTACCCAGAACAACTCCAGGTAGTGGCCAGAGCGGGATTTGAACCCGGGTCACCGCATTGAAATACAGCGCCCTAAACCACTCGGCCATCCTGCCTCTTTGGCAAAAGTGATGCACAGAGCAACGAGGTCCTCTATCTGCTTTGAGAGCACTGGCCACCAGACTGATGTGCAGGCCCTGGACTGGCATTTAATGATTCCAAAGTGACCAGTGTGGATGCAGTCAAGGATCTGTAGTTTCAAAGTCCTTGGGATAACTAAGCAGTCATCATACATGAGTAAATTATCTACAATGGAGAGGTGACGTCTGCTTTCCCAGTACGGCGGAGGAGTGGCTGATGAGGGATATAAGCAGGCCACCCTTGCAAGCAGTAAGCTCTTACTTGGCTACATTCTTCATCCACTTTCTGCGCCTCTTGAATTTCTTGTAGTCTCATAGCTGTGGCAGGTAAACTGGCTATTGTCTGAGTTGTAAATGCTTCTACTTCTTCGGCAAACTCTTCCGCTTGCTCTGGGATATCAACAGGTGCACGAGAGAGGGCATCAGCAGCAGCTTGGTGTTTCCAAGGGACATACTGAACTTGATATGTATATCGCATAAGTCTCGGGCAGAAACACAGGATGCAGGAGGCATCTTTGAGAGCTCTGTTGAGTTCAGGAGAGCAGTAAGTGGTTTATGATCTGTCTGAAGAACAAAGGGTAGCCCAAGCACATGATCTGAGAACTTGTCACTAGCCCAGGTGACTGCAAGGGCTTCCTTTTTGATGACTGCATATCGTTTCTCTGTTTCGCTTAGAGACCTGGGTGCATAGCAGATTGGGCGGTGTTCTCCATAGTCTTGAACCTGAGTTAGCACTGCGCCGAGTCCTGTACTGGAAGCATCTGCTGTGGTAATAGTGGGTCGATTTTGGTCATAGTGGGCCAGTACTTCTGAGGACAATAGAGCTTCCTTAATATGCTGAAAAGCCTGTTGTTGAGGCTCTTTCCACATCCAGCAGCATCAATGATGTGAGCCAGGAACCTGATGGATGGTTTGGAAAATTCATACTTGTCATTGAGGGTTAGTCCAGCTTCCTGTAGCCGGCCAGGAACGGCTCTCAGGCGTCTGTCGTGCTGTGATTGATCAACACAGTGAACAAGAATATCGTCCATTTGACAGATTGTCCCTTCCAAGTCCTCTAGGATTGTAGACAAAGTATGCTGAAAATGTCTGGTGCTGAACTTGTGCCAAATGGTAGTCTGTTGAAGCAATATCACTCAAATGGTCACAAAGGTTGTAAGCAGTTGGGACTCCTCGTTAAGGGGTATCTGCCAAAATCCACTCTTGACCTCAAATTTGGAGAATATTTTTCTGTTTCCTAGCTTCACAAGACTCTTGTCGACTGAAGGCATTGGATGAACTTCCCGCTGGATGGCTTTGTTAAGCTTGATCAGGTCAACACAGATTTATGCTTTGCCATTAGGTTTGAGGACTGATAATGATAATGAATTTATCTAGCGCACTTTTTCATATGAATATGTTCAAAGGTGTTTTACACTTCTATTGGGTGAGATCGGATGTCAGCATGTAAAGGCGCCTCTGGCTGCCGCTATCAGGCGATATATGATCTCACCCACCCACCCAACCCATGCATGAATTGTCAGATGAAACCATACGTAGAGATAGACCACCACACCACACAATTCCTGCACACCATTCAGTTGGAGCTGTCACAGGAGAGATGACACCTTGATCAAGCATTGTCTCTATCTGACTTTTCACCTTTGGTAACAGGGGATGAGGGATTTTCCTCGGATTGTATAGGCAAAATGGCCTAGCATCGGTGCGAAGAGTTATGTGGCATTCAGTTTTTAGCTGGCTAAGGCCAGTGAAGTGTGATGGGAACTCTGCTTTAAAGTCTGTTGGTCCAGAATTCACTTCTTCTACATCCTTTTTAGCACACATTATGAGGCCCAGTTCAACACATGCCTGTCTGCTGAGTAGTGAACATGATTGATTGTGCAAGACATAGACAGGCTCAGTAATGCTGGTTTGTCCGTATTTTCGCGTTGCATGGAACTGACCTTAACTGGCAGGCATATGTTCCCTGGGCCACGACGGGTGTGAGATGTCTCCCTCAGACTAGTGCTTTGCAGCCATTGAACTCTGTCACTGAGGACTGTTACTACTGCCCCTGTGCCAAGTTTGAAGGGAGTATTACGGCCATTCACTTTTATCTGGGCTGTCCAATAATCCGTGGAGGCACTATTGATTTTGCCAAGAAAGAGTACTTCATCTCTGTCTTCCTCTACTTCGTGTACTTTCTTCAAACTATGCTTCTTGCTGCTGCAGACTGACTGATAATGTCCGTTTTTCGTGGCAGTTGTTGCAGGTAACATCTTTGGCTGGACAAAGTTGCTGTTTGTGGCTTTGACGGCCTCACCAGAAGCACTCACTCTTTGGGTTTGGTTTCTTGGACTCTAAAGTGTGGACATGATCATTCTTGCTGTTGCTTGGTCAAGGCTGGTTGACATAATCGACGTCGCTGGGCTTCTCTTCACCTCGGACGACTGTACGGTTTTGCTTTCTTGCTTCAGCTTGGTGACTCATGCGAATGGCGTCTGCAAGTGTGAGGTCTGATTTTGCTTGTAAGCGTTTTGATAGTGTGTCGTCAAGGACTCCTACGACAATTCTGTCACGAATGAGCCAGTCTTTGAGGACACTGTATTCGCAATCCTCGGCTATGCGGTACAGATCTTGAATAAAGGTATCTATGGATTCCTCTGGTGTTTGTTTTCGTGTGTTGAAGCATGCTCGTTCATTGTTGAGTGCTGTTCTGATGTCTGTGTATGAAGCGGTTTCCTCGTTTAGGCGCTATGTTGTGACAATATTGTTGGCACATTCTCCCATAGCATAGAGAAGAGATCCTACAGTGTACCTGCTCCTGCTCCATTTCATTCTGAAGTCCAGAGGCAAAGCCATTTTGGCCACAGGTCGGCTTGGTTTAGCTTACTGGCTCCGTCGAATTTGGTAGGGAGCGGAAGAGAATTTGTTGTCGCTTGATTTGGGTGCACTGCTTTGGGAGCCTCTACAGCATCTCCCATGTTTAGGTACGGTGTTACATGGGTATCCGACCGCTGCCACCATGTAGTATAAGCCAAAGAAAACAACACAATGGGTTTCACAGAACCAAGATAGCGACTGCTTTATTAAAGCCCCCCCCAGCATGCATTGCAACACTCTGTTATGGAATAATCCTACAGACACTACTACCATTACCCTAGCAACTCGAAAACATTTCCAGTGCTGTTCACACTTAAACTTAATAATAATAATAATAATAATAATAATAATAATAATAAATAATAATGAACTTTATTTGAGTGTCAACTGTATTTAGCACTGACGTACTAATTGGGGACACTGTAAAGCACAAATCAAATCGAATCAAATCAAATCAAATGTTGGTTTTTGTGGAGAGGGGAAAACCGGAGTACCCGGAGAAAAACCTCTCGGAGCAGAGCAGAGAACCAACAAACTCAGTCCACATATGACGCCGGAGCCGGGAATCGAACCCGGGCCACATTGGTGGAAGGCGAGCGCTCTCACCACTGCGCCAACCCTGCTCCCCTTGTGTTGCCAGTATTCCTTCTATCGCACACCAGCACTTTCACATAAATACTCTTAGTTATCAGACCATTTTGGTCATTAATATAGTTAGATGGGCATGAGGCTCTTAAAGTAAACCTGGTAGAGTTAAGTAACTTCTTGTAGTGATTGTACAAAAGTATTATAGCCTTGTATATGTTTTTAAGTCATGGAAAAAAAATGCCTTAACAAAATGAGACCTATACACTGATGTACTGCTATGTCAAAACTTTTAGCTTAAGAACCTTGTGATAGAAAAGTGGGGTTCTCTAAGCAAGAAATTAATCTACTTGTAAGAAGACAAGTATTACTCTAAACAAGAAGATGGTGGAGCAGCAAGGAAACTGATGTTTTTTTGTCATATGTTCGTACAACGTAGTGTACCAGTCTCGACCAGAAATAAATCTACAAGAAAACATGGGTGCATATGAGTTTTTGCTGGTGCTACAGTCGCTTTTTGCAGCAGATTATATGCCATTGCATTGTTCAACTAGAACAGGAGTGCACAGATGAGGTTAATTGAAAACGAAGCACCAACAGTCACTTCAAGTGATGTGCCACCAGATGTAGCAGTGGTAAAGAAGGTAGTCTTTGTAGATGGAATGGCAGAGCTACAGTCACTTGACAAACTGGCTATCATAACCACCTGCACATAGTTTGCTGTATATTTTACAGAACAGTTTCTTGAGAATTACAGTGACAGCAATCAATTACACCTGGTCTTGGACAAATATGACAGCTAAGACCAGCTAATCAACATCAAGGTTACTACTGAATAACAGACTCTATTTGCATTGCTAAAGGAAGCATAAATTGTCTTCTACGTCACGGAACACCCAAGATGGAATGAATGGAGTATGTACCAACTAAGCTGATCGAAAGGTCTGAACGCAGGGGAACAAGTATTGTTGTAGCCTGGGGAACAACTGTCAAGCAACAGATCTAGATGTAACGCATATAAGAAGCAACCACGAAGAGCAGACACTAAGATGATCCTCTATACTGTCCAGGCTGCTTCCACTTGTGCAACACAAATTAGCATTTATTTGCCAGATGCTGATCTCTCAATCTTTTCCTTAAGAAGATATCTACAGCTCTGCAATGACATGTGTTTTATTACTGACGGGGCAGCAGCACTATCTTATCAATTTGAAACCTATGGTGCAGGCAGACAGCATTGCTTGCGGTGGTGCTTGCCTTCTTGCTTTCAATGGTGCTGACATCATAGGAAGCTTTGCTGGTAAAAGAAACGCTATTTGGTGGAGTATATTCAAGGAAGCAGACGAAGACGGCATTACTGCCCTAGCAAACCCTTGTAATGTAGCCCAGCCAACAGTGGATGTCTTACTGGCCTCAAGAAACTTGTTTGTTTAGTGTATATGCCCAACATTACCATCAATAATGTTAAGATGGTGGCATTTCCAGAAGAAGCCGGCTCAGTCTGTGAACTAAACACCCACACAAGAAGCACTTTGGTGGGCTATCAAGAGAACCAACTATCAAAAATTTTGTGGAGCTTAGACACCATGCCTGAACTACATGTTTCCCAATCAGAAAACATAAGCTTAAGTTGGAAGATGAGAATGGGTGCCTGTTATGACATTGCTGCCTCTTGCACCAAAAGCTATCATACAGCTAGGAAAATGTACCAGTGTAAAGAACAGATGTCAAATAGGTGTAACTGCCTGAAAGCTTGACTCAAGTGCATTGATCTGTGCAGAGCTCTGTGCTGGTTATGTTGGTCTGTGCAATAACCAGCAAGCTGATAATGATTGTGATGACCAGGTCATTGAATATAAGTGTTGTGAGAGGCTGACCATTGAACTACAAGGGGCTGGTTGTTACATTAGACCAAGTATATCATGCCAGGGAGAGTAGTCTTTTGACCATACATACATGTGGCATACCAAGCCATTTCCTGTTGTTGTCTTTTTGTACAATTGTGTCAAAACTCCAGCAACTCTACTTTAACAGCCTTTTTTCCATTCTGGCTCTGCATGTCACCACATCAGGTGACTGAAACGATCTAGGAACACATCACCCACAAATTGTTATTAACATCTTTAAATGAAAGAATGTTATCTCCATTACAGTATATAGTCAGAACCTTGTTGTCATGCTAGTTTTGTTACACTATCATGCTGGGAAACAAATAGTGTACACAGGGTTCTCCAGAGAAATTTTAAGAAGAAGGAGAGGAAATGAAATGAGACACCAGGGGGTTAATTTTAAAAAGCGTGGAGTGCCTTTCACATGGCGCAGGTATGGAAGGGGGGTTGCCCACCTCCCATTGAGGGGGTGGGAATGCCCTGAGAAAATTTAGTCATACTACTAATTAAGAGCAGAAGTTATCAAGTGAATCTCATGGCCCAACGATATCAATATGTTTTTATTTGATTTGATTTTTTATCTTGCCACTACAGCCTACATGTATGTATTTTTAATATCCTTCTTAATAACTCATTTCCTTGAATAGCCAGCATGTTCGTGACAACTAGCTGGTTTGTGTTTGCCAGTCACCAGAGCTTCTGGAGAACCCTTTGTATACCGTACTTATGTGTATATAACATGCACCCTACTTTTTGAGCATATGCTTTTCCAAAAAAAGCAATCAAAACACATAATCACTTCAATTTCAGAGTAATTTCATTCAAATAGCAGAAAGTGATAATTAATTTTTTTTGTTTCAGAGCCTTGTTTTCATGATAAAGATTTAAGTCATGTTATTAAATTCCTATAAAACGACTTTGTGCGAGTTTCAAAAATGCCACCAAACTTTTTTTGTTTCTTTGGATACCCTTAACATATTCAGATGAGTAGGTTGCTTGCAGCCTAAAATTCACACAGAATTACACTTGCTCCCTGAGTATTGACAATGTTAAGTACTATATTTACCTGCGGAAAGACCACACTTTTTTAAAGAGAAAAATGGAACCAAATTAGGGTTGCAGCTTATACACAGGTACAAGCATTTTGACATGTCCTTCATTAATATGCGCAAGATCTCAATGTGGTACACCTAATTGGTGTTTTAATGTTCACTTCAACTTGTTCCTTACTTACAACATACATACTGTATACAGCTAAACATTAAGGCCATAGCTGTGAAGAATCTTGATTCTCTCTGCACCAATGAGCACATCAAGTTTTTTAACATCTTCTGTTTGAAGAGGTCCGATGCAGCTTAATGAACAGGAATACCATGACATTTTTTGGAGAAAGGGACCTTGATGAAAGTGATTTTGATGGATTTTAACTTTGATGTATGCTTTTGATTTCAGTCCAAAAAAAAAAAAACACCAAAAAAGTTGCCTTTGATTACTCCTGTAGATAGAATGTGAGCAAAAAAGTTCAGTTTATAGTTTGAACAATTTCTTGCTTGTATGTATGGTCAAAAATAAACTTGACGTGATACACATCAGCTGCTGTCAGTTTCAAACTTCACTTTGCTTATCCGACACGTTTTCAGTTAAAACTTTTTCCTCAAGCATAGTGGAATTATTAGATATGCATAGCAACACCTTGAAATGAAACCTACTATGAGCAAAAGGCTAAAATACAAAAGGAAGCATAAAAATCTATTCATATTTATAGGTCAAAAATTATCCTTAAGCAGAGAATTTTATTACTGGTGGTTCTCTAAGATTCCAGAAATTCTGCCCCCTACCTTCTGAAACTTTCACTCTTGTTTTGAAACTTTTACCCTTTCTGTCAAATTTTGCTTTCATTACTTTTCATACAGTACTGTATACTAATGTATTTTTGACTTCTTTTTATGCTTATATGTTCCTCACAGTAATACATTCCACCCAAGCCATAAGTTCCTCAGTTGTTATTTTAAGTTGTGCTGCTTGTTATAGGCAAAATATGAATTCAACGTGGCCCTAAGTACAAAAGGCAAAGACAGACGACTGCCAAGGTACTGTAAAAGAAACATGAGCACTTGTACAATATTGCCAACCTACATGTACACATTGAATAGTTTTAAAGTGGGTCAAGGTGCATTTGAAGTAACTGCTAAATTAATTCTTTGCAACATGATTGTTGTTAAAATCAATGTACCTTTTATTTACTGGTCCACAAATAGACCCAAGAAAGTTAAGCCTGTGATCCAAGCACTTCCTCTGAGACAGTCTTTGCGACTTATGAAAAGGGATCCTGAGGAAATTTCTGTGCCAGTTACATATACATTGCCACAGCCACAAGAAGATAGCCATGTGAGTCACCTTTTAACCACAAAATAAACAGATCTGATGGGATAAGGATTGCTGTTTGTTATAATTAAAATATCACCTCATGGCTCTTCTTTCCCCTCTCTGACTGATATTTACAATACTGTTGTGTGAGTTTAGTGGCACCAGCTTGGGTAACAGAATGCAATGATTATAACAAAATTTATTTACGTAAAAAAAAGTAATGTTAAGCAGGAATTTCCAGTTCTAAAGTTTATGCATTGGGCCAAAGGGTTTGGCATTAATGAAGGCCTAGCTGAAAGGAGTCAGATATTTGATCTACATATGTACAGTGTAGATACACTGCAGATGGCCCACACTGTACATGCAACAATGTTGATCTTTTGTAAACTAAAAACAGTCAGGAAAGTGTCCTGTTTAAGTAGCTCCAAAGCTCTGTGGAAACATGCTCTCCTGAAAGCCTGTAGAATACAAGTTTCATACTGGAAAAACCCCTTGTTGCTGACTGAAACTCTTGACAAAATTAGAGTCAGTATCTATTTCTGCTAAATAGACAAAATAAATAACTGGTTCAAACAAGGAACAAGCATAACAGGACATGCGAGACATTCATAACTCCACAACATACCATTAATGTAGAGTTGTTCCCTATATTTCAGTATTGTAGACCTTTTAGTTTCAAAAAATTCTACAATCATAAGACATAATCATAACATTATACTTCTGTTTCAGCCAAGGAAGCTGGGACCACTAGAAATGAAACCATGTAATAGCGTCGAAGAAAGAGAAGCCAAGGAATTCATTGATGAGTTAACTGTTCTAGCAAATACAGTATGTGCATTTTAAGACTTTTTTTTTACTTTAGAAGCATTTCCCAGCTGTAAGTTTGGTAAATTGACACTGAGATTTACTGCAGCATTTTCTGTATGGCCTTTTTTTGCTCCCTGTCTTCTGGTTGACCATCATCATATACATGTACCATAGTCTACTCCAAGGTTGTAGCGAAAACTAAGACCCCCGAAAACTAAGACCTAAGACCTAAGACCCGAAAACTAAGACCCGAAAAGGAAGACCCGAAAACTAAGACCCTTTTATTTTCTTTATTTTCCAAACCCCTGCTCCACCCCCGTGCTTGATTATGATAAATTGTAGAATTATGATGTCTTTCCGCCGCCCAGACTTTAGCAAAAGCGAAAACGAATACCCGAAAGATCCATTATCTTTTTGTCCTTTCTTTTTAATTGAGTTACCATTTGAAACGAAACCTCAACTCCTGGTTTCAAATCTTGGTTTTAAAAGGAATCAACGCATAAAACAGAAAATCCACCACTACAGTACAACGTTTTTACTCAACAGGTTGAACTGATTTATTTCCCTGGCCAAACGCTCTACTTCAATTACATTCGATTACACTTGGCCTAAGTCCATTTAAGAAAGGCGTAAAAGCGCCTTATTTGCACCAGGGAATGGGTATTCTTACGACAATCAAAAACAGTGACTACAAATAAAATACTGTAACACAACAAACAATAACAATGTCAGTAATACTGAATAATAACTGAATTTTTTTTCGCATTTGACGCTGTTGAGAGCTTGTCAAGTCTGTACAATCGATCTGATCTTTATATTTACCAGGATTCGGACAATCTAGAACGGGCCATAAACGATAAAACAATAGCCGCCATGCTAGCTAGTTTCCCTGGCAAAACTTGTAATAAATCCCACTCAAAGACAAAGGAAACGATAATCAAACAAAAGTGAACACCGTGATCATAGATCACAAAGATAAACAAAGGGCAAAAATTAATAAAATAAGGGGGTCTTAGTTTTCGGGTCTTAGTTTTCGGGTCTTCGTTTTCGGGTCTTCATTTTCGGGTCTTCGTTTTTGGGTCTTAGTTTTCGGGGGTCTTAGTTTTCTTTCGGGTTTTCCCTTTTGCAAAAGTCCAGGCGGCGGAAAGACATCATAATCCTACAATTCATCATAATCAAGGCGTGGGTGGAGCAGGGGTTTGGAAAATAAAGAAAATAAAGGGGTCTTAGTTTTCGGGTCTTCCTTTTCGGGTCTTAGTTTTCGGGTCTTAGGTCTTAGGTCTTAGTTTTCGGGGCTCGTTTTCGCTACAACCTCTACTCCAATACTTATATGAGTGTGACTTTCTGAAAAGGTAGGTGAAGTTCTCAAATATTTTGTTATTGTTTAGAAAGTTTTAGTTATACTCAGGATATAAATGAAGGAAAGAACCTAACATCAAAACAGAAGTACTTCAAATGGATGACAAATACATGTAGCCCTCCTTTGGCACCTTTAATTGACTTAGGAAATAAAAGCTTCTTAAATGATTCGATTGTATCAACTGTTCCCTTGGAACTGTGATCAGTGGTCAATTATTGTATATATGTACGTGGAAACATATGAATACATCTTTGTCTTTAAGTGCATGCAAGTTGCAAAGTACTGTAATTTCATTAAAACTAAATGCCATCCCCTTCGGTTTTACTTACCAGCAACATGATTTATTTTTGTTCCATCCAGCTGCAGAGTTCAGGACAAGAAATGAGAGAATCTGAAGAGAGTAAAACACACCTCACCAGGTAACTATCTCTCTTTCATTAGCAAGTGTAACTTTGTTCAAATGTGTCCGTTTGATCTGAGAATGTATTCCTTGCAGCTATATCCTTGTTTCTTGGTTGGCAAATCAATTACATACCTCCATACCTGGGACAGCAGGGGACTGTGGTCATTTTTAGTCTGATTTTTTTTTTATTAACAATTAATTTGGTAAAACTGCTAACTTTCCATACTGGAGAATATTTGCCTTTGGTTGTTTTTGTACTGCCTTGACCTTGTGTCAGTATTCCCCGGTATGGCCCTTCTGTTACTAAGAGGTTAATATATGAAAGGAGAAGACCACATTGCAACCAGGTGGACAATCCGACAGTTTGATGCTATGCTGGTTTGAAAACATGTATGTAACTGAAAAAGTTACAAATCACCGACCCAACGTTTGTCTTTGTCCAAGGTGATTAGGCAAAGCTGTGAAGCTCCGTTTTTACCTGCAATGAATGTTGTTTCTTAATTACAAGGTGCAAATAAGCATCGGGTAATAACCCAGCATCGTTGCAGTCCAGTAATTAAAGTGTGTGCAGTTTTGATATGCCAAGCTTCTGAGCAATGTCTTTGAACGTATCAGTGGCTAGTGGTCGTAATTTGAGAATGATCTCATCCAGTGGCATGGTTGGTTAGGCACACATGTTCCGCTTTGGAAAGAAACATTGCTTTTTTTTAGCTTTTTGATGTTCTTTTAAGTGGGTACCAAATTGATGTTTTGTCTGCCTGGTGTATTCTGATTATAATTGTTGCAAGAGATGGAATGAATGCCATCACTCTTTTGTTCCTTTGGTACAGGATTCTTGGGCTTGGTAAAGATACAGCTTAACATTAAGAAGGGTTTTGGGGCAGCTTTGACATACGTTGCACATGCAACTACTGAAAATCCTTTTGATAGGTTCAGTGACTCTGGATATAGAAACCGTGAACCGTAATGATTGCAGGTTACTACCTGATTCTCATTTATACCTTGTAATTAAGCAACACCATGCATTGTGGGTATAAATGGAGCTTCACAGCCTTGCCCAATCCCCCCTGAAGAAAACAGTAGCGTGAGTGTTAAAACATTGGACTAGTGGCCTGTAACTTTTTAAGTTCAATACATTATTTCAAACCAGCATAGCATCAAACTGTCTGAGGTTAATATATGAGTAATAACGTTAAAATATCATCGCAGTTATGTACACAACTTAAGACGCTGTGAATTTGAAGCCTGAAGAAAAACTCAGGCTTGAACGGGATTCGAACCCATGACCTCTGCGATACTGGAGCAGTGCTCTACCAACTGAGCTATCAAGCCAACTGGGAGCTGGTCATATTGTTAGTTCGTTATATACCCGTAGATGAAGAAGAATGATGCAAATGAATATATGAAAGACCATATATTTGAACTGCGGATTAATATGTAATAACATTAATTGATCATCGCAGTTATGTACACAACTTAAGACGCTGTGAATTTGAAGCCTGAAAAAATACTCAGGCTTGAACAATATGACCAGCTCCCAGTTGGCTTGATGGCTCAGTTGGTAGAGCACTGCTCCGGTATCGCAGAGGTCATGGGTCCGAATCTCGTTCAAGGCTGAGTTTTTTTTCAGGCTTCAAATTCACAGTGTCTTAAGTTGTGTACATAACTGCGATGATCAATTAATGTTATTACATATTAATCCACAGTTCAAATATATGGTCTTCCATATATTCATTTGCATCGTTAATATATCTATGGGCCATCAAGCACCAAATGCCAGTATCATATTTCTATCCTGTCACCATACTTGGTGCAGCATGCAATGTTGTGGATAGTGTAGCTACAAGTTGCAAAAGTAGTTGAGACACTTTAACCATCAGACAACCTAAATGCCAAACTGATGGCCTTACACTTTACCTCCTCCCACTCATCTTCTCAACGTTGCTAGCAATCCCAAACATCACTGACAATTTGACCACACAACATTGAAAGGGGAGGGGGGGGAGCTCATCACATGTAAAAGTGAGGAGAATAGGAACATTCAAAGGTAGAAAGGTGGTTTTTGGACCAAGGTGTCTAAACACTTTTGCAGCTAGTTGTAGCTCTGTTTCCTTCTATAACTTGCTTGCTATGGAGGGAATTCAGATACCAAGCTGAACAAGACGACGAAAAAACTACAAGCAGCTTTAATAAATCTCACAGTGAGATGGAGTGGATGTTTCAGATGAGATATTGTCTTGGTTATGTAGCCAGATCCTCACAGAGTGATATTTTTTATGATTTAATGATGAATAAGGAAAAATGTGTCTTCTTTGTAGGAAAGGTTCTTTGAGTGTCTATTTCTTGTTAGCTGGAAGTGAGGGCCTTAAGATAACTTTGTGCTTGCCTATAGTCTCGTAATAAAGCTATGATAATGCTTGTAGCAGTCTCATTTTCCATTTACTATGTGAAATGTTGCTGTTGTTTAGCTACGAGAAGGCACTGATGAGGCTCAAAATCAAGGACGACAACATAACTAAAGTTGTTCCACACAGAATCTTCTCTATGGCTATTCACCCCTCAAAGATCAAAACCCTTGTTTTTGCTGGTGACAGATGTGGAAACCTTGGTATATGGGATGTGGTAAGATGCATCATAGAGTGTTTCTCTTTATTATATTATTTTATCTTGTTATAAGCAGTAAATAACACGTGGACCCTAATGTTCAAAGAGTGCTCTACCTGTAACACTGCTAGAAAAGTCTGAGAAATACATGTAATGGTCTCCAATTGAATCAAATGGTATTATTAGTACATGCATATGTGGCAAAGTCCTTGTCATATTGTTTAAAGCTACAAAGGAGATCAAATTAGTTGTGCTCCAATGATTAGAAAGTTTTCAATCACGTCCTGTTAACCATAACTTTACTGTAGAGTGTAAAATAGGAAACTTCCCAAAACTGTCCCATTTGTCCTGACCACAAAATGCACTCACTCCATCAATTTCTGGTCAACTGCTCATCAACATCTGCCTTTTTGCTCCAATTTCGATGCTCTTTCTCTGAATTGTATAATATCAAATTCACTCTCTAAAAGGATTATATGTGGTGCTGTCAGATGATTATTTTGGCCATTTGTAGCCCTAAGTCAATTAATAAGACTTGGAGAATACTTTTTAACATAAACAACTTGTAGAGACATAATACTTTTTTGTTTGTTTCATTTCTTTCTTCTATTAGCACATCACACAAGCTTATTATATCTCCTGCTGAGCTCAAAATGTTTGAATCTAGTTAAGAGGTTTTTTTACAAGCTTATGAATCTGCAGCTTTGTTCCTATCATGAAGTGCAGAATAAAAGTAGTTAATTTCTTGCAACAATAAGTGACAATTTTGATGATTTTTTTGCAACAATGAGTGACGATTTTCAATAACAAGGTCATTTCAAATATAGTTTTACTCTATGCTTGTTTGAAATAATGAATGTAACTTAATAAGTTACAGTTCAAGGTAATTTATTGATTCAGTGTGGAATCAAGGTTTTTGTTTATGAAAAACCTTACCGATTTAGCGGTTCATTACTATATGGTTCAGTATTGAACTGGATAATAGTCAGCAATGACTTTGTAGCAAGACAATCAGAGAGCGGTATTTATCCAGCATTCAGTGCAGCTATATTAGCGCCTGGTATTAAGTCTTAAAAGAAGATGAAGTTTGCATAGAACATGTCTATCTTGTTCCTGGATTGTGTGTCCCCTACCATGCGGACTCTGGGAAAGAGATGGAGAAAATGTCAGACATCTAGGGTGCATTCCTTTGGTATGATCTTGATTTGGATTCATAATCTGAGACCACACTAATCATTGTACATCAAAAGGAACCAATAAATCCATGTCCAGAGTGAAATTCATGAGTTCCTTTGATGTGCTATGATCCATATGATCTTGGATCACAAATCTAGATCCAGATTATATCTAAGGAACATGCTCAGATATCTGTAATAGTAATTGAACCACCAAAAACAAATATGGCTTCTATTCTGAATAAGGGCACCTGATTGTACCGTAGCAGAAGAAACAGAACAGGATGACTTGTGTGGCATAAAAAATCAGCCACCTGGAAAAAAAAGTCAGGAAACCACCCACACAAAAAAAGTGGAAGGGAAGCACATGTGATGATGGCCAAAAATGTTAAATTGTTGCATGTACTTCATGCTTCTGCTGGAGGAAAAAACTTATATTGCAGAATGTATTTTTACTGAGGTGTTAAGGTTATCCTGCTACGTCAATGATAATTGTTGTCTTTGATAATGACATTTAATAGAGAACACTGACAGGGAACCTTTGCACTTACAATGACACACATGCAAAACACTGGTTCTGTGACACCACATCTCAGCTCCCTTCTGTCATCTCAATGTGGTGTAGGGATCTCTTTACAGTACCAGTGTTTTATATGTGTGTGGGTAAGACAGTATATATGGGTTATTGACCAAGTGTGAGGTCAAGATGCCTGGATATTGGCTAAGTTCTTTTTTTTGCGTTTTTATGGACCGAGATGAAGTTGAGGTCCATAAACACGCAAAAAAAGAACGAGGCCAATATCCAGCCATCTTGACCGAACAAGCTTGGTCAATAAAGGATTTATTATATGGGATAAAACACCAAAAAATGATCCGTGTACGTGTTTATTTTCAAGGACTGAAAAGGAAGCCCGTTACATGCAAAAATCAAGTTTTCTCGTTTTCCAGCTCCATCGATACACAACTCACAGGAAATCTTTAACTGTCACGGAAAAGATTTTTCAGGGAAAAACTAAGAAAGAAAATTTTGGTAAACCGGCTTTCACCTCGGATGAATTTTCCTTGCGGGACAAAGCCCTTATCCCGAGCGGGCAAGATAGCTCCATATTGCCTGCGCGGGTAGCCAATCACAGCGCGAGATTCGGTTCATCTTGCCCGCTCACGGAGCTAGTCATATAATAAGTAGGCAAATTGCATTTTATAAGGTACTGGTTCTGTGACACTCTAATTTTACATGTGTGTGGGAGTCATTTTTTATCCCAAGTACCATTTCATTGCCGAGTGAAGGAGTTGAGATAATGCCCAGTCTTTGGTAGCCTCGTTCTAAAATTGAAATTCTGCCTACCATCTGGAAGATCTTTGAGACCATTGTTGGTGTCAAACTCAGAAGGTCCCATTACACGTATCTCGTTTACCATCCTTGTTGGCACCCATACACAAAAGCAATTGTCATCTTTTGTCTTCAAGGTTGGTATGACTAAGGGCCCACACTGACTTTGTTTTGCCATATCCATGTGGAGGACTTTGTAGATGCCAAGCGAGATATAGCGCCACTTTTTGATTGTCTGCTTTTCAGGGAAAATAGCATCACCCAATAGTCCTGTGCGGTTCCATCATCGTGTTGATACATTGGGGCACTTTTGTTCAATAGGGGGGTGTACTCTTAGTAGCCCACAATAGAAACAACAACAACAAACAAAACAAACAACAATAATCTTTATTTTTGTTTTCTTGGAAATTTAAAATACATCTTGTCTGGCCCGCAGGTAGGAAAGACTAATCTAGGCGGGCAAGTAAATATATAAGTTGTCTAAACTATATCATACATATATAATAATAACATAGTAATAAAAGAGTAATATAGTTAATGTAACTTTGTAACTACTAGAATTACGGGCAGAGGAGAACGAAGAGGACTAGCTTTGATTTAAGTTATAATTACATATAAGATTTCAGTTTACGAATGATCTCATGTGTATCAGGAAAAGCATTTTCTTTGTTCACCATACTCAGCAATGAATTTTTTATTTTTGATTTGAAAGACCTTCGTGGTAGCTCTCTAAGAGTACATGGTATCTCATTCCATACTCTAGCACCGATTCTTGAAAAGGCGTTTCTCTGTACTTCAAGTTTTGACGCATTTATATAGAAATTACTAGAAGTAGACGAGCGGGTGCTATATGAATGAACATCAGATGTTTTTATAAATAAACTACGAATTTTCATTGGTGCTGAAGCAGTGTTCACATCATGCATTAATTCACATAGATTCTTATAATATAAAAAGTGTACAGGTAAACGTTTAGTCCTGATAAACAAAGGAATAGAATGATCGGTTTTCTTCGCAAAACACATGAAACACAGGGCACGTTTCTGTAATAAGACTTACAAGCTTGACCCAAACAGATAGTCTGTAGGTAATATAAGGAGAGATTAAGAAGTTATAAATAGTCAAAAGAGTATAAAGAGGAACAAAGTGTCTTAATTTTGCAATTATGCCTACAGTCTTACTAATTTTTAAAGCAACATATTCAATATGGGTCTTCCAAGAAAGATTGTAATCAAGTAACACTCCTTGATACTTAACGTAATCACTGCAGTCTAGGAAAAGATTTGTGTCCTTCTCAGTGTTAAATATGCTGATTTTAAGTTGGAAAGGTAGCTTCTTCTGATAAGGGCAAAATATAACAAAATTAGACTTTTTAATGTTAGGACTTAATTTATTTGAAGTGAGCCAAATATACAATTTATTCTACATAGCAATGTTCTCTGGGTGTCACAGAAATACTCTCTATTAGAGAAATGTGCACCCTAGCACTAGAAATAGTGTTCACTAGAGCTGCCCCGCATTTGAATACCTCATTTCATGATGACGATGTGTATTGAATGTAAAAACTGTCCATATGACTGTTGAAAACTTGATGTTTCAAGAATTTATTGAAGTTAACATCTACATTATTAGTCAACATATTTCTCTGTAAATTGGACAATGAAATCTATTACATCTATACAGTATTGTGTCTAAAATATTCTGTGTAACAGGAATGTATTGCATGTTTTTTTTTTTTTTCAGGGAAAAAAAATTAGCACCAATAACCATTACAACAACAATTTTAAGCCCATATGAATGGCCAAACTTTCAACAATGTATTGCAAGAAAATATACTGATCTACAACCTATAAGAATAAGAAGCAGGGGGCATGTGACATGGTGTATTCCTGGTTCGCTGAATCGCAATAGGAAGGGTCTGGTATTCTCTCTGGGTGATGGTGTTGACACCATCAAACAGATAAGTCCACAAGAAGTGGCCAGCTTCCTTCTAGGAGTCAATTGGGGCTGTCCTTGCTTCCTCATGGTCGTATGGATTGACCTTGGAAATTTGGTCACCCCTAGAATACCCCGCAGTGCTTCCTAGATACACTGTAACTTGTCAGTGAGCCCACCCACCCTAGGTCAGGGTGCTAGGCTGGTGCGCCCATATGGATATTTGTGTCTCAGGATATTTGTGTTCACAGATTTCAGTCCCCCCACAATCTTTACATGCAAATTTATGTCTGTTGTGTTCACAGATTTGTGAGCCTTTACAACCTTTACAATTCAACTTTCTGTTGTTGTGTTCACATGTTTGAAAGCCTCCACATTTTCTACATTGTTCTTTTGGTTTGTTGTGTTCACATATTTGGCTGCCCCCTCATTCCTTCATTCGATTTTTCGTTTGTTTTGCTCACATATTTGAGATTCTTCTCATTCTTTACAGTATTCTTTTTGTTTGTTATGTGGGCATTGCTTTCTAATTTTGCTGTCTATAAAGTTCTCTGCACTTAAAACACGACTTCAACTCGTGTCTGTCTTTAAAAAACTCGCTTGGGTACATGTACCTATAACATGTACATCTGTTACGCCTCTTGTTTCTTCTATTGTCTAATATGCAGCTCTTCCATTTTATAATGTACAGCTCTTATTGAATTTTAGGTCATAATTATTTTTATGATGCCCTGTAGTGTAAGTATCAATACAATCATCCTGGATAATTTTCATATCGTCCTCATGTGATGAGGCTACTTTATTGACAGCCTCAGTGTAAACGTCATGCTTGTGAGATCTGATCACATTCATCTTCCGCATTTGCAGTTGCTGGTTAAACAAGCATGCCTCAAATTCTGCATGAATAATAGTCTTCTTTACTACAGATTTCTTCACACACCTTTTGCTTTTTTATGTTCTTTTTCATCATTCATCTTATAAAAGTATAGTTTAGATCTAAGACCTACAAAACCAATGATTTGCTTTTCAGCATTTCATCTTTAAATAATGCCCGAGTGGTGATCCTTTGGGTAATTACTATAGTATCGAAGCAGGATTCAACATCTTGACTGATATCTTTGAGAAATCCTCAATCTGCCTTTCATAAAACAAAATGTCAGTGTCAGTAAGTAGTAACTTAGCCTTGTCACTGTATTTTGGTTTGATGTAATCATAATGGAATTTATACATTAGAGTTTTTGATATATCTAGAATATTCTTATTCTTAGTACTACTTCTAATTGTTTTGGATCTTTAAAAACGCTTGCGGTGTTTATGAATTTATCTTGGGGTTTAACTAAACTATAAAGGCTGGCTGCAATAAATCTAAAGCTATCTATGAACCTTATATAACATTTAATAGGTTCTGGTTTGTCATTTTTGTTAGAATAACTGCCCACTATAATTTGCTTTGAGAATGATATATACTTCTCTTTGTCATTAGCTATACAGCAATACAACTATATAGCTATATTAAAAGATATCAGAACCAGTAAGATTGTGGAATATTACAGGAAAGAAATTTGGAATTTTGTAATTTAAATTGCATTCATTATATGCCGCCCCTCTGCACTTACCTGTTAAGTGAAAGTGGTCTAATACCTTATCATCACTTAGTTCACATTCACAGATGTGGCAGTGTGTGGCATTCTCGTAATTTACTTTATCCGCTTGGGTTATAGTAACATTCTTTGGGAACCTGAATTGCATGAGAATACATGATACATGTACATGATAATATAAGGTCTTATTTTGTCACACAATGTAATCACTGGATGTTGATCTCGATATTTTGACTGCTTACTGATAGTCTTCTTCAGGCGATGGGGTTGACTAATTCCAGCTCACCATTATGTAGTTGTATGGTTTGCTCTGATTGGTGCGTTTCGATCGTGCTATTGTTCTTGTTGCTGTGTTTTCCTCAGGGGTCCGCTGGCTCGCCTTGTGTTTGTTGTTGTGTTTCTTGATGGTCAAGAAACACATACTTCTCTTTGTCATTAGCTATACAGCATGTTGTGATGTATACAGAATGTTGTGTTTCTTGATGGTCAAGAAACACAACATTCCTTACACGTTCCTTGTGTACCAGTTATTGTGAATTATATTAACTTGCTCCTTAAGCTTTTGGACTCTAGTGTTTACGTTTGTCTGTATTGGTGGGGGTGTGTAAGATAAAAACCAATTGATGAACCTATTATGCTCTTGCTTTGTCGCTTCAGCAATTCGTTTAGCTAATCTTTGTAATGAGCTTTGATTAGCATTGGGCTCAACATATGGTGTTGGCTGGAGAATTGGGACATTAATCTCAGGTGTTGGTTGGTCCATGATATTGGGTGTTTGGCTACTCATAATGACTATTATAATAAGGATTGGTGTTTCTAAGACATTTTTTACGGCCATTTACCTTTGACACTATGTATAATTAATGATACTTTGATTTGTGTCAGTGGTTATAGATGTTAAGTCGTTGTCTGAAACGAAGAAAGTTTACTGAACGTGTAGTGGGAAGTGAAGGTTATGTCATTACAAAGAATGGTAAACATATGATGAAATGCATTTGTGAAGAATGTGGTGCAAAGAAAGCTATGTTCATTCAAGGGTAGATTGGATTCGAGATAAATTGTGGATTAGACTTTGATTCTGGATAAATTGTGGATTAGATTGTGATTCTGGTAGCAGTTGCTTAGGAGTTCTAGCCCAATATTTAAAAAAATGATTTTTCCAGGATTTGATAAATGTCCCAGGATTGGCAAAACACCACCAGTGCAACACACTGGCTCAGTCAAATCACACAGATCAAGTCAAATCACCAGTCAATTCAAATCTCCTGTCAAATCAAATCCCTGATCAAATAAAGTCACTGCTCAAATCAAGTTCTTAGTCAAGTGAAATCACAGATCAAGTCAAATCACCAGTTAATTCAAATCACCTTTAAAATCATATCCCTGATCAAATAAAGTCCTTGCTCAAATCACGTTCTTAGTCGAGTGAAATCACAGATCATGTCAAATCACCTGTCAAATCAAATCCCTGATCAAATAAAGTCATTGCTCAAATCAAGTTCTTAGTCAAGTGAAATCACAGATCAAGTCAAATCACCAGTTAATTCAAATCTCCTGTAAAATCAAATCCGTGATCAAATAAAGTCATCGCTCAAATCAAGTTCTTAGTCAAGTGAAATCACAGATCAAATCAAATCACCAGTTAATTCAAATCTCCTGTAAAATCAAATCCCTGATCAAATAAAGTCATCGCTCAAATCAAGTTCTTAGTCGAGTGAAATCACAGATCATGTCAAATCACCTGTCAAATCAAATCCCTGATCAAATAAAGTCATCGCTCAAATCAAGTTCTTAGTCAAGTGAAATCACAGATCAAGTCAAATCACCAGTTAATTCAAATCTCCTGTAAAATCAAATCCCTGATCAAATAAAGCCATTGCTCAAATCAAGTTCTTAGTCGAGTGAAATCACAGATCATGTCAAATCACCTGTCAAATCAAATCCCTGATCAAATAAAGTCATCGCTCAAATCAAGTTCTTAGTCAAGCTAAATCACAGATCAAGTCAAATCACCTGTCAAATCAAATCCCTGATCAAATAAAGTCATTGCTCAAATCACGTTCTTAGTCGAGAGAAATCACAGATCAAGTCAAATCACCTGTCAAATCAAATCCCTGATCAAATAAAGTCATCGCTCAAATCAAGTTCTTAGTGAAATGAAATCACAGATCAAGTCAAATCACCAGTCAGTTCACTGACTAAGTCACCAGTCAAGTCAAATTCTCAAATGAAATCAAATATCTTGTGTAAATGGTTGTCATGTCAATCCACTTGATTTAAATTGAACAAAATTGATACACACAGATGGCACAACAAGGCCTGTAGACCTACAATTTACTACTGCACACCCTGCTATTGTATCACTATCTTTCTTTCACTTCTTTTGAATTCCCAAAAGAAATTGAAAAACCTGTTACAACAATTTGTTTCACAGGGTGCATTATTACATGTACATTCAAAGGTTGCAGTCTCCCAAGCTGCTTTACCATTTTATATTAATTGCACTGAAAAGCTAAAATTGCAGCCACACTAATGTCATAGTGATTTAAAATTGCAGGGCAAGGGAATTGTCAACCTTTAAATAAAAGCCAATGTACACGTAATAGACTGAAAGTACATCTTGGATTGCTGTAGATTTAAAGGAGAGGCGAAATCTGTAGAGTTATGACTGTTCACTTCATATTATTGCAAATTGTTGAGGACAACATTAGAGTAACTGAGTCCCTGTATTACAGGGCTCAAGTGTTGTACCAAGGGTAAACGTTTACCAGTGAGATACTTGGGTTCGAATTTGTGTCAGGTTTTTTTAAACAAAATAAGTTGTATTTTTGTATAGAATGCACTGAGCAAAGAGATTAGTTGTTTCGTTGTGTTTCACTAACAGTTATGGTTTGGGAAAAAATGAAATCAATCCCCCCCCCCTTCCACCTGACTTGCTTATAATTTGAAATTGAATTAAAATTGAAAAAAAAAAAAAACTATCAGAGTTGGATATGTGAAATTTTATGCAGCATTCTTATGTTTTGTAGGAGCGTAGACCCATACTATTTCCAGATTCCACCACAATTAATTGGCATATGTTACCAACAGAACACGCTCAAATATCCTTGATAAGCCTACTGTTAAAAGATCGTGACATGGCTTTTTCATTCAAGTCCAAGTCTTTTTTTGTTTTACTCTGGAATAACAGATAGAACAATCTGAAACATTTCAGGGCTCCTCAAAGGGCGAGGATGGTGTTTTTCTGTTTGAACCTCATTCCAAACCAGTCAGTTGTATGGCCTTTAACCCAAGGGATTGTTGTCAGCTCTACAGTTGTAGTTATGATGGAACAGTGAGATGCTGTGATGTTAAGTCATCAACATTCCAAGAGGTGGGGACATGCAACACCTTGAAGTAGCTACATGTATATGTTAAGTAACTGGAAAAGAAACTGGTGCACTTGTTAGTGCTGAGACAGTGCCAAATGATCTACTTATTTTCTTCTTTCTTTGGCCACGAAGAGGATTATAACAGTTTTCCATATGAGGGCTGAAAGCTAAGACTCCGTATTTTTTCAAGCTTACTTAGCAGGTCAACTACTTTCCCAAGCTGTCTATTGAAATTTTTGAAAAGTCTTTTTAAAGTGCCTTTTTTCTTGTTACGTGAGTTTGCTCATGCAAGTGAGCCAGTTGTGTCCTCCCATACCTTTACCAAAATAAGCGTATGTTTCCAATGAGACGTGATTACAACTGAACTATATAAGGAGTTTCGAAGATTGAGCTTTCAGTTTTCCATTCTTGCTTCAACATGATATTGTCACTCAACTGCACCAGTTTTTTTATTGTAATATTATGAATAATATGAGGCACATTTTTCATTTTTCCTCAGTCACTTGATGAGCAAGCAGAACCTCTGGTTATTATTTCACATACTTTCAATGAACAACAGCAGAAACCTTCATCTCTACTTCTTAAATACTAAAGGCCCACTTGATCCACCTCCTAACTGAAGATAATGAAAAACACATAGCAGTCTAGGCAAAAGTGAGATCATACACGTAGCTGGTTACATTGAACTCTCGTCCACAAATTACAATTCTTTCACCTAACACCTTTCAGAAAGCTGTTTTTTAGTCTGTTTGTTACTAGTTTTGAATGTTGTTCTCAACATTATGATTACAGGCTTGCTACCTGTTATCTCCAAACCGCTTTTGAGTGTAAGCCTTTTCTGGTTACCCCTCCATCACTCACTGGATGCGGCAAGCACTGAACTTGCAACTGGTACTATACTATCTCTGAATGTTGGGGCTCCAAAATGATTCAGTTAATGGAGTATATTAACCTCACCCATCACAATTAAATGGTTAGTCAAAGTGTAACACTTGGTAATTTTCAGGAACAGGTTTTGTTGTTTCTGTTGAGTAATTAGCATGAGATAAATTAGATAAATTAGACTTGGCCACTTCACTTTTCATTAGTCAGCAATGCTTATCCTGTGTGTGTCATATTTTATGGATACGAAATCTAGGTTTTCTCATTTGGTGAAGACGATGACACAATGTTAAAATACTTTGCCTTTGGTTCTCCAAGTGCTGGCACCCTTCTCGCTGGAACGAACACAGGAAACATTCTTGTCATCGACACTAGGGGAAAGAGGTATGTTTTCCAGTCACAATGTAAGTACAAAGGAAGATCACTCTACAGTATGTTAGTGAAGCCTAGAAAAATAGCACAACAGTCATGACTGGTTTGCATTTGTACATTTAACAATTATTCCACGAAATCGAGTCGTACATGTACATGAGCTAATAGGCAACAAGGCGCATGGCGCAGAGTTGGCTATAGTTCATGTACGACGGGATTGTCTCAAGCCGATTTGTAAAAAAAAGTTTCAATCACGATTTCAATTTCGAGTTAGCAAATTAGTTTGAGAATTACAAATGGAAAAAGTAGCCAGAAATAAAATAAAAACTCAGTTTACGGACTCCACAAATCTTTCAAAATGGCGGCTGTTTGTAAGAGTTTCACTTTAGTTCATAATAAACAATTTCACAATATAATTTGCTCTTTTACCGCGGAATAATTTCCTCCCATATTTATTTTGCTTTATTTGTAGTATTTTTTTGTATATTCTTTTCAATCAAGACTTTCCGTCTAATTCCGTCTCCCCGTCTAATTTAAGAAATCATTCCTCTATGATGGCCATTTTCCATACTAATGGCATATGAGCTTATAGCCTGTGAATAGGGAACCAATCAGAGTGCGCGTTTGCTCATATCCAGGGGTTGCAGATATAATAAAAGAAATTATTTCTGATCTTTTGGAATTCATTTTTCTGCTTATGTTTGGTATAGAAAGTATTACTTTGATGTCATCTGAAAGAAAACCTTCAAAAACGTAGGTTTGAATAATTTCCCCTTGGAAATATTTTGTTCCTTGATATGTTCATTAGACAGAGTGGTGCAGACCTAACCTACCATCTTCATAACAGAGATATCAAGTGCGTTGATGTTCACCCTTTTAATGACAGTATTTTCCTCACGTCATCCAATGATGGGTAAGTGTTCTTTACCTAATTTAGTGGCAGTACTCTTACGTATGACGATGTAGGGTACTTTTCTTTAGCATGACATAAGGCGGGCTGCAAGATTACAAAGGTTTATTATCAAATTAAAATGAATTATAGAAACTCAGGCTACAGCAGATCATACAACTGAACTCAGATCCAGCATTATGGTCACATCAGCACCAATCGTCCATTTCCGCAGTTAATTTTGGACAAAGCAAATGTTTTTCTAGCACTGTGCCAGTGACTTACGTGAAAGATACAATAGTGACTCCAGATACTAGCGTCAACTTTACTTCAGAGCAAACTGGAAAATGCAATTTAAATCCTGATTTTTATAATTTAAGTAGTATGCACTGGGAGTTTAAATTGTTCACTTGGGCAAGAGATCACTGATGTACGGTGGCCCAGGAGGGTCACAGTCTAGTTTTATTTTTTGACAGTGCAGTTTTGTTTTTTTGACAGTCCAGTTTTAATTTTGACAGTCCAGTTTTACTTTTGACAGTCCAGTTTTATTTTTTGACAGTGCAGTTTTAATTTTTGACAGTGCAGTTTTATTTTTCACAGTCCAGATTTATTTATTTTTGACTTCGCAGTTTTAATTTTCACTCCGCAGTTTTAGTTTTCACTCCGCAGTTTTAGTTTTCACTCCGCAGTTTTAGTTTTCACTCCGCAGTTTTAATTTTTACTCCGTAGTTTTAGTTTTCATTCCGTAGTTTTAGTTTTTGAGTAGTCACCAGATCTCCCTCAGTTAAAGATTTATCTCTTTTGAAAAGGCGGAAATTTTAATTCTCTGCCATTTTGAGTGAATTTCTAAACATCTGGAACATTCAGAGTACAAAATCTCTGAGTGTTTGGAGCAGGAAAATGCCATTACCAATATATATGCCATCCATGAGCGGCAATGTTAAATCAGATGAAAATGATCTGGAACTTATATCAGATTACTTCAAACAAGGCTACAGCAATCTGGAAATACTAGAATTTCTAAAGCTCCATGACATAGTCATAAGTTTGTCAACCCTGAAAAGGCGTCTTCGATCTTCAGCTCTGTCAAGAAGATCCACTCTATCTGATGATGAAGTGAAGAATGCCATCAACAAGGAACTAGGTAAAAGTGGTTGTTTTGTGGGATACCGTAAGATGTGGTCCAGGCTCAGAAAAAAGGGCATTACTTGTAAAAGAGCAACAGTCATGAGGTGTCTCAGAGAACTTGATCCTGATGGCGTGGATAGCAGACAAAAAAAGAGGTTGTGTCGAAGGGCTTATCACTTGAAAGGACCAAATTTCATCTGGCATATTGATGGCCACGATAAATTAAAGCTGTATGGTTTCAGCTTGCATGGATGTATCGATGGCTTTTCGAGAAGGCTTATTTGGCCGGAGGTGGGCTGCACAAACAAAAACCCAGAAGTGATTGCAAAATACTATCTGGATGCTGTAAAGCAGTCGGGTGGAGTTCCCAGGAAGATATGATCCGATGATGGGACTGAAAACAGTGTGATCGAGGCAATGCATACGTACCTTAGGTCCTCACACAATGATGAAAACGCTGGCGAGAAATGTTTTGTCATTGGCAGATCAACGGCAAACCAAAGAATTGAGGCCTATTGGTCTCAGTTTGTAAAAGATAGCCCTGGTTGGTGGATCAGTTTTTTCAAAGACTTGTCAGACTTGGGCCTATTTAATGGCTCCGACGCAGCTTACAGGATTGTATTCGGTTTTGCTTTATGAGAATATTTAGAGAAGAGCTTTATCAAGTTGCCGAAATGTGGAATCAACATCAAATAACATCACACCAATTTGGTAACAGCAGTGGTCCTAGAGGAAAACCTGACTGCATGTATTTCCTACCTCACCTCTACAACACAGAGGACTACAAAGTAAACATTGACCCCCACGAAGTGGAAGAGTTAAATGATCATTCAACCATGTGTTCTGCTGATTTTAGTGAAGAGTTTGAGGAGTTTGCTTTAACAGTAATGGATGTTCTTGGACTGAGCTTACCACAAGATGTTAACGAAGGACTTGATCTCTATCTGAAACTACTTCTTGAGATTGACAAGTTAACATAACAAATGAGCTTTCAATGCTGTTAATATTTCCAAAGTATACAGTTTCCTAAAGTTTGCAGTGTAGGGTTTCCAGGGGTTTTGGATTAACTGACCTGTCATAAGTGCTTAGTTGTGCAAAGGAGAGTTACCTAAATAGTTTCACACCATGCCCTTTTGGCTAGAGTTGTATGATTGCAGCACTTCTTTCTGCTCAACCAGAATGCTTAGGTCATGACAATAAAACAACACACAAATACTGGAACATCTCAGTACCTTTTAATACTAACATGCATATCTTGTAACATTCTGTTCAAGAGCCTTTTGACAATTATTAACAACCTCAAATAACTGTCACCACGCTATTTGTCTTGCATTCTCCCTTTGTAACTCTCCAGAGAATTTAATCTTTGCTTAAGTCCTTTCAAGACTGCTATCATTTTTAACCAAAGGAATATGTGATAATCACACCAACTGGAAAGGAACAACAATGGAAATGGATTGCATCAGTTAACAATGTACAATAGTTGTGGTTATGGAATTAAATGTCAACTGAAGGTATATAGCATACTTCTTAGTTACCCAACAGATGAACAAACAAACCCAACAGGTGAAGCATTGTTCTTGTGTCACTGCTTGCAGTAAGGTAAGGGGAAAGACCATAAGATAATGAGTTATGATTGCAAACAATTCTATTTTTCTCATGATTGAAAACCTGCTTTTTTTACAGTAAAAATAACAATGCTTCACTACAGTGTTTGTCCTTTCTTGTTTATATATTTGTTTTTGGGAGTGTGGAGTGAAAAAAAGTTGACATAATGAAAAGGATTGACTTCAGAAATGAAATCTTTAATCAGTCAATTCTTTTCATGGTTAGCTTTGATTCAGTGCCCACCGAAACAAACAAAGAACCAAACCAAAACTACACAACTGAAAATAATAAATAGCCTTATTCATCAGATTGCCCTGTAATCCTTCCAAGTAAACATTACAGAGGAAGCAACACAACATCAAATCATTTGGTCCCCAACAGGCCAATAATTCCTACCGTAAGCAAAATGAACACAACAAGGTACAAATCACAGGGTAGCAAATTAAGGTATTTAGAGCAAAATAACCTAATTGTGGCCTAATATCTCTTCCTCCAATTAAAACTATATGAATGTTTGGATATTGCATGTAGGCTGTTGCAGGTGAAAATGAAATTCAGGTACAAAAATTTATAACCTAGGTTGAAAATTAATTTCCTTTGTCTCCTTTCCCTAATTATTCATAATTAGGGCTAGGAGACAGATAATTGAAATTCAACCTAGGTTATAATTTTTTACCTGAATTTCATTTTTACCTGCAACATAACCAGGAGTGAGAATTTGCATGGTGACAGTAAAACTTAGAGTCACATAATGTCCATTTCCCAGCTCCCTTTTTCCAAAATATTATGGAACTGTTCTCTTAATTCCACAAAATTGGAATAAGTGGAAGGCAGTTTCAGGAGAGGCCCACATGTATGAGCTATAGGTCTGGAGCTAGCACCTTCCAGTGTAGTAAAGGAGATTTCAATCTTGTTGCCAGTTAAGACATCAGAAGCTGTGGTGAACCTTGTATTGTCTAGTCCTCGTATGTACCTCTGCAGAACTTTTAGTGTATCGCGTTCTGCTTCAGTATTTGGTTGTGCTTCAAGTGAATTAAGGACTTTCTTGTTTGTTGGATTAATTGTAGCATAGAAGCCTTGAATAGCTGCAATGGTTTAAAACTGTGGATACTGTTTCAGCCCTTGAACAATAGGCTGCCAGGTGGCAATCATTACACAAGGCTTCTGTATCAGTTCTTGATTGGCAATCTCTACAAGCACTTTCTTCAGATTTTCTGGGCTGACCTTTGACCTACAATTGAACCTCTCAAGAAAATCAAACAACGCATCATTTTCATCTGGAAATTCAGGTTTTCCAAGATAATTTATGATCAGCTCTTCTTCGACAGGAGACAAATACTTCATAAAAGACTCAAAAACAATGCCTTCGGAAACTGCTGCATCAAATGGGCAGTAGCGCATGAAAGTCTTTGATAAGAACATAGGAAAGTAGGAAACTGATCTGAAGCCTTTCACTAAAATTCTACCAATTGCTCCTCACTCCTTAATAAAATGATCATGCCTCACAAAAGGTACTCTTTCTCTTTCCCCTATTGTCTATTTGCAAACTCCTTCCAAAAAAAAGAGAAAACTTGTCTTGTAACTCCAATACCCACACCGTCTTCTTTTTGTCCCCTCTCATTGATAATTGTAAACACTAACTCAGATAGCAAGGTTTTCTCATCTTTAAAATGCTCAATCATATCTTTACAAATGCACGAGCGGTGAACTTTTAGTGACAGTACCTCCTCTGTACTTTCACCATTTTCTGAGACTAAACTTTCTGATGGCTCTATTGGCATACCAACTGTAGGTACAGGGACATTACCTCCCTCTTCAAGCACTGCACAAGATCCTTCAACAGAGTTAGGGGACACATAATCCTCATCTGGTGGAACAAGCTCAAGATCATGACTATCTTGACTTCCAGGTGGTACTTGCACAGGTAGATTCCAGGTGATGCCTCTTTGAAAATGGGCCAATCGCAGCTCTCTTATTTCATGCACAGACATCGGAGAAATAAAAGAAGTCAACCGATTATTTTCGAGTAAGTTTTCAGGCTGACACACTTCAGGTGGTGCAGTGGCTATTGAATCAGCAAATAGACTTTCCTGATATTCCTGGTCCTGCTCACAACGGAGACAGGTTTGTCCTCTCTCAAAGTAGGAACTACATACATTGCACACTTCCAGTTCCCTATCATCTGGTTGCGTAGTAGATGCTCTAACTGTTACTGTGGCAGAACGTACTTCTGTGGGTAACATGTTCTCTGTGCTGGTAGCCTCAAAGTGGTTGCTGTCCTCAAATTCGTCATCCATAAGATTTAGTGGCTGGGTCCGCAGATAAAAATACGTAGAGGAAGGATACAATCCATTACTCTTAAGGTAGTCTTCCACAGTTCCTTCGTCGGGAAAATCGAAAATTGCCACTCCAGTTGCATCACAGATCCACTTGTTCATGTCTTCTACTTGACCAGCAAAATTATTCTTTCCACCCGGAAAGAACAACGCACAAGCCTTCTCCACAAGGTCTTCCAGTTTCAGAGGGTCTGCGTTAGTATATCTTATAAATCGATTCCCACCACCATCCTTTTTTCGAACAGGAGTAAATGTTTTCTTAATTTGGTCATAATGCATCCATCTTACTTGTACTTTATGCTCTTTCTCAATTTTTCGCTTCTTGTTTGAGCTGCTTTTGCCACTATACTACCATGCCTTAATTCGGTTCAGTAGGTGAGAAAGCCGGCTGACAGTTCGTGCACTTCCCGTGATCGATCCTTCTTCACTTTGACTGGCAGAAGAATTACAGTTTGTCGTGCTTTGGCTGGCAGAAGAATTGGAGTTTGTCGTGCTTTTGCTGGGAGAAGAACCGAATCGTCTCAATTCCTCCCGCACGGTTGCTCTTTTGATAGCATCCATAATGGCCGCCAACAACACAACAGGTGCAACACAATCGAGGGAGATCTGGTGACTACTCAAAAACTAAAACTGCGGAGTGAAAATTAAAACTGCGGAGTCAAAAATAAATCTGGACTGTGAAAAATAAAACTGCACTGTCAAAAAATAAAACTGCACTGTTAAAAAATAAAAGTAGACTGTGACCCTCCTGGGCCATCGTACTGATGTACATGTTGTTTAGTGCCGATATTTATACTAAAATTTATTATGTACATGTATTAAGTTGATCCTCGTGATCCTCTTACTGTTCACTGTTATGAACTAAGCATTGTGATCTCCCTTCTTAACTTTTCACAGGACAGTAGCCTTTTGGGATATTCGAAATCTAAAGAGTATGAGTTGTAAATTAAGCTTTTTACAGCAGAGCCGTTCAACAACGTCTGCTTACTTTTCCCCTTTGACTGGCAGACAAGTCCTGTCAACATCAATGGATAACTACATAATGTTAGTGGTAACGTACAGTACCGTTTTGTGTAGCAACATTCCCTTTACTTGCAGTGAAGCTGGATATAATGCTATTGTAAGAGATGAAACAATTCTTGTTGCTAGTCTGATAAGATTCCCCACTCTGACTTATTGAAATGTCACTTACTGAAAAGTCCATGAATTGTTAATGAGTATTTGAATCATAATTATAGATTTTACCTTGAAGCCTGTACATGGCTTGCACAGAAAAATTAATTCAGTGGAACCCCGCTCTACAGACACCCACTTAATACAGACACCCATTTCTGGTAAAAATGCCTGCTTTAGTCTTTATAACGAAAAAATGTGTGTACGAGACGTTTTCTTTGAGAGCCTTCTTAATACGGACACCCTGATAATACGGATGGTATGGCATGTCCCCTTGAATTTCGTCTTAACCAGGTTCCACTGTACCTTGTTTTCATTTAAGAATGAATCTTTGCGTTGAATATTTTTAAACAAAGTCGGTACTTTGGAACTTATATTACCGGTATATATGAGAGATATTGGCATGAAGCAGCCAATGTAACTTGCATGAATATGTATCTCCTGTATGGGCTCTGTAGGTTAATATTTCTTAATATTTTCCTCTTTCATGTTCAGGATAAATGAAGTTGATGCATCTGGAAGGGTTTTGGCTACACCTAAATGTTGTATCAGGTATCTCTTATCTCTTATCTCATATTTTCTCCTAACTCATCACTGTCATACTTTTAAAACACCTTCACTACCGCTTGTCGGGCATTTTCAATAGATCTGGTTTTAATAAGCCCCTCGCTAGAGGGATGCTTCGATATAGAAGTTTCTGCTAGGGCTTCTAAGAATGGAGTTCAGGGTAGTGCAGCTCTGTTGTCACCTCTTCCCAATGTTGGCAGGTTTTTTTTCCCTTTTTTTATTAATTTACGAACACGCTGCAAAGATAAACAACTGGTTACAACAGGTATATTACTAAAAGGACTTACACTAGATAGTACTAGTGTATTAGCACACAGTGTGGACTGGGTTCTTGTAAGGATCGCGAAGTATGAAGGCAGTTTCCTCGATTGGGGCAGGGTCAGCATCAGGGACATTGGGTATGAAGGGCATTTACGTAGTAGATGTGTACACGGGCTACCATCGGATTCATTCATGTGCTGGGAACCAGGACTCCAATGCTGGTAATGTGGCTGTCACTTTTACACTTCTTGAGTACCTTTTTAATGCCGCTAGACATAGAGCCCTGTGTACACAAGGGGTCCTCAAAACAGTGCCGCTTTCACCTATCGGGCTGGAGCTTACCCTAGCAGCACCTTAAGATGTGATAGCTTGGATACCACAAAGGTCGGGAGCTACAAGCTAAAAAACATCGAGCTCACCTATCAGGCAATCAAATCCCCTGCATTAACCCAACACTCCAACACCCCTTGTTGGAACCTGGAAATCGAATACCATGACATGCGGAGTAGTGAGATATTGACAGTTCACGGACAATTTTTAAAACCTGGAAAATTCATTTTATCTCTTAAGGAGACTCTTAAACAACATGCTAGCCGAATCAAACTCTAATCCAACTAACCCAACTAATCCAGCATAACACTCTAATGGGGCCTATCCAGCATAGAGTGAGATAAGAATTATAACACAAATTTAATCAACACTTGAAATCTAATCAAAATCAGAAGGTAAATTCCTTGATAATTATAGTGACCAGTTTCAACATTTACTCAAAATCATTATTGATAATACGTTTAACGGCGTCGTGCTTCCTTCAAATATAAACAATTCACAACCAATTCTATTTAATCCAGCTACTGTCAGCGTCTCTTTGTCTACATAAATCGTAACAGTCTTCAGCAGTTAATGGGTAGTCAGCTGAAAGTCGTCAGGATAGATAGATTGCAAACTTCTAAGCTCCAGATTGGGTCAGTAGCCCGTCTACGTTCGCCACCCTGATCTTCACCAGGGGCAATCAAATATCTGACCCTAACACTGGCCGGCAACTTCAGTTCATCCAAACCGACAGGCCTTTTTTAGTTGAAAGGTTTAATATCGACCTCCTGTAATCCCAATGTTTTTATTGGCTCTCGACCTGTTATTCTGTTTACATATGAATTCAGTGCTTTCAAAACAACAGGCAACCTCTTAACCCACACACAAGATCGATCGTCGGTTATCATTTCTTGTGCGTACTGACAACCTCTCACCTAGACTCCTATTTGCTCGCTCTACGAAAGCCTGTGCTCTGTGGTTTCCAGCTTCACTCCTTTGTATAGTGACATTATGTTGCCGTATTAATGTTGTTACATTTCCCATAATTCTTGTCAAGGATCAACAATCAATGTACTGGCCACATAAACTTACGGGAGTATATCTTACTGAAAGCCCTTGCGACTTTACCGGAATCTTTAGAGGTCAAAGCCTCAGCATCCTTATAACGAGAAGCTACATCAATTACAACCAAAGCATAACGGTATGTCTTTCAACCAACTCGATTATGAGGTAGGAATAGCAAATCTGCTTGGTGAATCATATTAGGCTGATCTACGGCCCAGTGTGGTCTAGGAATATACTTTGGTGGAGGTAGGTATATTTGCCACGCTGTAACCATTCTTTTGCAACTGATTCAGATACCTTAGCCCTATCAGCTAGCTACGAAATAGCTGAATATCCTTTCAAGTACCCACTTGGAGTATGATATTTCTTCGATAGTTTAGCTTTACTCATTTAAAGAATACAACATGTTATCCTAAATATAGATGTCACAAGCCATTATTGAACAGTTGGATCCAAGTTGGAATCCACGAGAACCGTTTGGTTTAAAAGCTGAATAAACACTCAGTCGGATAACATTGGATAAATCCTCAGCTAATCCTGGCGAGGCTTCATATATCAATATTCCCCAATTATCAGAAAACATGGTCATTGTAACTGGTAGTGTATACTTAGTATTTGACTTGAAAGTTGCAGGACACGAGAATAACACCGTAGTGAATAACGCAGGCGGTAATCTAGTAATCAACTTGTGGATCAGCACTAGCCGCTAAATTACCTCACTCTGAACGTCACTATTCAGAGTATCTTGGACCAAGTAATCACATAGATTCTTTCTTTTTCAATCCCGTGATCCCGGATGAAATAGAGTCTGAAATATCGCTCTTACCGATGGGTAAATCGCATGGGGTATATTCTTGTCCGACCAGGATTTAAAAAATAGCAAAGAGTGTTATTAGTACACCACTTATGGAAATCATAAACAATTCGATCCTTCAGGGAACGTTCCCTGGAAAATTAAAACTGGCAAAAGTTGTTCCGGTCTACAAAAGTGACGATGTTACTGATCCAAATAATTATCGTCCTATATCGTTGCTCTCTATATTCAATAGAATCTTTGAAAAACTTGTAGATAAACGATTAAAATCTTTTTTAGAGGTTAATGACGTATTCTATAAATCACAGTACGGTTTTCGTGAAAAACATTCCACGCAACACGCCATCCTTGATATCGTCAACAAAATCCAAGGCAACATGGATAAAGGAATGTACTCCTGTGGTATTTTTATTGACCTAAAAAAGGCATTTGACACTGTCAATCATACATTATTGCTGGAAAAATTATACCATTATGGAGTTAGGGGCATTGTCAACGATTGGTTCTCTTCTTACCTCGACGGACGGTCACAGGTAACTCAAATTGGCGAATATACCTCAGAAAAGGAAATTAATCCCTGTGGTGTTCCTCAAGGATCTGTTCTAGGCCCTCTCTTATTCTTGGTATATATAAACGACATTCAGAATTCCTCCGATATACTTGATTTGTTTCTCTTTGCTGATGATACTACTCTCTTGTATTCAGACAAAAGTCTTCATACGCTTGAAAAAGTTGTGAACTCTGAGTTGAAAAAGGTTTGTGAATGGCTGACTGTCAACCGACTGAGTCTAAATATTCGAAAATCAAATTATGTAATTTTTCATCCTCCCCAAAAGAAGATTGACCGCGAAATTGCTATCAATGTTTATGACAACAACACTGGGCAATATCTTTCTTTGGATCGTAAAAATTATGTCAAATTCTTTGGTGTTCTCATTGATAGCAACTTAAAATGGAGTCATCACATTAATTATGTTGCCCTTAAAATAAGTAGAATTGTTGGGATTATAGCAAGACTGAGACACTTCGTCCCTACACAGACACTACTGATGATCTATCGTTCCTTGATCTTACCTTACCTAACCTATGGGATATGTGTATGGGGTCACGCTTCCAAATTTCTTTTGAACAAGCTTCTAATCCTCCAAAAACGAGTTCTTCGTCTTATATATTTTACCCCTAAAAATGAGCATGCCATTCCACTTTTTATCAAATCAACTATTCTACCTGTAACTATGATTTATTTTGAAACCATTGCTAACCTTATGCACGACATATCTCATGGGTCTGCACCATCACCTCTTCGAGCACTTTTCTTAAAATCAGGTGAAGTCCACCGATACAATACAAGATCTGCAGCTAAAGGTAACTTCTTTCAAAAAGATGCTAAGCTGGAAATTCAAAAGCGTTCCTTTTCTCGTTTCGGAACTTTAGTCTGGAATAATATTGCACCGGCATTACGAGACAAACCTAAAACAGTTTACCGAAAAACAATTCGTGACTTAATGTTCAATTTACTCTCAGCTGAGGATGACTATGTTGAAATCAATAAAATCGTTGACTTTCTAAAATCTTTAGCTTAATTTAGTTCTAAACTCATTGTTATTGTTATTTATTGCTATGTTATTCCTTGTTATCTTTCTTATTACTATTTCTTCCTTTAATGTAGATTAGGTTTTAACTTTTTGTAAATTTATTTATTTATCTATTTATTTATTTATTTATTTATTTTTCTTCTTCATTTTCTTCTTCACCTCCCGCCTCGAATAGCTTGGCTAATTGCGGGAGATGAAAATATTGTAAATAATATTATTAAGTAAATAAAGTTTTGTTGTTTTGTTGTTGTTGTTAGTACGCGAGCTTATAGTGTAATTTGGTGAAGAAGATGCGAACCCAAAGATACGATCTATTTACTACCTACAGTGTATAGTGACTTGTACCTGCCAACCGAAGAACGTAACGACCGATTACTAGGGAATATCCTCCGAAAACTTAAAGAAGCCCCGAACCGATGCAGGCGATAAAGACAAATCAGAACAATCAGAACTTATTGCTGCAGTCATTCATAATACTTATTAATATTTGATCTTCATTCAATGTACTAAATCCATGCGCGTGATTGGCTAAACTCAATCACGTGATTTTGTGATACGTCACGTCATCACCTAGTAACCGTGCACTAATGAGAATACATCATGCCATCACACAACGGCTGGCATCAAAATGGCCGGCTCAAGCAGGTTTGCAAGTGTTTCAAAATGTTTTGTATTTCATTGAACTCAGATTGAATATTAAAAGAGTTAGAGACTTGAAATGAGTGGTTTGTTTACAAATAAACGCACTTGCTGGCTGTAAAATGAACTCGAAATTGTCAATACTGCACTCAGCTTCGCTTCGTGCAGTATTGACAATTTCTCGTTCATTTTACAGCCAGCGCGTGCGTGTATTTGTAAACAAACCACTCATTTCAGTCTCTAACCCGTAAATACTGCATTCCACTAGACCATCCTATCCTATCCGATCACGGGGTATTTTATCCAAAGGCTTTACCACACCCACTGCTCTACCATATTAGTCTAGCTCCAGTCTCTGATATCGTTGTCTACTCCGATGCAACCAAACCTCCGACATACCAAATCACTAATCTTTAATTGGAATACCGATGTGTATCGAGTGATTATCTAGCTCGCCAGGCGCTGTCGGCATATCAGGTAGGAAAAGGATTTTTCTATGAAAATGTACACCTATTCAAGATGTTAAAAATTTCCTGGAAGGATGATAGTCTAATTAACGAGCATATCAATACACCAAGACGGTCAATTACAAGTGTATTATGCTTATTTACTGAGAATTATAAAGGTGGCGAGAGAGATTCTGAAAAGTTTGTTAACCCAGATATAAAGTCAATTAACATCGATATTGATGACACACCTAATTGTCTATATTCCAAGGGAATGATTCCATCAGATTTCTGGGAATCTATCAAGAAACGTTTTAGCAGAAGTAACATGCGCCATAAGGATTTCTATAATGGTAATTTTGGTCTGTGGATTGACTTCAGGACTTATGCAGAAAATAGTATTCATGGAGGGGGCTTACCATTAAATAACACACGTGATAGAGTAAGGTTAGTGATTAAAAGAAATACTAAAGGGGAGGGAACCATCACCTGTTATATATTTGTAGTAGCCGATGCGTTAATGGAAGTTATGAACACTAACGTAAAAGCAATCCTGTATTAGTAGCCATATGTCACTCAATGATCTTGTCCAAATGGAATTAGATTTTGTTTTTTTAGACTGCGGTGCAAACTTTGGTAGCCATACTGATTATAGGCCTGAATGGAAGAACGATATAGGAGAGGATTTGAGTAGATGTAATATACCACGTAACCAGTTATTACCAGAAAGTTCATTAAGTACTGGTGTCGCTATTAGGCCTAACGCTACTCGAGCTGAATGTAATTTGCAACGAAGGGCTATATGCGTTAAATTTGACCATATCCGATATATTCGCAAGACTAACCATATTCCCGAAAGTGTTGCCCAATATGCTGACTACTTGGATCTGTGAGAGAGAATAATGTACCTAGACCACGTGGTAAGCGTGATGTGGGATTGCAAGCCGCTGCCATGTATTTTGCGTTAATGGGCCATGGTAAGCGACAAACCTACCTAGAGATTGCTACTTGATTCAACATTAGGCCAAAATATGTAAGTAGAGGGATGGATCTCTCGAACAAGTGGCCTGCTATATATTCTGATTACATTGACTATTTCTGCTGTAATTTAGATCTCGGTCCAGAGACAATAGATAGGGTTACTGAAGTTGCCAAGCGACTAGATGAGCTATGTATTCTGGACCGAAATAAACCAACTACCATTGTTGCAGCTGGTATCTACTATGTAGTTTTGGAATATACCTTACCAGTTCGACTTAGCGCTGTGTAAAGTATCTGTCGCAACTTTTCGATGAATATGCCAAGTGCTAATTAGATATACACTACTGTTATAATATATAACTATGAATGAGTTACGAGATAAAGTTCCATTCCATCTTACTATAAGTGGACCGACAAAATATGGTAAGACTAAGTACTTAGTAGAACAGGGCCTTTTCGAGGTGTATTTAACTTTATTATATCTTTTACGTATAGTAAAAATAAAACCTATGGGGGGTTTATTCATTTGATTCATAGTGTTATCACTGGATGCAAGTAACAGTGAAGAGATTGACCAGTTATTAACTGATTGTGAGACTTTGTTCTCTGGTGCTGGACTACTAGTATTGAAGGGAGGCAGATTCGTAGCACTTGCTAGCGGTCTATTCCAGGTTTCCAAGCACGTTAGATTGGGAAAAGCTCAACGGAATACCAACAAAATTAGAGCGACTGCTAGTAATACTGAGCAAACTACTTAACGATTCCTACAGCATTACTTATAGAATCATATCAGAAGAGACTGAACAGATTACTAAGAATTCACTACCTGAAACGAGTGTACATCGGAAAAAAGACCCTAAGAAAGTTGAGGCTGGAAAGCGACTTCAAGAATATAATCGTTTGGCTCGGGAGGCTCTCCAAGGGGAAACCCAACGTGAGGCTGAATCTGACTTAAGCCCTGAACGAGACAATGCCCAATCAACTAAGCCTTGGATTCCGGAGCTATCTTTTACAACTGCCATTTCTCTAGTTGCTGTAAGGTTAACGGCTTTGGGTATGTTTATGCGATACTACCGAAAACTATCACAAGAACCTGTTCAATATAGAGCTCCCCAATCGACTGAAGAGCCTACCCAATCAATCTTTTCTTCCGAGCAAACGGAGAAGTGATTGATCAATTACCCGTAACCATAAGACAGAGTCTCGGAAAAACAGCATCTAAGATTGCTGAGGCTAAGCGAGAGGTTGTTGAGACCCAAGAATCGTCCCCTCAAGGCGAACAATCTCTTGCCCAAAATGTTTGGCAATACGGGGAATATGCTGGAACTCCACAACATTATTTTTTCTCGCATTGCTCGCAAAGAACTCGTTTGAAAGCTTCCTAGTCGATGAACAGATAGACACCGAAACAGACATAGATCGTCATCGAAAGAGTCAAGCACCATCAAACCTTTCATGTTTTGCAACCAATCAGGTAATTGCTGTACTCCAACGCACAATGATTCTGGTTCCAAAAGAACTTAGAAAAGCACAGACAAAAACCGCTCGAAGACATATTTGGAGTTGGGTTGGTCGATGTTCTCACCCTCTAATGGGAGGTTCTCCCTTAGATTTTAGCAACCTTCTGTCACAACAAAACTCTTGAACCGAGGGCTTTTTATTCGCCCGTGCATCCAAACGAGAGTTTTATTCGTTTCAATATTCCTCAAAACATAAGCATAAGAATAATTTATTTTGTGCCTGAAATGAACCTTCTCCCTAATCCTATCCATCATTTTACGAAATTGGGAATAACCAAGTCTATGAAGAAAACGCCATCTAATGATCTGTCTGCCACGGTCTTCATGGACATCATAATCACGGTAATCCTTAAAGAGAACCCAGTTCGGGTTTCCGTGGACAAAGGCGGGACTCAAAGGATTGAACTCATCGAGCATTTTCTGTGTCTCAGAGGGCGACGTGGGAAGCAAATTGCCCTCTATGCGTGTCCAGTCTCTTCGGACCCGGAAGCCCTTCGGGTAAGGGGGTATCCAAGATCGCTTTGTGCCGAAGTAACTGACCTCGTATGCCTTGACATATTTGTAAACTATAGAAAGATTATTTGTTCAACTGAAAATATTTCTGTATCGCTCTTGATAGTACCGTGGTACTATATATACAATGGGGCTTAGCAACCTGGTCTGCGTGGGTTCAAACGCCCCCAACCGGTACCGACAAGCTGGTCTGGTTGGGTGGGGCTTGCCCAAACCGCCACGAATCGGTGCCGGCGAGGGGAGGAGGGTAGGCGACTTAACGTGACAAGGCCAGGCCGGTCGCAGTCATGTGACCTAACAAAACGTTACGATTTTCACTCACAGCTGCCCCCGGTTAGCAACCTGACCTGGGGTGGGCGAACAAGCCCAGACCGGCTTAAGTCAGGTGACTGCGACGAAACTTTACGATTTTAATTCCAGACATACTTCTAAGTGGTTTTGGCGAAGGGAGCGTGAGTGGATAGATACTCAGAGTGGGTGAATAAAATAAACTGGGAATCTTAATATGACTACTTAATTATTGATTGATTAAAGTACTTATTGCTGACTAAATATTTGTCAAATAAGCTGCTTTTAAAGAAATACATATGAACTCCCTGTTGACTATTATGGGATGAAGGGATACTATGCTCGATTCCTCTGCTATGTATTGAGGACCTCTATATTTCAACGCTGCTTCTCGAACGACTCACTACTTTCGCAAATTAAGAAGGGACGTTTCGTTATATGTTAGGAAATCGTTACTTTTGTAATTGTACATTATACTTAAAGATCTTAAATTTCGTGTCATTTAATTCAAATAACTTTTGTCTCAATGAATACAAGTCACTGAATCCTGAAATGCTTCTTCATTAGTCATGAGAACCATGTCGGTCGATGGTTGACAAGTTTTCGAGCTACGTGGGATCCTAAATCAGACACCCACTCGGTTGTTGGAAGCATGAAACGGCCACGACAGGTCAGTTACACCTTTCTTCCTCTTTTCTATTCTTACGTACCCTCTTTTTTTCCACCTTATCTTCCGTGTTTTCCTCCCATACTGCTTATCTCCCTTCCCTCTTTCCCACTCGTCACCTTTTTCCTCACATCCTGTTTTCCCTTTGTTTTTCCCCCAGGGTTATTTTAGTTGTCTAGGGAATTTCCTGAGCCTCTTATGTACTGGAGCAACAGTAACCGGAGTGCACTAATGGCCCACTAGTTAACCCATAAGAATCCAGTTAACCTGTTGGCTCGTAAGAGCCCATAGTCCACTAGTTAGCCCTCAAGAGCCTTCATTTGACTACTCATTTGTTTCTTTATTTTAGATCGATATTTTGTCTTCAGAGAGGAAAAGCTCAGCGTTGATGCATTTAACTCATGAGTGCCTGAACAGTGTGAATTCTTTGAATGTGTTTCACCCCACCCTCAACATTCTCGCAGGGGGTAACTCAAGCGGCAGAGTGTACCTTTGGACCCAGTAAAATCTGACTTGATAAAAAAATACCAGTCATTCAGCTGCAACGTTTTAATTCTATTATCACTTGTGTTGTTTACATCACTTCCTAATGTAAGAATTAGTTTTAATTGTTAAAAATTGGTGAAGGGGGTGACTCCCTGAATTACTTTCTTTTTATGAAGTTATATGGAAACACTCTTTGTAGCTAATCTTGCTAAGGCGTCTATTCAGGAATTGTAATCAAATCTCAACTAAGAAACCACTTTAAGAGTGTAATAAAATCACGTTGATATCTGGGATAGAGACAGTTATCCATGCTCGACAGGCAGGAGTTAAAGGTGGGATTGATTTTTGCCCAGTTGGAGGGAGTTGTGTCTTCGAGCGCACTTCGCTACTGGTACTGATAATTGAAATTCCATTCGTTGCTATTTGAAAGCTCAGACCCCTTCTTGTTGTCCCCGAAGTTTACATATTTCTCATTATATGCAAACATTTGTTCTTGAATTAAACAGACAGGAGGCGGAACTGATGGGAAGTCGTGTTTCCGCTGAGATCCCTGACTTTTACATGAAAGTGTTTCGAAGAACAGGCCACAAATACCACTTTTGAAGAACTGAGGATTTGGAAACGCTATGGGGATAAAACCTGTACCATCCTGAAATTGAACAATGTGGAGATTCCCCCTGAACATCTCAACCGGCAGCACTCATCCATCCACTTCGAAGCCCTTAATTCCCCTCCTTCAGGCAATAAACGATGGTGGATTGCCAAAGGTAATCTATCATTCTCAGACCCACCCGAGGGGTGCCTTTTTTGGCTCCGCCCCAATATTTTTCCACTTTTGATTCTTTGACTGGTTTATATAGACCTTGCAGTACAAGCCACACTCCTGTCAGTGTGTGGACAACAAAACACCCCCAAGAAATGGACTTGGTTAACTTGCCTGGCTCTCCTGCCTTCCTCGGCTTTCTTGGCTTCCAAGGCTTGCTTGGCTTGCCGGCTTGCTCGGCTTCCTTGACTGGCTCCCTTGGTTTCCTTGGCTTGCTTGGCTTGCTTGGCTTATGACGGGGGGTAGTACGTAGTTACATTCAGGGGTTGTTACGTTAAGAGGCTGTCACAGTTGCTTTCTAAGTGAGACGATTTATGTAAAGGGGTTTTTATTTTGTTTTCGTGTTATTTTTATATATGGGCCTATGCCCAGAAGCTGACATTGATCCCTGGCTTACGCATTCTCTAACTCACTTATTTCGCACCCTCTTACTTATTTACCTACTTACTCGCTTACGTACTTCCTTACTTACCTAGGCACGATGCAAATGAATATATGAAAGACCATATATTTGAACTGCGGATTAATATGTAATAACATTAATTGATCATCGCAGTTATGTACACAACTTAAGCAGCTGTGAAATTGAAGCCTGAAAAAAAAAACTCACCCGTTCAAGCTAGAGTTTTTTTGTTTTTTTTTTCAGGCTTCAATTTCACAGCTGCTTAAGTTGTGTACATAACTGCGATGATCAATTAATGTCATTACTTACCTAGGCACTTAATCACTTACACTTTCTCTCACCTATCTACCTGCCTATTCTCAGTTAATTCGCCTCTCCTTTACTTGCACAGTCTTTTACTGACCTACCTTTAACCTTTAAATAATATAATTGCCACCAGCAAGCTAATCCGGCAATGGGCGGTCTGCGAAGGCTGACCCGTGAGAACGATAACAGACAATAAACAAATAGATAAATAAATGTATCAATGGATAAATAAATAAATGAATAAAAATAATAAATAAATAAATATATTGACTAGAAATACGACTCCCGCAAAACCTCGCGAAGCTAGTTTTTAAAGAACTCGTAATGGTTTTTAATGAGGGATAAGACCCCAATTTATAAATTTACTTATTACTAAATTATTGTCACTTTTTGTATTTTCTCATTTCTTGTATTTATTATGATTATTATTATTGTATTATTATTATTGTTGTAATCGGTTGACAACTTCACGCTAACAAAACGATGAATAACTTTAAACGGTGTTTAATGCGTATTTTCGGCTCGATTACGACGGTGTTACAAAACGATCTCTTCACGATACGATTTTCCTAAAAAACTAATGTTCACATGACTCGTGTCTCAAATAACCGGTAGTTAATATTCAGCGGGTAGCGTAACGCAAACATGTCACGGTTATATTCCGGTAGGGGTAAAAACCAATTATCTCTTCAACAATTATTATTATTGTTATTATTATAATTACTGGTATTGTTATTTTTTTATGTTAATCATAATATACTGTTATGGGGTGGGGGTTTATGTCCTAATCTGAGAAAAGGTTCCTCTGCTACTACAAGCAATACAGTTTTATTCTGAATAGGGTTTGTGTCAGAGGTGGTAAAAATTACTCAAATATGAACAATACTATTTATTCTTTTAGGCTTATAATCAAGTCATGGTTGCCACAGCCACAGGATCTTGAAATTCTTTGACATTTCCCTTACAAATGTAAAATTTCCCTTTCCAACTAAATTAGAAAATTCAAAAATTAGTCCTTGTAATGGCTTCCAACCTCTCCTCACAGCCTACCTCTCCACCCATTTATTTAATATGCCTTTAGAAATTCACATACAGTGTACATGGATTTATAGTTTCTTAAGATAACAAAGTCATGGAAAAAGGATTGACTTTCTTGGAGACCCAAAATCAGGTAATCACCCATTTAATTCTACCAATCCAACACATTTCATGTCACATTCTTGACCACACCAAACCATCACTGAATTGGCAAGAAATAAATTAGCAGTATTAAATTTCACTTTTCCCTTACTTCTCTCAAAGACTTAAACTTTCCCAGAATTAATTTGAAATTCCCTGACTTTTCACTGACCTTGAATAATTTTTTTTTTCCGTTACCTTTTTCTTACCTGTGGCAATCATGTAAGTGCAGTTATTTGTCTATAGAGTTAGTGTGGAAAATTATGATTGAAAGCATAGGGCATTTAGGAAACTTCAAAACTTTCACATACAGCACCCTTGCAATGAATATATTAGAAAGATCACTAAAAATGTTGGCATGATCACTAAAAATGTTGGCATTACAAACTTTAGTTTCTCCCTTATAGAGTTTTTCTAATGTAAAAGGTCAACTGTGTATTGTGGTTGTTATTAAATATTTGTATTTGACATCATAAAAATGAATTAAACAGCATTAAGGAAAAAGGTTAAGATGTTACGCCTAATTTTGCAAAGTAGGGCTTAAATTAACTTTTTATTTGTGGGAAAAGGGTGGAGGCTAAGATAGTAATTCCCAGGGATACATGGAAATCAAAGGTAAAAACCCATTTTGAAATGGCTATGGAACTTGTCTGTCCCAACAAAATCATGTAATTACTTAATAAATATGGTAGCCGGTCGTTTCGCCTACAGGATGATTCGCCTACAAGTCGACTCGCACGTTCTGAGACGTTTCGCCTACACTGAAGTCGATTCGCCTACAACCCAATATCCTAGAAAAGTAAATTAGTATAGGAGAATTATCACTTTTAGCGACTACAGTTTTACTCGCCTCGTAGAACAGAAGAATAAAGTTTACCTTGACTCAATGGTATATGTGTGTTATTGGATTAATTTTCTCCGATGTGGACAAGAAAACAGCGCGCAGACTGTGGCTCGGGTAAGGTATAAAGCGTGACTTTTTTTCCGTATTGTCATTAGTCTTCTATTGTTTGTACTTGTGACTATCTTGACAATAAGAGCTAATCTACAAATTGCAAAAGACAGTTTTAAAGATAATTTATTAGCGGCTCGGGTAAGGTATTAAAGTGTGACTTTTTTTCCGTATTGTTATTAGCCTTCTATTGTTTATACTTGTGACTGTCTTGACTTGAGAGCTAATTAGTGCCCCGCGCAAGGTAGGTGTGATTTTTTCTCTTTGTTTTTTTTTAACAGAATAAATCAGTTTATTTTAACAATAGACGTAAATAACATTAGCATTAACCAGGTCGCTCCAAGCTAAAATCTTTGAACTTTGAGATGATTTCTCTATTAAATCAGAGAAAAAATGCAGACCAACTGCTTAGGCAATGTGCTCATCTTAATGGACCATGCAAAGCATTCGCCCAGCTCAGGGAGTAGGGATTCGCAACAAGTTTAAAATTGTAAGGGAACTAAAATATGGTTGGCGAAATGGTGCAAAATTCACAAAGTTTATATTCATTCACATTCAATGCTATTATTATTGTTCACGAATATATTTATTCACATTCAACAACTAAGTTTTTATTCAAGAAATATATTTATTCACATTTAACGACACATTTCTTATTCACAAATATATTCACCCACATTTACAAGTTGTATATCCATTCACATTCAACGGTTTATATTCGTTCACATTCACGATCGAAATATTGGTTCAACACGGCGCAATATTCATTCAACATTTTCTGCGCATCCCCTTTGCGCATCATCTCCCAGCTCCCAGCGAGCCCTCCCATTTTCCCTCGGTCAGCGGAAGACATTTTGAACACGTGTCCTTTCTCCATGTGGCAAAACGACAACTCAGCCGAATGGTCGTCCGAAAGATGAATTGCAGAGTAAAGGCGTTGTGTTCGTGAAGAAATGAGATTTTTCAGAGGTGGAACACAAAGTCTTATGGATCGGACACGACATCTAATTCACGAAGCTTCGACTTCTGTGGCTCGCGAGATCGAAATGAATATGAATGTGGCTGGAGTAAACAGCGTACCAAATGGCGGGAAACGAAAAGTGCCTGGCCATCCATTTCGACCGTCTGTGTTCGGTTCAAGCAAACGAAAAAAAGGCGTAAAGGAGGAACCCTCCATACCGAAAAGTGTTCATCTGACTGACTGCGTAGAGAAAGAAAGCGACGACGAAGATACGGATTTTTAATTTTTTTTTTTACTCGGGCTACTACCACAGGTAGCCCGAGTCTAGGTTTACCTTTTCGGTCTATCAGTCTATCAGTCTATCGACAACGTCGCAAATCGGACTACCCGCAGAGGCCCTTGGGTATTGCTATTGTAAAAACGAAGCTTCATCAAGTTCAAAGTTATTGCACCATCGATGTTGGATGCGAAAGATGTGTACTCTGAACTATCTTTGAAAGCCAATATTATGCACATGAATACTACTAACTCTTGTATTGTCATCCAAAAGCTGAAGTTAAGAATTTTGTACAGCGACAAAACATGCGTCGTTGGATGCCTCTAGTCAACAATTTGTGCAAGACAACAATACGCGAACAAAGGAGGTTATAAGGATTTTTTCATCTAATTAAAATTTTGGTAGCATTCTTGGATGAAGTTTTCTTAATTGCGGTCTGTCTCATGCGTGGTCGCGTAGAAAGTAGTTGCAAGACAAACTGACTTGACTGTTTCTAAAATCTATTGAACTTGTTGTTTGTTTACAATAAAGTTCTTGGTAGTTATGACAGCAAAACGGCTAACAAAGCTATTAACTCGGTGACTATGTTTGTCAGGCTGAATTCCCTCGGGCCTCTTTTCAAAATATCTCTGGATCTTTTCTTATTCAAACTCAAGTTTTTTTTTCTACGTGGTCGTGTGGAAAGACATTAGCGGGAACAGGGCTAATAAGGCTAAATCGAAAGAAAAGTATATCCGATTGAGAAGTAATATTGTTGTTTTTCCCACATATCGCTTCTTCGCCTTCGATAACTTGGAATCAGATGAATGGCATGCATCAAGTTTCACAACTGTTTTATTACCGTGGGAACCAGGAAAGCTGATTGGTCAACATTAATTCGATTAGTAAACAAACCCAATTATCACTGAAATTTCTGTAAAACCTTAGAAAACTTTCTGATAAAATCGCTCAGCTTAAACATGACGTCGACAAGAATTGCGGTGCGATATACAGTCTGGTAGGTTTTTTGCGGTCGTGAAACCAGCCAAAGAGTATACAATATATCTAAAATTTAGGCGTAAACTGACATTCACGTTTGTTCGAAGCCGTGCGCGTATTATCAACTGTAGCCCGAGTGAACGCTCCCGAGAGCGTCTAGTTTAGTTAAAACTGTGAGCCCAAATTATGTCACGCACAAAGTCAGTCCGCCATTTTGCTATCGGAAAAGAGCGGGAGCTGGGAGCTAATGATGCGCAAAGAGGGTGCGCAGAAAATGTTGAATGAATATTGCGCCGTGTTGAACCAATATTTCGATCGTGAATGTGAACGAATATAAACCGTTGAATGTGAATGGATATACAACTTGTAAATGTGGGTGAATATATTTGTGAATAAGAAATGTGTCGTTAAATGTGAATAAATATATTTCTTGAATAAAAACTTAGTTGTTGAATGTGAATAAATATATTCGTGAACAATAATAATAGCATTGAATGTGAATGAATATAAACTTTGTGAATTTTGCACCATTTCGCCAACCATACTAAAAGTTGTATTTTCTTAAGTGCAAAGATCAGAACACTGGGTCTGTTTTCATTGTTGTTTGCCTTGTGATTATCATATTTTCCAGTGTATCTCAATCTTTTTGAAGTCGTTCCGACTCGGTTTTCGTTCTAAGTCGTTTTGCTAAATTTTGTTCGCCAATTTCGTTATGTAATCGCTCTCTCGTGTCCAGTCCTGTATAGCTAAAACGAGTCTTTGTTTCTATCGATAACGAATTCAACTTCCAATCTGAATTGATATTATTCCTGGTCCTTTTCCTTGCTGATTCCTTTGCCTTTTTTGAGCGAGCAGTTGTTTTCTTTGCTGCGATGTCTCTTGTTGCCCCTACCGTCGTTTCTCAATCTCTGCTTTGAGTCACCGCTTCACGTGTGCTGATTTTTTCTGCATTCAAACTTACTCGACGACGATCTCTCGCCGCTCTTTCTTGTATATCTCGGAGATCTTGCTGTGATGTACTTCCAGGATTAGTGAAATCGGTTTCCACAAAATTCACATTATTTTCAAAACATCATTCACGAAATTCGTAATGGCGGAAATTCACATGAAGTGATGTTGCCAGGTAACCTGGCCTGCGAACGGACACCTTAAAAAGATAGATATTTAGATAAATATTTAGATAGATAGATAGATGTTTAGATTGATAGATATTTAAGAGATAAAGAAGCCTTAGCCGTGTATTACACTGTGATAAAACACGACGGGTATTTGACAACACGAGTGAAATGTAGAAAACACGAGCGGCAGGCGAGTGTTTTCTACATTTTTCAAGTGTTCTCAAATGCCCGGAGTGTTTTAATCACAGTGTAATACACGGCTTAGGCTTCTTTATTCGCTTTATGATATAGATCTTACATGCCGCGAATAGAAACAACAAAGCACACAGATCGACAAACTGATTTTGCATTCACAATAGACAGAAAGCAAGTTGAGTAGTATAAAAGGAGTAAAACAAATACGGATTTCTATATAAGCTGTTTTTCAGCGTGTAAAGGCCCCCAAGTATAAAAGGAAGGGGTTCCAATTTAGAAATGAACCGTTTTTGCCTATTTTCCGATTGAAAGCTCCAATTTAGAAATGAAGCGTTTTTTTCCTATTTCCGAAGATGAACCGAAGATGAACCGAAGATGACCCGAAGATTTTCCGAGCGTTTTCCGAGAGTTAATGAGCTATTTCAATTTAGACAAATATGCATACTATAAATCTTCGGAAAAACGTTGGCGACAAACATTTAGAGAGTGGCGACACCAAAAGTATTTCCATTTAGAGAGTGGTGAATCAAAGGTATTTCCACACTATGTCCACCGTCAAAGAGTTACGCTCTTTAGCAAGAAGCTATGGTTTGACCGCGAGCTCGAGGTTACGAAAAGCTGACCTTTTGCGAGCTATCGTAGAGGCACGCGCCGCGGAGTGGAGGAAACGACTCCGGCGAGCGATACAGACGGGGAGATACCCTGCTATAACCAGAGGGGATATAGAGAACCCCCACAAGAAGTGGCAGCGGGCTCGTGAACTCCGGCAACTTGCAAGAGAGGTCGACATCGCTCTTCTCGCGGAGGGTGTCCGAAAGAGGACTACCCCAACGATGAGGGCAGAAGCTCGTAGAAAAATTGAAAACTGGCGAACCCCCTTAGCGCGATCTCTGGTGCGAGAAGGCGCGCGAGTAGTAGTGAAACGCCGGTTCTAGCGCAGCACACTTTTTAATCAAAAATTATCATAAAATTAAACAGAGATTTTATCGGATTGATACCAAGCGCAGCACACTTTTTAATCAAAAATTATCATAAAATTAAACAGAGATTTTATCGGATTGATACCAAGCGCAGCACACTTTTTAATCAAAAATTATCATAAAATTAAACAGAGATTTTATCGGATTGATACCAAGCGCAGCACACTTTTTAATCAAAAATTATCATAAAATTAAACAGAGATTTTATCGGATTGATACCAAGCGCAGCACACTTTTTAATCAAAAATTATCATAAAATTAAACAGAGATTTTATCGGATTGATACCAAGCGCAGCACACTTTTTAATCAAAAATTATCATAAAATTAAACAGAGATTTTATCGGATTGATACCAAGCGCAGCACACTTTTTAATCAAAAATTATCATAAAATTAAACAGAGATTTTATCGGATTGATACCAAGCGCAGCACACTTTTTAATCAAAAATTATCATAAAATTAAACAGAGATTTTATCAGATCGATGCCAAGCCCATGCCAAGCCATCACCAAGCCTATACCACGCCGATGCCAACCCATCACCAAGCCTATGCCAAGCCCATGCCAAACCATCACAAAGCCTATGTCAAGCCTATACCAAGCCTTTGCCAAGCCTTTGCCAAGCCTATGCCAGAATTAAATTAATACAATAAAACAAAAAAAAAATGAAAATAAATGTGGTTTAAAAAGATGATTAATGAAATATTAAATGGAGAATTTAGAAAGATTATATGTGCCGCAATTGAGAAATATTGCTAGAGAACTTAATGTTCCTAATTATTTCAGGCTGCGTAAACCTGAACTTATTGATGCTATTAATAATATTAATCCTCCAAGAAATAATAATACACAAAACCGATTTCAAAGATTAAATGTACAACAACTGAAAGATCTTGCTAGAGATCGGGGCATTCCCCGCTATTATAGGCTGCGTAAACAAGAACTTATTACTGCTCTTAATACTATTGAAAATACAACAAACCAGCAACAAAGGCCCAATCCAGCCCCCAGAAATGATATACAAAACCCACCACAAACATTTAATGCAGAAACACCACCACCAGGCTCACCCCCACCCAATCTTACTAAACCTAAACCGCCGCGTTCACCTCTACCTAGAAAAAATATTACAAAAAGAAAACTTGCGCCTACTTTTATAAAACCGCAAAAACAATCAAACAAAACTTTTAATTGGGGAAATTATTCATTTAAGGTGATGGATAAAGATGAGTTTTCTAAAAAGCTTGCAGATTTAACCAATGAAAATATCATAAAACTTACTAATAACATCAATCAAAAACCAAGAACTAAAGAAGATGAAAAAGATGTGAAAAATGAATTTTATGATAGAGTAAGAGATGAATTGAATGAAGAAAAGGAAGAATTCAATATAAAAGAACAACAAACAGCATTAAAAGGGTATTTGAAAACATATAGAATAGATGGAAAGATAGGATATGATGAAAAAGCATTTATCAATAAAATAAAACCAAAAGTTATAGATCTAATTAATAAACAAAAGAAGCCAATAAAGTTAAAATTTATACTTTGCAGCAGATTTTTTAAAACTAGTTTGAAAGATTGGGGCATGTTTTCTGAAAAGATTGAAACAGAACCAATATTTCATAGCAAAAAACCGGAGGTTGTAACAGAGACTACAGATTTATCCAACTTATTTGACGTGATGCGCAACCATTTGCTTGAACTTTCTGAAAATTTTGCAAATAACGGAAGCGGTTGGATATTTGATAGGGTGATATACTTTGATATCAACATAGATCCCTTTGAACCTCTTTCTGGAAGCTCCTATATTGTGCTGCCACCAAAATTAGCAAATAAAAAGGCTATTATAAATGTTAAGAATGAAAATGATCATGAGTGTTTCAAGTGGGCAGTTACTTCCGCCGCGTTTCCCAAAGAGAAAGATCCACAAAGACTGAATAAACAAATGAGAGAGAACTCAGAGAAGTTTGACTGGACGGGAATTGAGTTCCCAGTTGAATGGAAACATATTAATAAGTTTGAAAAGCAAAATCCTTATTATGTGATTAATGTACACGGATTTGATAAAGATAAAGGCGAAGTATGCCCCCTTAGAATAAGTAAGAAACAAAGCGGTTATTTGATTGAATTAATTCTAATATCGAATGATGAAGGAAATCACCACTACTGTTGGATAAAGGATTTTAGCAGACTTGTATCACCGCAAATAAATAATAATCAACACAAACGCGAATTTTGTCGTAGATGTTACAATTCTTTCTCCACAAAAAAATCATTGGAAAAACATCTTGAATATTGCGAAACAAATGAAGAAGTAAAGATTGTTATGCCTAAGGATAAAGATGGAAATCATGAGTTTATTAATTTTAAAAACTTCAATAGAAAAATGCGAGTACCCTTTGTTGTATATGCAGACTTTGAGTGTTACCCAGAGAAAATACACACCTGCTCACCAGATGAAAGTGAAAGTTTTACAAATCAATACCAGAAACATAAAGCATCAGGATTCAGCTATCTCATAAAATCTTTTGATGATAAAATATTTCCGCCCGAGCTTGCACAATACACCGCCGAATCCCCAGATGATGATATACCGCAGATATTTGTAGATAATTTGGAGCAGGATATTAAAAAAATTTACAATAAGTTTAAATATAAAAAGAAGGTGGGGGATATGTCAGAAATGGATAAAAAAGAATATGAAAACGCCACCCACTGCCACATCTGTGAGAAAGAATTGGGAGAAGATAAGGTATTAGATCATTGCCATCTTACAGGAAATTATAGAGGAGCAGCCCATAATGAATGCAACATAAATTACAAGATTCCAAAGTTCTTTCCCGTAATATTTCACAACCTATCTGGATATGACGCTCATCTTTTTATCAAGAATCTTGGTAAAACAAAAGGTAATATAAATTGCATACCTAATAATGAAGAAAAGTATATTTCTTTTACAAAACAGATTGTAGTTGATACATTTACAAATAAAGAAGGCAAGCGTGTTGAGGTAAAACGAGATATCAGATTCATAGATTCATTTAAATTTATGCAAACAAGTCTGGATAAATTGGTAAATAATTTACCAAAAGAATCTTTCAAAAACTTAAATATTTTCTATGAAGGCGAGAAATTAAATTCATTGTTGAGAAAAGGTGTTTTTCCATATGATTGGTTTGATAGCTTCGATAAACTCAACGAAACTCAACTTCCGCCTAAAGAAGCGTTCTACTCAAAACTAAGAGATGAAGATATAACAGAAGATAACTACCAGCACGCTAAAAAGGTGTGGGAAACCTTCAATATGAAAACAATGAGGGAATATCACAACCTATATCTTGAGTCAGATGTATTACTTTTAGCGGATGTATTTGAGAACTTTAGAGATGTTTGTAGTAAAAACTATGGATTGGATCCCGCCTGGTATTATACAGCACCAGGACTAGCTTGGGATGCAACATTAAAGATAACAAAGGTTAATTTAGAGTTGCTGGCTGACATTGACATGCTACTTATGATTGAAAAAGGTGTGCGGGGAGGGGTATCCATGATATCTACTAGATATGGGAAAGCTAACAACCCCTACATGAACGAATATGATCCAAAACTGCAAACAAAGTATATTACATATCTCGACGCAAACAATCTATATGGCGGGGGAATGAGCGAAAAACTACCTACACATGGTTTTAGATGGATGAGTGAAGAAGATCTTAAAAACTGGAAAAATATCTCCTGTATAATAGAGGTTGATTTGGAATACCCAACTAGCCTTCACGACTTACATAATGATTATCCTCTAGCCTCAGAGAGACTTACAATTAATAAGGTTGAGAAATTGATTCCAAACCTAAACAATAAGGTAAAGTATGTTATTCATCATGAAACACTAAAACTTTACGAAAGACTAGGATTAAAAATAACAAAGATTCATAGAGGCATTACATTTGAAGAGTCGGCTTGGTTAAAACCATACATTGACTTGAATACAAACCTAAGAGCTAAAGGAAATAACGATTTTGAGAAAGATTTCTTCAAACTTATGAATAACTCCGTATTTGGTAAAACAATGGAAAACATTAGAAAAAGGGTGGATGTGCGATTAGTTACGAATGAAAAAGATTCGAAAAAATTAATATCAAAACCTAATTACCAGCATCGCACCATCTTTTGTGAAAATCTCGCGGCCATTCACATGAAGAAAACAAAGCTAGTATTCAATAAACCTGTTTACTTGGGTATGAGCATTCTGGATCTAAGTAAAACAATAATGTACAAATTTCACTATAATTATATTAAACCTAAATATGGAGAAAAAGCAAAATTGTTGTTTACAGATACGGACAGCCTTGCATATGAAATAGAAACAGAAGATTTCTATAAAGATATTAGCCCCGATGTGAGAAAAATGTTCGATACCAGCAATTTTCCTAAAGACCATCCGTCCGGTATTGAGACTGGTGTGAATAAGAAAGTTGTTAATATGTTTAAAGATGAGACCGGCGGTAGGCAGATAACTGAATTTGTAGGACTACGAGCAAAGCTTTACTCTTACAAGATGGATGAAGGTGAAGAAGAAAAGAAATGTAAGGGAGTAAAGAAGGCAATCGTGAAAAAAAGCATAAGATTTAATGATTATAAGGATTGCCTTTTCAATAAAAAGCCACAGATGAGACGGATGAATGTATTAAGAAGTCATAAGCACGACGTTTTTTCAGAAACAATTAATAAAGTTGCACTGTCTTGTAATGATGATAAGAGAGAAATTTGTGAAGATAATATAAATACTTTTGCCTACGGACATTATCTTTGCAAAACAGAATTAGGAGGTAACTCAGTATCATGAGGTATAACCTGTAATTCTTCTCTAACAAACCCACGTCTTGGCCCATCCGCCAAATAATATAAAACTGGTTGATTTGATGAAACGACACTACGCGTAATATCATAAACTTTGATACTCCAAATAGGATCTGTAGCTCGTCTTTTTTCACCACCCTCGAGTTCACCAGGAGATAATAAATATCTAACTTTAACACTAAGAGGTAATCTAACCTCATCAAGACCCACAACTCGTTGATAATTTTTAGGACTAATATCAACCTCTTTCATTTTTATAGCTTTATCAGGTTCTTTACCGGTTATTCTCGTCGGTGTATTGTTTAAAGTTTTCAAAATATCTGGTAATCGTTTCACCCATACTCTGGATCGATCATCGCTTATCATTTCTTGCGCATATTGATGACTAAATAATTTTTCACTTAATGTCCTATTTGCTCTTTCTACAAATGCTTGTGCTCTATGATTTCCAGCTTCGCTTCTTTGTATTTTCACATTATGGTAATTCATAAGTTTTGTCACATCACCCATAAATTCTCTTCCAGGATCGACCATTAATGTTTTAGGATATTTTAACTTTCTGGAATATATTTTTTCAAAAGCTTTGGATATCTCACGACTTTCTTTTGTGGTTAATGCTTCAGCATCTTTGTATCTACTTGCCACATCAACCACAACTAATGCATATTTATATGTTTTTCTTCCAACTCTATCATGCGGTAAAAATAATAAATCTGCTTGATGAATCTGATTAGGTTTTTCTACAGTCCAGTGTGGTCTTGGTATATACTTGGGAGCTGGAAGATAAATTTGCCATATTGCTTGTTTCTCTAACCATTGTTTTGCTTCATCTTCACTTACTTTCGCCTTCTCAGCTAATTTAGGAATTGCAGAATATCCTTTCCAATATCCTTCAGTTGAATAATATATCCGCTCGAAGAGCGAGCTCAGCTTCACCGATATTTTTGATATCTTTTCGTTACTCATTTAAATATTAACCAAAGCATCTTATAAATTAAAATGGAGGAAGAAATCGAGCAAAGCTGGACAAAAATAAATTTTAGCGAATACCAAATTAATATGATGAAAAAAATTATAATTTCAAAAATTCACAATATGGAAGATGGCGATGAACTTTTTAATCTTATGCTTGTAATTGAAGGAGTAAGAGAAAGTTTAGTAAAATATATTGAAGAATTAGATAATAAAAAATACCAATTCAGATGCCTATGAGGTTTAAAGATTAACCAAAGTATCTTATAAATTACAATGACGTCTGAAAAAATTAATCCAAACAGAATTCCTAGAGAGCCATTTGGTTTGAAAGCGGAATCAACAATGAACCGAATTACTCTCAATCCATCCTCAGCTAGCCCTGGAGAAACATTATATATAAATATTCCAAAACTTTCTGAGAATTTAGTGATTGTACCAGGAAGTGTATCTCTATTATTTGATTTAGATGTAGATGGGCATGCTAATAACACACTCGTGAATAATGTGGGAAGGAATCTTGTATCTAGACTTAAAGTTCTTTTTGGAGGTGAAACATTACAGGATACTCAAAGATACGATTTATTTCAAACATATCATGACTTATTCTTAACAGATGAAGAACGCGAAGATAGATTAAAACAAGGTATTTCTTCTGAAAACATGAGAAAGCTAAGGACAAATGCGGGTGATAAGAAAACACAAGATGTTAAGGCAGTGACTCTTGCATCAGTACATAACACCAAGTATCGTATACCACTAAACCATCCTATTCTAAACGATCATGGAGTTTTTTACCCAAAAGCTCTAGATCATCATCTAATATTTGAGATTACACTTGCTCCAATTAATGATATTGTTGTTTATTCTGACACTACTAAGACTCCATCTTATTCAATCAAAAACCTTGAGTTAGAATATTCTTCCATTTCAAGTGAATACTTGGCTCGTGAGGCACAAGCAGCTTATCAAGTCGGCAAAGGGTTTTTTTATGAAAATGTTACTCTACACAAAACTTTTACATTTTCTATAGGCGGTGATGATGTTATAAATCAGCATATTAATCTACCCAGAAGATCAATGACAGGGATATTATGTTTGTTTACATTACCAATTGCAGCAGGAGCACGTAACTCTGAGAATTTTTACAATCCAGGTATAACCTCAATTAATATAGATGTTGATGGTGTTCCAAATCGTTTATACTCTAAAGGAATGATACCATCAGATCTATGGGAGTCGGTAAAGAAACGTTTCGGGCTGACTGAAGGGAGGCCGTCGGTAAAGGAAAAGGATTTTTATGCTGATAAGTTTGCTCTTTGGGTTGATATGAGAACTCACCCCGATAATGGTATTCATGGAGGAGGTCTAGCATTAAACAATACACAAGATGGTGTAAAACTAGAAATTAAAAGAAAACAAAGTGGATCTGGTACTATAACCTGTCATATGTTTGTTGTAGCTGATGCAATGATGGAGATTATGAATTCAGGTTTACGCTCCATTAAGTACTAAATTTAAAAAAATATTATGTTATGATACAAAAAATCATGGAAGAACTACTAGAAAAAATACCATTCCATTGTATCATAACCGGCCCAACAAATTGTGGAAAAACAAAGTACCTCATCAATCAGCTAAGAGGACCATTCCGAAAAATTTTTGATTACATTGTTTTAATATGTCCAACTTATTCTAAAAATAAAACATATCATAATTTTGCTCGAGGAGATAAACGTTTCTTTGTATTATCACCAGATGCCAGTAATATTGATGAGATTAATGAGTTATTAACTGATTGTCAAACTTTATTTTCAGGAACAAATACACTAATAATTTTAGATGATTGCGCTGTTTCGAATGATCTGAAGAAACGATCGAACAAGTTTATAGATTTAGCATTCTCTGGAAGACATCATGGATTATCAGTTTGGGTTCTCACTCAACAATTAACATCCATAGCAAAACCATTCCGTGAAAATGTAGCTTGTGTTGTTTCATTCCATAATCCATCACAGAAGGGTATGAAGATGCTTTTCGAAGATTATGGGGGTGATTTAGACTCTGAAACTAGTAAAAAGTTTGTACAACTCCTGAAAACTGAAAAATATTCTAGACTTTGTTTATCTTTACGTCACCCATTTAATTGTTATTTGGAGATTCCAAACGGAGCGTAGCTAAGTGCGGAACTCGACCAAAGGGAGTAACCTGAAGTGATTTAAAAATAATCCATGTATTATCACAAAAGATGACAAGCGTTGAAGATTATATTGAAGAAGAAAAGATTGGAGAAAAGACAGAGGTAAAAGATAATGATGATAATGAAATTGAAATCAAACAAGAATCACTAGCTATTCTAGCAGCTCTTGGAACCACAAAGGAATATTTAGGTGTTGATATGAGTCTGGGAGATATAAAAAAATTATCAGACAAAGATATTGAAAAATATTTTAATCGTTATCAAGCGGTAATGGGTAAGAAAATTAATGGTGGGTTGGTAGATTCATCCCTACAATTAGTTTCTAAACTTATTTCTTATATTGTTCCTGTGGATAATATAGAATCTCTTTGTGATGATTTGAAGAATGATGATTTAGTTAATCGTGAACTGACAAACATTGTAGGACTCTTAGCATTGAAAGCAGGAAGAATGGCAGCACTTGCTAGCGGGCTGTTCCAGGTTGCTAAACACATCAAATTCAACAAAATACAAGAAGTTTCAAGGACAATTACAGATAATGCTAACACAACTGAGCAGGATACTAAGCAAGATGCTAACGGTACTGATACTGTCTACTGAGCATTATGTGATTGATTTAAAGATTTCTTAATGATATGTAAAATAATGTCTGAAGAAGTTGTTGAGCAAATTACAAGAGATCCTCCAAAAGAAGAGGAAAAAACTACAGTAAAAAAAGCAAAAAATCCTAAAAAAGTAGAAGCTGGTAAGAAATTAGCCGAATATAATAAAAAAGCAAAAGAAGCATTAGCCCGGGAAAACCAACGGGCCGCGGAGCAAATGAAAAGAGAGGATATAAAAAATGAACCAGAAAATAATGAAAATACAAAAGCGTGGCTTCCAGAATTATCTTTTACTACTGTTTTATCCATAATTGGAATAGGGTTTACAGCATTTGATATGTTTATGAGATACCGGGGAACTCGAACCGGCAAAGCTGAATATTACAAAAATAGAATACCTGATTTATCTCAAGTTCCACAATTACCACAACCACAACCAACACAACCACAACCAATAGATCGACCAAAAATTGGAATGATGTAATTTAATCTCACCCTAAAAGGGATCTAAAGATTTCTTACTGATGTAGTAAAAAATAATGTCAAACGAAAACAAACTTGTGAAAACTGTTACTGATTCTGCAGTCCTTATTGGATTAGCAGCTGGAGTTGGATATGTGGCTAAAAAGGCTATGAAAGAATCATTTATGAACGATCCATCCTCAAGTATTACAAATTATGCAAAATGGGTAGCTGTATTATCGGGTAGTATGTACCTAAAAACATATTTAGAGGATCAAAAGATTTTACCAAATTAAGGATTTATAGACCTGAGCGAAGCGAAGAAACATGGCAACAATAGCAATGATGATTGGAGGAGCTGTACTAAATGCAACTGCCTTTGTTGGTGGATCATATCTTGCAAAATATCTATCTGGAGATAAAACAGATACAGAAAAAATACGACACGATAAAGCATTAGAAAAATATCAAAAAGATTACGCTGAATATCAAGAAAATAGACAGAAACTAATTGATTGGAAAATGAAACAAAAAGATGAAAAATATCAAGCATCAAAAAATATTTCGAATACAGATGAAGCTTTGAAATTGTATAGCCAAATGCACGAACCAAAATTCTCTGATTATTATAGACCCAGTGAAAATCAAAAGACGGGTGAAATGGTATATGTAGGTGGTGGTATGTTGGCATTGGGTTATATGGCTAGTAAATTATTTTAGGTTATCGTATATGATTAGTTTAAAGATTTCTTACTGTTGAGTAAAAAATCATGGCAGAAGTAGGAGATATACCATTAGAGGATTTACCAAAAGGAGATGATGATAATGATGATGATGACACATTTTACCAAAGTCCAAATACATCCACCACTAGATTAATTAACCCCGATGATGGGGTGGCAGAAACCTCGTTTGGTGGTAGGGATTATGAGAAGGAGGGCGCTAGACCAAAAACCAAAAAAGGATATATAAAATTAGCAGGAGAAGATATTGAGGAGATACAAAGAAACAAAGATAAAGCTTGGCAAGAGATTAAAAATAAATTCCCAAAAGCGAAGGCAAATTTTGATTTTAGGTATGATGATTTTAGTCAATTACAAGTTGGAATAATGCGTAATGATCCTAATAAAGTTGTGTGGCATAATTTTTATGATGGATCTGGTAATGTTAGCAAAAAAGTATCAGAAACAAAAACAATAAGAAATAGCCTTGGCCCTACAGCCGAAGAGGTTTTGGAATCAATTGATAATGAAAAAACAAAGAAAAAAGGTTTAATTGATAAACTAAAAGAAAATATTAAAAATAAAAGAGATAAGGCCGTGTGGAAACATAATATTACACCAGAAGAAAGTAATCAAATTGAATCTGAAGAGAGAGAAATTGTTAATCATGAAGAAGATTTGGCTAGTTTAGAGGAAGAGGAAGAAATAATACAAAATAGAATGTCATTGCGCGATCGTGTAAAATACATTTTCAAAAAGTATGGTTTTACAGTCCTTGCAGTTATGAGTGCGGCGGGTGTGGTCATTGGAGCAATAGTTTCTAATCTTTCAAAGGGATTAAAAAAATTAGGAAAGGGTGTTGGTAATGGTTTGAAAGCTATTGGTAAGAAACTTGGTGAAATATTGCCTGGAATGGTTGGTGCAATAGTTAGCTTTCTATTCAAAACAGCAGGCGAGGTTATTGGATTTTTAGGTAAGAATGCTTGGCTTTTGATAATGGCTGTGGTTTTGTATTTTGTTGAAAACATAAAGAAGAGAAAGTAACAAATTTAAAGATATCAAGTTGATCAGTAAAATACAATATGGATGACTACAATAGAATTTACGGCCCAGCCGGTCCCGAGCGAAGCTCGATTTATCCTGAATTACCTAATAATTCAGATCCGGGTTCCTCCCTTCATACGGCTAATTTCAGACTACAAAAATCAAGTGAAGTATTACAAAATCTTGAGAGAGAAATTAAACATTATGAAGATGTAAGGAAAAAATACAATAGAGCAAGAGGAATATTTACAAAAATAAGTGTTTGTAGTGGCGTTCTTTCAGTTATTCTATCTGCAAGTGGGCTTGGAACCTCTCTTACTGGTTTTGGCGTAATGATTGGTGTTCCGTTGGGTGTTGTAGGTGGAATTTGTGGTGGAGTATCTGTTGGATTTGGTGCAGCATCAAAAAGACTTTCAAATAAAGTTAGCAAACATGAACAGACTGTTTCCATAGCAAAATCAAAATTAAACACCATTAACGACTTGGTTTCAAAGGCATTGAAAGATAATGTTATATCCGATCAAGAATTTTCTATAATTTTAGCAGAGTTGGAAAAGTTTCAAAAACTAAAACTAGAAGTTCGCCAAAAATTTAGGAGAGATACAGAAAAAAACTTAAACATGTCGCAGATAAGAAGAGAAGTTCGAGCAGATCTATTAAAAGAGTTAACCGGTCCCGCACATTAAAAATTTCATATGAGAGAACTGATGTGGGTTGTAATTGTTTTGCAGGCATTAGAAAAGAAATTAATTGATAATAATTTACATCTTATTCTAGATCTAAAGACCAGACTCATTGAAACACAAAGAATAAGATGTTATTCGAGAATTTCAAAAATAGATACCCAAAAGCTAGTCTTGATAAATTTACATTTGTGAATGATTCATATGGTGGCTATATTAGGTGGAAATATAATGAGATGACTGTCATGTCTAATGATGATCCTACTGGAAAAACATGGACTGATGATCTTTCTCCTAATTTGAAAACATTGTTATGGGAAGATTTAGGGTTAAGTTTACCGGAAGTAGTTTCATCTTTTCCAAAGAGTTTATCCATAACCAATCGAACTTACCCAATACCAGCTATTAACTTTGATGACTTTACAACTGATGTAACAAAAATGCTAACCTTTCTAGATATATACGTTTCAAATACGAAGAAATTCACAGCAAAAATGAGAAACATATTTACATCACAAGTTGTAGCATTCAAGTTTGGTAAACAAAGTAGAAAATGGTTGAATGCCCCAGATATGAACTATTGGCCTCAACAACTTAACTTTGCAGTATGGTGTGCAACATCTGGTTGTGGTATAAGTCCTTTCGAGAGTCTAAATTATCCTAAAGTAATTAGTAGTTTTATAAAGTTTCATATATATTTCACAATAAGGCGAATATTGTATGAATTGAAACTGCCTTTGCCAGATGAACAACCTTTTGTGATAAATAATAATCCATATAATAAAGTTGCATATCAACGATTGTGTGCTGAATTTGGGGTTAGTAATAATTCTGATTTTAGATGGAAAGGTGGTAGAAACGGGGGTTTAGGAGATATATTCCTTGATTATGGTTCTGGATTCCATGGAAGAGGTGGAGGATATCAAAATGTACATGTAGTAAGAAATTACGATCATGAAGCAGATCAATGGCCTGGTGAAGGTAGTAAATTTGCTGATGATGGTGGTAAGAAAGAAAATGGTAATCTTATCTCATTTATTCGTAATGATGACTTTGCCGATTTCAAATATGCTTGGTTTATTCCTAGAAGTGGACATGGACTAACTAAAGCTGGACTCGGTAGATTGAATCGATCCGCTGAAGCTTTTGTTTATTGTATACTTGGGGCACAAGTTAACACTAGAAACTCGATTTATGGTAATGGTGGTGGAGCAATCGAGACACAACAAGAATTCTTAGCTTTATTTGAAAGTAGTGTGATTGAGAATGACATTTCTAGCTCTATCCAAAGATATCAATTAGCTGTACAAGAAGCGAAATTACGGCTTGATTTAGCTATTGCCCCAGGTTTGTGGTTGATGCCAAGTAATATGATCATAAATACAGAGAGCGTGGTTGGATATAATAACAAACTTATGAAAGCAACTAATGATATGAAATTTGGTGTGAATAATTCCCTAAACACTGAAGCAAAACCGGTTGGAATAAGTCATAACATGGGATCTTCAAAGTTAAAGTTACCTCATTCAATAGTTGAGACAAATCCGAAACCAAAAATCTCCCCAACGCAAAATGAAAAGTCAACCAAAGGTCAGGATGTGACTACGCAACATGAAACCAATACACAAAGCGAGCATGAAGTGCGTATATTAACATTTATAATTATCAGTGGAGGGTTGGCGTGGTATCTATTTCGGTAGTTCATGACCATTTCACGTGATTATCATTGTTTTTGGATTAGTGTTCACGTGTAAAACAATAGATTGCATACTTTTACGACATAGCAACAAGCAAAATGTAAAGTGGATTTGAAATCGAAAAGTAGATTTTATGTTTACTTCAAAAAGGTCGGTTTCTAACGTCGCTCAGGAATGTGATTACGTCAATGCAAATTTTTGTTATTGTTTTGATTATAGAAATTACGGCATAGCAAAGCTCGATTTAAAGATGAATATGATGTAATCAAAACAAAATGTTGAGTATTACCATGTATGATTCAGAAACTAGGATTTATTTAGATCCTCCGCTGAAAAATCTTCGGGAGATACAACTCCTTGATTGTAATATACAAACCAAAAGATTGATTAATTTCAAGGATAAACAGATATTATTCAATGATAAGAATCAAGCTCTCATAATAATTCAACCCGGTACATATTCATTGCGTGATATTCAATCGATCTTTCTTAATGATACTGATAAGACAAAGATAACAATAATTGAGACTGATACTGTTGTCTATCTATATTCAAATAAGAACTTCAACATTAAATTTACGAGAGGGTTAGCTGTTGGTTTAGGGGTGCCTGAAGTCATAAATCCGAGTGTATTATACCCCATAAATATACAGATTAGGGAACCACTGAGACTTATGTGTAGTATAGTGGATAATAAGTCTTCATATATGAATAAAACCAAATATGGTGAACTTGTGAAACTCTCACCATCAAACCTACTTGCAAACATTCCCTCAAAGGATTATCCAACAATTCCAGTTCGAAAATATGATAGCGTTATAAACCATTTTGATTTAACCATCTTAGACAATGAATGGAAAAAACTTGATATGAAGGGTTCTCCCATAACTTTTAGTTTAAGATTTAGATAATTTTTTTTTTGTTATGTAACCATTTTTGGGTTATATAACATAATTAGTTTTTAATTAATCTTCACCCCATAACTCTTTCAAAAACTTTAAATCATCGATATCAACGCACCAATCTAAATACCTGCTCGGATGCCATGCTTTAACTATTAAATCATTATGCAAGTCTTTGTAGAATTTATTTTTATGTAATACTTTATCTGTGTTTGTATATATACATACCAAAAAAGAATCAATAAAAAATTTTTTTTTATTATTAATTAAAGCATTTCTAAATTTTGTTGCTTCCTCACGGTCATTTAAAAAATCATTAGAAAATTCATCAGCCGGGAATATAACACTCATATCACATTTTGGGGAAAAAGAAAAAGAAAAAGGAAAATAATATTTAACCCCATTATCTTGAGTATAATTAATTTGAAAATCCACTGTTTCTTTTTTACCAATATCCTCATATTTAATAGAAAGTGCTTTTGATAGTGTGTATAAACAATCTTTTTTTATTAATCTCAAAAAATTCATATTATTAATTCTTTCAGTGTTAAAATATTCAATAGTAAAACCAATATTTAATTTTTTTATTTTTCTATTATATTTTTGTCCTTTCATTTTTTATTTTATATTTATATCTTTAAATCATAATTTTAATTTTATTTTTCGACAATTCTTACATGAAGCTTTTTGTTTATTATGTTCACATATTTGCGATCCTCCACACTCTTTACATTGTTGTTTTTGTTTATTATGTTCACATATTTGTGATCCTCCGCATTCTTTGCAATTATACTTAACTCTATCATGTTTGCATATTTGTGACCCTTTACACTTTTTGCAAAAATACTTAATTCTATCATGTTCACATATTTGAGATCCCCCGCATTCTTTACAAAAATATTTACACTTTCCATGAACACAAATATATTTATCATTAATAATAACTTTTGAAATTATCTTAATACTCTCTTCATCCGTAAATTTTTCAATCTCTTTGATTAAATTTTCTTTATTCATTTTATAATAACCTTTAATTTTTAACTCTCTTGCAATATTTCTCAATTGCGGTACATATAATCTTTCTAAATTCTCCATTTAATATTTCATTAATCATCTTTTTAAACCACATTTATTTTCATTTTTTTTTTTGTTTTATTGTATTAATTTAATTCTGGCATAGGCTTGGCAAAGGCTTGGCAAAGGCTTGGTATAGGCTTGACATAGGCTTTGTGATGGTTTGGCATGGGCTTGGCATAGGCTTGGTGATGGGTTGGCATCGGCGTGGTATAGGCTTGGTGATGGCTTGGCATGGGCTTGGCATCGATCTGATAAAATCTCTGTTTAATTTTATGATAATTTTTGATTAAAAAGTGTGCTGCGCTTGGTATCAATCCGATAAAATCTCTGTTTAATTTTATGATAATTTTTGATTAAAAAGTGTGCTGCGCTTGGTATCAATCCGATAAAATCTCTGTTTAATTTTATGATAATTTTTGATTAAAAAGTGTGCTGCGCTTGGTATCAATCCGATAAAATCTCTGTTTAATTTTATGATAATTTTTGATTAAAAAGTGTGCTGCGCTAGAACCGGCGTTTCACTACTACTGCGCGTATACTCGAAGATTTGGATGGAGAGAGAGAGGGAGAGGAAGCTGGTCGCCGCTTCTGGAAGTGGACTTTCTTCCGAGGCGTGGACGGACCTCTTGTGGATCGGATTATGGATAAGCTCCACGAGAAGGTCGTCACCAGCTTCTATCTGCGATACAGTTACACGTATCGGCTCCGAAACCTCGAAACAGGTGGAATTATGCTGTATCACAAAACCGTAAAAGGCAGTCCTTGGTTTCAGTATCTCGAGACGGAAGGTAGAGACTGGGTGCAGGCGGAAGACGAGAAGCGCTTGAGTGTTGACCAAATTGCGCGACCTGACACCAAGTGGGTCTTCATCCGCTTTATCTCTGTGGTAGTAAGAGTTGTAGTAGATCGGCAGGCGCCTTTGTTGGGGACAGGACCACTACCCAGCTGGCTAAGAAGAAAGCCTGGGATGTATTCCTTGGATACGTATGGAGATAACCTCTGCCTCTTTCAATGTATCGCCGTTTATCGAGGTGCGCGTGCGGATTGTTGCATACGCCAAGCTCGAACTCTCGCTAGAGAGATATACAAATTACCCGAGACTTGCCCAGGGGTTTCTAAGGACGAGCTGCGGAAAGTAGAGCAGCACTTCCGGCTAGGGATCCGGGTATACGAACCACAAGAGTCTGGAGATTGGCTGCATCGGAGGCACCCGGCTCACTATGAAAAAGTAGGCACTCCACGAATGACGATCGGCGTCTACGAGGGACACGCGTTTCTCATTCACGACATCCAGAAACTAGCGAAAAAGTTCGTGTGCGGGGAGTGCAATGCAAGGTTTACACGGACCGACAACCTCCATCGCCACGCCGACCGTTGCACCCAAGGTGAGACAAAAGTTGTCTGTCGTGGAGAGAAAGTGGAAGCTCCACCATCGGCCTTTGAGAAGGTCTTCTACCCACAAAAACGGGATAGCGTCCAAGCAGTCCAATGGCTCGAGTATGAAGCCCGCACCAGAGGGATCCATATCCATCACCAGCTATGTGGTCATGGAGGCGAGCGAATGATAGAAGGTTTCGACGTAGACGGTTATGATCCCATTTCAAAGACCGTCTTCCAATTTAACGGGTGCCTATGGCACGGGTGCAAACGCTGTTTCCCATCGCCGAAGCAACGCCAGGAGCAACTTCTGAATCTTTCCAAGAAAAAGGGCAGTCCTGTTACACGCGAGATAGCATACCAACAGACGCTCAAGCGAGAAGCAAAAATCCGTGACGCTGGCTATCGCCTTGTTGTTCGGTGGCAGCACGAGTGGCCAAAACCTTGGAGAAAAGACCGCATCCCCGAACGAAAAACCGAGACGTACCCCCACGCGATCGTGTATGACTTCGAGAGTTACCTCGAGAAGTCCAGTGCGAAAAAGCCGACCGTCGATTTGACTATAGAGGGAGACCACGTTCCTATCTCCGTCTCCATATCAGACACCCTGGATCCGACTCCCGAACACCTATGCGTACGAGAGTCTAAGTTGTTGGTCGAAGAATTTGTTCGAGCGCTAGAACGACGGGCCCAGCGCTTGCGCGCAGATGTTCGCGCGAGGTTCCTACCCGACACCATCGAGCTCTTACCAAAAAAGTATCGGGAAGCGATCGAAGAGTGGTGCGACCAAGTCCCTGTGCTTGGGTTCAATTCGGGGAAGTACGATTTGAACTTGATCCGGAACCACTTCGTCCCAGAAATCTGCAAGACGAGCGACCAGTCCATCAAAGTGGGGTGTAAGGAAAACCAGGTTATGTATATCACAACTCCAGGCTTCAAATTTCTGGACGTTTTGAACTACATCGGCCCTGGCAAAACCTACGATGCTTGGGTCAAAGCCTACGGGTGTACCCAAACGAAGTCTTGGTTTCCGTACGTATGGTTCGACTCGCACGACAAGCTCGACTTCCCTGGTCTACCGGACTACCCACAGTGGTTTTCGAAACTGAAAGGCAAATATCTTCTTTCCCTTTCGGAATATCGAGACTGCAAGCGGGTATTCCGGGAGAAGGGGATGCAGACCTTCGCGGACTGGCTCCGCTACTACAACAATCTCGACGTGGGCCCCTTCGTCGAAGCACTGGCCAAAATGCGCGACTTCTACACCGCGTATGGAATCGACATCTTCAAAGATGCGGTTAGTCTACCTGGGGTGTCGATGAGGTTCGTCTTGCGAGGCACACTTCGCAGCCCCAACCCGCCCGAGCTGTATGCCCCCCACAAAGAAGCGTACGACATGCTCAAAGCGGCGGTTGTCGGAGGTCCTTCGATCGTATTTACCCGCTACCACGAGGTGGGGGTCTCGCGGATCCGGTCGCACCAATACGACCAGGCCCACCAATGTCAACGCATCCTCGGCTACGACGCGAACGCGCTCTACCTCTCTACCATGGCAGCCCCTATGCCCTGTGGGGAGGGAACAGTGATCCACTACCGTAGTCCGGACGATGTCGATGGGTTTGTGGGGGCTCTACGAGAAGGAAGGTGGTTCGGGTTCGCCGAGGTTGACATCGAGGTCCCCGAACACCTCTGGCCAAAGTTCGAAGAAATGGCCCCACTCTTCTACAACAAGGAGATCCCCATCGAAGCGGTTCCCCAAGAGATGCTGGACTATCTCGAGCGAATGGGACGAACCCGCTCAACAGGTCCGAAGCTTGTAGGAGCGCTTTCCGCGAAGAAGATTCTGTTGTACGCCCCTCTGCTCCGCTGGTACCTAGCCCATGGTTTAGTTGTAACCGCGGTCTACAGAACTATAGATTACAACCCCAAAAAGATCTTCGGCTGGTTTGTTGACCGAGTCACCGAAGCCCGCCGCGAAGGAGATACCAACAAGAGCAAAGCACTATTCGCCGACCTCTTCAAACTGCTCGGCAATAGCTGCTACGGCAAGTTTATCGAAGCGCTGGAGCGACAGACATTGATCTCCTACACAGCCGACGAAGCGGTGGTCGATCGTGCTCTCCGCTCTTCCTGGTACGAGGACCTCATCGAAATAGGTTCCGCCTATGAGATCCACAGGAGGAAGCAGAAGATAGAAATCACCCGCCCGTTTCAAATCGGAATTACAGTCTATCAGCTAGCCAAACTACGTATGCTAGAGTTCTATTTCGATTTCCTCGACTATTTCGTCGATCGGAAAGACTTCGAGCTCCTACAGATGGATACCGATAGCCTTTACATGGGCATCGCCGGGAAAAACCCGGACGACGTCGTCCGCCCCGAGCTCCGCGAAGAGTTCGAGGACTGCAAAAAGCAATGGCTGGCTTGGGATAAGTGGAGCGGACGGACGCCGGGCCTGTTCAAACTAGAGTTCGAGGGCACCCGGGCGATAGCGCTCTGCAGCAAGGCGTACTACGTCGACAGCGAAGGAAAAAGAAAAACCTCGGCGAACGGGATGTCCAAGAAAGACAACGATTTGACCTGGGGCCGATACAAAGCAACCCTCGATGGAGCGCTCGACCGGGCAGAAAACCGGGGATTCCGAATGGACCACGGAAAGATGACAACCTACCACCAGGAGAAATTAGGGCTTTCCGCCTACTACGACAAGAGACGGGTGCTACCCGACTGGTTTCACACCGAACTCCTTGAGTACGCCTTTCGGGGGTAATTCGGTATTCCACGGTACCACCTGCAGCTCTTCGCGGACGAAGCCGCGTTTGGGCCCGTCTCTGAGATAGTAGACCACAGGTTCGCCTGGTCGAATCTCCGCACGTGCCTGTTCGTACACCTCGAGGCTCCAAATTGGGTCCGTTGCGCGTCTTCGCCCGCCCTCCTGCTCACCCGGCTGGTATAAATACCGTAAGTCGGCGTCAGACGAAAGTCTCTCCTCCTCCAAACCAACCGCTCTCCCCGGTACAACAGAGGAAGGTTTTTGCGCCACCGATTTGGCTTCGATGGCATCCTGCGGTTTTTTCCCGATCAACCGCGTTGGTTCGTTGTTCAAAGCCGCGACAACAGCAGGCAGACGAGCCACCCATTCAACCGATCTTTCTCCTTCGGGAAGAAGCATCTCCTGGGCGTACTGGTAACCGAACAACCGCTCGGCTAGAGTCCTGTTGAACCTCTCAACGATCGCTTGGTCTCGGTGGATATCCACGCGGCCACGCCGAACTTCGGTATTGTGGCGAGCTAGTAGAGGTAAGACAGCTCCCATGAACTCTTTTCCTGGATCGACCTGGAGTAGATTGGGCCAGGACAAAGGGCTTCGCTTGTAGATGCGCTCCAACGCTCCCGCGACTTCTCTCGCTTCCTTTGAAGCCAACGGCTCAGCCTCCTTGTAGCGCGAGGCAACATCGACCACAGTGAGCGCATATTTGTAAAGCTTCCGCCCACGTCCCGGGCGGTCATGAGGTAGAAATAGAAGATCGGCCTGATGAACCTCGTTTGGTGTTGAGACATTGAACTTCGGTCTTGGTATGTGTTGCGGGGGCGGGAGGTAGATCTGCCACATTGCCTGTTTTTGTAGCCACGCCAGGGCGGCATCTTCAGAGGTGCCAGCCGCGTCTGCCAACTTCTTCGAGGCAGCGAACCCCTTCCAATACCCCTGGGGGCTGTAGTAGATATCGGACAGCTTCTTTTCCATTGGTCTATAGTTCCATCGCGAAAAAAAGCTATTGTGTCTCACAACACCACGAAGCGCAACACCAACGATATGATTCTCAGCAGGAAGGACCAGGATGAATAGCGTTGCAGTAGAAGATCAATCACAGACGTGTCGGTAGTAAATGCGACTGTTTGAAAATTCCGGATCTCTTTATCGTCATCGGCGAGGTCTTCTATCTTTGTGTGAGGCCATTTGTCTTCTGGTTGCCATAAGAATTCGGGCCCTGACCACCAAGGGCATTTAGCTTGGAAATACATGGCGCAGACACCACGCGAACCATCTTCAGCCGGGTTTACTTCGCCGGGAACATGGCGCCATTGCTCTGGGGAGGTTGTTTCATGAATCTCCGCCACGCGGTTGGATACAAAGGTGTGAAACCGCTTTCTTTGATTGGCGATATACTGCAGAACCGTCTTCGAGTCAGACCACATAAAGACCTTATCTATGGGTAGGTCAAGTTCACGAAGGATCATCTTGTTCAGACGCGTTGTAAGGACTGCTGCTTGCAATTCTAAGCGGGGGATGGTCAGTTCTTTTACTGGTGCATTGCGAGTCTTGCCCATGACGAAGGAGCAATGTACTCTTCCTTGCTCGTCAGCGAATCGCAAGTACGTAACTGCTGCATAGCCACTTCTAGAGGCATCGGCAAAGTTGTGCAGTTGTAAGGTTGTTGACACGCCCAAAGACTTGGTCTTGTAACACCTTGGAATATCAACACTAACGACTTGCGGCAACTGCTCGAGCCACCTTTGCCATTGCGATAAATACGGTTCCGGGATTTCTTGATCCAACGGTAGTTTCTGTCTCCAGATCTCTTGTAGCAGGACCTTGGCTGAGAAAACAAACGGTGCAATAAATCCCAATGGGTCATACAGGGAACTTGTGATGGAGAGTAGTCCTCTCTTGGTGTGAGGCTTGCACTTCTTTATGGATCTAAACTTGAAGGCATCTGACTGAGCATCCCAGTACACACCTAAAGCTCGCTCCAGAGGCAGCTGGTCTAGGTCCAGGTCTAGTTTCGGGTTTGCTCTCCGTTCTGGTGGGATTGATGCCAAGACTTCACGACTGTTGCTCGTAAACTTCGTGAGATTGAAGCCTCCTTCCTTTAACAGCTTTGTTAAGTCTGACGTTAGGCTAATGGCTTGCTTCGTGCTTGGGACTGATTTTAACACATCGTCAACGTCAATGTTTCGGCGAACAGTTTCAATGACATCTGGTGTGTAAGCGGCTTTATTGTCTTCTGCAGACGTGTTTAGGGCTTTGATGGCACAACAAGGTGATGACTTGGCGCCGAAAATGTGAACCAACATCTTGCACTCTTCAGGTGGATCATTTATACTGCCGGACCACCACAAGAATCTCAGAGCATCCGTGTCACCTGGTCTGGTCTGGAAAAACATACCCTCGATATCAGCGGAATGGGCTACTTGATCTTGCCGCAAGCGGAGTAACACGCCAGTAAGATCACTTGTCAGAGAGGGTCCCTGTAAGAGTTTATCATTTAGGGATGTACCTTGGAATCTTGCAGCAGCATCAAAAACTACTCTCACTTTCCCTGGTTTGTTTGGGTTGATTACTGGGTGATGTGGGAGATACCAAGTAATGTTGCTGACAGTGGCAGCTTCCTCCTTATCCAGCTTTTTTGCATAGCCCTTGGCAATGCATTCGTCTATTACAGCTCTGTACTTTGTCGCCAGGTTTGGGTTACGCTGAAAACGTCTCTTCAAGTGTTGGAATCTCGCCTCAGCAAGTGCGCGATTGTAAGGACGAGCAGGGTTATCATCTTTCCACAGAAGAGCCATCTGATAATGGCCATCAACCTTGCAAATTGAGTCATCGATCTGCTTTAAAGCTCTTCGGTCTTCCACGGACATGGCCTTGGTTACACCCAAAGTGGTATCGTATGATTCGATCTTCCAGAACTCGTCGAGCTGATGGCTTAGGGAAACATCTTCTCCATTAATAAGGTTCACTTGCACGTCTCTGCAGAGGAACCACCTAATATGCTCCATCCGATGCATGACTTGATTGCAAGCGGCTCATTTGGTTTTCCATATGAAAGCTTCTTGGACATTAGTGCCAAGCAAAACAGAGATCTTCTTCCTTTCCACTTATGGGAAGTAGACATGCTTTAAATGTGGCCACTGTTCCAAAGACTTTGTGATCCTTGCATGCTTTAAGGGAATTGTAAGGTCCTTAATAGCCCACGCGGACTTGACATTGACTACATGGCCACTTGTGTTATCTACTGGGGCAATCTTAAAGTTGACCTTGAGGCCTTCTTCCTTTGAATCGGAACTGTTCACTGTAGTAAGTGAAAGTTTGCTTGTCGATCCCTTTATGTTCAGCAACTTCACGAGAGAAGGGTCTATCATTGTTATATCGGAGCCTGACACAACTAGACCATAAGTCGTAATCTGATTACCGGCCTCACTCATCACTCTAATCGGGACCACTTGAAGTAGTACCTCACAGGAATTAAATGCTCCTTCAGCCGAACATGTGGAAGTGGTACCCTGATCAGGTACCAAGTCCTGTTTAACGACATCTTCGTTCTGGTTCTCCTCTACCTGCCTTGCTTCGCCTTTAGGCCCAGTAAAATGTAACAGGGTGTGATGTGTTTTCCCTCAGCCTTAAACCTTGCACCTGGTTGAGGATGTACACTTCTTTGAATTATGGCTGGTGGAATTGATGCAATTGAAGCAAATCTGCTTCTGCTTTACGAAATTGCTTCTCTCTTGAGGAGATTTGGACTTGAAGACGTCACAACGGTACAGGCGGTGGGACTGATAGCACATAGGGCAGGAATCTTGCTTCGCTGTCATAATGGCACAGGCAGACACCCTTGAGGTCACTCCTCTACTTTTAGGTTTGGACCTGGAGGTCATAGTTTCCTCACGCCCACCACTGAAGAAGGGATGAGTAGAAACATACGCTCTTTCCTTAAGAAAGTCTACAACATCCTTAAAACTTGGCATCACTTGCCCCTTGCGCTCTAAACCATTCAAACGCTCCGGAGATTTGGCTTGCATCCACTTAGGTAGCCGTGCAATAATTTTCTCCAACTTATCGGAATTCATCTCATTCAGGTATCCCATGGACTCTAGGGTATCATACGTAATCTGTGCTGTATCAGCGTAGAGCTGTAAGTCCACTTTATCGGTTGCCTGAATAGCAGGTCCCTTTGTCAAGGATTCTACACAAGCTCCCACAACTTGAAAAGGTTGGCCAAATCGCTCCTCTAGGGTCTTTAGCGCCCTTGTTAGCCCATTTGGTAGGGGCTCGTATCTCTATACTGCAGTCAGTGCTGGACCTTCTAAAAACTGTAGAAGACGGGCCATTTTAACAGAATCACCAAGTGGTCTTGTCTCAACCATTTGCCTGAATCTCTGGCGGAAGGCTGGGTATTTTTCTGGGGATCCATCAAACCTTTGGACTTGCACATGAGGAAGATCATAAGAGGCACTCATCCTCTCCATTGAAGGCATGATGGCAATAAGGCTTTCGTTCACAGCTGAACCAGTCGTACTGGGTTGTTGTACACAGTAGGTACTCACAGGTGGGTATGGCACACTCGTTCCTATTGGAGAGGCTTGAGGTAACTGCTGGGAGTTTCCTTGATCTTGTACTTGACCCATATCAGTTCCGGTCTTCACATCTTCAGACTTGGCAGGGAATTTCACACTTGCTTGCAGCTCATTGCATGGTTTGGGAATTGATGGATGAGGGTCGTCCACCATAGGTGTGGATGTGTGAGGAGGATGTGTTTTGGAAGCTAAGCAATGCGTATCACCAGTAAAGTTTGCCGGTGGCAGGGTTGCAGTCAAGCTTGGGGGTTGTTGTGGGTAATTCACTGGATCTATGTCACGCTGCCGAGCCTTCTGCTCATTTTGCGGTTTATCTTCAAACCTTGCCTCTTCTTCTGCAAGCGTGGCCTCTAAACTGGCTAACTCCGCCACATTCCTTGCGGCAGCAACTTCCCTTTCTACCTCTAATTTAGTTAATTCGAGCCTGTACTCCAATTCCGTTCGTTTAATTTCCATCTCAATCCTTTTCGTTTCCAACTCAACTACCTTCCGACTCATGTTCTCAGCTTGTTGTTAAACAAGTGCTGCCCTTGCTGCTTGAGCCTTGGCCTCACGAGCCTTAGAGCGATACATACTTAATTGTGAACAATGGCTTCCCACAGACTTCACAGAGCCAGGGGGAGACACTTTCTTCAACACTCTAACTTTCTCTGAAACTTGATTATTATAGAACACAGCAGTGTTCTCTACAAACTGTTCTATTCTATCATTAAACGTGCGAATTCTTGAGTGCTGCGCTGCACGGTCATTTAAAACACGTTGGTATTTCTCACACGAGGTATCGAGTAAATCGGCATATTTATCATAACAAGCGCAATATTGTTCCCATGCAGAATTAAGTTGAATTTGCTGAGATCGTACCTTAACGAGGTTGCTGAAATCTTTGAGAGACTCATCCAGCTCACTACATACTCTTGAAATGACTGATAAATGTCCACTGCGGGATCTGTCGAGCGCTTCCAATCTTTCTTACAGTATTTCTTGTTGAGCCATGATATAAATCGTTCACAGCCGGGTATCTTGAGGGTTTGACTTCGTCATACAATAGCTGACCACTTTAACGAAGTTCAAGAGCGTTCACATGCACTGTTCCACAAAAATCCGCAAATACAGCGTGTTTTTCTTGCAAACAATGTCCGGGGACAAATGGGTGGAGACTCAAAAACACCGTCCGGGTAGACAAATGACACTGGGATTTTGGCTTTATGATACTTTACTGTTTTAACACGCTACACAGATTTCGGAATACCGTACGTCTCACCTTTCTTCGCTGGATTACAGCAACCCGCAAGAAAAACACGATGAGCGTCTCCCTGTAGCTACCATTGCGCACGTTGTGCGGACCTGTGTATTACGTAACGTGTTTGCTTCACGTGTTATGAAGCATGTGGTTGTTATTTGATTTGCGATCCGTCATGTTGTTTTTGAAGAACATTGGACATTTGTACTTGGAACGAAACAGTCGGTAAGGGTCGCATTCGTATAATTTCGCTCTTTTGGTTCCCGTACTTAGTTAGTTCCTTTTGATATCTGTAGAAAACCTGGACTAGATGAACCTAGATCGCTAAAATTGGGCTGATCGAAATGCTTGTCGCAGTACTTTAGCACGTGGATGTTTGGATTTACCAGTGGATTTAATAAAGTTAAACTAAAGGATCTGAGTTTTCGACGTTTATTTACATGTAACATAATACGTAGCACCTGGGCTTCGTAACAGTTTTTGACTACTTCGTCTTAATATTGGACATTTAGTGGAATTGTGGAATACGAACTTCGAATCGATTTGTCTTTGTGGAACAGGATGTCGGAAGAGCAACCTTCGCCACAAGAAGCGAATGGAAACTTAGATACCGCTAGTGTCGTGCGAGACAGGGAAGGCGACTTAAACGAAAAAAAACTTGCACTTCAAAAATCACGTGCCGGCCATATTGGAAATTTGACCAAGGTTCACAATGAAATTGTTCACCTCATGGAAAGTGGTGCAAGTGCTGAAGATGTGTCAATGAAGCGTATGAAATTTGATGAAGCTTGGCGTAAATTCGTGGGCGTCCACGAAAGTTATTTAGAATTACTGGATAGTCCTACGGATGCTGTTTTGGAAAAGGCACAGGCGATCTACGGCGAACAGCTGAAACGAAAGCTCGACCTGGACGTGCGATTATGGCACGATTATGAAACGTGCGATTATGGCACAAGGACAGAGAACCCGAACGAGGAGAATATCATAGTATGTTTTCTGGCGAAACGCGAGGGAGCAGACGTAGTGGGGTTTCCAGGTCGAGTTCAAGGTCGTCAGCGGTGTCGAGAAAGAAGGAAAAACTGGCTCTAGCGCAACTCAATCTTCGGCAGCTGAAAATTAGACAACAGTTGGATGAACAACAGCATGCAATAAGAGAAAAGAAGAAAAAAGAAGAGCAGGAAATTCGAAGAAAAAGAGAGTTGCTGGAAGCTGAGATGGAGGCCAAGAAGGCAGCGGTTTCACTTCAGGTTTATAAAGAAAGTGATGAATTACAAAAAAACCCGTTCTTGGAGTACTTGGAGCCTGCTTTACGCGAGAATGAAGTCCCAGACAGCACGTCAAAGAGTGCAAATGACCAATTAGCTGTACTCTTAGAAAATGCAACCATGGTAACTTCAGCTCTGTCAAATGAGACACCGGCATTCTCTGGTGGTGTTGGACAGGTAGAGTTTATTGTTCCTGTTTCTGTGGAGCCAATCACCTCTATTCCGACGTCGACTGTGACATTATCAAATTCTTTGGCTGGAAACATGCCGACCTTGCCTACACCCATGGTATGGAAACCACAGCATCTGTCTCCCCATCTCATGTCAAGTAAGAGATCTCCACCCCTTGTTGATCCTCTGTTGCAAGAAACTGAACCCAAGCAAACATCCCCTGGGCAATGTGTTACAGAATCTTGGTCCTCTTCTTGGCAGATGCCTCTACCCTCTATGCCGCAGGATGTGAAAGTAGAAACCACAAATCAGCAGTTTGATAGCAGTGGAGAAATGGTAAAAGCACTAATACAGGTGGTTTCCTCGCCTAAAGTTGAGTACCATCGGTTTGATAGTGATCCACTAAAGTATGTCACCTTTATGCACAATTTCGAAACCTACTTGGAAAAGGATAACCCTGATGAGTCCAGGAGATTGCAGCTTCTTATACAGCACTGCACAGGAAAGGCAAGAGCGGCTATTGAGAGTTGCTCAAATCTATCCAATGATGGCTACCGAGTGGCAAAACAGACCTTACGCGAGAACTTTGGAAAACCACATGTGATAGCTGAGGCTCATGTTAAGAAGTTGTTGAACCTACCTTGTTTGAAGAATGTTGATGGTCCTTCCCTACTGGAATTTAGCAGGCACTTGGACACTGCAGATCGAACTTTGACTGGCATGGGTGCTGATTATGTGTCCGATTTGAATCACATGAACACTTTGCGAGAGCTTGCAAAGAAGTTGCCTATGTTTTTAAGAGGAAGGTGGACTGAGTGTGTTGGAAAGATTATTGGGCTCGACCGCAGACCTAATTTTCAAGATTTTGTAACATTTGTCAAAGAAAAGGCAAAGTTAGTGGACAACGAGTTCGGTCGAGACATGGTCCTTGGATCTTCAAAGGAGACACCTGTTAGAAGAAATAGAGTGAATCAAAGTGGAAACTTCCCGGGTCTGTCATCATTTGTTGCTGGAACTGGACCAACCAATCAGAGTGACAATGTTAGAAGACCAAACTTTGTGGATGCAAGGGCAGCCTGTCTGGTTTGCTCGAAGCAGCATGACATCTGGAAGTGCAGTAAATTCAAAGGTCTCGCCCATGAAGAGAAGTGGAGAGTTGTGCGTAGTGTTGGACTTTGTAATAAGTGCCTGGTAAAGGGACATATTTATAAGGAGTGCCCGAAAGTGAACTTTAAGTGTCAAAACTTGGCTGTGGAGGCAATCACCACACCCTTATGCACCGTCCGACTGCCAGGATTGGAAGGGACCTCAGCAGAGGAAGCAGTCAAAGAGACAGTGTAAGTCAGAACGGCAACAATGGTACCAGTGTTAGTGCAGAGCAACAATTGCCACCAGTGTCCTCTGGGTCTCGTGATGTTACTGGGGCTGGCAATGGTAACGGAATCGCTGTGGCAGCTACTGGAGCTGGAGAGACAAGAGTGTGTCTTGGAATTACTCCTGTCAAGGTTCAAGGGAAGAGCAACAATCAGATCATTGAAACATACGCCCTCCTGGACAATGGCTCAGAGGTGACATTATGTCATGAACAGTTAGTTAGCAAACTTGAGTTGGACAGTGAAAGGTTGAGTTTTACGTTGACTGGAATAACTGGTTCAACGCAGATGGAGAGTCACGTTGTGAGTTTGACTGTTATGTCTATGGATGAGTCCATCGTGGTAGAGTTGCCGAGTGTGAGAACAGTAGCTCAGATGCCCATATCTAGAAGTTGTATTCCCAGGAAAGGAGATCTTGCTCGTTGGCCTCATTTGCAAAGCATTGACATCCCTGCAGTAAGAGAAACAGAAGTTCTGCTGTTGATTGGTCTAAAGGAAAAACCCAGTCTTTTCCTTCCATTAGAGTTTAAAGCAGGTGGAATTGATGAGCCAATAGCCATTTGATACAGTCTGGGATGGACGGTGATGGGTCTAATGGGTGAGTGCAAAGAAAATGAACATTGCACTGTGAACTTCCTCCTAGGTACACATGACATGAATTTGGACAATTGCCTGTTGAATGAGAATTTTCCCACTAAAGAAATTGGCCAAATAGAAGTGAAGCTCAAAACTGCAATGAGGTCGGAGAGTGTTGGCAGTGGAATGCACAGGGCACCAATTGAGAAGCTGGAGCAGCAAGCTGTCGTAAATCTCCCTCTATCATAGGAAGAACATGTTGAGTGTGACATTGACAATGAAACTCTGCAACAACAACTCGAACGACTTTGGAAGACTGATTTTGGAGACTCAGTATTTGGAACGAAGGTCTCACCTTCAGTTGAAGACAAGATGGCCTTGAACAAAATGGAGGAATCCTTGCAAAGAGTTGGCAGTCATTTCCAAGTTGCCCTACCGTGGCGGCCAGGATCTCCCCATCTAACAAACAATAAACCCATGGCAGAACAAAGATTACAACTTCTAAAGAAGCGGCTCCTTAAAGATGAAGATCTCCTTGCGAAGTACCAAACAACAATGCAAGAGTACATAGTTAAAGGACATGCTCGGAAAGTCCCACAAGAAGAATTAAATTTGAAAAGGCAACCGGTCTGGTACCTTCCACATCATCCGGTGACACACCCACTGAAACCGGGAAAGGTTAGAGTAGTTTTTGATTGTGCAGCAAAGTATTGTGGAACTTCCTTGAATCAGCAGTTTCTGCAAGGTCCTGATTTGACAAATCCGCTGGTGGGGGTATCGATCAGATTTCGCCAGGAACCAGTAGCGATGGCAGGTGATATAGAAGCCATGTTCCACCAAGTTTATGTTGACCCTCAAGATTGTGATGCATTGAGGTTTATTTGGTGGCCTGATGGGGACTTGCAAAAAGAACCAGAAGAATACCGCATGGTGAAACACATCTTTGGTGCGACTTCGTCGCCTAGTTGTGCCAATTTCTGCCTACAGAAGACGGCGTCAACATACCGAGAAGAATTCGACCCTGACACAATTCAAACTGTGATGAGAAATATGTACGTTGATGACCTCATGAAATCAGTCTCTTCACCTGAATATCATATGATGCGTCGAAAGGGTTACGGCTTGAAGAAGTGGCAAAAAACAACCGGTGGTTGAATGGCCCCACATTCCTTTGGAAAGAAGAAGACTGCTGGCCCACAATGATTGAAGTCCCACAATTGAAGGACAGTGATGCTGAAGAAAGAAAGGAGAGTAGAATCTATGTTACCACAGTTGCACAAGATCCCTTGGATAGTTTGATCCATCACTACTCTTCCTGGTGGAAATTGAAGAGGGTATTTGCATGGCTTTTACGCTACAAGCAGTTTCTACGAAGCAAATTTTGTAAGAAGAAAGAAGATGCTGCCCCTAATGTCATCTGTTCTTCTGAAGAGACAGCACTTAGAATTGGAAACCTAATGGTAGTGGAGCTTCAGAAAGCCGAAGAGGAAATAATTCGACGGGTGCAGAAGTTGTCATTCCCGAGTGCGTACAGAGCACTTGCCAATATGTTGCCTGGTTCTAGTGAACGGCAGGTCAAAAGGGCCATACAGAAAGAGGGATCCTCAATTTTCAGGTTGAATCCGAAGTTGAGAAATGGTTTGTTGTCAGTGGGCGGGAGACTGGAGAATGCTCCGATAGATGAAGATTTGAAGCATCCGTTTATCCTTCCCAGTCACCATCATGTTACAGAGCTGCTTATCCAGTATCACCACAGCAAAGTGGGCCACCTTGGTCAAGAAAGCGTTCTCTCATCCCTTAGGGAAAGGTTCTGGATTGTGAAAGGACGTTCTGCAGTGCGCCGCACGTTGAAGAAATGTCTCGATTGCCAGAGGAGGAATGCGCCGACTGGAGAGCAGTTCATGGCCAAGTTGCCACAAGATAGAGTTACTCCACATGAACCTCCCTTCACATATGTCGGTGTGGACTATTGTGGGCCTATAGAGGTGAAGCAAGGAAGAAGTCGAGTTAAACGTTGGGGTTGCCTATTTACCTGTTTAACTGTCCGTGCCATACACGTGGAAGTCGCACACAGCCTGAATACAGACTCCATGATTAACGCACTGAGGAGATTCATTAACCTCCGAGGATACCCTAAAGAGATTCAAAGTGACTGTGGCTCGAACTTTACCAAAGCAGATAAGGAACTAAAGGATGCCGCTGATGAGTGGAATCAGCAAAAGATTAGTGGGTTTTGTGCTCAAAGAGGCATTGAATGGGTCTTTAATCCCCCTGGAGCGAGACACATGGGGGGCCCATGGGAGAGGATGATAAGGTCTGTACGCAAAATCCTGAGGGCTCTTTTGAAGGAACAGGTGGTTTGCGATGAAGTGCTGTCAACTGTTCTAACAGAAGCAACTAACATCTTGAACAGTAGGCCGTTAACGCGGAACAGTGGTGACCCGATGGATGAAGAACCCCTTACACCGAATCATCTCTTGCAGCTGCGACCATGCGTTAGCGTGCCTCCTGGTATCTTTGAAAAGGAGGATCTGCACTGCAGACGACAGTGGAGACAAGCACAATACTTAGCAAATCTATTCTGGAAACGGTGGATTAAAGAATATCTTCCCACTCTTCAAGAACGGAAGAAATGGAATGAACCGAAGGAAAACCTCAAAGTTGATGACCTTGTTTTACTTGCAGATGAGCATTATCCTAGAGGTCAATGGCCATTGGCGCGAGTTGTGGAGGTCTTCAAAGGCGAAGATGGATACGTGCGCTCTGCAAAGGTGATAACAAGCTGCACTGTCATGACGCGCGCAAAACGTCAAAGAGAAAGAGAAATCAAAGTGACAAGAACTGTTCTCACGCGACCAATCACCAAGTTGTGTCGTCTTGAAATGTCAAGCCCTTAAAACATTAAGTGACGTTGGAAACATTTCTTTCAAATGTGATGCATTTGACATGCCTGCTGGGTCTTATAAAGTTGCGCTTAACATGGATCGAACCTGGTCGATCACTTGGTCGTGAGTAGGCAACAATAAGTGGACACTCCACTTAGTGACATTCAAGCTGTGTTTTATCGATGAACAAAGGGTTGCGTTTTACCTATACGTACTATAGGACGTTTAAGTTAACAATGGTAGCTGTTTAGTATGTAAATGAAACTATTTCTAGAAAGTTCATTTAGGGGCCGGTGTAGCTACCATTGCGCACGTTGTGCGGACCTGTGTATTACGTAACGTGTTTGCTTCACGTGTTATGAAGCATGTGGTTGTTATTTGATTTGCGATCCGTCATGTTGTTTTTGAAGAACATTGGACATTTGTACTTGGAACGAAACAGTCGGTAAGGGTCGCATTCGTATAATTTCGCTCTTTTGGTTCCCGTACTTAGTTAGTTCCTTTTGATATCTGTAGAAAACCTGGACTAGATGAACCTAGATCGCTAAAATTGGGCTGATCGAAATGCTTGTCGCAGTACTTTAGCACGTGGATGTTTGGATTTACCAGTGGACTTATTAAAGTTAAACTAAAGGTTCTGAGTTTTCGACGTTTATTTACATGTAACATAATACGTAGCACCTGGGCTTCGTAACACTCCCCACTATTAGCTTGATAGATTTTTATCTCACGAGCACATGGCAAGAACAGAAACTTGATATCCCGTGGCACGTTGGTATTTGCCCGAATGGATATCGTAATCAATACAGACTACTGGAATTATAAACTTGTTGAGGAATAACCTCAACAATATGTAATGACAATAATTGATCATCGCAGTTATGTGCAAGACTTAAGTAGCTGTGAAATTAAACCTTGAGAAAAAAAAGGAAAAAAACTCAGGCATGAACAGGATTCGAACCCAAGACTTTTTGCAATACGGGAGCAGTGGGATACGAACTGAGAGCTTGTCAGATAATAAGTTAGTAATATACCCATAGATGAAGAAGAATGATGCAAATGAATATATAAAAGACCATATGTTTAAAATGCGGAGTAATATGTAATGACATTAATTAATTATCGCAGTTATGTACACACCTTAAGCAGCTGTAAAATTAAAGCTTGAAAAGGAAAAAGAAAAAAACTCAGGCCTGAACGGGATTCGAACTTGTGTCAGCTCCAGTTCCCAAGAAGCTATTACAGATGGCGGGTATTGAGGACTGCTACACTTCTGCCCGTGGACAGACTGCCACTCTTGGCAACTTTGCCAAGGCCTCAAATGGCCTCAAATGTTGCCTTGGCAAAGTTGCCAAGAGTGGCAGTCTGTCCACGGGCAGAAGTGTAGCAGTCCTCAATACCCTCCATCTGTAATAGCTTCTTGGGAACTGGAGCTGACACAATGCCCGTTCCTCTTGGAGCAGGGATGAGACGTACACGAACGGAGCCACATTTGCCAGTCACCTTGCAAGGTACAGTGTGGGGCTGACCGATCTTGTTTCCCCAGTAACCACGGCGCACAACAAAACTTAAGTAGCTGTGAAATTAAAGCTAGGAAAAAAAAGGAAAAACACTCAGGCATGAACGGGATTCGATCCCAAGACCTTTTGCAATACGGAAGCAGTGCGCTACAAACTGACAGCTGGTCAGATAATAAGTTCGTAATATACCCATAGATGAAACAAGAGGCTTCAAAAGCCTTCACTGGGTTGCCTTTGTGAACCCTTTGTACGCCAACGGCTCAATTTTTTGAAACTGTTTTGTCAATCCATTTTAGTTTGCAGTGTCAGTTGTGTTCAATAAGAGAAGTGTACAAGGAGTTAATCAAAGGCTCCTGTGAACAAACTCATGAATACATTCGGTGACACATGAGGAGAATTTTAGATTTCAGAACTCATTCAAATAATTTAATCAAGAAAGGCCTGTAGGACCTGTAGGGCTCTGCCATCTCGTGTTCCATTTACCAATTTAAAAAAATTGACAGCCAAGGCCTGCATACAGCTTCACCTTCTATATAGACAAGGGTATCTTTGAAAAAAAGAAAAGAAAATCGATTCAGTTTAAAAAAGAACAAAGAAAGGAAGTCAAGAATATCTTCACTGGGGATTGAACTCGAGCCATCTGCTCCACAGTCTGAAATGCTATCCATTACATCAGGGCATATTTTATACTTTATATGTTATAGATCTTTCGCTCGTACACTCTACTGATTGAAGCTGTAAAAATTATATCTCATTTTTCAACGTTCATGAAAGGTAGTCCGTCATTCCCGAGGCTTTATCTGGAAACCGATATTTAAAATGGAGATGCCGTTGTAGAATTGACAAATTTGTGGTAAACATTGACGAACGTGTTTTATTTTATGGGGAAAGTGAAATCTGAAATGTGACACGACAGCACAAACCCAGCCGTGAATACTTGGCATCTTCCCTCCCTCTGACCCGTTTTGGAGGTTCAACATTTTTTTTGAAAGCGTGAAGTTCACCAGAAATAGATAAGTTCCTTAAATTGGTAGCTATGTGCCGGTTTCGGTGTTGTCGCAAACAATGATTTTGAAATTCAGTGAAGCTGCATACCACCGGACTGTTTTTGCTCCAGTTGATTATATATCGGGTTTTGTAGTTTTTGTACAGTACAGAGGATCCAACGCTATAAATATAAATGAACACTTTATGAGAATGCTTCCCCCGATGTTTTCGATTTGATCGCTTTTAAAAGTCAAGTTAAGACGAAGTATCGTATTTTGACGTGCGTAACCAGCTTGTTATCTCGGATTCAAAATAATACATGTCACAGTGAGCCACACTCTTGCTTTCCAAACTTCACGTATGGATCGACTCATGAACTCGATGGACGTGGTCTGCTGAGCGTGAACCAATTCTTAAAAATAAGCTCTACATTTCCAACAGAAAAGATGTGAATCCTCTCACCGAGGGAATCGCTAACACCACAGACCTCAACGTTTAAAGAAGAAAACACTCTCCAGCACGTAAGCACATCCAGGAATAGCAAACATAGACACTAATAAAGTCATTTAGTGAATAAATCGAGTTAACAGCTCGAAAAGAGAGCAGCTCTGCACAAGAAAAACACTTAGGCGAATGGTGTCCATATGAAACTCTTCACATTCTCTTCGCCGTCGTGCTTACTTCAATCAGGTTGTTATAACGATGTTCATGCCGAGCCAATCACACAGCGGCGGCGTCTTTGCTAACCCTTGTATAGGCAATATTGCGCAAGAATTGCAATTTCTCACGGAGAAAAAAAATATAGCAACCCCATTTTAATACTGGATTGCCATGGCAACCCAGTAAAAAAAGGAAAAAACTCTAGCATAAACGGGATTCGAACCCAGGACTTCTTGCAATACGGGAGTAGTGCTCTACGAACACAGAGCTGCTTAGATAATAAGTTCGTAATACACCTGTAGATGTAGAAGAATGATGGAAATATGAATATATAAAAGACCATATATTTGAGATAAGGAGTAATATGTAATGACATTAATTGATTATCACAGTTATGAACAGAACTTAAGCAGCTGTGAAATTAAAGATTAAAAAAAAAATTACTCCTGATATATACCCATATATATACCCATATACCCATATATATACCCTAATATACCCATAGATAAAGAAGAATGATGCAAATGAATATATAAAAGACCATAGGTTTAAAATGCGGAGTAATATGTTATGACATTAATTAATTATCGCAGCTTTGTACACACCTTAAGCAGCTGTAAAATTAAAGCCTAAAAAAAGATCATGCCTGAACGGAATTCGAACCCTAGACCTTTGCGATACCGAAGCAGTGCTTCATCAACTGAGAGCTGGTCATATTTCGAGTTCGTAATAAGCCCGTAGATGCAGACTAATTATGCAAGTAATTAAATGAAAGACCATATATTTTATCTGCCAAGTAATATGTAATGACATTAATTGATCATCCCAGTTATGTACACAACAAAGACCATATGTTTAAAATGCGGAGTAATATGTTATGACATTAATTAATTATCGCAGCTTTGTACACACCTAAAGCAGCTGTAAAGTTAAAGCCTAAAAAAAGATCATGCCTGAACGGGATTTGAACCCACGACCTTTGCGATACCGGAGCAGTGCTCTACGAACTGAGAGATGGTCATATTGTGAGTTTGTAATATACCCGTAGATGGAGAAGAAGGTGCAAATGAATATATAAAAGACCATATATTTAAACTGCGAAGTAATATGTAAAAAGAATAGTTGATCATCGCAGTTTTCTTAAAAAACATAAGTAGGTGCAAAATTAAAGCGTGAAAAAAAAAAAAAAATGCCCGAACGGGATTTGAACACACGACCTTTGCGATAGCGAAGCAGTGCTCCACAAACCAAGAGCTGGTCATATTGTGAGTTTGTAATATACCCGTAGATGGAGAAGAATGATCCAAATGAATATATAAAAGACCATATATTTGAACTGCGAGGAAATATGTAATAACAATAATTGATCATCCCAGTTATGTACAAGACTTAAGTAGCTGTGAAATTAAAGCTTGGAAAAAAAGGAAAAAAACTCAGGCATGAAAGGGAATCGAAGCTAAGAGTTTTTGCAATACGGGAGCAGTGCGCTACGAACTGAGAGGTGGTCAGATAATAAGCTCGTAATATACCCATAGATGAAGAAGAATGATGCAAATGAATATATAAAAGACCATATGTTTAAAATGCGGAGTAATATGTAATGACATTAAATAATTATCACAGTTATGTAAAAAACTTAAGCAGCTGTGAAATTAAAGCTTGAAAAAATTTTTTGCCTAAACGGGATTCGAACCCACGACCTTTGCAATAGCGGAGCAGTGCTCTACGAACTGAGAGCTGGTCATATTATGACTTCGTAATATACTCGTAGATGGAGAAGAGGATGCAAGCGAATATATAAGAGACCATATATTTGAACTGCAAAGAAATATGTAATTTCTATAATTGGTCATCGCAGTTATGTACAAAACTTAAGTAGATTAAAATTTAAGCATAAAAAAGAAAAAGAAAGAAGAGTTCGAGAAGATAACTAAGAAGATAACTACAGTTTTAATGTTACAGGATGGTGAAAATTTTATGTTAATCACTAATCTGTGTAATGAGGACTGATTTCATGAACCTTAGTACTACGTGAGCAGTCTGCCCAAGAAACAGCTGCTTAGAGCAAATATCTTTACAGGCAAAATTCATTACCAGTGCGAATTACAATCAATCTGATTGATAACGTGGATATTGCCCTGTCAAGATACTACAAATCTGGAATGTTTCAGAATTTCAAAGATTCTGCAGGCCGAGATATGATAGAATACCGTTCATTTCAACTGTACAGGCACTTGTATGGAGTGCGCATGCGTAGAAACAAAAAGTTCTTTCCTTAAATCAGATGGAAATCGAATCGTGACAATCAAAATTTTCTTCGTTAACTAAACCTTATAGTATACCCTACTAGTACATATAGATAAAACATTGAAAATGATTCGCGAAATCAGCACCCTAGATGACGGTCCTCCTGCCCATACAAGCTCTTATATGGTGTTTTGACAAAAATCTGTAAGGCTGAGTTTCTTGACACCCAGCTGCTGGTATTGTATCTCGGCTTCACAAATGACTACAGTCGTGGCATAAAACAAGTTTTAAACTACATTTTTAATGTTAATGGATGGTGAAAATTGTATGTTAATCACTAATCTGTGTAACGAGGACTGATTTCATGAACCTTAGTACTACGTGAGCACTCTGCCCAAGAAACAGCTGCTTAGAGCAAATATCTTTACAGGCAAAATTCAATACCAGTGCGAATTACAATCAATCTGAATGATAACGTGGATATTGCCCTGTCAAGATACTACAAATCTGGAATGTTTCAGAATTTCAAAGATTCTGCAGGCCGAGATATGATAGAATACCGTTCATTTCAACTGTACAGGCACTTGTATGGAGTGCGCATGCGTAGAAACAAAAAGTTCTTTCCTTAAATCAGATGGAAATCGAATCGTGGCAATCAAAATTTTCTTCGTTAGCTAAACCTTATAGTATACCCTACTAGTACATATAGATAAAACATTGAAAATGATTCGCGAAATCAGCACCCTAGATGACGGTCCTCCTGCCCATACAAGCTCTTATATGGTGTTTTGACAAAAATCTGTAAGGCTGAGTTTCTTGACACCCAGCTGCTGGTATTGTATCTCGGCTTCACAAATGACTACAATCGTGGCATAAAACAAGTTTTAAACTACATTTTTAATGTTACAGGATGGTGAAAATTGTATGTTAATCACTAATCTGTGTAACGAGGACTGATTTCCTGAACCTTAGTACTACGTGAGCACTCTGCCCAAGAAACAGCTGCTTAGGGCAAATATCTTTACAGAGAAAATTCAATACCAGTGCGAATTACAATCAATCTGATTGATAACGTCGATATTGCCCTGTCAAGATACTACAAATCTGGAATGTTTCAGAATTTCAAAGATTCTGCAGGCCGAGATATGATAGAATACCGTTCATTTCAACTGTACAGGCACTTGTATGGAATGCGCATACGTAGAAAGAAAAAGTTCTTTCCTTAAATCAGATGGAAATCGAATCGTGGCAATCAAAATTTTCTTCGTTAACTAAACCTTATAGTATACCCTACTAGTACATATAGATAAAACATGGAAAATGAGTCGCGAAAATAGCACCCTACATGACGGTCCTCCTGCCCATACAAGCTCTTATATGGTGTTTTGACAAAAATCTGTAAGGCTGAGTTTCTTGACACAAAGCTGCTGGTATTGTATCTCGGCTTCACAAATGACTACAATCGTGGCATAAAACAAGTTTTAAACTACATTTTTAATGTTACATGATGGTGAAAATAGTATGTTAACCACTAACCTGTGTAACGAGGACTGATTTAATGAACCTTAGTACTACGTGAGCAGTCTGCCCAAGAAACAGCTGCTTAAAGCAAATATCTTTACAGGCAAAATTCAATACCAGTGCGAATTACAATCAATCTGATTGATAACGTGGATATTGCCCTGTCAAGATACTACAAATCTGGAATGTTTCAGAATTTCAAAGATTCTGCAGGCCGAGATATGATAGAATACCGTTCATTTGAACTGTACAGGCACTTGTATGGAGTGCGCATGCGTAGAAACAAAAAGTTCTTTCCTTAAATCAGATGGAAATCGAATCGTGGCAATCAAAATTTTCTTCGTTAACTAAACCTTATAGCATACCCTACTAGTACATATAGATAAAACATTGAAAATGAGTCGCGAAAATAGCACCCTACATGACGGTCCTCCTGCCCATACAAGCTCTTATATGGTGTTTTGACAAAAATCTGTAAAGCTGAGTTTCTTGACACAAAGCTGCTGGTATTGTATCTCGGCTTCACAAATGACTACAATCGTGGCATAAAACAAGTTTTAAACTACATTTTTAATGTTACATGATGGTGAAAATAGTATGTTAATCACTAACCTGTGTAACGAGGACTGATTTAATGAACCTTAGTACTACGTGAGCAGTCTGCCCAAGAAACAGCTGCTTAAAGCAAATATCTTTACAGGCAAAATTCAATACCAGTGCGAATTACAATCAATCTGATTGATAACGTGGATATTGCCCTGTCAAGATACTACAAATCTGGAATGTTTCAGAATTTCAAAGATTCTGCAGGCCGAGATATGATAGAATACTGTTACTTTCAACTGTACAGGCACTTGTATGGAGTGCGCATGCGTAGAAACAAAAAGTTCTTTCCGTAAATCAGATGGAAATCGAATCGTGGCAATCAAAATTTTCTTCGTTAACTAAACCTTATAGTATACCCTACTAGTACATATAGATAAAACATTAAAAATGATTCGCGAAATCAGCACCCTAGATGACGGTCCTCCTGCCCATACAAGCTCTTATATGGTGTTTTGACAAAAATCTGTAAGGCTGAGTTTCTTGACACCCAGCTGCTGGTATTGTATCTCGGCTTCACAAATGACTACAATCGTGGCATAAAAGAAGTTTTAAACTACATTTTTAATGTTAAAGGATGGTGAAAATTGTATGTTAATCACTAATCTGTGTAACGAGGACTGATTTCATGAACCTTAGTACTACGTGAGCACTTTGCCCAAGAAACAGCTGCTTAGAGCAAATATCTTTACAGGCAAAATTCAATACCAGTGCGAATTACAATCAATCTGATTGATAACGTGGATATTGCCCTTTTAAGATACTACAAATCTGGAATGTTTCAGAATTTCAAAGATTCTGCAGGCCGAGATATGATAGAATACCGTTCATTTCAACTGTACAGGCACTTGTATGGAGTGCGCATGCGTAGAAACAAAAAGTTCTTTCCTTAAATCAGATGGAAATCGAATCGTGACAATAAAAATTTTCTTCGTTAAATAAACCTTATAGTATACCCTACTAGTACATATAGATAAAACATTAAAAATGATTCGCGAAATCAGCACCCTAGATGACGGTCCTCCTGCCCATACAAGCTCTTATATGGTGTTTTGACAAAAATCTGTAAGGCTGAGTTTCTTGACACCCAGCTGCTGGTATTGTATCTCGGCTTCACAAATGACTACAATCGTGGCATAAAACAAGTTTTAAACTACATTTTTAATGTTACAGGATGGTGAAAATTGTATGTTAATAACTAATCTGTGTAACGAGGACTGATTTCCTGAACCTTAGTACTACGTGAGCAGTCTGCCCAAGAAACAGCTGCTTAGAGCAAATATCTTTACAGGCAAAATTCAATACCAGTGCGAATTACAATCAATCTGATTGATAACGTGGATATTGCCCTGTCAAGATACTACAAATCTGGAATGTTTCAGAATTTCAAAGATTCTGCAGGCCGAGATATGATAGAATACCGTTAATTTCAACTGTACAGGCACTTGTATGGAGTGCGCATGCGTAGAAACAAAAAGTTCTTTCCTTAAATCAGATGGAAATCGAATCGTGGCAATCAAAATTTTCTTCGTTAACTAAACCTTATAGTATACCCTACTAGTACATATAGATAAAACATTGAAAATGATTCGCGAAATCAGCACCCTAGATGACGGTCCTCCTGCCCATACAAGCTCTTATATGGTGTTTTGACAAAAATCTGTAAGGCTGAGTTTCTTGACACCCAGCTGCTGGTATTGTATCTCGGCTTCACAAATGACTACAATCGTGGCATAAAAGAAGTTTTAAACTACATTTTTAATGTTAAAGGATGGTGAAAATTGTATGTTAATCACTAATCTGTGTAACGAGGACTGATTTCATGAACCTTAGTACTACGTGAGCACTCTGCCCAAGAAACAGCTGCTTAGAGCAAATATCTTTACAGGCAAAATTCAATACCAGTGCGAATTACAATCAATCTGATTGATAACGTGGATATTGCCCTGTCAAGATACTACAAATCTGGAATGTTTCAGAATTTCAAAGATTCTGCAGGCCGAGATATGATAGAATACCGTTCATTTCAACTGTACAGGCACTTGTATGGAGTGCGCATGCGTAGAAACAAAAAGTTCTTTCCTTAAATCAGATGGAAATCGAATCGTGGCAATAAAAATTTTCTTCGTTAACTAAACCTTATAGTATACCCTACTAGTACATATAGATAAAACATCAAAAATGATTCGCGAAATCAGCACCCTAAATGACGGTCCTCCTTCCCATACAAGCTCTTATATGGTGTTTTGACAAAAATCTGTAAGGCTGAGTTTCTTGACACCCAGCTGCTGGTATTGTATCTCGGCTTCACAAATGACTACAATCGTGGCATAAAACAAGTTTTAAACTACATTTTTAATGTTACAGGATGGTGAAAATTGTATGTTAATCACTAATCTGTGTAACGAGGACTGATTTCATGAACCTTAGTACTACGTGAGCAGTCTGCCCAAGAAACAGCTGCTAAGAGAAAATATCTTTACAGGCAAAATTCAATACCAGTGCGAATTACAATCAATCTGATTGATAACGTGGATATTGCCCTGTCAAGATACTACATATCTGGAATGTTTCAGAATTTCAAAGATTCTGCAGGCCGAGATATGATAGAATACCGTTCATTTCAACTGTACAGGCACTTGTATGGAGTGCGCATGCGTAGAAACAAAAAGTTCTTTCCTTAAATCAGATGGAAATGGAATCGTGGCAATCAAAATTTTCTTCGTTAACTAAACCTTATAGTATACCCTACTAGTACATATAGGTAAAACACTGAAAATGATTCGCGAAATCAGCACCCTAGATGACGGTCCTCCTGCCCATACAAGCTCTTATATGGTGTTTTGACAAAAATCTGTAAGGCTGAGTTTCTTGACACCCAGCTGCTGGTATTGTATCTCGGCTTCACAAATGACTACAATCGTGGCATAAAACAAGTTTTAAACTACATTTTTAATGTTACAGGATGGTGAAAATTGTATGTTAATCACTAATCTGTGTAACGAGGACTGATTTCCTAAACCTTAGTACTACGTGAGCAGTCTGCCCAAGAAACAGCTGCTTAGAGCAATTATATTTACAGGTAAAATTCAATACCAGTGCGAATTACAATCAATCTGATTGATAACGTGGATATTGCCCTGTCAAGATACTACAAATCTGGAATGTTTCAGAATTTCAAAGATTCTGCAGGCCGAGATATGATAGAATACCGTTCATTTAAACTGTACAGGCACTTGTATGGAGTGCGCATGCGTAGAAACAAAAAGTTCTTTCCTTAAATCAGATGGAAATCGAATCGTGGCAATCAAAATTTTCTTCGTTAACTAAACCTTATAGTATACCCTACTAGTACATATAGATAAAACATTGAAAATGATTCGCGAAATCAGCACCCTAGATGACGGTCCTCCTGCCCATACAAGCTCTTATATGGCGTTTTGACAAAAATCTGTAAGGCTGAGTTTCTTGACACCCAGCTGCTGGTATTGTATCTCGGCTTCACAAATGACTACAGTCGTGGCATAAAACAAGTTTTAAACTACATTTTTAATGTTACAGGATGGTGAAAATTGTATGTTAATCACTAATCTGTGTAACGAGGACTGATTTCATGAACCTTAGTACTACGTGAGCACTCTGCCTAAGAAACAGCTGCTTAGAGCAAATATCTTTACAGGCAAAATTCAATACCAGTGCGAATTACAATCAATCTGATTGATAACGTGGATATTGCCCTGTCATGATACTATATATCTGGAATATTTCAGAATTTCAAAGATTCTGCAGGCCGAGATATGATAGAATACCGTTCATTTGAACTGTACAGGCACTTATATGGAGTGCGCATGCGTAGAAACAAAAAGTTATTTCCTTAAATCAGATGGAAATCGAATCGTGGCAATCAAAATTTTCTTCGTTAACTAAACCTTATAGTATACCCTACTAGTACATATAGATAAAACATTGAAAATGATTCGCGAAATCAGCACCCTAGATGACGGTCCTCCTGCCCATACAAGCTCTTATATGGTGTTTTGACAAAAATCTGTAAGGCTGAGTTTCTTGACACCCAGCTGCTGGTATTGTATCTCGGCTTCACAAATTACTACAATCGTGGCATAAAAAGGGTTTTAAACTACATTTTTAATGTTACAGGATGGTGAAAATTGTATGTTAATTACTAATCTGTGTAACGAGGACTGATTTCATGAACCTTAGTACTACGTGAGCACTCTGCCCAAGAAACAGCTGCTTAGAGCAAATATCTTTACAGGCAAAATTCAATACCAGTGCGAATTACAATCAATCTGATTGATAACGTGGATATTGCCCTGTCAAGATACTACAAATCTGGAATGTTTCAGAATTTCAAAGATTCTGCAGGCCGAGATATGATAGAATACCGTTCATTTCAACTGTACAGGCACTTGTATGGAATGCGCATACGTAGAAACAAAAAGCTCTTTCCTTAAATCAGATGGAAATCGAATCGTGGCAATCAAAATTTTCTTCGTTAACTAAACCTTATAGTATACCCTACTAGTACATATAGATAAAACATTGAAAATGATTCGCGAAATCAGCACCCTAGATGACGGTCCTCCTGCCCATACAAGCTCTTATATGGTGTTTTGACAAAAATCTGTAAGGCTGAGTTTCTTGACACCCAGCTGCTGGTATTGTATCACGGCTTCACAAATGACTACAGTCGTGGCATAAAAGAAGTTTTAAACTACATTTTTAATGTTACAGGATGGTGAAAATTGTATGTTAATTACTAATCTGTGTAACGAGGACTGATTTCATGAACCTTAGTACTACGTGAGCACTCTGCCCAAGAAACAGCTGCTTAGAGCAAATATCTTTACAGGCAAAATTCAATACCAGTGCGAATTACAATCAATCTGATTGATAACGTGGATATTGCCCTGTCAAGATACTACAAATCTGGAATGTTTCAGAATTTCAAAGATTCTGCAGGCCGAGATATGATAGAATACCGTTCATTTCAACTGTACAGGCACTTGTATGGAGTGCGCATGCGTAGAAACAAAAAGTTCTTTCCTTAAATCAGATGGAAATCGAATCGTGGCAATCAAAATTTTCTTCGTTAACTAAACCTTATAGTATACCCTACTAGTACATATAGATAAAACATTGAAAATGATTCGCGAAATCAGCACCCTAGATGACGGTCCTCCTGCCCATACAAGCTCTTATATGGTGTTTTGACAAAAATCTGTAAGGCTGAGTTTCTTGACACCCAGCTGCTGGTATTGTATCTCGGCTTCACAAATGACTACAGTCGTGGCATAAAACAAGTTTTAAACTACATTTTTAATGTTAATGGATGGTGAAAATTGTATGTTAATCACTAATCTGTGTAACGAGGACTGATTTCATGAACCTTAGTACTACGTGAGCACTCTGCCCAAGAAACAGCTGCTTAGAGCAAATATCTTTACAGGCAAAATTCAATACCAGTGCGAATTACAATCAATCTGATTGATAACGTGGATATTGCCCTGTCAAGATACTACAAATCTGGAATGTTTCAGAATTTCAAAGATTCTGCAGGCCGAGATATGATAGAATACCGTTCATTTGAACTGTACAGGCACTTGTATGGAGTGCGCATGCGTAGAAACAAAAAGTTCTTTCCTTAAATCAGATGGAAATCGAATCGTGGATATCAAAATTTTCTTCGTTAACTAAACCTTATAGTATACCGTACTAGTACATATAGATAAAACATTGAAAATGATTCGCGAAATCAGCACCCTAGATGACGGTCCTCCTGCCCATACAAGCTCTTATATGGTGTTTTGACAAAAATCTGTAAGGCTGAGTTTCTTGACACCCAGCTGCTGGTATTGTATCTCGGCTTCACAAATGACTACAGTCGTGGCATAAAACAAGTTTTAAACTACATTTTTAATGTTACAGGATGGTAAAAATTGTATGTTAATCACTAATCTGTGTAACGAGGACTGATTTCATGAACCTTAGTACTACGTGAGCACTCTGCCCAAGAAACAGCTGCTTAGAGCAAATATCTTTACAGGCAAAATTCAATACCAGTGCGAATTACAATCAATCTGATTGATAACGTGGATATTGCCCTGTCAAGATACTACATATCTGGAATGTTTCAGAATTTCAAAGATTCTGCAGGCCGAGATATGATAGAATACCGTTCATTTCAACTGTAAAGGCACTTGTATGGAGTGCGCATGCGTAGAAAGAAAAAGTTCTTTCCTTAAATCAGATGGAAATCGAATCGTGGCAATCAAAATTTTCTTCGTTAACTAAACCTTATAGTATATTAATCTGTGTAACGAGGACTGATTTCATGCACCTTAGTACTACGTGAGCACTCTGCCCTAGAAACAGCTGCCTAGAGCAAATATCTTTACAGGCAAAATTCAATACCAGTGCGAATTACAATCAATCTGATTGATAACGTGGATATTGCCCTGTCAAGATATTACAAATCTGGAATGTTTCAGAATTTCAAAGATTCTGCAGGCCGAGATATGATAGAATACCGTTCATTTCAACTGTACAGGCACTTGTATGGAGTGCGCATGCGTAGAAACAAAAAGTTCTTTCCTTAAATCAGATGGAAATCTAATCGTGGGAATGAAAATTTTCTTCGTTAACTAAACCTTATAGTATACCCTACTAGTACATATAGATAAAACATTGAAAATGATTCGCGAAATCAGCACCCTAGATGACGGTCCTCCTGCCCATACAAGCTCTTATATGGTGTTTTGACAAAAATCTGTAAGGCTGAGTTTCTTGACACCCAGCTGCTGGTATTGTATCTCGGCTTCACAAATGACTACAATCGTGGCATAAAAAGGGTTTTAAACTACATTTTTAATGTTACAGGATGGTGAAAATTGTATGTTAATCACTAATCTGTGTAACGAGGACTGATTTCATGAACCTTAGTACTACGTGAGCACTCTGCCCAAGAAACAGCTGCTTAGAGCAAATATCTTTACAGGCAAAATTCAATACCAGTGCGAATTACAATCAATCTGATTGATAACGTGGATATTGCCCTGTCAAGATACTACAAATCTGGAATGTTTCAGAATTTCAAAGATATTTCAGGCCAAGATAGGATAGAATACCGTTCATTTCAACTGTACAGGCACTTGTATGGAGTGCGCATACGTAGAAACAAAAAGTTCTTTCCTTAAATAAGATGGAAATCAAATCGTGGCAATCAAAATTTTCTTCGTTAACTAAACCTTAAAGTATACCCTACTTGTACATATAGATAAAACATTGAAAATGATTCGCGAAATCAGCACCCTAGATGACGGTCCTCCTGCCCATACAAGCTCTTATATGGTGTTTTGACAAAAATCTGGAATGCTGGGTTTCTTGACACCCAGCTGCTGGTATTGTATCTCGGCTTCACAAATGACTATAATCGTGGCATAAAACAAGTTTTAAACTACATTTTTAATGTTACATGATGGTGAAAATAGTATGTTAATCACTAACCTGTGTAACGAGGACTGATTTCATGAACCTTAGTACTACGTGAGCACTCTGCCCAAGAAACAGCTGCTTAGAGCAAATATCTTTACAGGCAAAATTCAATACCAGTGCGAATTACAATCAATCTGATTGATATCGTGGATATTGCACTGTCAAGATACTACAAATCTGGAATGTTTCAGAATTTCAAAGATTCTGCAGGCCGAGATATGATAGGATACCGTTCATTTCAACTGTACAGGCACTTGTATGGAGTGCGCATGCGTAGAAACAAAAAGTTCTTTCCTTAAATCAGATGGAAATCGAATCGTGGCAATCAAAATTTTCTTCGTAAACTAAACCTTATAGTATACCCTACTAGTACATATAGATAAAACATTGAAAATGATTCGCGAAATCAGCACCCTAGAGGACGGTCCTCCTGCACATACAAGCTCTTAAATGGTGTTTTGACAAAAATCTGTAAGGCTGAGTTTCTTGACACCCAGCTGCTGGTATTGTATCTCGGCTTCACAAATGACTACAATCGTGGCATAAAACAAGTTTTAAACTACATTTTTAATGTTAATGAATGGTGAAAATTGTATGTTAATCACTAATCTGTGTAACGAGGACTGATTTCATGAACCTTAGTACTACGTGAGCACTCTGCCCAAGAAACAGCTGCTAAGAGCAAATATCTTTACAGGCAAAATTCAATACCAGTGCGAATTACAATCAATCTGATTGATAACGTGGATATTGCCCTGTCAAGATACTACAAATCTGGAATGTTTCAGAATTTCAAAGATTCTGCAGGCCGAGATATGATAGAATACCGTTCATTTCAATTGTACAGGACCTTGTATGGAGTGCGCATACGTAGAAACAAAAAGTTCTTTCCTTAAATCAGATGGAAATCGAATCGTGGCAATCAAAATTTTCTTCGTTAACTAAACCTTATAGTATACCCTACTAGTACATATAGATAAAACATTGAAAATGATTCGCGAAATCAGCACCCTAGATGACGGTCCTCCTGCACATGCAAGCTCTTATATGGTGTTTTGACAAAGATCTGTAAGGCTGAGTTTCTTGACACCCAGCTGCTGGTATTGTATCTCGGCTTCACAAATGACTACAATCGTGGCATAAAACAAGTTTTAAACTACATTTTTAATGTTACAGGATGGTGAAAATTGTATGTTAATCACTAATCTGTGTAACGAGGACTGATTTCATGAACCTTAGTACTACGTGAGAACTCTGCCCAAGAAACAGCTGCTAAGAGCAAATATCTTTACAGGCAAAATTCAATACCAGTGCGAATTACAATCAATCTGATTGATAACGTGGATATTGCCCTGTCAAGATACTACAAATCTGGAATGTTTCAGAATTTCAAAGATTCTGCAGGCCGAGATATGATAGAATACCGTTCATTTGAACTGTACAGGCACTTGTATGGAGTGCGCATGCGTAGAAACAAAAAGTTCTTTCCTTAAATCAGATGGAAATCGAATCGTGGCAATCAAAATTTTCTTCGTTAACTAAACCTTATAGTATACCCTACTAGTACATATAGATAAAACATTGAAAATGATTCGCGAAATCAGCACCCTAGATGACGGTCCTCCTGCCCATACAAGCTCTTATATGGTGTTTTGACAAAAATCTGTAAGGCTGAGTTTCTTGACACCCAGCTGCTGGTATTGTATCTCGGCTTTACAAATGACTACAGTCGTGGCATAAAACAAGTTTTAAACTACATTTTTAATGGTTATGGATGGTGAAAATTGTATGTTAATCACTAATCTGTGTAACGAGGACTGATTTCATGAACCTTAGTACTACGTGAGCACTCTGCCCAAGAAACAGCTGCTTAGAGCAAATATCTTTACAGGCAAAATTCAATACCAGTGCGAATTACAATCAATCTGATTGATAACGTGGATATTGCCCTGTCAAGATACTACAAATCTGGAATGTTTCAGAATTTCAAAGATATTTCAGGCCAAGATAGGATAGAATACCGTTCATTTCAACTGTACAGGCACTTGTATGGAGTGCGCATACGTAGAAAAAAAAAGTTCTTTTATTAAATAAGATGGAAATCGAATCGTGGCAATCAAAATTTTCTTCGTTAACTAAACCTTATAGTATACCCTACTAGTACATATAGATAAAACATTGAAAATGATTCGCGAAATCAGCACCCTAGATGACGGTCCTCCTGCCCATACAAGCTCTTATATGGTGTTTTGACAAAAATCTGTAAGGCTGGGTTTCTTGACACCCAGCTGCTGGTATTGTATCTCGGCTTCACAATTGACTATAATCGTGGCATAAAACAAGTTTTAAACTACATTTTTAATGTTACATGATGGTGAAAATTGTATGTTAATCACTAACCTGTGTAACGAGGACTGATTTCATGAACCTTAGTACTACGTGAGCACTCTGCCCAAGAAACAGCTGCTTAGAGCAAATATCTTTACAGGCAAAATTCAATACCAGTGCGAATTACAATCAATCTGATTGATAACGTGGATATTGCCCTGTCAAGATACTACAAATCTGGAATGTTTCAGAATTTCAAAGATTCTGCAGGCCGAGATATGATAGAATACCATTCATTTAAACTGTACAGGCACTTGTATGGAGTGCGCATGCGTAGAAACAAAAAGTTCTTTCCTTAAATCAGATGGAAATCGAATCGTGGCAATCAAAATTTTCTTCGTTAACTAAACCTTATAGTATACCCTACTAGTACATATAGATAAAACATTGAAAATGATTCGCGAAATCAGCACCCTAGATGACGGTCCTCCTGCCCATACAAGCTCTTATATGGCGTTTTGACAAAAATCTGTAAGGCTGAGTTTCTTGACACCCAGCTGCTGGTATTGTATCTCGGCTTCACAAATGACTACAGTCGTGGCATAAAACAAGTTTTAAACTACATTTTTAATGTTACAGGATGGTGAAAATTGTATGTTAATCACTAATCTGTGTAACGAGGACTGATTTCATGAACCTTAGTACTACGTGAGCACTCTGCCTAAGAAACAGCTGCTTAGAGCAAATATCTTTACAGGCAAAATTCAATACCAGTGCGAATTACAATCAATCTGATTGATAACGTGGATATTGCCCTGTCATGATACTATATATCTGGAATGTTTCAGAATTTCAAAGATTCTGCAGGCCGAGATATGATAGAATACCGTTCATTTGAACTGTACAGGCACTTATATGGAGTGCGCATGCGTAGAAACAAAAAGTTATTTCCTTAAATCAGATGGAAATCGAATCGTGGCAATCAAAATTTTCTTCGTTAACTAAACCTTATAGTATACCCTACTAGTACATATAGATAAAACATTGAAAATGATTCGCGAAATCAGCACCCTAGATGACGGTCCTCCTGCCCATACAAGCTCTTATATGGTGTTTTGACAAAAATCTGTAAGGCTGAGTTTCTTGACACCCAGCTGCTGGTATTGTATCTCGGCTTCACAAATTACTACAATCGTGGCATAAAAAGGGTTTTAAACTACATTTTTAATGTTACAGGATGGTGAAAATTGTATGTTAATCACTAATCTGTGTAACGAGGACTGATTTCATGAACCTTAGTACTACGTGAGCACTCTGCCCAAGAAACAGCTGCTTAGAGCAAATATCTTTACAGGCAAAATTCAATACCAGTGCGAATTACAATCAATCTGATTGATAACGTGGATATTGCCCTGTCAAGATACTACAAATCTGGAATGTTTCAGAATTTCAAAGATTCTGCAGGCCGAGATATGATAGAATACCGTTCATTTCAACTGTACAGGCACTTGTATGGAATGCGCATACGTAGAAACAAAAAGCTCTTTCCTTAAATCAGATGGAAATCGAATCGTGGCAATCAAAATTTTCTTCGTTAACTAAACCTTATAGTATACCCTACTAGTACATATAGATAAAACATTGAAAATGATTCGCGAAATCAGCACCCTAGATGACGGTCCTCCTGCCCATACAAGCTCTTATATGGTGTTTTGACAAAAATCTGTAAGGCTGAGTTTCTTGACACCCAGCTGCTGGTATTGTATCACGGCTTCACAAATGACTACAGTCGTGGCATAAAAGAAGTTTTAAACTACATTTTTAATGTTACAGGATGGTGAAAATTGTATGTTAATTACTAATCTGTGTAACGAGGACTGATTTCATGAACCTTAGTACTACGTGAGCACTCTGCCCAAGAAACAGCTGCTTAGAGCAAATATCTTTACAGGCAAAATTCAATACCAGTGCGAATTACAATCAATCTGATTGATAACGTGGATATTGCCCTGTCAAGATACTACAAATCTGGAATGTTTCAGAATTTCAAAGATTCTGCAGGCCGAGATATGATAGAATACCGTTCATTTCAACTGTACAGGCACTTGTATGGAGTGCGCATGCGTAGAAACAAAAAGTTCTTTCCTTAAATCAGATGGAAATCGAATCGTGGCAATCAAAATTTTCTTCGTTAACTAAACCTTATAGTATACCCTACTAGTACATATAGATAAAACATTGAAAATGATTCGCGAAATCAGCACCCTAGATGACGGTCCTCCTGCCCATACAAGCTCTTATATGGTGTTTTGACAAAAATCTGTAAGGCTGAGTTTCTTGACACCCAGCTGCTGGTATTGTATCTCGGCTTCACAAATGACTACAGTCGTGGCATAAAACAAGTTTTAAACTACATTTTTAATGTTAATGGATGGTGAAAATTGTATGTTAATCACTAATCTGTGTAACGAGGACTGATTTCATGAACCTTAGTACTACGTGAGCACTCTGCCCAAGAAACAGCTGCTTAGAGCAAATATCTTTACAGGCAAAATTCAATACCAGTGCGAATTACAATCAATCTGATTGATAACGTGGATATTGCCCTGTCAAGATACTACAAATCTGGAATGTTTCAGAATTTCAAAGATTCTGCAGGCCGAGATATGATAGAATACCGTTTATTTGAACTGTACAGGCACTTGTATGGAGTGCGCATGCGTAGAAACAAAAAGTTCTTTCCTTAAATCAGATGGAAATCGAATCGTGGATATCAAAATTTTCTTCGTTAACTAAACCTTATAGTATACCGTACTAGTACATATAGATAAAACATTGAAAATGATTCGCGAAATCAGCACCCTAGATGACGGTCCTCCTGCCCATACAAGCTCTTATATGGTGTTTTGACAAAAATCTGTAAGGCTGAGTTTCTTGACACCCAGCTGCTGGTATTGTATCTCGGCTTCACAAATGACTACAGTCGTGGCATAAAACAAGTTTTAAACTACATTTTTAATGTTACAGGATGGTAAAAATTGTATGTTAATCACTAATCTGTGTAACGAGGACTGATTTCATGAACCTTAGTACTACGTGAGCACTCTGCCCAAGAAACAGCTGCTTAGAGCAAATATCTTTACAGGCAAAATTCAATACCAGTGCGAATTACAATCAATCTGATTGATAACGTGGATATTGCCCTGTCAAGATACTACATATCTGGAATGTTTCAGAATTTCAAAGATTCTGCAGGCCGAGATATGATAGAATACCGTTCATTTCAACTGTAAAGGCACTTGTATGGAGTGCGCATGCGTAGAAAGAAAAAGTTCTTTCCTTAAATCAGATGGAAATCGAATCGTGGCAATCAAAATTTTCTTCGTTAACTAAACCTTATAGTATATTAATCTGTGTAACGAGGACTGATTTCATGCACCTTAGTACTACGTGAGCACTCTGCCCTAGAAACAGCTGCCTAGAGCAAATATCTTTACAGGCAAAATTCAATACCAGTGCGAATTACAATCAATCTGATTGATAACGTGGATATTGCCCTGTCAAGATATTACAAATCTGGAATGTTTCAGAATTTCAAAGATTCTGCAGGCCGAGATATGATAGAATACCGTTCATTTCAACTGTACAGGCACTTGTATGGAGTGCGCATGCCTAGAAACAAAAAGTTCTTTCCTTAAATCAGATGGAAATCTAATCGTGGGAATGAAAATTTTCTTCGTTAACTAAACCTTATAGTATACCCTACTAGTACATATAGATAAAACATTGAAAATGATTCGCGAAATCAGCACCCTAGATGACGGTCCTCCTGCCCATACAAGCTCTTATATGGTGTTTTGACAAAAATCTGTAAGGCTGAGTTTCTTGACACCCAGCTGCTGGTATTGTATCTCGGCTTCACAAATGACTACAATCGTGGCATAAAAAGGGTTTTAAACTACATTTTTAATGTTACAGGATGGTGAAAATTGTATGTTAATCACTAATCTGTGTAACGAGGACTGATTTCATGAACCTTAGTACTACGTGAGCACTCTGCCCAAGAAACAGCTGCTTAGAGCAAATATCTTTACAGGCAAAATTCAATACCAGTGCGAATTACAATCAATCTGATTGATAACGTGGATATTGCCCTGTCAAGATACTACAAATCTGGAATGTTTCAGAATTTCAAAGATATTTCAGGCCAAGATAGGATAGAATACCGTTCATTTCAACTGTACAGGCACTTGTATGGAGTGCGCATACGTAGAAACAAAAAGTTCTTTCCTTAAATAAGATGGAAATCAAATCGTGGCAATCAAAATTTTCTTCGTTAACTAAACCTTAAAGTATACCCTACTTGTACATATAGATAAAACATTGAAAATGATTCGCGAAATCAGCACCCTAGATGACGGTCCTCCTGCCCATACAAGCTCTTATATGGTGTTTTGACAAAAATTTGGAATGCTGGGTTTCTTGACACCCAGCTGCTGGTATTGTATCTCGGCTTCACAAATGACTATAATCGTGGCATAAAACAAGTTTTAAACTACATTTTTAATGTTACATGATGGTGAAAATAGTATGTTAATCACTAACCTGTGTAACGAGGACTGATTTCATGAACCTTAGTACTACGTGAGCACTCTGCCCAAGAAACAGCTGCTTAGAGCAAATATCTTTACAGGCAAAATTCAATACCAGTGCGAATTACAATCAATCTGATTGATATCGTGGATATTGCACTGTCAAGATACTACAAATCTGGAATGTTTCAGAATTTCAAAGATTCTGCAGGCCGAGATATGATAGGATACCGTTCATTTCAACTGTACAGGCACTTGTATGGAGTGCGCATGCGTAGAAACAAAAAGTTCTTTCCTTAAATCAGATGGAAATCGAATCGTGGCAATCAAAATTTTCTTCGTAAACTAAACCTTATAGTATACCCTACTAGTACATATAGATAAAACATTGAAAATGATTCGCGAAATCAGCACCCTAGAGGACGGTCCTCCTGCACATACAAGCTCTTAAATGGTGTTTTGACAAAAATCTGTAAGGCTGAGTTTCTTGACACCCAGCTGCTGGTATTGTATCTCGGCTTCACAAATGACTACAATCGTGGCATAAAACAAGTTTTAAACTACATTCTTAATGTTACAGGATGGTGAAAATTGTATGTTAATCACTAATCTGTGTAACGAGGACTGATTTCCTGAACCTTAGTACTACGTGAGCAGTCTGCCCAAGAAACAGCTGCTTAGAGCAATTATATTTACAGGTAAAATTCAATACCAGTGCGAATTACAATCAATCTGATTGATAACGTGGATATTGCCCTGTCAAGATACTACAAATCTGGAATGTTTCAGAATTTCAAAGATTCTGCAGGCCGAGATATGATAGAATACCGTTCATTTCAACTGTACAGGCACTTGTATGGAGTGCGCATGCGTAGAAACAAAAAGTTCTTTCCTTAAATCAGATGGAAATGGAATCGTGGCAATCAAAATTTTCTTTGTTAACTAAACCTTATAGTATACCCTACTAGTACATATAGGTAAAACACTGAAAATGATTGGCGAAATCAGCACCCTAGATGACGGTCCTCCTGCCCATACAAGCACTTATATGGTGTTTTGACAAAAATCTGTAAGGCTGAGTTTCTTGACACCCAGCTGCTGGTATTGTATCTCGGCTTCACAAATGACTACAGTCGTGGCATAAAACAAGTTTTAAACTACATTTTTAATGTTAATGAATGGTGAAAATTGTATGTTAATCACTAATCTGTGTAACGAGGACTGATTTCATGAACCTTAGTACTACGTGAGCACTCTGCCCAAGAAACAGCTGCTAAGAGCAAATATCTTTACAGGCAAAATTCAATACCAGTGCGAATTACAATCAATCTGATTGATAACGTGGATATTGCCCTGTCAAGATACTACAAATCTGGAATGTTTCAGAATTTCAAAGATTCTGCAGGCCGAGATATGATAGAATACCGTTCATTTCAATTGTACAGGACCTTGTATGGAGTGCGCATACGTAGAAACAAAAAGTTCTTTCCTTAAATCAGATGGAAATCGAATCGTGGCAATCAAAATTTTCTTCGTTAACTAAACCTTATAGTATACCCTACTAGTACATATAGATAAAACATTGAAAATGATTCGCGAAATCAGCACCCTAGATGACGGTCCTCCTGCACATGCAAGCTCTTATATGGTGTTTTGACAAAGATCTGTAAGGCTGAGTTTCTTGACACCCAGCTGCTGGTATTGTATCTCGGCTTCACAAATGACTACAATCGTGGCATAAAACAAGTTTTAAACTACATTTTTAATGTTACAGGATGGTGAAAATTGTATGTTAATCACTAATCTGTGTAACGAGGACTGATTTCATGAACCTTAGTACTACGTGAGAACTCTGCCCAAGAAACAGCTGCTAAGAGCAAATATCTTTACAGGCAAAATTCAATACCAGTGCGAATTACAATCAATCTGATTGATAACGTGGATATTGCCCTGTCAAGATACTACAAATCTGGAATGTTTCAGAATTTCAAAGATTCTGCAGGCCGAGATATGATAGAATACCGTTCATTTGAACTGTACAGGCACTTGTATGGAGTGCGCATGCGTAGAAACAAAAAGTTCTTTCCTTAAATCAGATGGAAATCGAATCGTGGCAATCAAAATTTTCTTCGTTAACTAAACCTTATAGTATACCCTACTAGTACATATAGATAAAACATTGAAAATGATTCGCGAAATCAGCACCCTAGATGACGGTCCTCCTGCCCATACAAGCTCTTATATGGTGTTTTGACAAAAATCTGTAAGGCTGAGTTTCTTGACACCCAGCTGCTGGTATTGTATCTCGGCTTTACAAATGACTACAGTCGTGGCATAAAAGAAGTTTTAAACTACATTTTTAATGGTTATGGATGGTGAAAATTGTATGTTAATCACTAATCTGTGTAACGAGGACTGATTTCATGAACCTTAGTACTACGTGAGCACTCTGCCCAAGAAACAGCTGCTTAGAGCAAATATCTTTACAGGCAAAATTCAATACCAGTGCGAATTACAATCAATCTGATTGATAACGTGGATATTGCCCTGTCAAGATACTACAAATCTGGAATGTTTCAGAATTTCAAAGATATTTCAGGCCAAGATAGGATAGAATACCGTTCATTTCAACTGTACAGGCACTTGTATGGAGTGCGCATACGTAGAAAAAAAAAGTTCTTTTATTAAATAAGATGGAAATCGAATCGTGGCAATCAAAATTTTCTTCGTTAACTAAACCTTATAGTATACCCTACTAGTACATATAGATAAAACATTGAAAATGATTCGCGAAATCAGCACCCTAGATGACGGTCCTCCTGCCCATACAAGCTCTTATATGGTGTTTTGACAAAAATCTGTAAGGCTGGGTTTCTTGACACCCAGCTGCTGGTATTGTATCTCGGCTTCACAATTGACTATAATCGTGGCATAAAACAAGTTTTAAACTACATTTTTAATGTTACATGATGGTGAAAATTGTATGTTAATCACTAACCTGTGTAACGAGGACTGATTTCATGAACCTTAGTACTACGTGAGCACTCTGCCCAAGAAACAGCTGCTAAGAGCAAATATCTTTACAGGCAAAATTCAATACCAGTGCGAATTACAATCAATCTGATTGATAACGTGGATATTGCCCTGTCAAGATACTACAAATCTGGAATGTTTCAGAATTTCAAAGATTCTGCAGGCCGAGATATGATAGAATACCGTTCATTTGAACTGTACAGGCACTTGTATGGAGTGCGCATGCGTAGAAACAAAAAGTTCTTTCCTTAAATCAGATGGAAATCGAATCGTGGCAATCAAAATTTTCTTCGTTAACTAAACCTTATAGTATACCCTACTAGTACATATAGATAAAACATTGAAAATGATTCGCGAAATCAGCACCCTAGATGACGGTCCTCCTGCACATACAAGCTCTTATATGGTGTTTTGACAAAAATCTGTAAGGCTGAGTTTCTTGACACCCAGCTGCTGGTATTGTATCTCGGCTTCACAAATGACTACAGTCGTGGCATAAAACAAGTTTTAAACTACAGTTTAATGTTAATGGATGGTGAAAATTGTATGTTAATCACTAATCTGTGTAACGAGGACTGATTTCATGAACCTTAGTACTACGTGAGCACTCTGCCCAAGAAACAGCTGCTTAGAGCAAATATCTTTACAGGCAAAATTCAATACCAGTGCGAATTACAATCAATCTGATTGATAACGTGGATATTGCCCTGTCAAGATACTACAAATCTGGAATGTTTCAGAATTTCAAAGATTCTGCAGGCCGAGATATGATAGAATACCGTTCATTTCAATTGTACACGACCTTGTATGGAGTGCGCATACGTAGAAACAAAAAGTTCTTTCCTTAAATCAGATGGAAATCGAATCGTGGCAATCAAAATTTTCTTCGTTAACTAAACCTTATAGTATACCCTACTAGTACATATAGATAAAACATTGAAAATGATTCGCGAAATCAGCACCCTAGATGACGGTCCTCCTGCACATGCAAGCTCTTATATGGTGTTTTGACAAAGATCTGTAAGGCTGAGTTTCTTGACACCCAGCTGCTGGTATTGTATCTCGGCTTCACAAATGACTACAATCGTGGCATAAAACAAGTTTTAAACTACATTTTTAATGTTACAGGATGGTGAAAATTGTATGTTAATCACTAATCTGTGTAACGAGGACTGATTTCATGAACCTTAGTACTACGTGAGCACTCTGCCCAAGAAACAGCTGCTAAGAGCAAATATCTTTACAGGCAAAATTCAATACCAGTGCGAATTACAATCAATCTGATTGATAACGTGGATATTGCCCTGTCAAGATACTACAAATCTGGAATGTTTCAGAATTTCAAAGATTCTGCAGGCCGAGATATGATAGAATACCGTTCATTTGAACTGTACAGGCACTTGTATGGAGTGCGCATGCGTAGAAACAAAAAGTTCTTTCCTTAAATCAGATGGAAATCGAATCGTGGCAATCAAAATTTTCTTCGTTAACTAAACCTTATAGTATACCCTACTAGTACATATAGATAAAACATTGAAAATGATTCGCGAAATCAGCACCCTAGATGACGGTCCTCCTGCCCATACAAGCTCTTATATGGTGTTTTGACAAAAATCTGTAAGGCTGAGTTTCTTGACACCCAGCTGCTGGTATTGTATCTCGGCTTTACAAATGACTACAGTCGTGGCATAAAACAAGTTTTAAACTACATTTTTAATGTTAATGGATGGTGAAAATTGTATGTTAATCACTAATCTGTGTAACGAGGACTGATTTCATGAACCTTAGTACTACGTGAGCACTCTGCCCAAGAAACAGCTGCTTAGAGCAAATATCTTTACAGGCAAAATTCAATACCAGTGCGAATTACAATCAATCTGATTGATAACGTGGATATTGCCCTGTCAAGATACTACAAATCTGGAATGTTTCAGAATTTCAAAGATATTTCAGGCCAAGATAGGATAGAATACCGTTCATTTCAACTGTACAGGCACTTGTATGGAGTGCGCATACGTAGAAAAAAAAAGTTCTTTTATTAAATAAGATGGAAATCGAATCGTGGCAATCAAAATTTTCTTCGTTAACTAAACCTTATAGTATACCCTACTAGTACATATAGATAAAACATTGAAAATGATTCGCGAAATCAGCACCCTAGATGACGGTCCTCCTGCCCATACAAGCTCGTATATGGTGTTTTGACAAAAAACTGTAAGGCTGAGTTTCTTGACACCCAGCTGCTGGTATTGTATCTCGGCTTCACAAATGACTACAATCGTGGCATAAAACAAGTTTTAAACTACATTTTTAATGTTACAGGATGGTGAAAATTGTATGTTAATCACTAATCTGTGTAACGAGGACTGATTTCCTGAACCTTAGTACTACGTGAGCACTCTGCCCAAGAAACAGCTGCTTAGAGCAAATATCTTTACAGGCAAAATTCAATACCAGTGCGAATTACAATCAATCTGATTGATAACGTGGATATTGCCCTGTCAAGATACTACAAATCTGGAATGTTTCAGAATTTCAAAGATTCTGCAGGCCGAGATATGATAGAATACCGTTCATTTGAACTGTACAGGCACTTGTATGGAGTGCGCATGCGTAGAAACAAAAAGTTCTTTCCTTAAATCAGATGGAAATCGAATCGTGGCAATCAAAATTTTCTTCGTTAACTAAACCTTATAGTATACCCTACTAGTAAATATAGGTAAAACATTGAAAATGAGTCGCGAAATCAGCACCCTAGATGACGGTCCTCCTGCCCATACAAGCTCTTATATGGTGTTTTGACAAAAATCTGTAAGGCTGGGTTTCTTGACACCCAGCTGCTGTTATTGTATCTCGGCTTCACAAATGACTATAATCGTGGCATAAAACAAGTTTTAAACTACATTTTTAATGTTACATGATGGTGAAAATTGTATGTTAATCACTAACCTGTGTAACGAGGACTGATTTCATGAACCTTAGTACTACGTGAGCACTCTGCCCAAGAAACAGCTGCTTAGAGCAAATATCTTTACAGGCAAAATTCAATACCAGTGCGAATTACAATCAATCTGATTGATAACGTGGATATTGCACTGTCAAGATACTACAAATCTGGAATGTTTCAGAATTTCAAAGATTCTGCAGGCCGAGATATGATAGGATACCGTTCATTTCAACTGTACAGGCACTTGTATGGTGTGCGCATGCGTAGAAACAAAAAGTTCTTTCCTTAAATCAGATTGAAATCGAATCGTGGCAATCAAAATTTTCTTCGTAAACTAAACCTTATAGTACACCCTACTAGTACATATAGATAAAACATTGAAAATGATTCGCGAAATCAGCACCCTAGATGACGGTCCTCCTGCCCATACAAGCTCTTATATGGTGTTTTGACAAAAATCTGTAAGGCTGAGTTTCTTGACACCCAGCTGCTGGAATTGTATCTCGGCTTTACAAATGACTACAGTCGTGGCATAAAACAAGTTTTAAACTACATTTTTAATGTTAATGGATGGTGAAAATTGTATGTTAATCACTAATCTGTGTAACGAGGACTGATTTCATGAACCTTAGTACTACGTGAGCACTCTGCCCAAGAAACAGCTGCTTAGAGCAAATATCTTTACAGGCAAAATTCAATACCAGTGCGAATTACAATCAATCTGATTGATAACGTGGATATTGCCCTGTCAAGATACTACAAATCTGGAATGTTTCAGAATTTCAAAGATTCTGCAGGCCGAGATATGATAGAATACCGTTCATTTCAACTGTACAGGCACTTGTATGGAGTGCGCATGCGTAGAAACAAAAAGTTCTTTCCTTAAATCAGATGGAAATCGAATCGTGGCAATCAAAATTTTCTTCGTTAACTAAACCTTATAGTATACCCTACTAGTAAATATAGGTAAAACATTGAAAATGATTCGCGAAATCAGCACCCTAGATGACGGTCCTCCTGCCCATACAAGCTCTTATATGGTGCTTTGACAAAAATCTGTAAGGCTGGGTTTCTTGACACCCAGCTGCTGGTATTGTATCTCGGCTTCACAAATGACTATAATCGTGGCATAAAACAAGTTTTAAACTACATTTTTAATGTTACATGATGGTGAAAATTGTATGTTAATCACTAACCTGTGTAACGAGGACTGATTTCATGAACCTTAGTACTACGTGAGCACTCTGCCCAAGAAACAGCTGCTTAGAGCAAATATCTTTACAGGCAAAATTCAATACCAGTGCGAATTACAATCAATCTGATTGATAACGTGGATATTGCCCTGTCAAGATACTACAAATCTGGAATGTTTCAGAATTTCAAAGATATTTCAGGCCAAGATAGGATAGAATACCGTTCATTTCAACTGTACAGGCACTTGTATGGAGTGCGCATACGTAGAAAAAAAAAGTTCTTTTATTAAATAAGATGGAAATCGAATCGTGGCAATCAAAATTTTCTTCGTTAACTAAACCTTATAGTATACCCTACTAGTACATATAGATAAAACATTGAAAATGATTCGCGAAATCAGCACCCTAGATGACGGTCCTCCTGCCCATACAAGCTCGTATATGGTGTTTTGACAAAAAACTGTAAGGCTGAGTTTCTTGACACCCAGCTGCTGGTATTGTATCTCGGCTTCACAAATGACTACAATCGTGGCATAAAACAAGTTTTAAACTACATTTTTAATGTTACAGGATGGTGAAAATTGTATGTTAATCACTAATCTGTGTAACGAGGACTGATTTCCTGAACCTTAGTACTACGTGAGCACTCTGCCCAAGAAACAGCTGCTTAGAGCAAATATCTTTACAGGCAAAATTCAATACCAGTGCGAATTACAATCAATCTGATTGATAACGTGGATATTGCCCTGTCAAGATACTACAAATCTGGAATGTTTCAGAATTTCAAAGATTCTGCAGGCCGAGATATGATAGAATACCGTTCATTTGAACTGTACAGGCACTTGTATGGAGTGCGCATGCGTAGAAACAAAAAGTTCTTTCCTTAAATCAGATGGAAATCGAATCGTGGCAATCAAAATTTTCTTCGTTAACTAAACCTTATAGTATACCCTACTAGTAAATATAGGTAAAACATTGAAAATGAGTCGCGAAATCAGCACCCTAGATGACGGTCCTCCTGCCCATACAAGCTCTTATATGGTGTTTTGACAAAAATCTGTAAGGCTGGGTTTCTTGACACCCAGCTGCTGTTATTGTATCTCGGCTTCACAAATGACTATAATCGTGGCATAAAACAAGTTTTAAACTACATTTTTAATGTTACATGATGGTGAAAATTGTATGTTAATCACTAACCTGTGTAACGAGGACTGATTTCATGAACCTTAGTACTACGTGAGCACTCTGCCCAAGAAACAGCTGCTTAGAGCAAATATCTTTACAGGCAAAATTCAATACCAGTGCGAATTACAATCAATCTGATTGATAACGTGGATATTGCACTGTCAAGATACTACAAATCTGGAATGTTTCAGAATTTCAAAGATTCTGCAGGCCGAGATATGATAGGATACCGTTCATTTCAACTGTACAGGCACTTGTATGGTGTGCGCATGCGTAGAAACAAAAAGTTCTTTCCTTAAATCAGATGGAAATCGAATCGTGGCAATCAAAATTTTCTTCGTAAACTAAACCTTATAGTACACCCTACTAGTACATATAGATAAAACATTGAAAATGATTCGCGAAATCAGCACCCTAGATGACGGTCCTCCTGCCCATACAAGCTCTTATATGGTGTTTTGACAAAAATCTGTAAGGCTGAGTTTCTTGACACCCAGCTGCTGGAATTGTATCTCGGCTTTACAAATGACTACAGTCGTGGCATAAAACAAGTTTTAAACTACATTTTTAATGTTAATGGATGGTGAAAATTGTATGTTAATCACTAATCTGTGTAACGAGGACTGATTTCATGAACCTTAGTACTACGTGAGCACTCTGCCCAAGAAACAGCTGCTTAGAGCAAATATCTTTACAGGCAAAATTCAATACCAGTGCGAATTACAATCAATCTGATTGATAACGTGGATATTGCCCTGTCAAGATACTACAAATCTGGAATGTTTCAGAATTTCAAAGATTCTGCAGGCCGAGATATGATAGAATACCGTTCATTTCAACTGTACAGGCACTTGTATGGAGTGCGCATGCGTAGAAACAAAAAGTTCTTTCCTTAAATCAGATGGAAATCGAATCGTGGCAATCAAAATTTTCTTCGTTAACTAAACCTTATAGTATACCCTACTAGTAAATATAGGTAAAACATTGAAAATGATTCGCGAAATCAGCACCCTAGATGACGGTCCTCCTGCCCATACAAGCTCTTATATGGTGCTTTGACAAAAATCTGTAAGGCTGGGTTTCTTGACACCCAGCTGCTGGTATTGTATCTCGGCTTCACAAATGACTATAATCGTGGCATAAAACAAGTTTTAAACTACATTTTTAATGTTACATGATGGTGAAAATTGTATGTTAATCACTAACCTGTGTAACGAGGACTGATTTCATGAACCTTAGTACTACGTGAGCACTCTGCCCAAGAAACAGCTGCTTAGAGCAAATATCTTTACAGGCAAAATTCAATACCAGTGCGAATTACAATCAATCTGATTGATAACGTGGATATTGCACTGTCAAGATACTACAAATCTGGAATGTTTCAGAATTTCAAAGATTCTGCAGGCCGAGATATAATAGGATACCGTTCATTTCAACTGTACAGGCACTTGTATGGAGTGCGCATGCGTAGAAACAAAAAGTTCTTTCCTTAAATCAGATGGAAATCGAATCGTGGCAATCAAAATTTTCTTCGTAAACTAAACCTTATAGTACACCCTACTAGTACATATAGATAAAACATTGAAAATGATTCGCGAAATCAGCACCCTAGATGACGGTCCTCCTGCCCATACAAGCTCTTATATGGTGTTTTGAGAAAAATCTGTAAGGCTGAGTTTCTTGACACCCAGCTGCTGGTATTGTATCTCGGCTTCACAAATGACTACAATCGTGGCATAAAAAGGGTTTTAAACTACATTTTTAATGTTACAGGATGGTGAAAATTGTATGTTAATCACTAATCTGTGTAACGAGGACTGATTTCATGAACCTTAGTACTACGTGAGCACTCTGCCCAAGAAACAGCTGCTTAGAGCAAATATCTTTACAGGCAAAATTCAATACCAGTGCGAATTACAATCAATCTGATTGATAACGTGGATATTGCCTTGTCAAGATACTACAAATCTGGAATGTTTCAGAATTTCAAAGATTCTGCAGGCCGAGATATGATAGAATACCGTTGATTTGAACTGTACAGGCACTTGTAAGGAATGCGCATACGTAGAAACAAAAAGTTCTTTCCTTAAATCAGATGGAAATCGAATCGTGGAAATCAAAATTTTCTTCGTTAACTAAACCTTATAGTATACCCTACTAGTACATATAGATAAAACATTGAAAATGATTCGCGAAATCAGCACCCTAGATGACGGTCCTCCTGCCCATACAAGCTCTTATATGGTGTTTTGACAAAAATCTGTAAGGCTGAGTTTCTTGACACCCAGCTGCTGGTATTGTATCACGGCTTCACAAATGACTACAGTCGTGGCATAAAAGAAGTTTTAAACTACATTTTTAATGTTACAGGATGGTGAAAATTGTATGTTAATTACTAATCTGTGTAACGAGGACTGATTTCATGAACCTTAGTACTACGTGAGCACTCTGCCCAAGAAACAGCTGCTTAGAGCAAATATCTTTACAGGCAAAATTCAATACCAGTGCGAATTACAATCAATCTGATTGATAACGTGGATATTGCCCTGTCAAGATACTACAAATCTGGAATGTTTCAGAATTTCAAAGATTCTGCAGGCCGAGATATGATAGAATACCGTTCATTTGAACTGTACAGGCACTTGTATGGAGTGCGCATGCGTAGAAACAAAAAGTTCTTTCCTTAAATCAGATGGAAATCGAATCGTGGCAATCAAAATTTTATTCGTTAACTAAACCTTATAGTATACCCTACTAGTACATATAGATAAAACATTGAAAAATTGAAAATGATTCGCGAAATCAGCACCCTAGATGACGGTCCTCCTGCCCATACAAGCTCTTATATGGTGTTTTGACAAAAATCTGTAAGGCTGAGTTTCTTGACACCCAGCTGCTGGTATTTTATCACGGCTTCACAAATGACTACAGTCGTGGCATAAAAGAAGTTTTAAACTACATTTTTAATGTTACAGGATGGTGAAAATTGTATGTTAATTACTAATCTGTGGAACGAGGACTGATTTCATGAACCTTAGTACTACGTGAGCACTCTGCCCAAGAAACAGCTGCTTAGAGCAAATATCTTTACAGGCAAAATTCAATACCAGTGCGAATTACAATCAATCTGATTGATAACGTGGATATTGCCCTGTCAAGATACTACAAATCTGGAATGTTTCAGAATTTCAAAGATTCTGCAGGCCGAGATATGATAGAATACCGTTCATTTGAACTGTACAGGCACTTGTATGGAGTGCGCATGCGTATAAACAAAAAGTTCTTTCCTTAAATCAGATGGAAATCGAATCGTGGCAATCAAAATTTTCTTCGTTAACTAAACCTTATAGTATACCCTACTAGTACATATAGATAAAACATTGAAAATGATTCGCGAAATCAGCACCCTAGATGACGGTCCTCCTGCCCATACAAGCTCTTATATGGTGTTTTGACAAAAATCTGTAAGGCTGAGTTTCTTGACACCCAGCTGCTGGTATTGTATCACGGCTTCACAAATGACTACAGTCGTGGCATAAAAGAAGTTTTAAACTACATTTTTAATGTTACAGGATGGTGAAAATTGTATGTTAATTACTAATCTGTGTAACGAGGACTGATTTCCTGAACCTTAGTACTACGTGAGCAGTCTGCCCAAGAAACAGCTGCTTAGAGCAAATATCTTTACAGGCAAAATTCAATACCAGTGCGAATTACAATCAATCTGATTGATAACGTGGATATTGCCCTGTCAAGATACTACAAATCTGGAATGTTTCAGAATTTCAAAGATTCTGCAGGCCGAGATATGATAGAATACCGTTCATTTGAACTGTACAGGCACTTGTATGGAGTGCGCATGCGTATAAACAAAAAGTTCTTTCCTTAAATCAGATGGAAATCGAATCGTGGCAATCAAAATTTTCTTCGTTAACTAAACCTTATAGTATACCCTACTAGTACATATAGATAAAACATTGAAAATGATTCGCGAAATCAGCACCCTAGATGACGGTCCTCCTGCCCATACAAGCTCTTATATGGTGTTTTGACAAAAATCTGTAAGGCTGAGTTTCTTGACACCCAGCTGCTGGTATTGTATCTCGGCTTCACAAATGACTACAGTCGTGGCATAAAACAAGTTTTAAACTACATTTTTAATGTTAATGGATGGTGAAAATTGTATGTTAATCACTAATCTGTGTAACGAGGACTGATTTCATGAACCTTAGTACTACGTGAGCACTCTGCCCAAGAAACAGCTGCTTAGAGCAAATATCTTTACAGGCAAAATTCAATACCAGTGCTAATTACAATCAATCTGATTGATAACGTGGATATTGCCCTGTCAAGATACTACAAATCTGGAATGTTTCAGAATTTCAAAGATATTTCAGGCCAAGATAGGATAGAATACCGTTCATTTCAACTGTACAGGCACTTGTATGGAGTGCGCATGCGTAGAAACAAAAAGTTCTTTCATTAAATAAGATGGAAATCGAATCGTGGCAATCAAAATTTTCTTCGTTAACTAAACCTTATAGTATACCGTACTAGTACATATAGATAAAACATTGAAAATGATTCGCGAAATCAGCACCCTAGATGACGGTCCTCCTGCCCATACAAGCTCTTATATGGTGTTTTGACAAAAATCTGTAAGGCTGGGTTTCTTGACACCCAGCTGCTGGTATTGTATCTCGGCTTCACAAATGACTATAATCGTGGCATAAAACAAGTTTTAAACTACATTTTTAATGTTACATGATGGTGAAAATTGTATGTTAATCACTAACCTGTGTAACGAGGACTGATTTCATGAACCTTAGTACTACGTGAGCACTCTGCCCAAGAAACAGCTGCTTAGAGCAAATATCTTTACAGGCAAAATTCAATACCAGTGCGAATTACAATCAATCTGATTGATAACGTGGATATTGCACTGTCAAGATACTAAAAATCTGGAATGTTTAAAAATTTCAAAGATTCTGCAGGCCGAGATATGATAGGATACCGTTCATTTCAACTGTACAGGCACTTGTATGGAGTGCGCATGCGTAGAAACAAAAAGTTCTTTCCTTAAATCAGATGGAAATCGAATCGTGGCAATCAAAATTTTCTTCGTAAACTAAACCTTATAGTACACCCTACTAGTACATATAGATAAAACATTGAAAATGATTCGCGAAATCAGCACCCTAGAGGACGGTCCTCCTGCACATACAAGCTCTTTTTTGGTGTTTTGACAAAAATCTGTAAGGCTGGGTTTCTTGACACCCAGCTGCTGGTATTGTATCTCGGCTTCACAAATGACTACAATCGTGGCATAAAACAAGTTTTAAACTACATTTTTAATGTTACAGGATGGTGAAAATTGTATGTTAATCACTAATCTGTGTAACGAGGACTGATTTCATGAACCTTAGTACTACGTGAGAACTCTGCCCAAGAAACAGCTGCTTAGAGCAAATATCTTTACAGGCAAAATTCAATACCAGTGCGAATTACAATCAATCTGATTGATAACGTGGATATTGCCCTGTCAAGATACTACAAATCTGGAATGTTTCAGAATTTCAAAGATTCTGCAGGCCGAGATATGATAGAATACCGTTCATTTGAACTGTACAGGCACTTGTATGGAGTGCGCATGCGTAGAAACAAAAAGTTCTTTCCTTAAATCAGATGGAAATGGAATCGTGGCAATCAAAATTTTCTTCGTTAACTAAACCTTATAGTATACCCTACTAGTACATATAGGTAAAACACTGAAAATGATTCGCGAAATCAGCACCCTAGATGACGGTCCTTCTGCACATACAAGCTCTTATATGGTGTTTTGACAAAAATCTGTAAGGCTGAGTTTCTTGACACCCTGCTGCTGGTATTGTATCTCGGCTTCACAAATGACTACAATCGTGGCATAAAAAGGGTTTTAAACTACATTTTTAATGTTACAGGATGGTGAAAATTGTATGTTAATCACTAATCTGTGTAACGAGGACTGATTTTATGAACCTTAGTACTACGTGAGCACTCTGCCCAAGAAACAGCTGCTTAGAGCAAATATCTTTACAGGCAAAATTCAATACCAGTGCGAATTACAATCAATCTGATTGATAACGTGGATATTGCCCTGTCAAGATACTACAAATCTGGAATGTTTCAGAATTTCAAAGATATTTCAGGCCAAGATAGGCTAGAATACCGTTCATTTCAACTGTACAGGCACTTGTATGGAGTGCGCATACGTAGAAACAAAAAGTTCTTTCCTTAAATCAGATGGAAATCGAATCGTGGCAATCAAAATTTTCTTCGTAAACTAAACCTTATAGTATACCCTACTAGTACATATAGATAAAACATTGAAAATGATTCGCGAAATCAGCACCCTAGAGGACGGTCCTCCTTCACATACAAGCTCTTATATGGTGTTTTGACAAAAATCTGTAAGGCTGAGTTTCTTGACACCCAGCTGCTGGTATTGTATCTCGGCTTCACAAATGACTACAATCGTGGCATAAAACAAGTTTTAAACTACATTTTTAATGTTACAGGATGGTGAAAATTGTATGTTAATCACTAATCTGTGTAACGAGGACTGATTTCCTGAACCTTAGTACTACGTGAGCAGTCTGCCCAAGAAACAGCTGCTTAGAGCAATTATCTTTACAGGTAAAATTCAATACCAGTGCGAATTACAATCAATCTGATTGATAACGTGGATATTGCCCTGTCAAGATACTACAAATCTGGAATGTTTCAGAATTTCAAAGATTCTGCAGGCCGAGATATGATAGAATACCGTTCATTTGAACTGTACAGGCACTTGTATGGAGTGCGCATGCGTAGAAACAAAAAGTTCTTTCCTTAAATCAGATGGAAATCGAATCGTGGCAATCAAAATTTTATTCGTTAACTAAACCTTATAGTATACCCTACTAGTACATATAGATAAAACATTGAAAATGATTCGCGAAATCAGCACCCTAGATGACGGTCCTCCTGCACATACAAGCTCTTATATGGTGTTTTGACAAAAATCTGTAAGGCTGAGTTTCTTGACACCCAGCTGCTGGTATTGTATCTCGGCTTCACAAATGACTACAATCGTGGCATAAAACAAGTTTTAAACTACATTTTTAATGTTACAGGATGGTGAAAATTGTATGTTAATCACTAATCTGTGTAACGAGGACTGATTTCATGAACCTTAGTACTACGTGAGCACTCTGCCCAAGAAACAGCTGCTTAGAGCAAATATCTTTACAGGCAAAATTCAATACCAGTGCGAATTACAATCAATCTGATTGATAACGTGGATATTGCCCTGTCAAGATACTACAAATCTGGAATGTTTCAGAATTTCAAAGATTCTGCAGGCCGAGATATGATAGAATACCGTTCATTTCAACTGTACAGGCACTTGTATGGAGTGCGCATGCGTAGAAACAAAAAGTTCTTTCCTTAAATCAGATGGAAATCGAATTCTTGCAATCAAAATTTTCTTCGTTAACTAAACCTTATAGTATACCCTACTAGTACATATAGATAAAACATTGAAAATGATTCGCGAAATCAGAACCCTAGATGACGGTCCTCCTGCCCATACAAGCTCTTATATGGTGTTTTGACAAAAATCTGTAAGGCTGAGTTTCTTGACACCCAGCTGCTGGTATTGTATCTCGGCTTCACAAATGACTACAATCGTGGCATAAAACAAGATTTAAACTACATTTTTAATGTTACAGGATGGTGAAAATTGTATGTTAATCACTAATCTGTGTAAAGAGGACTGATTTCCTGAACCTTAGTACTACGTGAGCACTCTGCCCAAGAAACAGCTGCTTAGAGCAAATATCTTTACAGGCAAAATTCAATACCAGTGCGAATTAAAATCAATCTGATTGATAACGTGGATATTGCCCTGTCAAGATACTACAAATCTGGAATGTTTCAGAATTTCAAAGATTCTGCAGGCCGAGATATGATAGAATACCGTTCATTTGAACTGTACAGGCACTTGTATGGAGTGCGCATGCGTAGAAACAAAAAGTTCTTTCCTTAAATCAGATGGAAATCGAATCGTGGCAATCAAAATTTTCTTCGTTAACTAAACCTTATAGTATACCCTACTAGTACATATAGATAAAACATTGAAAATGATTCGCGAAATCAGCACCCTAGATGACGGTCCTCCTGCCCATACAAGCTCTTATATGGTGTTTTGACAAAAATCTGTAAGGCTGAGTTTCTTGACACCCAGCTGCTGGTATTGTATCTCGGCTTCACAAATGACTACAGTCGTGGCATAAAACAAGTTTTAAACTACAGTTTAATGTTAATGGATGGTGAAAATTGTATGTTAATCACTAATCTTTGTAACGAGGACTGATTTCATGAACCTTAGTACTACGTGAGCACTCTGCCCAAGAAACAGCTGCTTAGAGCAAATATCTTTACAGGCAAAATTCAATACCAGTGCGAATTACAATCAATCTGATTGATAACGTGGATATTGCCCTGTCAAGATACTACAAATCTGGAATGTTTCAGAATTTCAAAGATTCTGCAGGCCGAGATATGATAGAATACCGTTCATTTCAACTGTACAGGCACTTGTATGGAGTGCGCATGCGTAGAAACAAAAAGTTCTTTCCTTAAATCAGATGGAAATCGAATCGTGGCAATCAAAATTTTCTTCGTTAACTAAACCTTATAGTATACCCTACTAGTACATATAGATAAAACATTGAAAATGATTCGCGAAATCAGCACCCTAGATGACGGTCCTCCTGCACATACAAGCTCTTATATGGTGTTTTGACAAAAATCTGTAAGGCTGAGTTTCTTGACACCCAGCTGCTGGTATTGTATCTCGGCTTCACAAATGACTACAATCGTGGCATAAAACAAGTTTTAAACTACATTTTTAATGTTACAGGATGGTGAAAATTGTATGTTAATCACTAATCTGTGTAACGAGGACTGATTTCCTGAACCTTAGTACTACGTGAGCACTCTGCCCAAGAAACAGCTGCTTAGAGCAAATATCTTTACAGGCAAAATTCAATACCAGTGCGAATTACAATCAATCTGATTGATAACGTGGATATTGCCCTGTCAAGATACTACAAATCTGGAATGTTTCAGAATTTCAAAGATTCTGCAGGCCGAGATATGATAGAATACCGTTCATTTGAACTGTACAGGCACTTGTATGGAGTGCACATGCGTAGAAACAAAAAGTTCTTTCCTTAAATCAGATGGAAATCGAATCGTGGCAATCAAAATTTTCTCCGTTTACTAAACCTTATAGTAAACCCTACTAGTACATATAGGTAAAACATTGAAAATGATTCGCGAAATCAGCACCCTAGATGACGGTCCTCCTGCCCATACAAGCTCTTATATGGTGTTTTGACAAAAATCTGTAAGGCTGAGTTTCTTGACACCCAGCTGCTGGTATTGTATCTCGGCTTCACAAATGACTAATATCGTGGCATAAAACAAGTTTTAAACTACATTTTTAATGTTACAGGATGGTGAAACTTGTATGTTAATCACTAATCTGTGTAACGAGGACTGATTTCATGAACCTTAGTACTACGTGAGCACTCTGCCCAAGAAACAGCTGCTTAGAGCAAATATCTTTACAGGCAAAATTCAATACCAGTGCGAATTACAATCAATCTGATTGATAACGTGGATATTGCCCTGTCAAGATACTACAAATCTGGAATGTTTCAGAATTTCAAAGATTCTGCAGGCCGAGATATGATAGAATACCGTTGATTTGAACTGTACAGGCACTTGTATGGAGTGCGCATGCGTAGAAACAAAAAGTTCTTTCCTTAAATCAGATGGAAATCGAATCGTGGCAATCAAAATTTTCTTCGTTAACTAAACCTTATAGTATACCCTACTAGTACATATAGATAAAACATTGAAAATGATTCGCGAAATCAGCACCCTAGATGACGGTCCTCCTGCCCATACAAGCTCTTATATGGTGTTTTGACAAAAATCTGTAAGGCTGAGTTTCTTGACACCCAGCTGCTGGTATTGTATCTCGGCTTCACAAATGACTACAGTCGTGGCATAAAACAAGTTTTAAACTACAGTTTAATGTTAATGGATGGTGAAAATTGTATGTTAATCACTAATCTTTGTAACGAGGACTGATTTCATGAACCTTAGTACTACGTGAGCACTCTGCCCAAGAAACAGCTGCTTAGAGCAAATATCTTTACAGGCAAAATTCAATACCAGTGCGAATTACAATCAATCTGATTGATAACGTGGATATTGCCCTGTCAAGATACTACAAATCTGGAATGTTTCAGAATTTCAAAGATTCTGCAGGCCGAGATATGATAGAATACCGTTCATTTGAACTGTACAGGCACTTGTATGGAGTGCGCATGCGTAGAAACAAAAAGTTCTTTCCTTAAATCAGATGGAAATCGAATCGTGGCAATCAAAATTTTCTTCGTTAACTAAACCTTATAGTATACCCTACTAGTACATATAGATAAAACATTGAAAATGATTCGCGAAATCAGCACCCTAGATGACGGTCCTCCTGCACATACAAGCTCTTATATGGTGTTTTGACAAAAATCTGTAAGGCTGAGTTTCTTGACACCCAGCTGCTGGTATTGTATCTCGGCTTCACAAATGACTACAATCGTGGCATAAAACAAGTTTTAAACTACATTTTTAATGTTACAGGATGGTGAAAATTGTATGTTAATCACTAATCTGTGTAACGAGGACTGATTTCCTGAACCTTAGTACTACGTGAGCACTCTGCCCAAGAAACAGCTGCTTAGAGCAAATATCTTTACAGGCAAAATTCAATACCAGTGCGAATTACAATCAATCTGATTGATAACGTGGATATTGCCCTGTCAAGATACTACAAATCTGGAATGTTTCAGAATTTCAAAGATTCTGCAGGCCGAGATATGATAGAATACCGTTCATTTGAACTGTACAGGCACTTGTATGGAGTGCACATGCGTAGAAACAAAAAGTTCTTTCCTTAAATCAGATGGAAATCGAATCGTGGCAATCAAAATTTTCTTCGTTTACTAAACCTTATAGTAAACCCTACTAGTACATATAGGTAAAACATTGAAAATGATTCGCGAAATCAGCACCCTAGATGACGGTCCTCCTGCCCATACAAGCTCTTATATGGTGTTTTGACAAAAATCTGTAAGGCTGAGTTTCTTGACACCCAGCTGCTGGTATTGTATCTCGGCTTCACAAATGACTAATATCGTGGCATAAAACAAGTTTTAAACTACATTTTTAATGTTACAGGATGGTGAAACTTGTATGTTAATCACTAATCTGTGTAACGAGGACTGATTTCATGAACCTTAGTACTACGTGAGCACTCTGCCCAAGAAACAGCTGCTTAGAGCAAATATCTTTACAGGCAAAATTCAATACCAGTGCGAATTACAATCAATCTGATTGATAACGTGGATATTGCCCTGTCAAGATACTACAAATCTGGAATGTTTCAGAATTTCAAAGATTCTGCAGGCCGAGATATGATAGAATACCGTTCATTTGAACTGTACAGGCACTTGTATGGAGTGCGCATGCGTAGAAACAAAAAGTTCTTTCCTTAAATCAGATGGAAATCGAATCGTGGCAATCAAAATTTTCTTCGTTAACTAAACCTTATAGTATACCCTACTAGTACATATAGATAAAACATTGAAAATGATTCGCGAAATCAGCACCCTAGATGACGGTCCTCCTGCCCATACAAGCTCTTATATGGTGTTTTGACAAAAATCTGTAAGGCTGAGTTTCTTGACACCCAGCTGCTGGTATTGTATCACGGCTTCACAAATGACTACAATCGTGGCATAAAACAAGTTTTAAACTACATTTTTAATGTTACAGGATGGTGAAAATTGTATGTTAATCACTAATCTGTGTAACGAGGACTGATTTCCTGAACCTTAGTACTACGTGAGCACTCTGCCCAAGAAACAGCTGCTTAGAGCAAATATCTTTACAGGCAAAATTCAATACCAGTGCGAATTACAATCAATCTGATTGATAACGTGGATATTGCCCTGTCAAGATACTACAAATCTGGAATGTTTCAGAATTTCAAAGATTCTGCAGGCCGAGATATGATAGAATACCGTTCATTTGAACTGTACAGGCACTTGTATGGAGTGCACATGCGTAGAAACAAAAAGTTCTTTCCTTAAATCAGATGGAAATCGAATCGTGGCAATCAAAATTTTCTTCGTTTACTAAACCTTATAGTAAACCCTACTAGTACATATAGGTAAAACATTGAAAATGATTCGCGAAATCAGCACCCTAGATGACGGTCCTCCTGCCCATACAAGCTCTTATATGGTGTTTTGACAAAAATCTGTAAGGCTGAGTTTCTTGACACCCAGCTGCTGGTATTGTATCTCGGCTTCACAAATGACTAATATCGTGGCATAAAACAAGTTTTAAACTACATTTTTAATGTTACAGGATGGTGAAACTTGTATGTTAATCACTAATCTGTGTAACGAGGACTGATTTCATGAACCTTAGTACTACGTGAGCACTCTGCCCAAGAAACAGCTGCTTAGAGCAAATATCTTTACAGGCAAAATTCAATACCAGTGCGAATTACAATCAATCTGATTGATAACGTGGATATTGCCCTGTCAAGATACTACAAATCTGGAATGTTTCAGAATTTCAAAGATTCTGCAGGCCGAGATATGATAGAATACCGTTCATTTGAACTGTACAGGCACTTGTATGGAGTGCGCATGCGTAGAAACAAAAAGTTCTTTCCTTAAATCAGATGGAAATCGAATCGTGGCAATCAAAATTTTCTTCGTTAACTAAACCTTATAGTATACCCTACTAGTACATATAAATAAAACATTGAAAATGATTCGCGAAATCAGCACCCTAGATGACGGTCCTCCTGCCCATACAAGCAATTATATGGTGTTTTGACAAAAATCTGTAAGGCTGAGTTTCTTGACACCCAGCTGCTGGTATTGTATCACGGCTTCACAAATGACTACAATCGTGGCATAAAACAAGTTTTAAACTACATTTTTAATGTTACAGGATGGTGAAAATTGTATGTTAATCACTAATCTGTGTAACGAGGACTGATTTCATGAACCTTAGTACTACGTGAGCACTCTGCCCAAGAAACAGCTGCTTAGAGCAAATATCTTTACAGGCAAAATTCAATACCAGTGCGAATTACAATCAATCTGATTGATAACGTGGATATTGCCCTGTCAAGATACTACAAATCTGGAATGTTTCAGAGATCCAAAGATTTTGCAGGCCGAGATATGATAGAATACCGTTCATTTCAATTGTACAGGCACTTGTATGGAGTGCGCATGCGTAGAAACAAAAAGTTCTTTCCTTAAAGTGCCACTAAGATCAAATTTTCTAACTTTAATAAAATTCCATTTTTCGAAACTTCGTATTGGGCTTACTTACCAGTCCAAACCGTTTTTCGATCAGAGCACGGGAAGTCTGTTTTTTCGGAGCGTATTTTCCGATGTTTTACGGCCGCCATTACTGAAGTCTGTTCCAACCGCGTAGCAAGGGGCTTGGAAGCTAGTTAGCGGAAGTGACGTCAGATTCGCAACTCGCAAAACGCACATGGCTAATTTTTATAATAGACTAATAGGGGAAAGCTAAAAAACTTGCAGCTTACCGTTATTCGTGCGGAAGTCTAAAGAAAATGCCAGGCCGCCGATGTGTCGTCCAAGGATGCAACAATACTCCTAATCTTGATGCTGGAATTTCAGTGCACATTAGTCCAAAAAACAAGAGTGCACGCGACAAATGGGCAAGATTCGTGAGAACGCATCGCGCAAATTTTAATCCTCAAGGACGATTCATGGTTTGCTCTGAACATTTCGGAGAAGATTGCTTCGAGAGAAGCCAACATTTCGAAGGTTCTCAACGAACACTTCGTGCAGGCTCTGTTCCAACTATTTGGAGGAAACAAAGCTTCCAGGAGCCGTCATCTTCGAGATCTGTGCGAAACCGTAAGAAGGTAAGCACCTGCGTCTTGTTCACTTGTTGTTTACATTGTATTAATTTTAGCACTCTTCAGCTAGTTGTATTTCTGGTTTCAAAATGCAAACTTTTTCCTAATTTTGCAATTGTAAACTCTATAATGTAAAAGATGTATGAATCATTAGAAAAGGACAATGATCGATAACCGGAAACTTTGCCATAACTTCTACACGTGATAAATGTCACCCATGGTAGCGCTGTACGCGTTTTAAATCATATCATCTTTGAAAATTTACGAAAATTTTTATTGTGTAGGTCATCACTGCCTTACTTTGCTCCCCTGGAGATGAGACATCGTCTTCTGATCGACAAGAATTTCAAGTAGATCAGTTAAGCTATGCTTCCGGTAGCATCTTAGATGAAGAGGAATGCAGTCCCCAAGTAAGGCTCTAGATTTAGTGTGGATCTTTAATGTGAATATTTTATTTTATAAACAAGGGCATGCAAACATTTCGACTCTACAGTTCCACTTCTCCACTTTCCCACTCTGCATCATCCTTTAATGCTGTCAATGAAGACATAAGTTTCCTTATTGTTTACAGGTGAGACTTGTATTGCTTAAAACTGTTTGAATAGATTTTTTGAACAAATGTCTTTGCTTGCAGAATGAGCCAAGTGCCAAGGTAGCTGCTTCTGGTAGTTTAGGAACTTTCTTGCCATTGATGACAAGTTCTCCAAACATGGTATTTACATCTAAAAACATTATTCCTATTATTTTGCTTTGAAAAACATCCACACCTCCCTAATAGTTATAGATTCTCTGCTCTCTGGTAAAAATGAGCCCAGCTTCATACATGTACGTTATTAAAAGCAATATGTTTGATAGGCCTTAAAGATATTTGGAAAGTAAAATTGAAACAACACATTTTTGTTTGCAGAATGTTACTAGTGACCAGATACCTGCCTCAAGTTTCACTGATGAGAACTGTCTGAGGGATCTGCTAGTGACTGATACTCCCAAAGAGGTAAAAATTAAATATCTTTAAATTTTTTATATTTATATAGATCTTAGAAACAATTTCATATCATCCATTATTAGCATTACATCTCTTCTGTTATTTTAATATTTATCAGGTACCTGATGCAGAATACATCACTTCAGAGACAACACATTATTCTGGCTGTCCTGAATGTGCAATTTTGAAGAAAGAAAAGAAAAAGCTTAAGAGGAAAGTCAGAGACATGAGTGAAAAGATAGCTCAATTGAAGGACAGAATGCAGAAAAATCAGGAAGATTGGGCAATTTCATTTAAAGAGCTTGAGTACCAACAAACAGTTTTGGTGACATCAGGTGTGCTACACACTACACTATGTCTTCTATTACCTATTGATAGTTATGTCGTTGTGCAGATTCTTGATGACACAGGTGGAAATACTTACAAAACATGGCAGCTGAGAGGTTAATTGGTCAGTCTTGCCTTGGGTGATAACCCATGATTACAGCAGATTTGACAATGATGCATTATTTCTTATCTTTAGAAACTCAAACTTGTGCTGATGATCTAAGGGGTGAACCTCCTCAGTACCAGAAAACAACAAAAACTTTACCAAAAGACGAGCTACAAGAAGAGGATGATGAGATGGACGGAGAAAGTGGAAATGGAAAAGTACAGGAAAGAAATGAAAATGAGGACCCCTCTTGGACACCAGAGAAGGCAGATGCTGCCTACAAAAAAGAAAATGATGATGACAGCGAGGAGTTAAGTAACAAACCCAGGTGATTGATTCAAACAGTAATTTTAAGTCTTATATAAAAGAGAAGGAAGGTTTCCTCCCTTGTATTTTTCAACATCATAAAATCTTGTTCTCAAAAAGGCATATATTTTCTTGCTTCCTATTGAACAGCAAACCAGTTGTTGCTTGTATATGAGTAACCTTCATTTATTTGTCTTTTTTTTTTCTAGACTGGACTGCACAGGCAAAAATCCCAGGGAGGAACCCAAAGGGATTGTGTTCCTTTCAAAACTTCTACTTCTGTTCCAACACTGCCACCTATGTTTCTCAGCAAATCCAGCCCTTAGTGTCACCCAGACAGGCACTATGATCACTATTCAGTCCAGCTGCAGCCGTTGCTCGGACATATTCATTTGGCATAGCCAGCCATATCTTCTGGGAAAGTTTCCTGCTGGCAACCTTCTTCTCAGCTTTGCCATACTCTGTGCTGGTGCCTCAGTAAAAAAAGTTCTCTTGGTATTTCAGCACATGGGAATGCTAATTTACAGTGAACCCACCTATTACTACCATCAGCGACATCTGCTCATCCCAGCCATTGTGTCATTTTGGCGCAGTTACCAGGCAAAAATAATTAACTCGCTAACTGGAAAAGAGGTCACACTGGCTGGTGATGGCCGGCATGACAGCATGGGCCATTCAGCAAAGTATGGTACATACACAATCTTTTGCTGTGCAGTGGGCCTCATTATTCACATCGTCCTTGTACAGGTTGGTAGATGAGAATAATAAAACATATGGAAACGTTAAACGATAAAGAACAGACACAAAAAAAACAACATATAAAAACAATACAACAAAAATTGTTTTAGCTAAAAACATGAAAGAAAGTGATCATCTCTTTGACTGGAGAATTCTATGCTAAATCACACAATGCAGTTAATTTTATAAATTTATAATAATTTTTCCATCAGGCAAATGAAGCTGGTAGCAGTTCCAATATGGAGTACATTGGCCACCAGAAGGCATTTGTATATCTCCTCACTACTGGCATGATTATCAGGGCTTTTATTTCAGATCGGCACTCAGCCATTTCAAAGTGGATGAGAGTCGAATGTCCAAAGAAATGCAAGGAACTAGGGAAACCGGTAGTCGACCATTTCTATGACCTGTGGCACATTGGCAAAAGTAAGAATATCAAGACTCATTTATCTTATTATTAAAGACAACTCTTTCATATGTTTATTCGTAAAGGTGCGGGCAGACTAAAACTGTTTCTTGACTAGACAAAATGAAACATTTCATTTCTTTTTCCCTTTCTAGAGATCCAAAAGGTGTTGAGCAAACTTAGCAAAGAAAAGGGGTGTGAAGTGATTGGCAGGTGGAAGAAAGCTTGTGTACGACACTTCTACTGGGCTGTTACATCAACTCGGCCAAAGCTTGGCGATCTGATATTGGCCAAATTCAATGCCTTTTTCAGTCATATCATTAATAAGCACAAAGACCTCCCCAGTAGACTGTTTAACAAGTGTGCCCATGGTGCTGTTATCACCCCAAAGGTTTGGCTCACAAAAGGTAAATAATTGTTGTTGAGTACTTTGTAATTTGTATATGGAACACTTACTTCAGTCAGTTTACTGAAAATGAGATTTTAGGGGATTATTGCACAACATTTTTGTAGTAATATTAACATGGCTAGGCCTTGGAGAAGAAGAAAAAGAAGAGAAATCCTTTATTCTTTTTTATTTACATAGCCTAACAACTCTATGTTACAGGATCAATTGCATATGAGAAGTTATGTGAAGCACTCAGTCAGAACCACCTTGTCAAAGCAATCAAGAAAGCATCCCCTGTTGCCCAAACTAGTTGCTTGGAGGGGTATCATTCGGTTATAAACCAATTTGCCCCCAAGATGTTAGCATACTCATATCTTGGAATGCTATGCAGGTAATAATACAGTTCAGTTTCTTTGCAACTGAGACGTAAAATACTTACTGTTGTAATACTCCCCTAATACTAGAGCATCATTCACCATAAGCCTCACATGTTATGTTTAAGTATTGCTTGTGTGCAATGAAGGAAACTAATGAGAATCTAATGTGGATTAACAGTCTTTCATTTCTTTTTTAGGACTATCCTCGCTGCAATTCATTTCAATTATAATCTGAGGAGAGAAAACATGGTTGATGATCAGGGAAACACAAAGGTTAAAGTAACATATCCCAAATTTAAAGATGGAGAGGCCACAGTGAGAGAGATTAAAGTGGAACAAAATTATGGTACTTATACAAATAGACTGATGTTCTTTAAGTACACTGATGATCATTACCCAGCATTTCTATTCTAAGTCAGTTTCTTTTCAGATTATGTGGCTGAAATCTACGAAACAATGATCTCAACTTCGAGGGGAGATTTGAAGGCTCTGGAAGAGGAATTGGATGAGGAAGCACCACAAGCTCTGCATAGTATGCTGCAAATCAAAGAAAGCAAGGAGGAGGCCATTAAAAAGTACCATTCCAGGAAGCTTAAAGAAACAGTTATCTGTCCCCCAACCTGCTCCAGTTAGTGCAAAATGCCCTTGTTACATGCATGAATGAATAAGCCAATCAATATATGAATCAGTATGTAAATCATTTAAAGAAACTGCTAGTTGCTTTTTTTCACAGTGGCAAGTCCCCAGGTAGCTTTGTCATTGCCTTGAAAGTCTCATAAAAAAGGGCCAACACTCTCCTGAGATAATGCTAGTTAATTTTTTCTTCTACAGATGCAGAACTACAATCAATAGTCCAGCCTGCTGCAACTACTACAACTCGCAAAAGGAAGACATACATGTGCTCTAAGTGTGGGAAACCACGTAAAGGCCACAAAAGGGGACCGTGCAGCACAACTGCAGCTGCACCATAAAACTTTATGCAACAAACCATGAACAATTTCTTTCATTAAGTTATAGGGAAGAAAGATGTTACCCTGAAATGAGAACATACATGTTTCTCTCCCATCAGAAATGAAGGACAACTCTAGTACCAATCAGAAGAATCACTGCACTGTATTTGACTTTAAAAGCTGTTTCACAGGTCTGCTTTCATACCTGATACTGGAATGGCTTCATGTATCTGCAAAATCATACTATGTGTTACCTGACTACATTAAATAGCAAACAACACAGTTTTGAGGTTAAAAATTAAAAAAAAATAAAAAATATAAAAAAGCATTCATTCCCTTTCTTGCAGATCAAAATGGACAAAAAAACGTTACAGTTACATGACAAATAAAGCCAAACTCTAACTCAGATGAAAATTTAGCGCCAGCCGAAAGACTGCGACTGAAAGTAGGCTCTTGAGATCTTGGAATTATTATGCCGGCGCTAACACATTCCAACAAACACAAAACTACTTTACAATAAAAATATGGTTGAAATCAAGCCAGCAATGCCATGATTCGCTACTTATATTAAGAGCTAAAATAAAACTTTTCAACGAAAGCCTACAAACCAATCTCGGACGTCAACTTTGCCAGAGAATCTGCTAAGAAGTATTTGTTCTTCTTCTACCTCTTCAGCGACTTGCATCGCATATTGGGCAGCTTCTTCTTCGTTTGCTATCGGTTCTATACTTTCGTCGATGGCACAAAACCCCTTGTTGCCGATACGAAACTATCCTCTGAGGCGTCAGACAAACACTCTGAGTCATCCACTGACGAAACGTCCGTATTTTCATCCTCTGAGCTCGACATATTTCTCTTAGTTTCTCTTCACAAGAAGGACTCCAAGATACTCGTGATGAGAATCTGACGTCACGAAGAGATCAGCCGCTGGAAACTTGTCGGCGCACATGGAACCGGATTTCAGCAATGGCGGACGAAAAAATCGTGATTTCAGCGCCAGAAAATGCATGGTTAAGAGTATTTCTGTCGCTTTATTTTAGCATAGACGTTTAGTACGGAACCCAAACTACTATTTTATATGGAAAAACAGTCAGAAAAAAAGGGTGTTTTTTTGTCTTAGTGGCACTTTAAATCAGATGGAAATCGAATCGTGGCAATCAAAATTTTCTTCGTTAACTAAACCTTATAGTATACCCTACTAGTACATATAGATAAAACATTGAAAATGATTCGCGAAATCAGCACCCTAGATGACGGTCCTCCTGCACATGCAAGCTCTTATATGGTGTTTTGACAAAGATCTGTAAGGCTGAGTTTCTTGACACCCAGCTGCTGGTCTTGTATCTCGGCTTCACAAATGACTACAATCGTGGCATAAAACAAGTTTTAAACTACATTTTTAATGTTACAGGATGGTGAAAATTGTATGTTAATTACTAATATGTGTAACGAGGACTGATTTCATGAACCTTAGTACTACGTGAGCACTCTGCCCAAGAAACAGCTGCTTAGAGCAAATATCTTTACAGGCAAAATTCAATACCAGTGCGAATTACAATCAATCTGATTGATAACGTGGATATTGCCCTGTCAAGATACTACAAATCTGGAATGTTTCAGAATTTCAAAGATTCTGCAGGCCGAGATATGATAGAATACCGTTTATTTCAACTGTACAGGCACTTGTATGGAGTGCGCATGCGTAGAAACAAAAAGTTCTTTCCTTAAATCAGATGGAAATCGAATCGTGGCAATCAAAATTTTCTTCGTTAACTAAACCTTATAGTATACCCTACTAGTACATATAGATAAAACATTGAAAATGATTCGCGAAATCAGCACCCTAGATGACGGTCCTCCTGCCCATACAAGCTCTTATATGGTGTTTTGACAAAAATCTGTAAGGCTGAGTTTCTTGACACCCAGCTGCTGGTATTGTATCTCGGCTTCAAAAATGACTACAATCGTGGCATAAAACAAGTTTTAAACTACATTTTTAATGTTACAGGATGGTAAAAATTGTATGTTAATCACTAATCTGTGTAACGAGGACTGATTTCCTGAACCTTAGTACTACGTGAGCACTCTGCCCAAGAAACAGCTGCTTAGAGCAAATATCTTTACAGGCAAAATTCAATACCAGTGCGAATTACAATCAATCTGATTGATAACGTGGATATTGCCCTGTCAAGATACTACAAATCTGGAATGTTTCAGAATTTCAAAGATTCTGCAGGCCGAGATATGATAGAATACCGTTCATTTCAACTGTACAGGCACTTGTATGGAGTGCGCATGCGTAGAAACAAAAAGTTCTTTCCTTAAATCAGATGGAAATCGAATCGTGGCAATCAAAATTTTCTTCGTTAACTAAACCTTATAGTATACCCTACTAGTACATATAGATAAAACATTGAAAATGATTCGCGAAATCAGCACCCTAGATGACGGTCCTCCTGCCCATACAAGCTCTTATATGGTGTTTTGACAAAAATCTGTAAGGCTGAGTTTGTTGACACCCAGCTGCTGGTATTGTATCTCGGCTTCACAAATGACTATAATCGTGGCATAAAACAAGTTTTAAACTACATATTTAATGTTACAGGATGGTAAAAATTGTATGTTAATCACTAATCTGTGTAACGAGGACTGATTTCCTGAACCTTAGTACTACGTGAGCACTCTGCCCAAGAAACAGCTGCTTAGAGCAAATATCTTTACAGGCAAAATTCAATACCAGTGCGAATTACAATCAATCTGATTGATAACGTGGATATTGCCCTGTCAAGATACTACAAATCTGAAATGTTTCAGAATTTCAAAGATTCTGCAGGCCGAGATATGATAGAATACCGTTCATTTCAACTGTACAGGCACTTGTATGGAGTGCGCATGCGTAGAAACAAAAAGTTCTTTCCTTAAGTCAGATGGAAATCGAATCGTGGCAATCAAAATTTTCTTCGTTAACTAAACCTTATAGTATACCCTACTAGTACATATAGATAAAACATTGAAAATGATTCGCGAAATCAGCACCCTAGATGACGGTCCTCCTGCCCATACAAGCTCTTATATGGTGTTTTGACAAAAATCTGTAAGGCTGAGTTTGTTGACACCCAGCTGCTGGTATTGTATCTCGGCTTCACAAATGACTATAATCGTGGCATAAAACAAGTTTTAAACTACATTTTTAATGTTACAGGATGGTGAAAATTGTATGTTAATCACTAATCTGTGTAACGAGGACTGATTTCATGAACCTTAGTACTACGTGAGCAGTCTGCCCAAGAAACAGCTGCTTAGAGCAAATATCTTTACAGGCAAAATTCAATACCAGTGCGAATTACAATCAATCTGATTGATAACGTGGATATTGCCCTGTCAAGATACTACAAATCTGGAATGTTGCAGAATTTCAAAGATTCTGCAGGCCGAGATATGATAGAATACCGTTCATTTGAACTGTACAGGCACTTGTATGGAGTGCGCATGCGTAGAAACAAAAAGTTCTTTCCTTAAATCAGATGGAAATCGAATCGTGGCAATCAAAATTTTCTTCGTTATCTAAACCTTATAGTATACCCTACTAGTACATATAGTTAAAACATTGAAAATGATTCGCGAAATCAGCACCCTAGATGACGGTCCTCCTGCCCATACAAGCTCTTATATGGTGTTTTGACAAAAATCTGTAAGGCTGAGTTTCTTGACACCCAGCTGCTGGTATTGTATCACGGCTTCACAAATGACTACAATCGTGGCATAAAACAAGTTTTAAACTACACTTTTAATGTTACAGGATGGTGAAAATTGTATGTTAATCACTAATCTGTGTAACGAGGACTGATCTCATGAACCTTAGTACTACGTGAGCACTCTGCCCAAGAAACAGCTGCTTAGAGCAAATATCTTTACAGGCAAAATTCAATACCAGTGCGAATTACAATCAAAATTACAAAAATCTGTAAGGCTGAGTTTCTTGACACCCAGCTGCTGGTATTGTATCTCGGCTTCACAAATGACTACAATCGTGGAATAAAACAAGTTTTAAACTACATTTTTAATGTTACAGGATGGTGAAAATTGTATGTTAATCACTAATCTGTGTAACGAGGACTGATTTCCTGAACCTTAGTACTACGTGAGCACTCTGCCCAAGAAACAGCTGCTTAGAGCAAACATCTTTACAGGCAAAATTCAATACCAGTGCGAATTACAATCAATCTGATTGATAACGTGGATATTGCCCTGTCAAGATACTACAAATCTGGAATGTTTCAGAATTTCAAAGATTCTGCAGGCCGAGATATGATAGAATACCGTTCATTTAAATTGTACAGGCACTTGTATGGAGTGCGCATGCGTAGAAACAAAAAGTTCTTTCCTTAAATCAGATGGAAATCGAATCGTGGCAATCAAAATTTTCTTCGTTAACTAAGCCTTATAGTATACCCTACTAGTACATATAGATAAAACATTGAAAATGATTCGCGAAATCAGCACCCTAGATGACGGTCCTCCTGCCGATACAAGCTCTTATATGGTGTTTTGACAAAAATCTGTAAGGCTAAGTTTCTTGACACCCAGCTGCTGGTATTGTATCTCGGCTTCACAAATGACTACAATCGTGGCATAAAACAAGTTTTAAACTACATTTTTAATGTTACAGGATGGTGAAAATTGTATGTTAATCACTAATCTGTGTAACGAGGACTGATTTCATGAACCTTAGTACTACGTGAGCACTCTGCCCAAGAAACAGCTGCTTAGAGCAAATATATTTACAGGCAAAATTCAATACCAGTGCGAATTACAATCAATCTGATTGATAACGTGGATATTGCTCTGTCAAGATACTACAAATCTGGAATGTTTCAGAATTTCAAAGATATTTCAGGCCAAGATAGGATAGAATACCGTTCATTTCAACTGTACAGGCACTTGTATGGAGTGCGCATACGTAGAAACAAAAAGTTCTTTCCTTAAATCAGATGGAAATCGAATCGTGGCAATCAAAATTTTCTTCGTTAACTAAACCTTATAGTATACCCTACTAGTACATATAGATAAAACATTGAAAATGATTCGCGAAATCAGCACCCTAGATGACGGTCCTCCTGCCCAGACAAGCTCTTATATGGTGTTTTGACAAAAATCTGTAAGGCTGGGTTTCTTGACACCCAGCTGCTGGTATTGTATCTCGGCTTCACAAATGACTATAATCGTGGCATAAAACAAGTTTTAAACTACATTTTTAATGTTACATGATGGTGAAAATAGTATGTTAATCACTAACCTGTGTAACGAGGACTGATTTCATGAACCTTAGTACTACGTGAGCACTCTGCCCAAGAAACAGCTGCTTAGAGCAAATATATTTACAGGCAAAATTCAATACCAGTGCGAATTACAATCAATCTGATTGATAGCGTGGATATTGCCCTGTCAAGATACTACAAATCTGGAATGTTTCAGAATTTCAAAGATTGTGCAGGCCGAGATATGATAGAATACCGTTCATTTCAACTGTACAGGCACTTGTATGGAGTGCGCATGCGTAGAAACAAAAAGTTCTTTCCTTAAATCAGATGGAAATCGAATCGTGGCAATCAAAATTTTCTTCGTTAACTAAACCTTATAGTATACCCTACTAGTACATATAGATAAAACATTGAAAATGATTCGCGAAATCAGCACCCTAGATGACGGTCCTCCTGCCCATACAAGCTCTTATATGGTGTTTTGACAAAAATCTGTAAGGCTAAGTTTCTTGACACCCAGCTGCTGGTATTGTATCTCGGCTTCACAAATGACTACAATCGTGGCATAAAACAAGTTTTAAACTACATTTTTAATGTTACAGGATGGTGAAAATTGTATGTTAATCACTAATCTGTGTAACGAGGACTGATTTCATGAACCTTAGTACTACGTGAGCACTCTGCCCAAGAAACAGCTGCTTAGAGCAAATATCTTTACAGGCAAAATTCAATACCAGTGCGAATTACAATCAATCTGATTGATAACGTGGATATTGCCCTGTCAAGATACTACAAATCTGGAATGTTTCAGAATTTCAAAGATATTTCAGGCCAAGATAGGATAGAATACCGTTCATTTCAACTGTACAGGCACTTGTATGGAGTGCGCATACGTAGAAACAAAAAGTTCTTTCCTTAAATCAGATGGAAATCGAATCGTGGCAATCAAAATTTTCTTCGTTAACTAAACCTTATAGTATACCCTACTAGTACATATAGATAAAACATTGAAAATGATTCGCTAAATCAGCACCCTAGATGACGGTCCTCCTGCCCATACAAGCTCTTATATGGTGTTTTGACAAAAATCTGTAAGGCTGGGTTTCTTGACACCCAGCTGCTGGTATTGTATCTCGGCCTCACAAATGACTATAATCGTGGCATAAAACAAGTTTTAAACTACATTTTTAATGTTACATGATGGTGAAAATAGTATGTTAATCACTAACCTGTGTAACGAGGACTGATTTCATGAACCTTAGTACTACGTGAGCACTCTGCCCAAGAAACAGCTGCTTAGAGCAAATATATTTACAGGCAAAATTCAATACCAGTGCGAATTACAATCAATCTGATTGATAGCGTGGATATTGCCCTGTCAAGATACTACAAATCTGGAATGTTTCAGAATTTCAAAGATTGTGCAGGTCGAGATATGATAGAATACCGTTCATTTCAACTGTACAGGCACTTGTATGGAGTGCGCATGCGTAGAAACAAAAAGTTCTTTCCTTAAATCAGATGGAAATCGAATCGTGGCAATCAAAATTTTCTTCGTTAACTAAACCTTATAGTATACCCTACTAGTACATATAGATAAAACATTGAAAATGATTCGCGAAATCAGCACCCTAGATGACGGTCCTCCTGCCCATACAAGCTCTTATATGGTGTTTTGACAAAAATCTGTAAGGCTGAGTTTCTTGACACCCAGCTGCTGGTATTGTATCTCGGCTTCACAAATGACTACAATCGTGGCATAAAACAAGTTTTAAACTACATTTTTAATGTTACAGGATGGTGAAAATTGTATGTTAATCACTAATCTGTGTAACGAGGACTGATTTCATGAACCTTAGTACTACGTGAGCACTCTGCCCAAGAAACAGCTGCTTAGAGCAAATATATTTACAGGCAAAATTCAATACCAGTGCGAATTACAATCAATCTGATTGATAACGTGGATATTGCCCTGTCAAGATACTACAAATCTGGAATGTTTCAGAATTTCAAAGATATTTCAGGCCAAGATAGGATAGAATACCGTTCATTTCAACTGTACAGGCACTTGTATGGAGTGCGCATACGTAGAAACAAAAAGTTCTTTCCTTAAATAAGATGGAAATCGAATCGTGGCAATCAAAATTTTCTTCGTTAACTAAACCTTATAGTATACCCTACTAGTACATATAGATAAAACATTGAAAATGATTCGCGAAATCAGCACCCTAGATGACGGTCCTCCTGCCCATACAAGCTCTTATATGGTGTTTTGACAAAAATCTGTAAGGCTGAGTTTCTTGACTCCCAGCTGCTGGTATTGTATCTCGGCTTCACAAATGACTATAATCGTGGCATAAAACAAGTTTTAAACTACATTTTTAATGTTACATGATGGTGAAAATAGTATTTTAATCACTAATTTGTGTAACGAGGACTGATTTCATGAACCTTAGTACTACGTGAGCACTCTGCCCAAGAAACAGCTGCTTAGAGCAAATATCTTTACAGGCAAAATTCAATACCAGTGCGAATTACAATAAATCTGATTGATAACGTGGATATTGCCCTGTCAAGATACTACAAATCTGGAATGTTTCAGAATTTCAAAGATTCTGCAGGCCGAGATATGATAGAATACCGTTCATTTGAACTGTACAGGCACTTTTATGGAGTGCGCATGCGTAGAAACAAAAAGTTCTTTCCTTAAATCAGATGGAAATCGAATCGTAGCAATTAAAATTCTCTTCGTAAACTAAACCTTATAGTATACCCTACTAGTACATATAAATAAAACATTGAAAATGATTCGCGAAACCAGCACCCTAGAGGACGGTCCTCCTGCCCATACAAGCTCTTATATGGTGTTTTGACAAAAATCTGTAAGGCTGAGTTTCTTGACACCCAGCTGCTGGTATTGTATCTCGGCTTAACAAATGACTACAATCGTGGCATAAAACAAGTTTTAAACTACATTTTTAATGTTACAGGATGGTGAAAATTGTATGTTAATCACTAATCTGTGTAACGAGGACTGATTTCCTGAACCTTAGTACTAAGTGAGCACTCTGCCCAAGAAACAGCTGCTTAGAGCAAATATCTTTACAGGCAAAATTCAATACCAGTGCGAATTACAATCAATCTGATTGATAACGTGGATATTGCCCTGTCAAGATACTACAAATCTGGAATGTTTCAGAATTTCAAAAATTCTGCTGGCCGAGATATGATAGAATACCGTTCATTTGAACTGTACAGGCACTTGTATGGAGTGCGCATGCGTAGAAACAAAAAGTTCTTTCCTTAAATCAGATGGAAATCGAATCGTGGCAATCAAAATTTTCTTCGTTAACTAAACCTTATAGTATACCCTACTAGTACATATAGATAAAACATTGAAAATGATTCGCGAAATCAGCACCCTAGATGACGGTCCTCCTGCCCATACAAGCTCTTATATGGTGTTTTGACAAAAATCTGTAAGGCTGAGCTTCTTGACACCCAGCTGCTGGTATTGTATCTCGGCTTCACAAATGACTACAGTCGTGGCATAAAACAAGTTTTAAACTACATTTTTAATGTTACAGGATGGTGAAAATTGTATGTTAATCACTAATCTGTGTAACGAGGACTGATTTCATGAACCTTAGTACTACGTGAGCACTCTGCCCAAGAAACAGCTTCTTAGAGCAATTATCTTTACAGGTAAAATTCAATACCAGTGCGAATTACAATCAATCTGATTGATAACGTGGATATTGCCCTGTCAAGATACTACAAATCTGGAATGTTTCAGAATTTCAAAGATTCTGCAGGCCGAGATATGATAGAATACCGTTCATTTGAACTGTACAGGCACTTGTATGGAGATCGCATGCGTAGAAACAAAAAGTTCTTTCCTTAAATCAGATGGAAATCGAATCGTGGCAATCAAAATTTTCTTCGTTAACTAAACCTTATAGTATACCCTACTAGTACATATAGATAAAACATTGAAAATGATTCGCGAAATCAGCACCCTAGATGACGGTCCTCCTGCCCATACAAGCTCTTATATGGTGTTTTGACAAAAATCTGTAAGGCTGAGTTTCTTGACACCCAGCTGCTGGTATTGTATCACGGCTTAACAAATGACTACACTCGTGGCATAAAACAAGTTTTAAACTACATTTTTAATGTTACAGGATGGTGAAAATTGTATGTTAATCACTAATCTGTGAACGACGACTGATTTCATGAACCTTAGTACTACGTGAGCACTCTGCCCAAGAAACAGCTGCTTAGAGCAAATATCTTTACAGGCAAAATTCAATACCAGTGCGAATTACAATCAATCTGATTGATAACGTGGATATTGCCCTGTCAAGATACTACAAATCTGGAATGTTTCAGAATTTCAAAGATTCTGCAGGCCGAGATATGATAGAATACCGTTCATTTGAACTGTAGAGGCACTTGTATGGAGTGCGCATGCGTAGAAGCAAAAAGTTCTTTCCTTAAATCAGATGGAAATCGAATCGTGGCAATCAAAATTTTCTTCGTTAACTAAACCTTATAGTATACCCTACTAGTACATATAGATAAAACATTGAAAATGATTCGCGAAATCAGCACCCTAGATGACGGTTCTCCTGCCCATACAAGCTCTTATATGGTGTTTTGACAAAAATCTGTAAAGCTGAGTTTCTTGACACCCAGCCGCTGGTACTGTATCTCGGCTTAACAAATGACTACAATCGTGGCATAAAACAAGTTTTAAACTACATTTTTAATGTTACAGGATGGTGAAAATTGTATGTTAATCACTAATCTGTGTAACGAGGACTGATTTCATGAACCTTAGTACTACGTGAGCAGTCTGCCCAAGAAACAGCTGCTTAGAGCAAATATCTTTACAGGCAAAATTCAATACCAGTGCGAATTACAATCAATCTGATTGATAACGTGGATATTGCCCTGTCAAGATACTACAAATCTGGAATGTTTCAGAATTTCAAAGATTCTGCAGGCCGAGATATGATAGAATACCGTTCATTTCAACTGTACAGGCACTTGTATGGAGTGCGCATGCGTAGAAACAAAAAGTTCTTTCCTTAAATCAGCTGGAAATCGAATCGTGGCAATCAAAATTTTCTTCGTTAACTAAACCTTATAGTATACCCTACTAGTACATATAGATAAAACATTGAAAATGATTCGCGAAATCAGCACCCTAGATGACGGTCCTCCTGCACATACAAGATTTTATATGGTGTTTTGACAAAAATCTGTAAGGCTGAGTTTCTTGACACCCAGCTGCTGGTATTGTATCTCGGCTTCACAAATGACTACAATCGTGGCATAAAACAAGTTTTAAACTACATTTTTAATGTTAAAGGATGGGGAAAATTGTATGTTAATCACTAATCTGTGTAACGGGGACTGATTTCCTGAACCTTAGTACTACGTGAGCACTCTGCCCAAGAAACAGCTGCTTAGAGCGAATATCTTTACAGGCAAAATTCAATACCAGTGCGAATTACAATCAATCTGATTGATAACGTGGATATTGCCCTGTCAAGATACTACAAATCTGGAATGTTTCAGAATTTCAAAGATTCTGCAGGCCGAGATATGATAGAATACCGTTCATTTCAACTGTACAGGCACTTGTATGGAGTGCGCATGCGTAGAAACAAAAAGTTCTTTCCTTAAGTCAGATGGAAATCGAATCGTGGCAATCAAAATTTTCTTCGTTAACTAAACCTTATAGTATACCCTACTAGTACATATAGATAAAACATTGAAAATGATTCGCGAAATCAGCACCCTAGATGACGGTCCTCCTGCCCATACAAGCTCTTATATGGTGTTTTGACAAAAATCTGTAAGGCTGAGTTTGTTGACACCCAGCTGCTGGTATTGTATCTCGGCTTCACAAATGACTATAATCGTGGCATAAAACAAGTTTTAAACTACATTTTTAATGTTACAGGATGGTGAAAATTGTATGTTAATCACTAATCTGTGTAACGAGGACTGATTTCATGAACCTTAGTACTACGTGAGCAGTCTGCCCAAGAAACAGCTGCTTAGAGCAAATATCTTTACAGGCAAAATTCAATACCAGTGCGAATTACAATCAATCTGATTGATAACGTGGATATTGCCCTGTCAAGATACTACAAATCTGGAATGTTGCAGAATTTCAAAGATTCTGCAGGCCGAGATATGATAGAATACCGTTCATTTGAACTGTACAGGCACTTGTATGGAGTGCGCATGCGTAGAAACAAAAAGTTCTTTCCTTAAATCAGATGGAAATCGAATCGTGGCAATCAAAATTTTCTTCGTTATCTAAACCTTATAGTATACCCTACTAGTACATATAGTTAAAACATTGAAAATGATTCGCGAAATCAGCACCCTAGATGACGGTCCTCCTGCCCATACAAGCTCTTATATGGTGTTTTGACAAAAATCTGTAAGGCTGAGTTTCTTGACACCCAGCTGCTGGTATTGTATCACGGCTTCACAAATGACTATACTCGTGGCATAAAACAAGTTTTAAACTACACTTTTAATGTTACAGGATGGTGAAAATTGTATGTTAATCACTAATCTGTGTAACGAGGACTGATCTCATGAACCTTAGTACTACGTGAGCACTCTGCCCAAGAAACAGCTGCTTAGAGCAAATATCTTTACAGGCAAAATTCAATACCAGTGCGAATTACAATCAAAATTACAAAAATCTGTAAGGCTGAGTTTCTTGACACCCAGCTGCTGGTATTGTATCTCGGCTTCACAAATGACTACAATCGTGGAATAAAACAAGTTTTAAACTACATTTTTAATGTTACAGGATGGTGAAAATTGTATGTTAATCACTAATCTGTGTAACGAGGACTGATTTCCTGAACCTTAGTACTACGTGAGCACTCTGCCCAAGAAACAGCTGCTTAGAGCAAACATCTTTACAGGCAAAATTCAATACCAGTGCGAATTACAATCAATCTGATTGATAACGTGGATATTGCCCTGTCAAGATACTACAAATCTGGAATGTTTCAGAATTTCAAAGATTCTGCAGGCCGAGATATGATAGAATACCGTTCATTTAAATTGTACAGGCACTTGTATGGAGTGCGCATGCGTAGAAACAAAAAGTTCTTTCCTTAAATCAGATGGAAATCGAATCGTGGCAATCAAAATTTTCTTCGTTAACTAAGCCTTATAGTATACCCTACTAGTACATATAGATAAAACATTGAAAATGATTCGCGAAATCAGCACCCTAGATGACGGTCCTCCTGCCGATACAAGCTCTTATATGGTGTTTTGACAAAAATCTGTAAGGCTAAGTTTCTTGACACCCAGCTGCTGGTATTGTATCTCGGCTTCACAAATGACTACAATCGTGGCATAAAACAAGTTTTAAACTACATTTTTAATGTTACAGGATGGTGAAAATTGTATGTTAATCACTAATCTGTGTAACGAGGACTGATTTCATGAACCTTAGTACTACGTGAGCACTCTGCCCAAGAAACAGCTGCTTAGAGCAAATATATTTACAGGCAAAATTCAATACCAGTGCGAATTACAATCAATCTGATTGATAACGTGGATATTGCTCTGTCAAGATACTACAAATCTGGAATGTTTCAGAATTTCAAAGATATTTCAGGCCAAGATAGGATAGAATACCGTTCATTTCAACTGTACAGGCACTTGTATGGAGTGCGCATACGTAGAAACAAAAAGTTCTTTCCTTAAATCAGATGGAAATCGAATCGTGGCAATCAAAATTTTCTTCGTTAACTAAACCTTATAGTATACCCTACTAGTACATATAGATAAAACATTGAAAATGATTCGCGAAATCAGCACCCTAGATGACGGTCCTCCTGCCCATACAAGCTCTTATATGGTGTTTTGACAAAAATCTGTAAGGCTGGGTTTCTTGACACCCAGCTGCTGGTATTGTATCTCGGCTTCACAAATGACTATAATCGTGGCATAAAACAAGTTTTAAACTACATTTTTAATGTTACATGATGGTGAAAATAGTATGTTAATCACTAACCTGTGTAACGAGGACTGATTTCATGAACCTTAGTACTACGTGAGCACTCTGCCCAAGAAACAGCTGCTTAGAGCAAATATATTTACAGGCAAAATTCAATACCAGTGCGAATTACAATCAATCTGATTGATAGCGTGGATATTGCCCTGTCAAGATACTACAAATCTGGAATGTTTCAGAATTTCAAAGATTGTGCAGGCCGAGATATGATAGAATACCGTTCATTTCAACTGTACAGGCACTTGTATGGAGTGCGCATGCGTAGAAACAAAAAGTTCTTTCCTTAAATCAGATGGAAATCGAATCGTGGCAATCAAAATTTTCTTCGTTAACTAAACCTTATAGTATACCCTACTAGTACATATAGATAAAACATTGAAAATGATTCGCGAAATCAGCACCCTAGATGACGGTCCTCCTGCCCATACAAGCTCTTATATGGTGTTTTGACAAAAATCTGTAAGGCTAAGTTTCTTGACACCCAGCTGCTGGTATTGTATCTCGGCTTCACAAATGACTACAATCGTGGCATAAAACAAGTTTTAAACTACATTTTTAATGTTACAGGATGGTGAAAATTGTATGTTAATCACTAATCTGTGTAACGAGGACTGATTTCATGAACCTTAGTACTACGTGAGCACTCTGCCCAAGAAACAGCTGCTTAGAGCAAATATCTTTACAGGCAAAATTCAATACCAGTGCGAATTACAATCAATCTGATTGATAACGTGGATATTGCCCTGTCAAGATACTACAAATCTGGAATGTTTCAGAATTTCAAAGATATTTCAGGCCAAGATAGGATAGAATACCGTTCATTTCAACTGTACAGGCACTTGTATGGAGTGCGCATACGTAGAAACAAAAAGTTCTTTCCTTAAATCAGATGGAAATCGAATCGTGGCAATCAAAATTTTCTTCGTTAACTAAACCTTATAGTATACCCTACTAGTACATATAGATAAAACATTGAAAATGATTCGCTAAATCAGCACCCTAGATGACGGTCCTCCTGCCCATACAAGCTCTTATATGGTGTTTTGACAAAAATCTGTAAGGCTGGGTTTCTTGACACCCAGCTGCTGGTATTGTATCTCGGCCTCACAAATGACTATAATCGTGGCATAAAACAAGTTTTAAACTACATTTTTAATGTTACATGATGGTGAAAATAGTATGTTAATCACTAACCTGTGTAACGAGGACTGATTTCATGAACCTTAGTACTACGTGAGCACTCTGCCCAAGAAACAGCTGCTTAGAGCAAATATATTTACAGGCAAAATTCAATACCAGTGCGAATTACAATCAATCTGATTGATAGCGTGGATATTGCCCTGTCAAGATACTACAAATCTGGAATGTTTCAGAATTTCAAAGATTGTGCAGGTCGAGATATGATAGAATACCGTTCATTTCAACTGTACAGGCACTTGTATGGAGTGCGCATGCGTAGAAACAAAAAGTTCTTTCCTTAAATCAGATGGAAATCGAATCGTGGCAATCAAAATTTTCTTCGTTAACTAAACCTTATAGTATACCCTACTAGTACATATAGATAAAACATTGAAAATGATTCGCGAAATCAGCACCCTAGATGACGGTCCTCCTGCCCATACAAGCTCTTATATGGTGTTTTGACAAAAATCTGTAAGGCTGAGTTTCTTGACACCCAGCTGCTGGTATTGTATCTCGGCTTCACAAATGACTACAATCGTGGCATAAAACAAGTTTTAAACTACATTTTTAATGTTACAGGATGGTAAAAATTGTATGTTAATCACTAATCTGTGTAACGAGGACTGATTTCATGAACCTTAGTACTACGTAAGCACTCTGCCCAAGAAACAGCGGCTTAGAGCAAATATCTTTACAGGCAAAATTCAATACCAGTGCGAATTACAATCAATCTGATTGATAACGTGGATATTGCCCTGTCAAGATACTACAAATCTGGAATGTTTCAGAATTTCAAAGATTCTGCAGGCCGAGATATGATAGAATACCGTTCATTTGAACTGTACAGGCACTTGTATGGAGTGCGCATGCGTAGAAACAAAAAGTTCTTTCCTTAAATCAGATGGAAATCGAATCGTGGCAATCAAAATTTTCTTCGTTAACTAAACCTTATAGTATACCCTACTAGTACATATAGATGAACCATTGAAAATGATTCGCGAAATCAGCACCCTAGGTGACGGTCCTCCTGCCCATACAAGCTCTTATATGGTGTTTTGACAAAAATCTGTAAGGCTGAGTTTCTTGACACCCAGCTGCTGGTATTGTATCACGGCTTCACAAATGACTACAGTCGTGGCATAAAACAAGTTTTAAACTACATTTTTAATGTTAATGGCTGGTGAAAATTGTATGTTAATCACTAATCTGTGTAACGAGGACTGATTTCATGAACCTTAGTACTACGTGAGCAGTCTGCCCAAGAAACAGCTGCTTAGAGCAAATATATTTACAGGCAAAATTCAATACCAGTGCGAATTACAATCAATCTGATTGATAACGTGGATATTGCCCTGTCAAGATACTACAAATCTGGAATGTTTCAGAATTTCAAAGATATTTCAGGCCAAGATAGGATAGAATACCGTTTATTTCAACTGTACAGGCACTTGTATGGAGTGCGCATACGTAGAAACAAAAAGTTCTTTCCTTAAATCAGATGGAAATCGAATCGTGGCAATCAAAATTTTCTTCGTTAACTAAACCTTATAGTATACCCTACTAGTACATATAGATAAAACATTGAAAATGATTCGCGAAATACTCACCCTAGATGACGGTCCTCCTGCCGATACAAGCTCTTATATGGTGTTTTTACAAAAATCTGTAAGGCTGAGTTTCTTGACACCCAGCTGCTGGTATTGTATCTCGGCTTCACAAATGACTACAATCGTGGCATAAAACAAGTTTTAAACTACATTTTTAATGTTACAGGATGGTGAAAATTGTATGTTAATCACTAATCTGTGTAACGAGGACTGATTTCATGAACCTTAGTACTACGTGAGTACTCTGCCCAAGAAACAGCTGCTTAGAGCAAATATCTTTACAGGCAAAATTCAATACCAGTGCGAATTACAATCAATCTGATTGATAACGTGAATATTGCCCTGTCAAGATACTACAAATCTGGAATGTTTCAGAATTTCAAAGATTCTGAGGGCCGAGATATGATAGAATACCGTTGATTTGAACTGTACAGGCACTTGTATGGAGTGCGCATGCGTAGAAACAAAAAGTTCTTTCCTTAAATCAGATGGAAATCGAATCGTGGCAATCAAAACATTCTTCGTTAACTAAACCTTATAGTATACCCTACTAGTACATATAGATAAAACATTGAAAATGATTCGCGAAATCAGCACCCTAGATGACGGTCCTTCTGCCCATACAAGCTCCTATATGGTGTTTTGACAAAAATCTGTAAGGCTGAGTTTCTTGACACCCAGCTGCTGGTATTGTATCTCGGGTTCACAAATGACTAATATCGTGGCATAAAACAAGTTTTAAACTACATTTTTAATGTTACATGATGGTGAAAATAGTATTTTAATCACTAATTTGTGTAACGAGGACTGATTTCATGAACCTTAGTACTACGTGAGCACTCTGCCCAAGAAACAGCTGCTTAGAGCAAATATCTTTACAGGCAAAATTCAATACCAGTGCGAATTACAATAAATCTGATTGATAACGTGGATATTGCCCTGTCAAGATACTACAAATCTGGAATGTTTCAGAATTTCAAAGATTCTGCAGGCCGAGATATGATAGAATACCGTTCATTTGAACTGTACAGGCACTTTTATGGAGTGCGCATGCGTAGAAACAAAAAGTTCTTTCCTTAAATCAGATGGAAATCGAATCGTAGCAATTAAAATTCTCTTCGTAAACTAAACCTTATAGTATACCCTACTAGTACATATAAATAAAACATTGAAAATGATTCGCGAAACCAGCACCCTAGAGGACGGTCCTCCTGCCCATACAAGCTCTTATATGGTGTTTTGACAAAAATCTGTAAGGCTGAGTTTCTTGACACCCAGCTGCTGGTATTGTATCTCGGCTTAACAAATGACTACAATCGTGGCATAAAACAAGTTTTAAACTACATTTTTAATGTTACAGGATGGTGAAAATTGTATGTTAATCACTAATCTGTGTAACGAGGACTGATTTCCTGAACCTTAGTACTAAGTGAGCACTCTGCCCAAGAAACAGCTGCTTAGAGCAAATATCTTTACAGGCAAAATTCAATACCAGTGCGAATTACAATCAATCTGATTGATAACGTGGATATTGCCCTGTCAAGATACTACAAATCTGGAATGTTTCAGAATTTCAAAAATTCTGCTGGCCGAGATATGATAGAATACCGTTCATTTGAACTGTACAGGCACTTGTATGGAGTGCGCATGCGTAGAAACAAAAAGTTCTTTCCTTAAATCAGATGGAAATCGAATCGTGGCAATCAAAATTTTCTTCGTTAACTAAACCTTATAGTATACCCTACTAGTACATATAGATAAAACATTGAAAATGATTCGCGAAATCAGCACCCTAGATGACGGTCCTCCTGCCCATACAAGCTCTTATATGGTGTTTTGACAAAAATCTGTAAGGCTGAGCTTCTTGACACCCAGCTGCTGGTACTGTATCTCGGCTTCACAAATGACTACAGTCGTGGCATAAAACAAGTTTTAAACTACATTTTTAATGTTACAGGATGGTGAAAATTGTATGTTAATCACTAATCTGTGTAACGAGGACTGATTTCATGAACCTTAGTACTACGTGAGCACTCTGCCCAAGAAACAGCTTCTTAGAGCAATTATCTTTACAGGTAAAATTCAATACCAGTGCGAATTACAATCAATCTGATTGATAACGTGGATATTGCCCTGTCAAGATACTACAAATCTGGAATGTTTCAGAATTTCAAAGATTCTGCAGGCCGAGATATGATAGAATACCGTTCATTTGAACTGTACAGGCACTTGTATGGAGATCGCATGCGTAGAAACAAAAAGTTCTTTCCTTAAATCAGATGGAAATCGAATCGTGGCAATCAAAATTTTCTTCGTTAACTAAACCTTATAGTATACCCTACTAGTACATATAGATAAAACATTGAAAATGATTCGCGAAATCAGCACCCTAGATGACGGTCCTCCTGCCCATACAAGCTCTTATATGGTGTTTTGACAAAAATCTGTAAGGCTGAGTTTCTTGACACCCAGCTGCTGGTATTGTATCACGGCTTAACAAATGACTACACTCGTGGCATAAAACAAGTTTTAAACTACATTTTTAATGTTACAGGATGGTGAAAATTGTATGTTAATCACTAATCTGTGAACGACGACTGATTTCATGAACCTTAGTACTACGTGAGCACTCTGCCCAAGAAACAGCTGCTTAGAGCAAATATCTTTACAGGCAAAATTCAATACCAGTGCGAATTACAATCAATCTGATTGATAACGTGGATATTGCCCTGTCAAGATACTACAAATCTGGAATGTTTCAGAATTTCAAAGATTCTGCAGGCCGAGATATGATAGAATACCGTTCATTTGAACTGTAGAGGCACTTGTATGGAGTGCGCATGCGTAGAAGCAAAAAGTTCTTTCCTTAAATCAGATGGAAATCGAATCGTGGCAATCAAAATTTTCTTCGTTAACTAAACCTTATAGTATACCCTACTAGTACATATAGATAAAACATTGAAAATGATTCGCGAAATCAGCACCCTAGATGACGGTTCTCCTGCCCATACAAGCTCTTATATGGTGTTTTGACAAAAATCTGTAAAGCTGAGTTTCTTGACACCCAGCCGCTGGTACTGTATCTCGGCTTAACAAATGACTACAATCGTGGCATAAAACAAGTTTTAAACTACATTTTTAATGTTACAGGATGGTGAAAATTGTATGTTAATCACTAATCTGTGTAACGAGGACTGATTTCATGAACCTTAGTACTACGTGAGCAGTCTGCCCAAGAAACAGCTGCTTAGAGCAAATATCTTTACAGGCAAAATTCAATACCAGTGCGAATTACAATCAATCTGATTGATAACGTGGATATTGCCCTGTCAAGATACTACAAATCTGGAATGTTTCAGAATTTCAAAGATTCTGCAGGCCGAGATATGATAGAATACCGTTCATTTCAACTGTACAGGCACTTGTATGGAGTGCGCATGCGTAGAAACAAAAAGTTCTTTCCTTAAATCAGCTGGAAATCGAATCGTGGCAATCAAAATTTTCTTCGTTAACTAAACCTTATAGTATACCCTACTAGTACATATAGATAAAACATTGAAAATGATTCGCGAAATCAGCACCCTAGATTACGGTCCTCCTGCACATACAAGATTTTATATGGTGTTTTGACAAAAATCTGTAAGGCTGAGTTTCTTGACACCCAGCTGCTGGTATTGTATCTCGGCTTCACAAATGACTACAATCGTGGCATAAAACAAGTTTTAAACTACATTTTTAATGTTAAAGGATGGGGAAAATTGTATGTTAATCACTAATCTGTGTAACGGGGACTGATTTCCTGAACCTTAGTACTACGTGAGCACTCTGCCCAAGAAACAGCTGCTTAGAGCGAATATCTTTACAGGCAAAATTCAATACCAGTGCGAATTACAATCAATCTGATTGATAACGTGGATATTGCCCTGTCAAGATACTACAAATCTGGAATGTTTCAGAATTTCAAAGATTCTGCAGGCCGAGATATGATAGAATACCGTTCATTTGAACTGTACAGGCACTTGTATGGAGTGCGCATGCGTAGAAACAAAAAGTTCTTTCCTTAAATCAGATGGAAATCGAATCGTGGCAATCAAAATTTTCTTCGTTAAATAAACCTTATAGTATACCCTACTAGTACATATAGATAAAACATTGAAAATGATTCGCGAAATCAGCACCCTAGATGACGGTCCTCCTGCCCATACAAACTCTTATATGGTGTTTTGAGAAAAATCTGTAAGGCTGAGTTTCTTGACACCCAGCTGCTGGTATTGTATCTCGGCTTCACAAATGACTACAATCGTGGCATAAAACAAGTTTTAAACTACATTTTTAATGTTACAGGATGGTGAAAATAGTATGTTAATCACTAATCTGTGTAACAAGGACTGATTTCATGAACCTTAGTACTACGTGAGCACTCTGCCCAAGAAACAGCTGCTTAGAGCAAATACCTTTACAGGCAAAATTCAATACCAGTGCAAATTACAATAAATCTGATTGATAACGTGGATATTGCCCTGTCAAGATACTACAAATCTGGAATGTTTCAGAATTTCAAAGATTCTGCAGGCCGAGATATGATAGAATACCGTTCATTTGAACTGTACAGGCACTTGTATGGAATGCGCATACGTAGAAACAAAAAGTTCTTTCCTTAAATCAGATGGAAATCGAATCGTGGCAATCAAAATTTTCTTCGTTAACTAAACCTTATAGTATACCCTACTAGTACATATAGATAAAACATTGAAAATGATTCGCGAAATCAGCACCCTAGATGACGGTCCTCCTGCCCATACAAGCTCTTATATGGTGTTTTGACAAAAATCTGTAAAGCTGAGTTTCTTGACACCCAGCCGCTGGTACTGTATCTCGGCTTAACAAATGACTACAATTGTGGCATAAAACAAGTTTTAAACTACATTTTTAATGTTACAGGATGGTGAAAATTGTATGTTAATCACTAATCTGTGTAACGAGGACTGATTTCATGAACCTTAGTACTACGTGAGCAGTCTGCCCAAGAAACAGCTGCTTAGAGCAAATATCTTTACAGGCAAAATTCAATACCAGTGCGAATTACAATCAATCTGATTGATAACGTGGATATTGCCCTGTCAAGATACTACAAATCTGGAATGTTTCAGAATTTCAAAGATTCTGCAGGCCGAGATATGATAGAATACCGTTCATTTGAACTGTACAGGCACTTGTATGGAGTGCGCATGCGTAGAAACAAAAAGTTCTTTCCTTAAATCAGATGGAAATCGAATCGTGGCAATCAAAATTTTCTTCGTTAACTAAACCTTTTAGTATACCCTACTAGTACATATAGATAAAACATTGAAAATGATTCGCGAAATCAGCACCCTAGATGACGGTCCTCCTGCACATACAATATTTTATATGGTGTTTTGACAAAAATCTGTAAGGCTGAGTTTCTTGACACCCAGCTGCTGGTATTGTATCTCGGCTGCACAAATGACTACAATCGTGGCATAAAACAAGTTTTAAACTACATTTTTAATGTTAAAGGATGGTGAAAATTGTATGTTAATCACTAATCTGTGTAACGGGGACTGATTTCCTGAACCTTAGTACTACGTGAGCACTCTGCCCAAGAAACAGCTGCTTAGAGCAAATATCTTTACAGGCAAAATTCAATACCAGTGCGAATTACAATCAATCTGATTGATAACGTGGATATTGCCCTGTCAAGATACTACAAATCTGGAATGTTTCAGAATTTGAAAGATTCTGCTTTCCGAGATATGATAGAATACCGTTCATTTGAACTGTACAGGCACTTGTATGGAGTGCGCATGCGTAGAAACAAAAAGTTCTTTCCTTAAATCAGATGGAAATCGAATCGTGGGAATCAAAATTTTCTTCGTTAACTAAACCTTATAGTATACCCTACTAGTACATATAGATAAAACATTGAAAATGATTCGCGAAATCAGCACCCTAGATGACGGTCCTCCTGCCCATACAAGCTCTTATATGGTGTTTTGACAAAAATCTGTAAGGCTGAGTTTCTTGACACCCAGCTGCTGGTATTGTATCTCGGCTTCACAAATGACTACAATCGTGGCATAAAACAAGTTTTAAACTACATTTTTAATGTTACAGGATGGTGAAAATTGTATGTTAATCACTAATCTGTGTAACGAGGACTGATTTCATGAACCTTAGTACTACGTGAGCAGTCTGCCCAAGAAACAGCTGCTTAGAGCGAATATCTTTACAGGCAAAATTCAATACCAGTGCGAATTACAATCAATCTGATTGATAACGTGGATATTGCCCTGTCAAGATACTACAAATCTGGAATGTTTTAGAATTTCAAAGATTCTGAAGGTCGAGATATGATAGAATACCGTTCATTTGAACTGTACAGGCACTTGTATGGAGTGCGCATGCGTAGAAACAAAAAGTTCTTTCCTTAAATCAGATGGAAATCGAATCGTGGCAATCAAAATTTTCTTCGTTAACTAAACCTTATAGTATACCCTACTAGTACATATAGATAAAACATTGAAAATGATTCGCGAAATCAGCACCCTAGATGACGGTCCTCCTGCCCATACAAGCTCTTATATGGTGTTTTGACAAAAATCTGTAAGGCTGAGTTTCTTGACACCCAGCTGCTGGTATTGTATCTCGGCTTCACAAATGACTAATATCGTGGCATAATACAAGTTTTAAACTACATTTTTAATGTTACAGGATGGTGAAAATTGTATGTTAATCACTAATCTGTGTAACGAGGACTGATTTCATGAACCTTAGTACTACGTGAGTACTCTGCCCAAGAAACAGCTGCTTAGAGCAAATATCTTTACAGGCAAAATTCAATACCAGTGCGAATTACAATCAATCTGATTGATAACGTGGATATTGCCCTGTCAAGATACTACAAATCTGGAATGTTTCAGAATTTCAAAGATTCTGAGGGCCGAGATATGATAGAATACCGTTCATTTGAACTGTACAGGCATTTGTATGGAGTGCGCATGCGTAGAAACAAAAAGTTCTTTCCTTAAATCAGATGGAAATCGAATCGTGGCAATCAAAATTTTCTTCGTTAACTAAACCTTATAGTATACCCTACTAGTACATATAGATAAAACATTGAAAATGATTCGCGAAATCAGCACCCTAGATGACGGTCCTCCTGCCCATACAAGCTCTTATATGGTGTTTTGACAAAAATCTGTAAGGCTGAGTTTGTTGACACCCAGCTGCTGGTATTGTATCTCCGCTTCACAAATGACTAATATCGTGGCATAAAACAAGTTTTAAACTACATTTTTAATGTTACAGGATGGTAAAAATTGTATGTTAATCACTAATCTGTGTAACGAGGACTGATTTCATGAACCTTAGTACTACGTAAGCACTCTGCCCAAGAAACAGCGGCTTAGAGCAAATATCTTTACAGGCAAAATTCAATACCAGTGCGAATTACAATCAATCTGATTGATAACGTGGATATTGCCCTGTCAAGATACTACAAATCTGGAATGTTTCAGAATTTCAAAGATTCTGCAGGCCGAGATATGATAGAATACCGTTCATTTGAACTGTACAGGCACTTGTATGGAGTGCGCATGCGTAGAAACAAAAAGTTCTTTCCTTAAATCAGATGGAAATCGAATCGTGGCAATCAAAATTTTCTTCGTTAACTAAACCTTATAGTATACCCTACTAGTACATATAGATGAACCATTGAAAATGATTCGCGAAATCAGCACCCTAGGTGACGGTCCTCCTGCCCATACAAGCTCTTATATGGTGTTTTGACAAAAATCTGTAAGGCTGAGTTTCTTGACACCCAGCTGCTGGTATTGTATCACGGCTTCACAAATGACTACAGTCGTGGCATAAAACAAGTTTTAAACTACATTTTTAATGTTAATGGCTGGTGAAAATTGTATGTTAATCACTAATCTGTGTAACGAGGACTGATTTCATGAACCTTAGTACTACGTGAGCAGTCTGCCCAAGAAACAGCTGCTTAGAGCAAATATATTTACAGGCAAAATTCAATACCAGTGCGAATTACAATCAATCTGATTGATAACGTGGATATTGCCCTGTCAAGATACTACAAATCTGGAATGTTTCAGAATTTCAAAGATATTTCAGGCCAAGATAGGATAGAATACCGTTTATTTCAACTGTACAGGCACTTGTATGGAGTGCGCATACGTAGAAACAAAAAGTTCTTTCCTTAAATCAGATGGAAATCGAATCGTGGCAATCAAAATTTTCTTCGTTAACTAAACCTTATAGTATACCCTACTAGTACATATAGATAAAACATTGAAAATGATTCGCGAAATACTCACCCTAGATGACGGTCCTCCTGCCGATACAAGCTCTTATATGGTGTTTTTACAAAAATCTGTAAGGCTGAGTTTCTTGACACCCAGCTGCTGGTATTGTATCTCGGCTTCACAAATGACTACAATCGTGGCATAAAACAAGTTTTAAACTACATTTTTAATGTTACAGGATGGTGAAAATTGTATGTTAATCACTAATCTGTGTAACGAGGACTGATTTCATGAACCTTAGTACTACGTGAGTACTCTGCCCAAGAAACAGCTGCTTAGAGCAAATATCTTTACAGGCAAAATTCAATACCAGTGCGAATTACAATCAATCTGATTGATAACGTGAATATTGCCCTGTCAAGATACTACAAATCTGGAATGTTTCAGAATTTCAAAGATTCTGAGGGCCGAGATATGATAGAATACCGTTGATTTGAACTGTACAGGCACTTGTATGGAGTGCGCATGCGTAGAAACAAAAAGTTCTTTCCTTAAATCAGATGGAAATCGAATCGTGGCAATCAAAACATTCTTCGTTAACTAAACCTTATAGTATACCCTACTAGTACATATAGATAAAACATTGAAAATGATTCGCGAAATCAGCACCCTAGATGACGGTCCTTCTGCCCATACAAGCTCCTATATGGTGTTTTGACAAAAATCTGTAAGGCTGAGTTTCTTGACACCCAGCTGCTGGTATTGTATCTCGGGTTCACAAATGACTAATATCGTGGCATAAAACAAGTTTTAAACTACATTTTTAATGTTACAGGATGGTAAAAATTGTATGTTAATCACTAATCTGTGTAACGAGGACTGATTTCATGAACCTTAGTACTACGTAAGCACTCTTCCCAAGAAACAGCGGCTTAGAGCAAATATCTTTACAGGCAAAATTCAATACCAGTGCGAATTACAATCAATCTGATTGATAACGTGGATAATGCCCTGTCAAGATACTACAAATCTGGAATGTTTCAGAATTTCAAAGATTCTGCAGGCCGAGATATGATAGAATACCGTTCATTTGAACTGTACAGGCACTTGTATGGAGTGCGCATGCGTAGAAACAAAACGTTCTTTCTTTAAATCAGATGGAAATCGAATCGTGGCAATCAAAATTTTCTTCGTTAACTAAACCTTATAGTATACCCTACTAGTACATATAGATAAAACATTGAAAATGATTCGCGAAATCAGCACCCTAGATGACGGTCCTCCTGCCCATACAAGCTCTTATATGGTGTTTTGACAAAAATCTGTAAGGCTGAGTTTCTTGACACCCAGCTGCTGGTATTGTATCTCGGCTTCACAAATGACTACAGTCGTGGCATAAAACAAGTTTTAAAGTACATTTTTAATGTTAATGGATGGTAAAAATTGTATGTTAATCACTAATCTGTGTAACGAGGACTGATTTCATGAACCTTAGTACTACGTGAGCACTCTGCCCAAGAAACAGCTGCTTAGAGCAAATATATTTACAGGCAAAATTCAATACCAGTGCGAATTACAATAAATCTGATTGATAACGTGGATATTGCCCTGTCAAGATACTACAAATCTGGAATGTTTCAGAATTTCAAAGATTCTGCAGGCCGTGATATGATAGAATACCGTTCATTTCAACTGTACAGGTACTTGTATGGAGTGCGCATGCGTAGAAACAAAAAGTTCTTTCCTTAAATCAGATGGAAATCGAATCGTAGCAATCAAAATTTTCTTCGTAAACTAAACCTTATAGTATACCCTACTAGTACATATAGATAAAACATTGAAAATGATTCGCGAAACCAGCACCCTAGAGGACGGTCCTCCTGCCCATACAAGCTCTTATATGGTGTTTTGACAAAAATCTGTAAGGCTGAGTTTCTTGACACCCATCTGCTGGTATTGTATCTCGGCTTCACAAATGACTACAATCGTGGCATAAAACAAGTTTTAAACTACATTTTTAATGTTACAGGATGGTGAAAATTGTATGTTAATCACTAATCTGTGTAACGAGGACTGATTTCCTGAACCTTAGTACTACGTGAGCACTCTGCCCAAGAAACAGCTGCTTAGAGCAAATATCTTTACAGGCAAAATTCAATACCAGTGCGAATTACAATCAATCTGATTGATAACGTGGATATTGCCCTGTCAAGATACTACAAATCTGGAATGTTTCAGAATTTCAAAGATTCTGCAGGCCGAGATATGATAGAATACCGTTCATTTGAACTGTACAGGCACTTGTATGGAGTGCGCATGCGTAGAAACAAAAAGTTCTTTCCTTAAATCAGATGGAAATCGAATCGTGGCAATCAAAATTTTCTTCGTTAACTAAACCTTATAGTATACCCTACTAGTACATATAGATAAAACATTGAAAATGATTTGCGAAATCAGCACCCTATATGACGGTCCTCCTGCACATACAAGATTTTATATGGTGTTTTGACAAAAATCTGTAAGGCTGAGTTTCTTGACACCCAGCTGCTGGTATTATATCTCGGCTTCACAAATGACTACAATCGTGGCATAAATCAAGTTTTAAACTACATTTGTAATGTTAAAGGATGGTGAAAATTGTATGTTAATCACTTATCTGTGTAACGAGGACTGATTTCCTGAACCTTAGTACTACGTGAGCACTCTGCCCAAGAAACAGCTGCCTAGAGCAAATATCTTTACAGGCAAAATTCAATACCAGTGCGAATTACAATCAATCTGATTGACAACGTGGATATTGCCCTGTCAAGATACTACAAATCTAAAATGTTTCAGAATTTCAAAGATTCTGCAGGCCGAGATATGATAGAATACCGTTCATTTCAACTGTACAGGCACTTGTATGGAATGCGGATACGTAGAAACAAAAAGTTCTTTCCTTAAATCAGATGGAAATCGAATCGTGGCAATCAAAATTTTCTTCGTTATCTAAACCTTATAGTATACCCTACTAGTACATATAGATAAAACATTGAAAATGATACGCGAAATCAGCACCCTAGATGACGGTCCTCCTGCCCATACAAGCTCTTATATGGTGTTTTGACAAAAATCTGTAAGGCTGAGTTTCTTGACACCCAGCTGCTGGTATTGTATCTCGGCTTCACAAATGACTACAATCGTGGCATAAAACAAGTTTTAAACTACATTTTTAATGTTACATGATGGTGAAAATTGTATGTTAATCACTAACCTGTGTAACGAGGACTGATTTCATGAACCTTAGTACTACGTGAGCAGTCTGCCCAAGAAACAGCTGCTTAGAGCAAATATCTTTACAGGCAAAATTCAATACCAGTGCGAATTACAATCAATCTGATTGATAACGTGGATATTGCCCTGTCAAGATACTACAAATCTGGAATGTTTCAGAATTTCAAAGATTCTGCAGGACGAGATATGATAGAATATCGTTCATTTCAACTGTACAGGCACTTGTATGGAATGCGGATACGTAGAAACAAAAAGTTCTTTCCTTAAATCAGATGGAAATCGAATCGTGGCAATCAAAATTTTCTTCGTTAACTAAACCTTATAGTATACCCTACTAGTACATATAGATAAAACATTGAAAATGATTCATGAAATCAGCACCCTAGATGACGGTCCTCCTGCCCATACAAGCTCTTATATGGTGTTTTGACAAAAATCTGTAAGGCTGAGTTTCTTGACACCCAGCTGCTGGTATTGTATCACGGCTTCACAAATGACTACAATCGTGGCATAAAACAAGTTTTAAACTACATTTTTAATGTTACAGGATGGTGAAAATTGTATGTTAATCACTAATCTGTGTAACGAGGACTGATTTCATGAACCTTAGTACTACGTGAGCACTCTGCCCAAGAAACAGCTGCTTAGAGCAAATATATTTAAAGGCAAAATTCAATACCAGTGCGAATTACAATCAATCTGATTGATAACGTGGATATTGCCCTGTCAAGATACTACAAATCTGGAATGTTACAGAATTTCAAAGATTCTGCAGGCCGAGATATGATAGAATACCGTTCATTTGAACTGTACAGGCACTTGTATGGAGTGCGCATGCGTAGAAACAAAAAGTTCTTTCCTTAAATCAGATGGAAATCGAATCGTGGCAATCAAAATTTTCTTCGTTAACTAAACCTTATAGTATACCCTACTAGTACATATAGATAAAACATTGAAAATGATTCATGAAATCAGCACCCTAGATGACGGTCCTCCTGCCCATACAAGCTCTTATATGGTGTTTTGACAAAAATCTGTAAGGCTGAGTTTCTTGACACCCAGCTGCTGGTATTGTATCTCGGCTTCACAAATGACTAATATCGTGGCATAAAACAAGTTTTAAACTACATTTTTAATGTTACAGGATGGTAAAAATTGTATGTTAATCACTAATCTGTGTAACGAGGACTGATTTCATGAACCTTAGTACTACGTGAGCACTCTGCCCAAGAAACAGCGGCTTAGAGCAAATATCTTTAAAGGCAAAATTCAATACCAGTGCGAATTACAATCAATCTGATTGATAACGTGGATATTGCCCTTTCAAGATACTACAAATCTGGAATGTTTCAGAATTTCAAAGATTCTGCAGGCCGAGATATGATAGAATACCGTTCATTTGAACTGTACAGGCACTTGTATGGAGTGCGCATGCGTAGAAACAAAAAGTTCTTTCCTTAAATCAGATGGAAATCGAATCGTGGCAATCAAAATTTTCTTCGTTAACTAAACATTATAGTATACCCTACTAGTACATATAGATAAAACATTGAAAATGATTCGCGAAATCAGCACCCTAGATGACGGTCCTCCTGCCCATACAAGCTCTTATATGGTGTTTTGACAAAAATCTGTAAGGCTGAGTTTCTTGACACCCAGCTGCTGGTATTGTATCTCGGCTTCACAAATGACTACAGTCGTGGCATAAAACAAGTTTTAAACTACATTTTAAATGTTAATGGATGGTGAAAATTGTATGTTAATCACTAATCTGTGTAACGAGGACTGATTTCATGAACGTTAGTACTACGTGAGCACTCTGCCCAAGAAACAGCTGCTTAGAGCAAATATCTTTACAGGCAAAATTCAATACCAGTACGAATTACAATCAATCTGATTGATAACGTGGATATTGCCCTGTCAAGATACTACAAATCTGGAATGTTTCAGAATTTCAAAGATTCTGCAGGCCGAGATATGATAGAATACCGTTAATTTGAACTGTACAGGCACTTGTATGGAGTGCGCATACGTAGAAACAAAAAGTTCTTTCCTTAAATCAGATGGTAATCGAATCGTGGCAATCAAAATTTTCTTCGTTAACTAAACCTTATAGTATACCCTACTAGTACATATAGATAAAACATTGAAAATGATTCGCGAAATCAGCACCCTAGATGACGGTCCTCCTGCCCATACAAGCTCTTATATGGTGTTTTGACAAAAATCTGTAAGGCTGAGTTTCTTTACACCCAGCTGCTGGTATTCTATCTCGCCTTCACAAATGACTACAATCGTGGCATAAAACAAGTTTTAAACTACATTTTTAATGTTACAGGATGGTGAAAATAGTATGTTAATCACTAACCTGTGTAACGAGGACTGATTTCATGAACCTTAGTACTACGTGAGCAGTCTCCCCAGAAACAGCTGCTTAGAGCAAATATCTTTACAGGAAAAATTCAATACCAGTGCGAATTACAATCAATCTGATTGATAACGTTGATATTGCCCTGTCAAGATACTACAAATCTGGAATGTTTCAGAATTTCAAAGATTTTTCAGGTCGAGGTATGAAAGAATACCGTTAATTTGAACTGTACAGGCACTTGTATGGAGTGCGCATGCGTAGAAACAAAAAGTTCTTTCCTTAAATCAGCTGGAAATCGAATCGTGGCAATCAAAATTTTCTTCGTTAACTAAACCTTATAGTATACCCTACTAGTACATATAGATAAAACATTGAAAATGATTCGCGAAATCAGCACCCTAGATGACGGTCCTCTTGCCCATACAAGCTCCTATATGGTGTTTTGACAAAAATCTGTAAGGCTGAGCTTCTTGACACCCAGCTGCTGGTATTGTATCTCGGCTTCACAAATGACTATAATCATGGCATAAAACAAGTTTTAAACTACATTTTTAATGTTACATGATGGTGAAAATTGTATGTTAATCACTAACCTGTGTAACGAGGACTGATTTCATGAACCTTAGTACTACGTGAGCAGTCTGCCCAAGAAACAGCTGCTTAGAGCAAATATCTTTACAGGCAAAATTCAATACCAGTGCGAATTGCAATCAATCTGATTGATAACGTGGATATTGCCCTGTAAAGATACTACAAATCTGGAATGTTTCAGAATTTCAAAGATTCTGCAGGCCGAGATATGATAGAATACCGTTCATTTGAACTGTACAGGCACTTGTATGGAGTGCGCATGCGTAGAAACAAAAAGTTCTTTCCTTAAATCAGATGGAAATCGAATCGTGGCAATCAAAATTTTCTTCGTTAACTAAACCTTATAGTATACCCTACTAGTACATATAGATAAAACATTGAAAATGATTCGCGAAATCAGCACCCTAGATGACGGTCCTCCTGCCCATACAAGCTCTTATATGGTGTTTTGAGAAAAATCTGTAAGGCTGAGTTTCTTGACACCCAGCTGCTGGTATTGTATCTCGGCTTCACAAATGACTACAATCGTGGCATAAAACAAGTTTAAAACTACATTTTTAATGTTACATGATGGTGAAAATTGTATGTTAATCACTAACCTGTGTAACGAGGACTGATTTCATGAACCTTAGTACTACGTGAGCAGTCTGCCCAAGAAACAGCTGCTTAGAGCAAATATCTTTACAGGCAAAATTCAATACCAGTGCGAATTACAATCAATCTGATTGATAACGTGGATATTGCCCTGTCAAGATACTACAAATCTGGAATGTTTCAGAATTTCAAAGATTCTGCAGGACGAGATATGATAGAATATCGTTCATTTCAACTGTACAGGCACTTGTATGGAATGCGGATACGTAGAAACAAAAAGTTCTTTCCTTAAATCAGATGGAAATCGAATCGTGGCAATCAAAATTTTCTTCGTTAACTAAACCTTATAGTATACCCTACTAGTACATATAGATAAAACATTGAAAATGATTCATGAAATCAGCACCCTAGATGACGGTCCTCCTGCCCATACAAGCTCTTATATGGTGTTTTGACAAAAATCTGTAAGGCTGAGTTTCTTGACACCCAGCTGCTGATATTGTATCACGGCTTCACAAATGACTACAATCGTGGCATAAAACAAGTTTTAAACTACATTTTTAATGTTACAGGATGGTGAAAATTGTATGTTAATCACTAATCTGTGTAACGAGGACTGATTTCATGAACCTTAGTACTACGTGAGCACTCTGCCCAAGAAACAACTGCTTAGAGCAAATATATTTAAAGGCAAAATTCAATACCAGTGCGAATTACAATCAATCTGATTGATAACGTGGATATTGCCCTGTCAAGATACTACAAATCTGGAATGTTACAGAATTTCAAAGATTCTGCAGGCCGAGATATGATAGAATACCGTTCATTTGAACTGTACAGGCACTTGTATGGAGTGCGCATGCGTAGAAACAAAAAGTTCTTTCCTTAAATCAGATGGAAATCGAATCGTGGCAATCAAAATTTTCTTCGTTAACTAAACCTTATAGTATACCCTACTAGTACATATAGATAAAACATTGAAAATGATTCATGAAATCAGCACCCTAGATGACGGTCCTCCTGCCCATACAAGCTCTTATATGGTGTTTTGACAAAAATCTGTAAGGCTGAGTTTCTTGACACCCAGCTGCTGGTATTGTATCTCGGCTTCACAAATGACTAATATCGTGGCATAAAACAAGTTTTAAACTACATTTTTAATGTTACAGGATGGTAAAAATTGTATGTTAATCACTAATCTGTGTAACGAGGACTGATTTCATGAACCTTAGTACTACGTGAGCACTCTGCCCAAGAAACAGCGGCTTAGAGCAAATATCTTTAAAGGCAAAATTCAATACCAGTGCGAATTACAATCAATCTGATTGATAACGTGGATATTGCCCTTTCAAGATACTACAAATCTGGAATGTTTCAGAATTTCAAAGATTCTGCAGGCCGAGATATGATAGAATACCGTTCATTTGAACTGTACAGGCACTTGTATGGAGTGCGCATGCGTAGAAACAAAAAGTTCTTTCCTTAAATCAGATGGAAATCGAATCGTGGCAATCAAAATTTTCTTCGTTAACTAAACATTATAGTATACCCTACTAGTACATATAGATAAAACATTGAAAATGATTCGCGAAATCAGCACCCTAGATGACGGTCCTCCTGCCCATACAAGCTCTTGTATGGTGTTTTGACAAAAATCTGTAAGGCTGAGTTTCTTGACACCCAGCTGCTGGTATTGTATATCGGCTTCACAAATGACTACAGTCGTGGCATAAAACAAGTTTTAAACTACATTTTAAATGTTAATGGATGGTGAAAATTGTATGTTAATCACTAATCTGTGTAACGAGGACTGATTTCATGAACGTTAGTACTACGTGAGCACTCTGCCCAAGAAACAGCTGCTTAGAGCAAATATCTTTACAGGCAAAATTCAATACCAGTACGAATTACAATCAATCTGATTGATAACGTGGATATTGCCCTGTCAAGATACTACAAATCTGGAATGTTTCAGAATTTCAAAGATTCTGCAGGCCGAGATATGATAGAATACCGTTAATTTGAACTGTACAGGCACTTGTATGGAGTGCGCATACGTAGAAACAAAAAGTTCTTTCCTTAAATCAGATGGTAATCGAATCGTGGCAATCAAAATTTTCTTCGTTAACTAAACCTTATAGTATACCCTACTAGTACATATAGATAAAACATTGAAAATGATTCGCGAAATCAGCACCCTAGATGACGGTCCTCCTGCCCATACAAGCTCTTATATGGTGTTTTGACAAAAATCTGTAAGGCTGAGTTTCTTTACACCCAGCTGCTGGTATTCTATCTCGCCTTCACAAATGACTACAATCGTGGCATAAAACAAGTTTTAAACTACATTTTTAATGTTACAGGATGGTGAAAATAGTATGTTAATCACTAACCTGTGTAACGAGGACTGATTTCATGAACCTTAGTACTAGGTGAGCAGTCTCCCCAGAAACAGCTGCTTAGAGCAAATATCTTTACAGGAAAAATTCAATACCAGTGCGAATTACAATCAATCTGATTGATAACGTTGATATTGCCCTGTCAAGATACTACAAATCTGGAATGTTTCAGAATTTCAAAGATTCTGCAGGTCGAGGTATGAAAGAATACCGTTAATTTGAACTGTACAGGCACTTGTATGGAGTGCGCATGCGTAGAAACAAAAAGTTCTTTCCTTAAATCAGCTGGAAATCGAATCGTGGCAATCAAAATTTTCTTCGTTAACTAAACCTTATAGTATACCCTACTAGTACATATAGATAAAACATTGAAAATGATTCGCGAAATCAGCACCCTAGATGACGGTCCTCTTGCCCATACAAGCTCCTATATGGTGTTTTGACAAAAATCTGTAAGGCTGAGCTTCTTGACACCCAGCTGCTGGTATTGTATCTCGGCTTCACAAATGACTATAATCATGGCATAAAACAAGTTTTAAACTACATTTTTAATGTTACATGATGGTGAAAATTGTATGTTAATCACTAACCTGTGTAACGAGGACTGATTTCATGAACCTTAGTACTACGTGAGCAGTCTGCCCAAGAAACAGCTGCTTAGAGCAAATATCTTTACAGGCAAAATTCAATACCAGTGCGAATTGCAATCAATCTGATTGATAACGTGGATATTGCCCTGTAAAGATACTACAAATCTGGAATGTTTCAGAATTTCAAAGATTCTGCAGGCCGAGATATGATAGAATACCGTTCATTTGAACTGTACAGGCACTTGTATGGAGTGCGCATGCGTAGAAACAAAAAGTTCTTTCCTTAAATCAGATGGAAATCGAATCGTGGCAATCAAAATTTTCTTCGTTAACTAAACCTTATAGTATACCCTACTAGTACATATAGATAAAACATTGAAAATGATTCGCGAAATCAGCACCCTAGATGACGGTCCTCCTGCCCATACAAGCTCTTATATGGTGTTTTGAGAAAAATCTGTAAGGCTGAGTTTCTTGACACCCAGCTGCTGGTATTGTATCTCGGCTTCACAAATGACTACAATCGTGGCATAAAACAAGTTTAAAACTACATTTTTAATGTTACAGGATGGTGAAAATTGTATGTTAATCACTAATCTGTGTAACGAGGACTGATTTCATGAACCTTAGTACTACGTGAGCACTCTGCCCAAGAAACAGCTGCTTAGAGCAAATATCTTTACAGGCAAAATTCAATACCAGTGCGAATTACAATCAATCTGATTGATAACGTGGATATTGCCCTGTCAAGATACTACAAATCTGGAATGTTTCAGAATTTCAAAGATTCTGCAGGCCGAGATATGATAGAATACCGTTCATTTGAACTGTACAGGCACCTGTATGGAGTGCGCATGCGTAGAAACAAAAAGTTCTTTCCTTAAATCAGATGGAAATCGAATCGTGGCAATCAAAATTTTCTTCGTTAACTAAACCTTATAGTATACCCTACTAGTACATATAGATAAAACATTGAAAATGATTCGCGAAATCAGCACCCTAGATGACGGTCCTCCTGCCCATACAAGCTCTTATATGGTGTTTTGACAAAAATCTGTAAGGCTGAGTTTCTTGACACCCAGCTGCTTGTACTGTATCTCGTCTTCACAAATGACTACAATCGTGGCATAAAACAAGTTTTAAACTACATTTTTAATGTTACATGATGGTGAAAATAGTATGTTAATCACTAATCTGTGTAACGAGGACTGATTTCATGAACCTTAGTATACGTGAGCACTCTGCCCAAGAAACAGCTGCTTAGAGCAAATATCTTTACAGGCAAAATTCAATACCAGTGCGAATTACAATCAATCTGATTGATAACGTGGATATTGCCCTGTAAAGATACTACAAATCTGGAATGTTTCAGAATTTCAAAGATTCTGCAGGCCGAGATATGATAGAATACCGTTCATTTGAACTGTACAGGCACTTGTATGGAGTGCGCATGCCTAGAAACAAAAAGTTCTTTCCTTAAATCAGATGGAAATCGAATCGTGGCAATCAAAATTTTCTTCGTTAACTAAACCTTATAGTATACCCTACTAGTACATATAGATAAAACATTAAAAATGATTCGCGAAATCAGCACCCTAGATGACGGTCCTCCTGCCCATACAAGCTCTTACATGGTGTTTTGAGAAAAATCTGTAAGGCTGAGTTTCTTGACACCCAGCTGCTGGTATTGTATCTCGGCTTCACAAATGACTACAATCGTGGCATAAAACAAGTTTTAAACTACATTTTTAATGTTACAGGATGGTGAAAATTGTATGTTAATCACTAATCTGTGTAACGAGGACTGATTTCATGAACCTTAGTACTACGTGAGCACTCTGCCCAAGAAACAGCTGCTTAGAGCAAATATCTTTACAGGCAAAATTCAATACCAGTGCGAATTACAATCAATCTGATTGATAACGTTGATATTGCCCTGTCAAGATACTACAAATCTGGAATGTTTCAGAATTTCAAAGATTCTGCAGGCCGAGATATGATAGAATACCGTTAATTTGAACTGTACAGGCACTTGTATGGAGTGCGCATGCGTAGAAACAAAAAGTTCTTTCCTTAAATCAGCTGGAAATCGAATCGTAGCAATTAAAATTCTCTTCGTAAACTAAACCTTATAGTATACCCTACTAGTACATATAGATAAAACATTGAAAATGATTCGCGAAATCAGCACCCTAGATGACGGTCCTCCTGCCCATACAAGCTCTTATATGGTGTTTTGAGAAAAATCTGTAAGGCTGAGTTTCTTGACACCCAGCTGCTGGTATTGTATCTCGGCTTCACAAATGACTACAATCGTGGCATAAAACAAGTTTTAAACTACATTTTTAATGTTACAGGATGGTGAAAATTGTATGTTAATCACTAATCTGTGTAACGAGGACTGATTTCATGAACCTTAGTACTACGTGAGCACTCTGCCCAAGAAACAGCTGCTTAGAGCAAATATCTTTACAGGCAAAATTCAATACCAGTGCGAATTACAATCAATCTGATTGATAACGTTGATATTGCCCTGTCAAGATACTACAAATCTGGAATGTTTCAGAATTTCAAAGATTCTGCAGGCCGAGATATGATAGAATACCGTTAATTTGAACTGTACAGGCACTTGTATGGAGTGCGCATGCGTAGAAACAAAAAGTTCTTTCCTTAAATCAGCTGGAAATCGAATCGTGGCAATCAAAATTTTCTTCGTTAACTAAACCTTATAGTATACCCTACTAGTACATATAGATAAAACATTGAAAATGATTCGCGAAATCAGCACCCTAGATGACGGTCCTCCTGCCCATACAAGCTCTTATATGGTGTTTTGAGAAAAATCTGTAAGGCTGAGTTTCTTGACACCCAGCTGCTGGTATTGTATCTCGGCTTCACAAATGACTACAATCGTGGCATAAAACAAGTTTTAAACTACATTTTTAATGTTACAGGATGGTGAAAATAGTATGTTAATCACTAACCTGTGTAACGAGGACTGATTTCATGAACCTTAGTACTACGTGAGCAGTCTGCCGAAGAAACAGCTGCTTAGAGCAAATATCTTTACAGGCAAAATTCAATACCAGTGCGAATTACAATCAATCTGATTGATAACGTTGATATTGCCCTGTCAAGATACTACAAATCTGGAATGTTTCAGAATTTCAAAGATTCTGCAGGCCGAGGTATGATAGAATACCGTTGATTTGAACTGTACAGGCACTTGTATGGAGTGCGCATGCGTAGAAAGAAAAAGTTCTTTCCTTAAATCAGCTGGAAATCGAATCGTGGCAATCAAAATTTTCTTCGTTAACTAAACCTTATAGTATATCCTACTAGTACATATAGATAAAACATTGAAAATGATTCGCGAAATCAGCACCCTAGATGACGGTCCTCCTGCCCATACAAGCTCCTATATGGTGTTTTGACAAAAATCTGTAAGGCTGAGTTTCTTGACACCCAGCTGCTGGTATTGTATCTCGGCTTCACAAATGACTACAATCATGGCATAAAACAAGTTTTAAACTACATTTTTAATGTTACATGATGGTGAAAATTGTATGTTAATCACTAACCTGTGTAACGAGGACTGATTTCATGAACCTTAGTACTACGTGAGCAGTCTGCCCAAGAAACAGCTGCTTAGAGCAAATATCTTTACAGGCAGAATTCAATACTAGTGCGAATTGCAATCAATCTGATTGATAACGTGGATATTGCCCTGTAAAGATACTACAAATCTGGAATGTTTCAGAATTTCAAAGATTCTGCAGGCCGAGATATGATAGAATACCGTTGATTTGAACTGTACAGGCACTTGTATGGAGTGCGCATGCGTAGAAACAAAAAGTTCTTTCCTTAAATCAGCTGGAAATCGAATCGTGGCAATCAAAATTTTCTTCGTTAACTAAACCTTATAGTATACCCTACTAGTACATATAGATAAAACATTGAAAATGATTCGCGAAATCAGCACCCTAGATGACGGTCCTCCTGCCCATACAAGCTCTTATATGGTGTTTTGAGAAAAATCTGTAAGGCTGAGTTTCTTGACACCCAGCTGCTGGTATTGTATCTCGGCTTCACAAATGACTACAATCGTGGCATAAAACAAGTTTTAAACTACATTTTTATTGTTACAGGATGGTGAAAATAGTATGTTAATCACTAACCTGTGTAACGAGGACTGATTTCATGAACCTTAGTACTACGTGAGCAGTCTGCCGAAGAAACAGCTGCTTAGAGCAAATATCTTTACAGGCAAAATTCAATACCAGTGCGAATTACAATCAATCTGATTGATAACGTTGATATTGCCCTGTCAAGATACTACAAATCTGGAATGTTTCAGAATTTCAAAGATTCTGCAGGCCGAGGTATGATAGAATACCGTTGATTTGAACTGTACAGGCACTTGTATGGAGTGCGCATGCGTAGAAAGAAAAAGTTCTTTCCTTAAATCAGCTGGAAATCGAATCGTGGCAATCAAAATTTTCTTCGGTAACTAAACCTTATAGTATATCCTACTAGTACATATAGATAAAACATTGAAAATGATTCGCGAAATCAGCACCCTAGATGACGGTCCTCCTGCCCATACAAGCTCCTATATGGTGTTTTGACAAAAATCTGTAAGGCTGAGTTTCTTGACACCCAGCTGCTGGTATTGTATCTCGGCTTCACAAATGACTACAATCATGGCATAAAACAAGTTTTAAACTACATTTTTAATGTTACATGATGGTGAAAATTGTATGTTAATCACTAACCTGTGTAACGAGGACTGATTTCATGAACCTTAGTACTACGTGAGCAGTCTGCCCAAGAAACAGCTGCTTAGAGCAAATATCTTTACAGGCAGAATTCAATACTAGTGCGAATTGCAATCAATCTGATTGATAACGTGGATATTGCCCTGTAAAGATACTACAAATCTGGAATGTTTCAGAATTTCAAAGATTCTGCAGGCCGAGATATGATAGAATACCGTTGATTTGAACTGTACAGGCACTTGTATGGAGTGCGCATGCGTAGAAACAAAAAGTTCTTTCCTTAAATCAGATGGAAATCGAATCGTGGCAATCAAAATTTTCTTCGTTAACTAAACCTTATAGTATACCCTACTAGTACATATAGATAAAACATTTAAAATGATTCGCGAAATCAGCACCCTAGATGACGGTCCTCCTGCCCATACAAGCTCTTATATGGTGTTTTGACAAAAATCTGTAAGGCTGAGTTTCTTGACACCCAGCTGCTGGTATTGTATCTCGGCTTCACAAATGACTACAATCGTGGCATAAAACAAGTTTTAAACTACATTTTTAATGTTACAGCATGGTGAAAATTGTATGTTAATCACTAATCTGTGTAACGAGGACTGATTTCATGAACCTTAGTACTACGTGAGCACTCTGCCCAAGAAACAGCTGCTTAGAGCAAATATCTTTACAGGCAAAATTCAATACCAGTGCGAATTACAATAAATCTGATTGATAACGTGGATATTGCCCTGTCAAGATACTACAAATCTGGAATGTTTCAGAATTTCAAAGATTCTGCAAGCCGAGATATGATAGAATACCGTTCATTTGAACTGTACAGGCACTTGTATGGAGTGCGCATGCGTAGAAACAAAAAGTTCTTTCCTTAAATCAGATGGAAATCGAATCGTGGCAATCAAAATTTTCTTCGTTAACTAAACCTTATAGTATACCCTACTAGTACATATAGATAAAACATTGAAAATGATTCGCGAAATCAGCACCCTAGATGACGGTCCTCCTGCCCATACAAGCTCCTATATGGTGTTTTGACAAAAATCTGTAAGGCTGAGTTTCTTGACACCCAGCTGCTGGTATTGTATCTCGGCTTCACAAATGACTACAATCATGGCATAAAACAAGTTTTAAACTACATTTTTAATGTTACATGATGGTGAAAATTGTATGTTAATCACTAACCTGTGTAACGAGGACTGATTTCATGAACCTTAGTACTACGTGAGCAGTCTGCCCAAGAAACAGCTGCTTAGAGCAAATATCTTTACAGGCAAAATTCAATACTAGTGCGAATTGCAATAAATCTGATTGATAACGTGGATATTGCCCTGTAAAGATACTACAAATCTGGAATGTTTCAGAATTTCAAAGATTCTGCAGGCCGAGATATGATAGAATACCGTTGATTTGAACTGTACAGGCACTTGTATGGAGTGCGCATGCGTAGAAACAAAAAGTTCTTTCCTTAAATCAGATGGAAATCGAATCGTGGCAATCAAAATTTTCTTCGTTAACTAAACCTTATAGTATACCCTACTAGTACATATAGATAAAACATTGAAAATGATTCGCGAAATCAGCACCCTAGATGACGGTCCTCCTGCCCATACAAGCTCTTATATGGTGTTTTGACAAAAATCTGTAAGGCTGAGTTTCTTGACACCCAGCTGCTGGTATTGTATCTCGGCTTCACAAATGACTACAATCGTGGCATAAAACAAGTTTTAAACTACATTTTTAATGTTACAGGATGGTGAAAATTGTATGTTAATCACTAATCTGTGTAACGAGGACTGATTTCCTGAACCTTAGTACTACGTGAGCACTCTGCCCAAGAAACAGCTGCTTAGAGCAAATATCTTTACAGGCAAAATTCAATACCAGTGCGAATTACAATCAATCTGATTGATAACGTGGATATTGCCCTGTCAAGATACTACAAATCTGGAATGTTTCAGAATTTCAAAGATTCTGCAGGCCGAGATATGATAGAATACCGTTCATTTGAACTGTACAGGCACTTGTATGGAGTGCGCATGCGTAGAAACAAAAAGTTCTTTCCTTAAATCAGATGGAAATCGAATCGTGGCAATCAAAATTTTCTTCGTTAACTAAACCTTATAGTATACCGTACTAGTACATATAGATAAAACATTGAAAATGATTCGCGAAATCAGCACCCTAGATGACGGTCCTCCTGCCCATACAAGCTCTTATATGGTGTTTTGAGAAAAATCTGTAAGGCTGAGTTTCTTGACACCCAGCTGCTGGTATTGTATCTCGGCTTCACAAATGACTACAATCGTGGAATAAACAAGTTTTAAACTACATTTTTAATGTTACAGGATGGTGAAAATTGTATGTTAATCACTAATCTGTGTAACGAGGACTGATTTCATGAACCTTAGTACTACGTGAGCACTCTGCCCAAGAAACAGCTGCTTAGAGCAAATATCTTTACAGGCAAAATTCAATACCAGTGCGAATTACAATAAATCTGATTGATAACGTGGATATTGCCCTGTCAAGATACTACAAATCTGGAATGTTTCAGAATTTCAAAGATTCTGCAGGCCGAGATATGATAGAATACCGTTGATTTGAACTGTACAGGCACTTGTATGGAGTGCGCATGCGTAGAAACAAAAAGTTCTTTCCTTAAATCAGATGGAAATCGAATCGTGGCAATCAAAATTTTCTTCGTTAACTAAACCTTATAGTATACCGTACTAGTACATATAGATAAAACATTGAAAATGATTCGCGAAATCAGCACCCTAGATGACGGTCCTCCTGCCCATACAAGCTCTTATATGGTGTTTTGAGAAAAATCTGTAAGGCTGAGTTTCTTGACACCCAGCTGCTGGTATTGTATCTCGGCTTCACAAATGACTACAATCGTGGCATAAAACAAGTTTTAAACTACATTTTTAATGTTACAGGATGGTGAAAATTGTATGTTAATCACTAATCTGTGTAACGAGGACTGATTTCATGAACCTTAGTACTACGTGAGCACTCTGCCCAAGAAACAGCTGCTTAGAGCAAATATCTTTACAGGCAAAATTCAATACCAGTGCGAATTACAATAAATCTGATTGATAACGTGGATATTGCCCTGTCAAGATACTACAAATCTGGAATGTTTCAGAATTTCAAAGATTCTGCAGGCCGAGATATGATAGAATACCGTTTATTTGAACTGTACAGGCACTTGTATGGAGTGCGCATGCGTAGAAACAAAAAGTTCTTTCCTTAAATCAGATGGAAATCGAATCGTGGCAATCAAAATTTTCTTGGTTAACTAAACCTTATAGTATACCCTACTAGTACATATAGATAAAACATTGAAAATGATTCGCGAAATCAGCACCCTAGATGACGGTCCTCCTGCCCATACAAGCTCTTATATGGTGTTTTGAGAAAAATCTGTAAGGCTGAGTTTCTTGACACCCAGCTGCTGGTATTGTATCTCGGCTTCACAAATGACTACAATCGTGGCATAAAACAAGTTTTAAACTACATTTTTAATGTTACAGGATGGTGAAAATTGTATGTTAATCACTAATCTGTGTAACGAGGACTGATTTCATGAACCTTAGTACTACGTGAGCACTCTGCCCAAGAAACAGCTGCTTAGAGCAAATATCTTTACAGGCAAAATTCAATACCAGTGCGAATTACAATCAATCTGATTGATAACGTGGATATTGCCCTGTCAATATACTACAAATCTGGAATGTTTCAGAATTTCAAAGATTCTGCAGGCCGAGATATGATAGAATACCGTTCATTTCAACTGTAGAGGCACTTGTATGGAGTGCGCATGCGTAGAAACAAAAAGTTCTTTCCTTAAATCAGATGGAAATCGAATCGTGGCAATCAAAATTTTCTTCGTTAACTAAACCTTATAGTATACCCTACTAGTACATTTAGATAAAACATTAAAAAGGATTCGCGAAATCAGCACCCTAGATGACGGTCCTCCTGCCCATACAAGCTCTTATATGGTGTTTTGACAAAAATCTGTAAGGCTGAGTTTCTTGACACCCAGCTGCTGGTATTGTATCTCGGCTTCACAAATGACTAATATCGTGGCATAAAACAAGTTTTAAACTACATTTTTAATGTTACAGGATAGTAAAAATTGTATGTTAATCACTAATCTGTGTAACGAGGACTGATTTCATGAAACTTAGTACTACGTGAGCACTCTGCCCAAGAAACAGCGGCTTAGAGGAAATATCGTTACAGGCAAAATTCAATACCAGTGCGAATTACAATCAATCTGATTGATAACGTGGATATTGCCCTGTCAAGATACTACAAATCTGGAATGTTTCAGAATTTCAAAGATTCTGCAGGCCGAGATATGATAGAATACCGTTCATTTGAACTGTACAGGCACTTGTATGGAGTGCGCATGCGTAGAAACAAAAAGTTCTTTCCTTAAATCAGATGGAAATCGAATCGTGGCAATCAAAATTTTCTTCGTTAACTAAACCTTATAGTATACCCTACTAGTACATATAGATAAAACATTGAAAATGATTCGCGAAATCAGCACCCTAGATGACGGTCCTCCTGCCCATACAAGCTCTTATATGGTGTTTTGACAAAAATCTGTAAGGCTGAGTTTCTTGACACCCAGCTGCTGGTATTGTATCTCGGCTTCACAAATGACTAATATCGTGGCATAAAACAAGTTTTAAACTACATTTTTAATGTTACAGGATGGTAAAAATTGTATATTAATCACTAATCTGTGTAACGAGGACTGATTTCATGAACCTTAGTACTACGTGAGCACTCTGCCCAAGAAACAAGGGCTTAGAGCAAATATCTTTACAGGCAAAATTCTATACCAGTGCGAATTACAATCAATCTGATTGATAACGTTGATATTGCCCTGTCAAGATACTACAAATCTGGAATGTTTCAGAATTTCAAAGATTCTGCAGGCCGAGGTATGATAGAATACCGTTAATTTGAACTGTACAGGCACTTGTATGGAGTGCGCATGCGTAGAAACAAAAAGTTCTCTCCTTAAATCAGCTGGAAATCGAATCGTGGCAATCAAAATTTTCTTCGTTAACTAAACCTTATAGTATACCCTACTAGTACATATAGATAAAACATTGAAAATGATTCGCGAAATCAGCACCCTAGATGACGGTCCTCCTGCCCATACAAGCTCCTATATGGTGTTTTGACAAAAATCTGTAAGGCTGAGTTTCTTGACACCCAGCTGCTGGTATTGTATCTCGGCTTCACAAATGACTACAATCATGGCATAAAACAAGTTTTAAACTACATTTTTAATGTTACATGATGGTGAAAATTGTATGTTAATCACTAACCTGTGTAACGAGGACTGATTTCATGAACCTTAGTACTACGTGAGCAGTCTGCCCAAGAAACAGCTGCTTAGAGCAAATATCTTTACAGGCAAAATTCAATACCAGTGCGAATTACAATCAATCTGATTGATAACGTGGATATTGCCCTGTCAAGATACTACAAATCTGGAATGTTTCAGAATTTCAAAGATTCTGCAGGCCGAGATATGATAGAATACCGTTCATTTGAACTGTACAGGCACTTGTATGGAGTGCGCATGCGTAGAAACAAAAAGTTCTTTCCTTAAATCAGCTGGAAATCGAATCGTGGCAATCAAAATTTTCTTCGTTAACTAAACCTTATAGTATACCCTACTAGTACATATAGATAAAACATTGAAAATGATTCGCGAAATCAGCACCCTAGATGATGGTCCTCCTGCCCATACAAGCTCTTATATGGTGTTTTGACAAAGTTCTGTGAGGCTGAGTTTCTTGACACCCAGCTGCTGGTACTGTATCTCAGCTTCACAAATGACTACAATCGTGGCATAAAACAAGTTTTAAACTACATTTTTAATGTTACAGGATGGTGAAAATTGTATGTTAATCACTAATCTGTGTAACGAGGACTGATTTCATGAACCTTAGTACTACGTGAGCAGTCTGCCGAAGAAACAGCTGCTTAGAGCAAATATCTTTACAGGCAAAATTCAATACCAGTGCGAATTACAATCAATCTGATTGATAACGTGGATATTGCCCTGTCAAGATACTACAAATCTGGAATGTTTCAGAATTTCAAAGATTCTGCAGGCCGAGATATGATAGAATACCGTTCATTTGAACTGTACAGGCACTTGTATGGAGATCGCATGCGTAGAAACAAAAAGTTCTTTCCTTAAATCAGATGGAAATCGAATCGTGGCAATCAAAATTTTCTTCGTTAACTAAACCTTATAGTATACCCTACTAGTACATATAGATAAAACATTGAAAATGATTCGCGAAATCAGCACCCTAGATGACGGTCCTCCTGCCCATACAAGCTCTTATATGGTGTTTTGAGAAAAATCTGTAAGGCTGAGTTTCTTGACACCCAGCTGCTGGTATTGTATCACGGCTTAACAAATGACTACACTCGTGGCATAAAACAAGTTTTAAACTACATTTTTAATGTTACAGGATGGTGAAAATTGTATGTTAATCACTAATCTGTGTAACGAGGACTGATTTCCTGAACCTTAGTACTACGTGAGCACTCTGCCCAAGAAACAGCTGCTTAGAGCAAATATCTTTACAGGCAAAATTCAATACCAGTGCGAATTACAATCAATCTGATTGATAACGTTGATATTGCCCTGTCAAGATACTACAAATCTGGAATGTTTCAGAATTTCAAAGATTCTGCAGGCCGAGGTATGATAGAATACCGTTAATTTGAACTGTACAGGCACTTGTATGGAGTGCGCATGCGTAGAAACAAAAAGTTCTTTCCTTAAATCAGCTGGAAATCGAATCGTGGCAATCAAAATTTTCTTCGTTAACTAAACCTTATAGTATACCCTACTAGTACATATAGATAAAACATTGAAAATGATTCGCGAAATCAGCACCCTAGATGACGGTCCTCCTGCCCATACAAGCTCCTATATGGTGTTTTGACAAAAATCTGTAAGGCTGAGTTTCTTGACACCCAGCTGCTGGTATTGTATCTCGGCTTCACAAATGACTACAATCATGGCATAAAACAAGTTTTAAACTACATTTTTAATGTTACATGATGGTGAAAATTGTATGTTAATCACTAACCTGTGTAACGAGGACTGATTTCATGAACCTTAGTACTACGTGAGCAGTCTGCCCAAGAAACAGCTGCTTAGAGCAAATATCTTTACAGGCAAAATTCAATACCAGTGCGAATTGCAATCAATCTGATTGATAACGTGGATATTGCCCTGTAAAGATACTACAAATCTGGAATGTTTCAGAATTTCAAAGATTCTGCAGGCCGAGATATGATAGAATACCGTTGATTTGAACTGTACAGGCACTTGTATGGAGTGCGCATGCGTAGAAACAAAAAGTTCTTTCCTTAAATCAGATGGAAATCGAATCGTGGCAATCAAAATTTTCTTCGTTAACTAAACCTTATAGTATACCCTACTAGTACATATAGATAAAACATTGAAAATGATTCGCGAAATCAGCACCCTAGATGACGGTCCTCCTGCCCATACAAGCTCTTATATGGTGTTTTGAGAAAAATCTGTAAGGCTGAGTTTCTTGACACCCAGCTGCTGGTATTGTATCTCGGCTTCACAAATGACTACAATCGTGGCATAAAACAAGTTTTAAACTACATTTTTAATGTTACAGGATGGTGAAAATTGTATGTTAATCACTAATCTGTGTAACGAGGACTGATTTCATGAACCTTAGTACTACGTGAGCACTCTGCCCAAGAAACAGCTGCTTAGAGCAAATATCTTTACAGGCAAAATTCAATACCAGTGCGAATTACAATCAATCTGATTGATAACGTGGATATTGCCCTGTCAAGATACTACAAATCTGGAATGTTTCAGAATTTCAAAGATTCTGCAGGCCGAGATATGATAGAATACCGTTCATTTGAACTGTACAGGCACTTGTATGGAGTGCGCATGCGTAGAAACAAAAAGTTCTTTCCTTAAATCAGCTGGAAATCGAATCGTGGCAATCAAAATTTTCTTCGTTAACTAAACCTTATAGTATACCCTACTAGTACATATAGATAAAACATTGAAAATGATTCGCGAAATCAGCACCCTAGATGACGGTCCTCCTGCCCATACAAGCTCTTATATGGTGTTTTGACAAAGTTCTGTGAGGCTGAGTTTCTTGACACCCAGCTGCTGGTACTGTATCTCAGCTTCACAAATGACTACAATCGTGGCATAAAACAAGTTTTAAACTACATTTTTAATGTTACAGGATGGTGAAAATTGTATGTTAATCACTAATCTGTGTAACGAGGACTGATTTCCTGAACCTTAGTACTACGTGAGCACTCTGCCCAAGAAACAGCTGCTTAGAGCAAATATCTTTATAGGCAAAATTCAATACCAGTGCTAATTACAATAAATCTGATTGATAACGTGGATATTGCCCTGTCAAGATACTACAAATCTGGAATGTTTCAGAATTTCAAAGATTCTGCAGGCCGAGATATGATAGAATACCGTTCATTTGAACTGTACAGGCACTTGTATGGAGTGCGCATGCTTAGAAACAAAAAGTTCTTTCCTTAAATCAGATGGAAATCGAATCGTGGCAATCAAAATTTTCTTCGTTAACTAAACCTTATAGTATACCCTACTAGTACATATAGATAAAACATTGAAAATGATTCGCGAAATCAGCACCCTAGATGACGGTCCTCCTGCCCATACAAGCTCTTATATGGTGTTTTTTCAAAAATCTGTAAGGCTGAGTTTCTTGACACCCAGCTGCTGGTACTGTATCTCGGCTTCACAAATGACTACAATCGTGGCATAAAACAAGTTTTAAACTACATTTTTAATGTTACAGGATGGTGAAAATTGTATGTTAATCACTAATCTGTGTAACGAGGACTGATTTCATGAACCTTAGTACTACGTGAGCACTCTGCCCAAGAAACAGCTGCTTAGAGCAAATATCTTTACAGGCAAAATTCAATACCAGTGCGAATTACAATCAATCTGATTGATAACGTGGATATTGCCCTGTCAAGATACTACAAATCTGGAATGTTTCAGAATTTCAAAGATTCTGCAGGCCGAGATATGATAGAATACCGTTCATTTGAACTGTACAGGCACTTGTATGGAGTGCGCATGCGTAGAAACAAAAAGTTCTTTCCTTAAATCAGCTGGAAATCGAATCGTGGCAATCAAAATTTTCTTCGTTAACTAAACCTTATAGTATACCCTACTAGTACATATAGATAAAACATTGAAAATGATTCGCGAAATCAGCACCCTAGATGACGGTCCTCCTGCCCATACAAGCTCTTATATGGTGTTTTGACAAAGTTCTGTGAGGCTGAGTTTCTTGACACCCAGCTGCTGGTACTGTATCTCAGCTTCACAAATGACTACAATCGTGGCATAAAACAAGTTTTAAACTACATTTTTAATGTTACAGGATGGTGAAAATTGTATGTTAATCACTAATCTGTGTAACGAGGACTGATTTCCTGAACCTTAGTACTACGTGAGCACTCTGCCCAAGAAACAGCTGCTTAGAGCAAATATCTTTATAGGCAAAATTCAATACCAGTGCTAATTACAATAAATCTGATTGATAACGTGGATATTGCCCTGTCAAGATACTACAAATCTGGAATGTTTCAGAATTTCAAAGATTCTGCAGGCCGAGATATGATAGAATACCGTTCATTTGAACTGTACAGGCACTTGTATGGAGTGCGCATGCGTAGAAACAAAAAGTTCTTTCCTTAAATCAGATGGAAATCGAATCGTGGCAATCAAAATTTTCTTCGTTAACTAAACCTTATAGTATACCCTACTAGTACATATAGATAAAACATTGAAAATGATTCGCGAAATCAGCACCCTAGATGACGGTCCTCCTGCCCATACAAGCTCTTATATGGTGTTTTTTCAAAAATCTGTAAGGCTGAGTTTCTTGACACCCAGCTGCTGGTACTGTATCTCGGCTTCACAAATGACTACAATCGTGGCATAAAACAAGTTTTAAACTACATTTTTAATGTTACAGGATGGTGAAAATTGTATGTTAATCACTAATCTGTGTAACGAGGACTGATTTCATGAACCTTAGTACTACGTGAGCACTCTGCCCAAGAAACAGCTGCTTAGAGCAAATATCTTTACAGGCAAAATTCAATACCAGTGCGAATTACAATCAATCTGATTGATAACGTGGATATTGCCCTGTCAAGATACTACAAATCTGGAATGTTTCAGAATTTCAAAGATTCTGCAGGCCGAGATATGATAGAATACCGTTCATTTGAACTGTACAGGCACTTGTATGGAGTGCGCATGCGTAGAAAAAAAAAGTTCTTTCCTTAAATCAGATGGAAATCGAATCGTGGCAATCAAAATTTTCTTCGTTAACTAAACCTTATAGTATACCCTACTAGTACATATAGATAAAACATTGAAAATGATTCGCGAAATCAGCACCCTAGATGACGGTCCTCCTGCCCATACAAGCTCTTATATGGTGTTTTGAGAAAAATCTGTAAGGCTGAGTTTCTTGACACCCAGCTGCTGGTATTGTATCTCGGCTTCACAAATGACTACAATCGTGGCATAAAACAAGTTTTAAATTACATTTCTAATGTTACAGGATGGTGAAAATTGTATGTTAATCACTAATCTGTGTAACGAGGACTGATTTCATGAACCTTAGTACTACGTGAGCACTCTGCCCAAGAAACAGCTGCTTAGAGCAAATATCTTTACAGGCAAAATTCAATACCAGTGCGAATTACAATAAATCTGATTGATAACGTGGATATTGCCCTGTAAAGATACTACAAATCTGGAATGTTTCAGAATTTCAAAGATTCTGCAGGCCAAGATATGATAGAATACCGTTCATTTGAACTGTACAGGCACTTGTATGGAGTGCGCATGCGTAGAAACAAAAAGTTCTTTCCTTAAATCAGATGGAAATCGAATCGTGGCAATCAAAATTTTCTTCGTTAACTAAACCTTATAGTATACCCTACTAGTACATATAGATAAAACATTTAAAATGATTCGCGAAATCAGCACCCTAGATGACGGTCCTCCTGCCCATACAAGCTCTTATATGGTGTTTTGACAAAAATCTGTAAGGCTGAGTTTCTTGACACCCAGCAGCTGGTACTGTATCTCGGCTTCACAAATGACTACAATCGTGGCATAAAACAAGTTTTAAACTACATTTTTAATGTTACAGGATGGTGAAAATTGTATGTTAATCACTAATCTGTGTAACGAGGACTGATTTCATGAACCTTAGTACTACGTGAGCACTCTGCCCAAGAAACAGCTGCTTAGAGCAAATATCTTTACAGGCAAAATTCAATACCAGTGCGAATTACAATCAATCTGATTGATAACGTGGATATTGCCCTGTCAAGATACTACAAATCTGGAATGTTTCAGAATTTCAAAGATTCTGCAGGCCAAGATATGATAGAATACCGTTCATTTGAACTGTACAGGCACTTGTATGGAGTGCGCATGCGTAGAAACAAAAAGTTCTTTCCTTAAATCAGATGGAAATCGAATCGTGGCAATCAAAATTTTCTTCGTTAACTAAACCTTATAGTATACCCTACTAGTACATATAGATAAAACATTGAAAATGATTCGCGAAATCAGCACCCTAGATGACGGTCCTCCTGCCCATACAAGCTCTTATATGGTGTTTTGACAAAAATCTGTAAGGCTGAGTTTCTTGACACCCAGCTGCTGGTACTGTATCTCGGCTTCACAGATGACTACAATCGTGGCATAAAACAAGTTTTAAACTACATTTTTAATGTTACAGGATGGTGAAAATTGTATGTTAATCACTAATCTGTGTAACGAGGACTGATTTCCTGAACCTTAGTACTACGTGAGCACTCTGCCCAAGAAACAGCTGCTTAGAGCAAATATCTTCACAGGCAAAATTCAATACCAGTGCGAATTACAATCAATCTGATTGATAACGTGGATATTGCCCTGTCAAGATACTACAAATCTGGAATGTTTCAGAATTTCAAAGATTCTGCAGGCCGAGATATGATAGAATACCGTTCATTTGAACTGTACAGGCACTTGTATGGAGTGCGCATGCGTAGAAAAAAAAAGTTCTTTCCTTAAATCAGATGGAAATCGAATCGTGGCAATCAAAATTTTCTTCGTTAACTAAACTTTATAGTATACCCTACTAGTACATATAGATAAAACATTGAAAATGATTCGCGAAATCAGCACCCTAGATGACGGTCCTCCTGCCCATACAAGCTCTTATATGGTGTTTTGAGAAAAATCTGTAAGGCTGAGTTTCTTGACACCCAGCTGCTGGTATTGTATCTCGGCTTCACAAATGACTACAATCGTGGCATAAAACAAGTTTTAAATTACATTTCTAATGTTACAGGATGGTGAAAATTGTATGTTAATCACTAATCTGTGTAACGAGGACTGATTTCATGAACCTTAGTACTACGTGAGCACTCTGCCCAAGAAACAGCTGCTTAGAGCAAATATCTTTACAGGCAAAATTCAATACCAGTGCGAATTACAATCAATCTGATTGATAACGTGGATATTGCCCTGTAAAGATACTACAAATCTGGAATGTTTCAGAATTTCAAAGATTCTGCAGGCCAAGATATGATAGAATACCGTTCATTTGAACTGTACAGGCACTTGTATGGAGTGCGCATGCGTAGAAACAAAAAGTTCTTTCCTTAAATCAGATGGAAATCGAATCGTGGCAATCAAAATTTTCTTCGTTAACTAAACCTTATAGTATACCCTACTAGTACATATAGATAAAACATTGAAAATGATTCGCGAAATCAGCACCCTAGATGACGGTCCTCCTGCCCATACAAGCTCTTATATGGTGTTTTGACAAAAATCTGTAAGGCTGAGTTTCTTGACACCCAGCTGCTGGTACTGTATCTCGGCTTCACAAATGACTACAATCGTGGCATAAAACAAGTTTTAAACTACATTTTTAATGTTACAGGATGGTGAAAATTGTATGTTAATCACTAATCTGTGTAACGAGGACTGATTTCATGAACCTTAGTACTACGTGAGCACTCTGCCCAAGAAACAGCTGCTTAGAGCAAATATCTTTACAGGCAAAATTCTATACCAGTGCGAATTACAATCAATCTGATTGATAACGTGGATATTGCCCTGTCAAGATACTACAAATCTGGAATGTTTCAGAATTTCAAAGATTCTGCCGGCCAAGATATGATAGAATACCGTTCATTTGAACTGTACAGGCACTTGTATGGAGTGCGCATGCGTAGAAACAAAAAGTTCTTTCCTTAAATCAGATGGAAATCGAATCGTGGCAATCAAAATTTTCTTCGTTAACTAAACCTTATAGTATACCCTACTAGTACATATAGATAAAACATTGAAAATGATTCGCGAAATCAGCACCCTAGATGACGGTCCTCCTGCCCATACAAGCTCTTATATGGTGTTTTGACAAAAATCTGTAAGGCTGAGTTTCTTGACACCCAGCTGCTGGTACTGTATCTCGGCTTCACAGATGACTACAATCGTGGCATAAAACAAGTTTTAAACTACATTTTTAATGTTACAGGATGGTGAAAATTGTATGTTAATCACTAATCTGTGTAACGAGGACTGATTTCCTGAACCTTAGTACTACGTGAGCACTCTGTCCAAGAAACAGCTGCTTAGAGCAAATATCTTTACAGGCAAAATTCAATACCAGTGCGAATTACAATAAATCTGATTGATAACGTGGATATTGCCCTGTCAAGATACTACAAATCTGGAATGTTTCAGAATTTCAAAGATTCTGCAGGCCGAGATATGATAGAATACCGTTCATTTGAACTGTACAGGCACTTGTATGGAGTGCGCATGCGTAGAAACAAAAAGTTCTTTCCTTAAATCAGATGGAAATCGAATCGTGGCAATCAAAATTTTCTTCGTTAACTAAACCTTATAGTATACCCTACTAGTACATATAGATAAAACATTGAAAATGATTCGCAAAATCAGCACCCTAGATGACGGTCCTCCTGCCCATACAAACTCTTATATGGTGTTTTGTCAAAAATCTGTAAGGCTGAGTTTCTTGACACCCAGCTGCTGGTACTGTATATCGGCTTCACAAATGACTACAATCGTGGCATAAAACAAGTTTTAAACTACATTTTTAATGTTACAGGATGGTGAAAATTGTATGTTAATCACTAATCTGTGTAACGAGGACTGATTTCATGAACCTTAGTACTACGTGAGCACTCTGCCCAAGAAACAGCTGCTTAGAGCAAATATCTTTACAGGCAAAATTCAATACCAGTGCGAATTACAATCAATCTGATTGATAACGTGGATATTGCCCTGTCAAGATACTACAAATCTGGAATGTTTCAGAATTTCAAAGATTCTGCAGGCCGAGATATGATAGAATACCGTTCATTTGAAATGTACAGGCACTTGTATGGAGTGCGCATGCGTAGAAACAAAAAGTTCTTTCCTTAAATCAGATAGAAATCGAATCGTGGCAATCAAAATTTTCTTCGTTAACTAAACCTTATAGTATACCCTACTAGTACATATAGATAAAACATTGAAAATGATTCGCGAAATCAGCACCCTAGATGACGGTCCTCCTGCCCATACAAGCTCTTATATGGTGTTTTGACAAAAATCTGTAAGGCTGAGTTTCTTGACACCCAGCTGCTGGTACTGTATCTCGGCTTCACAAATGACTACAATCGTGGGATAAAACAAGTTTTAAACTACATTTTTAATGTTACAGGATGGTGAAAATTGTATGTTAATCACTAATCTGTGTAACGAGGACTGATTTCATGAACCTTAGTACTACGTGAGCACTCTGCCCAAGAAACAGCTGCTTAGAGCAAATATCTTTACAGGCAAAATTCAATACCAGTGCGAATTACAATCAATCTGATTGATAACGTGGATATTGCCCTGTCAAGATACTACAAATCTGGAATGTTTCAGAATTTCAAAGATTCTGCAGGCCGAGATATGATAGAATATCGTTCATTTGAACTGTGCAGGCACTTGTATGGAGTGCGCATGCGTAGAAAAAAAAAGTTCTTTCCTTAAATCAGATGGAAATCGAATCGTGGCAATCAAAATTTTCTTCGTTAACTAAACCTTATAGTATACCCTACTAGTACATATAGATAAAACATTGAAAATGATTCGCGAAATCAGCACCCTAGATGACGGTCCTCCTGCCCATACAAGCTCTTGTATGGTGTTTTGAGAAAAATCTGTAAGGCTGAGTTTCTTGACACCCAGCTGCTGGTATTGTATCTCGGCTTCACAAATGACTACAATCGTGGCATAAAACAAGTTTTAAATTACATTTCTAATGTTACAGGATGGTACAAATTTTATGTTAATCACTAATCTGTGTAACGAGGACTGATTTCATGAACCTTAGTACTACGTGAGCACTCTGCCCAAGAAACAGCTGCTTAGAGCAAATATCTTTACAGGCAAAATTCAATACCAGTGCGAATTACAATCAATCTGATTGATAACGTGGATATTGCCCTGTAAAGATACTACAAATCTGGAATGTTTCAGAATTTCAAAGATTCTGCAGGCCAAGATATGATAGAATACCGTTCATTTGAACTGTACAGGCACTTGTATGGAGTGCGCATGCGTAGAAACAAAAAGTTCTTTCCTTAAATCAGATGGAAATCGAATCGTGGCAATCAAAATTTTCTTCGTTAACTAAACCTTATAGTATACCCTACTAGTACATATAGATAAAACATTGAAAATGATTCGCGAAATCAGCACCCTAGATGACGGTCCTCCTGCCCATACAAGCTCTTATATGGTGTTTTGACAAAAATCTGTAAGGCCGAGTTTCTTGACACCCAGCAGCTGGTACTGTATCTCGGCTTCACAAATGACTACAATCGTGGCATAAAACAAGTTTTAAACTACATTTTTAATGTTACATGATGGTGAAAATAGTATGTTAATCACTAACCTGTGTAACGAGGACTGATTTCATGAACCTTAGTATACGTGAGCACTCTGCTCAAGAAACAGCTGCTTAGAGCAAATATCTTTACAGGCAAAATTCAATACCAGTGCGAATTACAATCAATCTGATTGATAACGTGGATATTGCCCTGTCAAGATACTACAAATCTGGAATGTTTCAGAATTTCAAAGATTCTGCAGGCCGAGATATGATAGAATACCGTTCATTTGAACTGTACAGGCACTTGTATGGAGTGCGCATGCGTAGAAACAAAAAGTTCTTTCCTTAAATCAGCTGGAAATCGAATCGTGGCAATCAAAATTTTCTTCGTTAACTAAACCTTATAGTATACCCTACTAGTACATATAGATAAAACATTGAAAATGATTCGCGAAATCAGCACCCTAGATGACGGTCCTCCTGCCCATACAAGCTCTTATATGGTGTTTTGAGAAAAATCTGTAAGGCTGAGTTTCTTGACACCCAGCTGCTGGTATTGTATCTCGGCTTCACAAATGACTACAATCGTGGCATAAAACAAGTTTTAACTACATTTTTAATGTTACAGGATGGTGAAAATTGTATGTTAATCACTAATCTGTGTAACGAGGACTGATTTCATGAACCTTAGTACTACGTGAGCACTCTGCCCAAGAAACAGCTGCTTAGAGCAAATATCTTTACAGGCAAAATTCAATACCAGTGCGAATTACAATCAATCTGATTGATAACGTGGATATTGCCCTGTCAAGATACTACAAATCTGGAATGTTTCAGAATTTCAAAGATTCTGCAGGCCGAGATATGATAGAATACCGTTCATTTGAACTGTACAGGCACTTGTATGGAGTGCGCATGCGTAGAAACAAAAAGTTCTTTCCTTAAATCAGATGGAAATCGAATCGTGGCAATCAAAATTTTCTTCGTTAACTAAACCTTATAGTATACCCTACTAGTACATATAGATAAAACAATGAAAATGATTCGCGAAATCAGCACCCTAGATGACGGTCCTCCTGCCCATACAAGCTCTTATATGGTGTTTTGACAAAAATCTGTAAGGCTGAGTTTCTTGACACCCAGCAGCTGGTACTGTATCTCGGCTTCACAAATGACTACAATCGTGGCATAAAACAAGTTTTAAACTACATTTTTAATGTTACAGGATGGTGAAAATAGTATGATAATCACTAACCTGTGTAACGAGGACTGATTTCATGAACTTAAGTATACGTGAGCACTCTGCCCAAGAAACAGCTGCTTAGAGCAAATATCTTTACAGGCAAAATTCAATACCAGTGCGAATTACAATCAATCTGATTGATAACGTGGATATTGCCCTGTCAAGATACTACAAATCTGGAATGTTTCAGAATTTCAAAGATTCTGCAGGCCGAGATATGATAGAATACCGTTCATTTGAACTGTACAGGCACTTTTATGGAGATCGCATGCGTAGAAACAAAAAGTTCTTTCCTTAAATCAGATGGAAATCGAATCGTGGCAATCAAAATTTTCTTCGTTAACTAAACCTTATAGTATACCCTACTAGTACATATAGATAAAACATTGAAAATGATTCGCGAAATCAGCACCCTAGATGACGGTCCTCCTACCCATACAAGCTCTTATATGGTGTTTTGACAAAAATCTGTAAGGCTGAGTTTCTTGACACCCAGCTGCTGGTATTGTATCACGGCTTAACAAATGACTACACTCGTGGCATAAAACAAGTTTTAAACTACATTTTTAATGTTACAGGATGGTGAAAATTGTATGTTAATCACTAATCTGTGTAACGAGGACTGATTTCCTGAACCTTAGTACTACGTGAGCACTCTGCCCAAGAAACAGCTGCTTAGAGCAAATATCTTTACAGGCAAAATTCAATACCAGTGCGAATTACAATAAATCTGATTGATAACGTGGATATTGCCCTGTCAAGATACTACAAATCTGGAATGTTTCAGAATTTCAAAGATTCTGCATGCCGAGATATGATAGAATACCGTTCATTTGAACTGTACAGGCACTTGTATGGAGTGCGCATGCGTAGAAACAAAAAGTTCTTTCCTTAAATCAGATGGAAATCGAATCGTGGCAATCAAAATTTTCTTCGTTAACTAAACCTTATAGTATACCCTACTAGTACATATAGATAAAACATTGAAAATGATTCGCGAAATCAGCACCCTAGATGACGGTCCTCCTGCCCATACAAGCTCTTATATGGTGTTTTGACAAAAATCTGTAAGGCTGAGTTTCTTGACACCCAGCAGCTGGTACTGTATCTCGGCTTCACAAATGACTACAATCGTGGCATAAAACAAGTTTTAAACTACATTTTTAATGTTACATGATGGTGAAAATAGTATGTTAATCACTAACCTGTGTAACGAGGACTGATTTCATGAACCTTAGTATACGTGAGCACTCTGCTCAAGAAACAGCTGCTTAGAGCAAATATCTTTACAGGCAAAATTCAATACCAGTGCGAATTACAATAAATCTGATTGATAACGTGGATATTGCCCTGTCAAGATACTACAAATCTGGAATGTTTCAGAATTTCAAAGATTCTGCAGGCCGAGATATGATAGAATACCGTTCATTTGAACTGTACAGGCACTTGTATGGAGTGCGCATGCATAGAAACAAAAAGTTCTTTCCTTAAATCAGCTGGAAATCGAATCGTGGCAATCAAAATTTTCTTCGTTAACTAAACCTTATAGTATACCCTAGTAGTACATTTAGATAAAACATTGAAAATGATTCGCGAAATCAGCACCCTAGATGACGGTCCTCCTGCCCATACAAGCTCTTATATGGTGTTTTAAGAAAAATCTGTAAGGATGAGTTTCTTGACACCCAGCTGCTGGTATTGTATCACGGCTTAACAAATGACTACACTCGTGGCATAAAACAAGTTTTAAACTACATTTTTAATGTTACAGGATGGTGAAAATTGTATGTTAATCACTAATCTGTGTAACGAGGACTGATTTCCTGAACCTTAGTACTACGTGAGCACTCTGCCCAAGAAACAGCTGCTTAGAGCAAATATCTTTACAGGCAAAATTCAATACCAGTGCGAATTACAATAAATCTGATTGATAACGTGGATATTGCCCTGTCAAGATACTACAAATCTGGAATGTTTCAGAATTTCAAAGATTCTGCAGGCCGAGATATGATAGAATACCGTTCATTTGAACTGTACAGGCACTTGTATGGAGTGCGCATGCGTAGAAACAAAAAGTTCTTTCCTTAAATCAGATGGAAATCGAATCGTGGCAATCAAAATTTTCTTCGTTAACTAAACCTTATAGTATACCCTACTAGTACATATAGATAAAACATTGAAAATGATTCGCGAAATCAGCACCCTAGATGACGGTCCTCCTGCCCATACAAGCTCTTATATGGTGTTTTGACAAAAATCTGTAAGGCTGAGTTTCTTGACACCCAGCAGCTGGTACTGTATCTCGGCTTCACAAATGACTACAATCGTGGCATAAAACAAGTTTTAAACTACATTTTTAATGTTACATGATGGTGAAAATAGTATGTTAATCACTAACCTGTGTAACGAGGACTGATTTCATGAACCTTAGTATACGTGAGCACTCTGCTCAAAAAAACAGCTGCTTAGAGCAAATATCTTTACAGGCAAAATTCAATACCAGTGCGAATTACAATCAATCTGATTGATAACGTGGATATTGCCCTGTCAAGATACTACAAATCTGGAATGTTTCAGAATTTCAAAGATTCTGCAGGCCGAGATATGATAGAATACCGTTCATTTGAACTGTACAGGCACTTGTATGGAGTGCGCATGCGTAGAAACAAAAAGTTCTTTCCTTAAATCAGCTGGAAATCGAATCGTGGCAATCAAAATTTTCTTCGTTAACTAAACCTTATAGTATACCCTACTAGTACATATAGATAAAACATTGAAAATGATTCGCGAAATCAGCACCCTAGATGACGGTCCTCCTGCCCATACAAGCTCTTATATGGTGTTTTGAGAAAAATCTGTAAGGATGAGTTTCTTGACACCCAGCTGCTGGTATTGTATCTCGGTTTCACAAATGACTACAATCGTGGCATAAAACAAGTTTTAACTACATTTTTAATGTTACAGGATGGTGAAAATTGTATGTTAATCACTAATCTGTGTAACGAGGACTGATTTCATGAACCTTAGTACTACGTGAGCACTCTGCCCAAGAAACAGCTGCTTAGAGCAAATATCTTTACAGGCAAAATTCAATACCAGTGCGAATTACAATCAATCTGATTGATAACGTGGATATTGCCCTGTCAAGATACTACAAATCTGGAATGTTTCAGAATTTCAAAGATTCTGCAGGCCGAGATATGATAGAATACCGTTCATTTGAACTGTACAGGCACTTGTATGGAGTGCGCATGCGTAGAAACAAAAAGTTCTTTCCTTAAATCAGATGGAAATCGAATCGTGGCAATCAAAATTTTCTTCGTTAACTAAACCTTATAGTATACCCTACTAGTACATATAGATAAAACAATGAAAATGATTCGCGAAATCAGCACCCTAGATGACGGTCCTCCTGCCCATACAAGCTCTTATATGGTGTTTTGACAAAAATCTGTAAGGCTGAGTTTCTTGACACCCAGCAGCTGGTACTTTATCTCGGCTTCACAAATGACTACAATCGTGGCATAAAACAAGTTTTAAACTACATTTTTAATGTTACATGATGGTGAAAATAGTATGTTAATCACTAATCTGTGTAACGAGGACTGATTTCATGAACCTTAGTATACGTGAGCACTCTGCCCAAGAAACAGCTGCTTAGAGCAAATATCTTTACAGGCAAAATTCAATACCAGTGCGAATTACAATCAATCTGATTGATAACGTGGATATTGCCCTGTCAAGATACTGCAAATCTGGAATGTTTCAGAATTTCAAAGATTCTGCAGGCCGAGATATGATAGAATACCGTTCATTTGAACTGTACAGGCACTTTTATGGAGATCGCATGCGTAGAAACAAAAAGTTCTTTCCTTAAATCAGATGGAAATCGAATCGTGGCAATCAAAATTTTCTTCGTTAACTAAACCTTATAGTATACCCTACTAGTACATATAGATAAAACATTGAAAATGATTCGCGAAATCAGCACCCTAGATGACGGTCCTCCTACCCATACAAGCTCTTATATGGTGTTTTGACAAAAATCTGTAAGGCTGAGTTTCTTGACACCCAGCTGCTGGTATTGTATCACGGCTTAAGAAATGACTACACTCGTGGGATAAAACAAGTTTTAAACTACATTTTTAATGTTACAGGATGGTGAAAATTGTATGTTATTCACTAATCTGTGTAACGAGGACTGATTTCCTGAACCTTAGTACTACGTGAGCACTCTGCCCAAGAAACAGCTGCTTAGAGCAAATATCTTTACAGGCAAAATTCAATACCAGTGCGAATTACAATAAATCTGATTGATAACGTGGATATTGCCCTGTCAAGATACTACAAATCTGGAATGTTTCAGAATTTCAAAGATTCTGCAGGCCGAGATATGATAGAATACCGTTCATTTGAACTGTACAGGCACTTGTATGGAGTGCGCATGCGTAGAAACAAAAAGTTCTTTCCTTAAATCAGATGGAAATCGAATCGTGGCAATCAAAATTTTCTTTGTTAACTAAACCTTATAGTATACCCTACTAGTACTTATAGATAAAACATTGAAAATGATTCGCAAAATCAGCACCCTAGATGACGGTCCTCCTGCCCATACAAACTCTTATATGGTGTTTTGTCAAAAATCTGTAAGGCTGAGTTTCTTGACACCCAGCTGCTGGTACTGTATCTCGGCTTCACAAATGACTACAATCGTGGCATAAAACAAGTTTTAAACTACATTTTTAATGTTACAGGATGGTGAAAATTGTATGTTAATCACTAATCTGTGTAACGAGGACTGATTTCCTGAACCTTAGTACTACGTGAGCACTCTGCCCAAGAAACAGCTGCTTAGAGCAAATATCTTTACAGGCAAAATTCAATACCATTGCGAATTACAATCAATCTGATTGATAACGTGGATATTGCCCTGTCAAGATACTACAAATCTGGAATGTTTCAGAATTTCAAAGATTCTGCAGGCCGAGATATGATAGAATACCGTTCATTTGAACTGTACAGGCACTTGTATGGAGTGCGGATACGTAGAAACAAAAAGTTCTTTCCTTAAATCAGATGGAAATCGAATCGTGGCAATCAAAATTTTCTTCGTTAACTAAACCTTATAGTATACCCTACTAGTACATATAGATAAAACATTGAAAATGATTCGCGAAATCAGCACCCTAGATGACGGTCCTCCTGCCCATACAAGCTCTTATATGGTGTTTTGACAAAAATCTGTAAGGCTGAGTTTCTTGACACCCAGCTGCTGGTATTGTATCTCGGCTTCACAAATGACTACAATCGTGGCATAAAACAAGTTTTAAACTACATTTTTAATGTTACAGGATGGTGAAAATTGTATGTTAATCACTAATCTGTGTAACGAGGACTGATTTCATGAACCTTAGTACTACGTGAGCACTCTGCCCAAGAAACAGCTGCTTAGAGCAAATATCTTTACAGGCAAAATTCAATACCAGTGCGAATTACAATCAATCTGATTGATAACGTGGATATTGCCCTGTCAAGATACTACAAATCTGGAATGTTTCAGAATTTCAAAGATTCTGCAGGCCGAGATATGATAGAATACCGTTCATTTGAACTGTACAGGCACTTGTATGGAGTGCGCATGCGTAGAAACAAAAAGTTCTTTCCTTAAATCAGATGGAAATCGAATCGTGGCAATCAAAATTTTCTTCGTTAACTAAACCTTATAGTATACCCTACTAGTACATATAGATAAAACATTGAAAATGATTCGCGAAATCAGCACCCTAGATGACGGTCCTCCTGCCCATACAAGCTCTTATATGGTGTTTTGTCAAAAATCTGTAAGGCTGAGTTTCTTGTCACCCAGCTGCTGGTACTGTATCTCGGCTTCACAAATGACTACAATCGTGGCATAAAACAAGTTTTAAACTACATTTTTAATGTTACAGGATGGTGAAAATTGTATGTTAATCACTAATCTGTGTAACGAGGACTGATTTCATGAACCTTAGTACTACGTGAGCACTCTGCCCAAGAAACAGCTGCTTAGAGCAAATATCTTTACAGGCAAAATTCAATACCAGTGCGAATTACAATCAATCTGATTGATAACGTGGATATTGCCCTGTCAAGATACTACAAATCTGGAATGTTTCAGAATTTCAAAGATTCTGCAGGCCGAGATATGATAGAATACCGTTCATTTGAACTGTACAGGCACTTGTATGGAGTGCGCATTCGTAGAAACAAAAAGTTCTTTCCTTAAATCAGATGGAAATCGAATCGTGGCAATCAAAATTTTCTTCGTTAACTAAACCTTATAGTATACCCTACTAGTACATATAGATAAAACAATGAAAATGATTCGCGAAATCAGCACCCTAGATGACGGTCCTCCTGCCCATACAAGCTCTTATATGGTGTTTTGACAAAAATCTGTAAGGCTGAGTTTCTTGACACCCAGCAGCTGGTACTGTATCTCGGCTTTACAAATGACTACAATCGTGGCATAAAACAAGTTTTAAACTACATTTTTAATGTTACATGATGGTGAAAATAGTATGTTAATCACTAACCTGTGTAACGAGGACTGATTTCATGAACCTTAGTATACGTGAGCACTCTGCCCAAGAAACAGCTGCTTAGAGCAAATATCTTTACAGGCAAAATTCAATACCAGTGCGAATTACAATAAATCTGATTGATAACGTGGATATTGCCCTGTAAAGATACTACAAATCTGGAATGTTTCAGAATTTCAAAGATTCTGCAGGCCGAGATATGATAGAATACCGTTCATTTGAACTGTACAGGCACCTGTATGGAGTGCGCATGCGTAGAAACAAAAAGTTCTTTCCTTAAATCAGCTGGAAATCGAATCGTGGCAATCAAAATTTTCTTCGTTAACTAAACCTTATAGTATACCCTACTAGTACATATAGATAAAACATTGAAAATGATTCGCGAAATCAGCACCCTAGATGACGGTCCTCCTGCCCATACAAGCTCTTATATGGTTTTTTGACAAAAATCTGTAAGGCTGAGTTTCTTGACACCCAGCTGCTGGTACTGTATCTCGGCTTCACAAATGACTACAATCGTTGCATAAAACAAGTTTTAAACTACATTTTTAATGTTACAGGATGGTGAAAATTGTATGTTAATCACTAATCTGTGTAACGAGGACTGATTTCATGAACCTTAGTACTACGTGAGCACTCTGCCCAAGAAACAGCTGCTTAGAGCAAATATCTTTACAGGCAAAATTCAATACCAGTGCGAATTACAATCAATCTGATTGATAACGTGGATATTGCCCTGTCAAGATACTACAAATCTGGAATGTTTCAGAATTTCAAAGATTCTGCAGGCCGAGATATGATAGAATACCGTTCATTTGAACTTTACAGGCACTTTTATGGAGATTGCATGCGTAGAAACAAAAAGTTCTTTCCTTAAATCAGATGGAAATCGAATCGTGGCAATCAAAATTTTCTTCGTTAACTAAACCTTATAGTATACCCTACTAGTACATATAGATAAAACATTGAAAATGATTCGCGAAATCAGCACCCTAGATGACGGTCCTCCTGCCCATACAAGCTCTTATATGGTGTTTTGACAAAAATCTGTAAGGCTGAGTTTCTTGACACCCAGCTGCTGGTATTTTATCACGGCTTAACAAATGACTACACTCGTGGCATAAAACAAGTTTTAAACTACATTTTTAATGTTACAGGATGGTGAAAATTGTATGTTAATCACTAATCTGTGTAACGAGGACTGATTTCCTGAACCTTAGTACTACGTGAGCACTCTGCCCAAGAAACAGCTGCTTAGAGCAAATATCTTTACAGGCAAAATTCAATACCAGTGCGAATTACAATAAATCTGATTGATAACGTGGATATTGCCCTGTCAAGATACTACAAATCTGGAATGTTTCAGAATTTCAAAGATTCTGCAGGCCGAGATATGATAGAATACCGTTCATTTGAACTGTACAGGCACTTGTATGGAGTGCGCATGCGTAGAAACAAAAAGTTCTTTCCTTAAATCAGATGGAAATCGAATCGTGGCAATCAAAATTTTCTTCGTTAACTAAACCTTATAGTATACCCTACTAGTACATATAGATAAAACATTGAAAATGATTCGCAAAATCAGCACCCTAGATGACGGTCCTCCTGCCCATACAAACTCTTATATGGTGTTTTGTCAAAAATCTGTAAGGCTGAGTTTCTTGACACCCAGCTGCTGGTACTGTATCTCGGCTTCACAAATGACTACAATCGTGGCATAAAACAAGTTTTAAACTACATTTTTAATGTTACAGGATGGTGAAAATTGTATGTTAATCACTAATCTGTGTAACGAGGACTGATTTCATGAACCTTAGTACTACGTGAGCACTCTGCCCAAGAAACAGCTGCTTAGAGCAAATATCTTTACAGGCAAAATTCAATACCAGTGCGAATTACAATCAATCTGATTGATAACGTGGATATTGCCCTGTCAAGATACTACAAATCTGGAATGTTTCAGAATTTCAAAGATTCTGCAGGCCGAGATATGATAGAATACCGTTCATTTGAAATGTACAGGCACTTGTATGGAGTGCGCATGCGTAGAAACAAAAAGTTCTTTCCTTAAATCAGATGGAAATCGAATCGTGGCAATCAAAATTTTCTTCGTTAACTAAACCTTATAGTATACCCTACTAGTACATATAGATAAAACATTGAAAATGATTCGCGAAATCAGCACCCTAGATGACGGTCCTCCTGCCCATACAAGCTCTTATATGGTGTTTTGACAAAAATCTGTAAGGCTGAGTTTCTTGACACCCAGCTGCTGGTATTGTATCTCGGCTTCACAAATGACTACAATCGTGGGATAAAACAAGTTTTAAACTACATTTTTAATGTTACAGGATGGTGAAAATTGTATGTTAATCACTAATCTGTGTAACGAGGACTGATTTCCTGAACCTTAGTACTACGTGAGCACTCTGCCCAAGAAACAGCTGCTTAGAGCAAATATCTTTACAGGCAAAATTCAATACCATTGCGAATTACAATCAATCTGATTGATAACGTGGATATTGCCCTGTCAAGATACTACAAATCTGGAATGTTTCAGAATTTCAAAGATTCTGCAGGCCGAGATATGATAGAATACCGTTCATTTGAACTGTACTGGCACTTGTATGGAGATCGCATGCGTAGAAACAAAAAGTTCTTTCCTTAAATCAGATGGAAATCGAATCGTGGCAATCAAAATTTTCTTTGTTAACTAAACCTTATAGTATACCCTACTAGTACATATAGATAAAACATTGAAAATGATTCGCGAAATCAGCACCCTAGATGACGATCCTCCTGCCCATACAAGCTCTTATATGGTGTTTTGACAAAAATCTGTAAGGCTGAGTTTCTTGACACCCAGCTGCTGGTATTGTATCTCGGCTTCACAAATGACTACAATCGTGGCATAAAACAAGTTTTAAACTACATTTTTAATGTTACAGGATGGTGAAAATTGTATGTTAATCACTAATCTGTGTAACGAGGACTGATTTCATGAACCTTAGTACTACGTGAGCACTCTGCCCAAGAAACAGCGGCTTAGAGGAAATATCTTTACAGGCAAAATTCAATACCAGTGCGAATTAGAATAAATCTGATTGATAACGTGGATATTGCCCTGTAAAGATACTACAAATCTGGAATGTTTCAGAATTTCAAAGATTCTGCAGGCCGAGATATGATAGAATACCGTTCATTTGAACTGTACAGGCACCTGTATGGAGTGCGCATGCGTAGAAACAAAAAGTTCTTTCCTTAAATCAGCTGGAAATCGAATCGTGGCAATCAAAATTTTCTTCGTTAACTAAACCTTATAGTATACCCTACTAGTACATATAGATAAAACATTGAAAATGATTCGCGAAATCAGCACCCTAGATGACGGTCCTCCTGCCCATACAAGCTCTTATATGGTTTTTTGACAAAAATCTGTAAGGCTGAGTTTCTTGACACCCAGCTGCTGGTACTGTATCTCGGCTTCACAAATGACTACAATCGTTGCATAAAACAAGTTTTAAACTACATTTTTAATGTTACAGGATGGTGAAAATTGTATGTTAATCACTAATCTGTGTAACGAGGACTGATTTCATGAACCTTAGTACTACGTGAGCACTCTGCCCAAGAAACAGCTGCTTAGAGCAAATATCTTTACAGGCAAAATTCAATACCAGTGCGAATTACAATCAATCTGATTGATAACGTGGATATTGCCCTGTCAAGATACTACAAATCTGGAATGTTTCAGAATTTCAAAGATTCTGCAGGCCGAGATATGATAGAATACCGTTCATTTGAACTTTACAGGCACTTTTATGGAGATTGCATGCGTAGAAACAAAAAGTTCTTTCCTTAAATCAGATGGAAATCGAATCGTGGCAATCAAAATTTTCTTCGTTAACTAAACCTTATAGTATACCCTACTAGTACATATAGATAAAACATTGAAAATGATTCGCGAAATCAGCACCCTAGATGACGGTCCTCCTGCCCATACAAGCTCTTATATGGTGTTTTGACAAAAATCTGTAAGGCTGAGTTTCTTGACACCCAGCTGCTGGTATTTTATCACGGCTTAACAAATGACTACACTCGTGGCATAAAACAAGTTTTAAACTACATTTTTAATGTTACAGGATGGTGAAAATTGTATGTTAATCACTAATCTGTGTAACGAGGACTGATTTCCTGAACCTTAGTACTACGTGAGCACTCTGCCCAAGAAACAGCTGCTTAGAGCAAATATCTTTACAGGCAAAATTCAATACCAGTGCGAATTACAATAAATCTGATTGATAACGTGGATATTGCCCTGTCAAGATACTACAAATCTGGAATGTTTCAGAATTTTAAAGATTCTGCAGGCCGAGATATGATAGAATACCGTTCATTTGAACTGTACAGGCACTTGTATGGAGTGCGCATGCGTAGAAACAAAAAGTTCTTTCCTTAAATCAGATGGAAATCGAATCGTGGCAATCAAAATTTTCTTCGTTAACTAAACCTTATAGTATACCCTACTAGTACATATAGATAAAACATTGAAAATGATTCGCAAAATCAGCACCCTAGATGACGGTCCTCCTGCCCATACAAACTCTTATATGGTGTTTTGTCAAAAATCTGTAAGGCTGAGTTTCTTGACACCCAGCTGCTGGTACTGTATCTCGGCTTCACAAATGACTACAATCGTGGCATAAAACAAGTTTTAAACTACATTTTTAATGTTACAGGATGGTGAAAATTGTATGTTAATCACTAATCTGTGTAACGAGGACTGATTTCATGAACCTTAGTACTACGTGAGCACTCTGCCCAAGAAACAGCTGCTTAGAGCAAATATCTTTACAGGCAAAATTCAATACCAGTGCGAATTACAATCAATCTGATTGATAACGTGGATATTGCCCTGTCAAGATACTACAAATCTGGAATGTTTCAGAATTTCAAAGATTCTGCAGGCCGAGATATGATAGAATACCGTTCATTTGAAATGTACAGGCACTTGTATGGAGTGCGCATGCGTAGAAACAAAAAGTTCTTTCCTTAAATCAGATGGAAATCGAATCGTGGCAATCAAAATTTTCTTCGTTAACTAAACCTTATAGTATACCCTACTAGTACATATAGATAAAACATTGAAAATGATTCGCGAAATCAGCACCCTAGATGACGGTCCTCCTGCCCATACAAGCTCTTATATGGTGTTTTGACAAAAATCTGTAAGGCTGAGTTTCTTGACACCCAGCTGCTGGTATTGTATCTCGGCTTCACAAATGACTACAATCGTGGGATAAAACAAGTTTTAAACTACATTTTTAATGTTACAGGATGGTGAAAATTGTATGTTAATCACTAATCTGTGTAACGAGGACTGATTTCCTGAACCTTAGTACTACGTGAGCACTCTGCCCAAGAAACAGCTGCTTAGAGCAAATATCTTTACAGGCAAAATTCAATACCATTGCGAATTACAATCAATCTGATTGATAACGTGGATATTGCCCTGTCAAGATACTACAAATCTGGAATGTTTCAGAATTTCAAAGATTCTGCAGGCCGAGATATGATAGAATACCGTTCATTTGAACTGTACTGGCACTTGTATGGAGATCGCATGCGTAGAAACAAAAAGTTCTTTCCTTAAATCAGATGGAAATCGAATCGTGGCAATCAAAATTTTCTTTGTTAACTAAACCTTATAGTATACCCTACTAGTACATATAGATAAAACATTGAAAATGATTCGCGAAATCAGCACCCTAGATGACGATCCTCCTGCCCATACAAGCTCTTATATGGTGTTTTGACAAAAATCTGTAAGGCTGAGTTTCTTGACACCCAGCTGCTGGTATTGTATCTCGGCTTCACAAATGACTACAATCGTGGCATAAAACAAGTTTTAAACTACATTTTTAATGTTACAGGATGGTGAAAATTGTATGTTAATCACTAATCTGTGTAACGAGGACTGATTTCATGAACCTTAGTACTACGTGAGCACTCTGCCCAAGAAACAGCGGCTTAGAGGAAATATCTTTACAGGCAAAATTCAATACCAGTGCGAATTACAATAAATCTGATTGATAACGTGGATATTGCCCTGTAAAGATACTACAAATCTGGAATGTTTCAGAATTTCAAAGATTCTGCAGGCCGAGATATGATAGAATACCGTTCATTTGAACTGTACAGGCACCTGTATGGAGTGCGCATGCGTAGAAACAAAAAGTTCTTTCCTTAAATCAGCTGGAAATCGAATCGTGGCAATCAAAATTTTCTTCGTTAACTAAACCTTATAGTATACCCTACTAGTACATATAGATAAAACATTGAAAATGATTCGCGAAATCAGCACCCTAGATGACGGTCCTCCTGCCCATAGAAGCTCTTATATGGTGTTTTGACAAAAATCTGTAAGGCTGAGTTTCTTGACACCCAGCTGCTGGTATTTTATCACGGCTTAACAAATGACTACACTCGTGGCATAAAACAAGTTTTAAACTACATTTTTAATGTTACAGGATGGTGAAAATTGTATGTTAATCACTAATCTGTGTAACGAGGACTGATTTCCTGAACCTTAGTACTACGTGAGCACTCTGCCCAAGAAACAGCTGCTTAGAGCAAATATCTTTACAGGCAAAATTCAATACCAGTGCGAATTACAATAAATCTGATTGATAACGTGGATATTGCCCTGTCAAGATACTACAAATCTGGAATGTTTCAGAATTTCAAAGATTCTGCAGGCCGAGATATGATAGAATACCGTTCATTTGAACTGTACAGGCACTTGTATGGAGTGCGCATGCGTAGAAACAAAAAGTTCTTTCCTTAAATCAGATGGAAATCGAATCGTGGCAATCAAAATTTTCTTCGTTAACTAAACCTTATAGTATACCCTACTAGTACATATAGATAAAACATTGAAAATGATTCGCAAAATCAGCACCCTAGATGACGGTCCTCCTGCCCATACAAACTCTTATATGGTGTTTTGAGAAAAATCTGTAAGGCTGAGTTTCTTGACACCCAGCTGCTGGTATTGTATCTCGGCTTCACAAATGACTACAATCGTGGCATAAAACAAGTTTTAAACTACATTTTTAATGTTAAAGGATGGTGAAAATTGTATGTTAATCACTAATCTGTGTAACGGGGACTGATTTCCTGAACCTTAGTACTACGTGAGCACTCTGCCCAAGAAACAGCTTTCCTTTATCCTTTATTGATCTAAATTGATCTAAATTGATCTAAACATTAGATCTAAACAAGAATTTAACATTAGAGAGCTTTTGCCCGCGATTAGCGAGGGCTATTCGAGGCGGGCAAAAGAGCAAAAAACAATTTAAAAGTCAATTAATACTGTCTACAGAACAAACCTAGAAGCAATCTAGTTTGTCGTGTGGTTTATAGGCAGAATGATACGGGGAGGCAGACTATAGTCAATATTGGGAGTAACATACAATGTTATGATTTTGAGAATTGTACTCGTATATCAGAAATTCTGATGTAATCGTCTTCATTCTTAAGGATTTCAAAAAGTTTATTCTTTAGTTTGCTTTTAAACTGACTTTTATTTAAGACTTTGATGGTGAGTGGAATGCTATTCCAAATCAGGGCACCTGAGATAGAAAAGGCTTTTTTCATATTTTCAGTTCTAGCTTTCTCAACATAATAATTCTCGTTAGAAACAGATCTAGTCCGGTAACTATGAACAAAAGACAATTTCTTGAACATATTCTTAATTTTACTAGGAGCAAGATTATTATGAATGTCGTACATTAAAAGACTCATTTGCTCAAACAGCAAGAATGATATCGGCAACTGTTTTGTTTCTAAGAATAATGGGACTGCATGAGCTCTTGGATTACTGAAGAACATTAGCCTAAGGGCTCTCTTTTGGAGAATGAGTAGCTTATGAAGGTGTGTTTCAGCAGCTTGACCCCAAGCGCAGATGCCATAGTTCAGATAAGGTAAAATTAATGAACGATATAACGTGAGAAGTACATGACGTGGAACGAAATGTCTGAGCTTGGCAATAATCCCAATTGTTTTACTAACTTTTTGACAAATGTAATCTATGTGATATTTCCATGAGAGGTTCGCATCAATGAGTATACCAAGATATTTAATATAATTTTTCATTTCTAACGGTTGGCTAGTGTTTGAGATGTTATCAGTTATTCTAATATTGGGATTAAAGGAGAGAGTCTTTTGGCGTGGACGAAAGATGATATAGTTAGATTTTTCGGCATTCAAGGTTAGTTTATTAACAGCTAACCACGTACACACTTTGGAAAGCTCTTCATTAAATTCAGTTTCAAGTCGTTTAAGATCACCGTTAGCATAAGTCACACTAGTATCATCGGCAAACAAGTAGAAATTAATCTTATCGGAGGATTTATATAAGTCATTGATATACAAGAGAAAAAGCAAGGGTCCCAGCACGGAACCTTGAGGAACTCCGCAGAGGGTTTGATTAGCATCAGATATATAACCATTAACAGTGGTATACTGTCTGCGACCAATTAGATATGACTTGAACCAATCATTTACCACTCCTCTGAAACCATAACTTTCGAGTTTAGAGAGAAGAATATCATAGTTAACCGTGTCGAAAGCCTTTTTTAAATCTATAAATAAACAGCAAGTAAATTGCCCTTTATCAAAATTAGTAAGAATATCGTTTATGATTTCTAGAGTAGCGTGGTGTGTACTATGCTTACCGCGGAATCCGTATTGAGATGAATACAAAATACTTTGTTTGTCAACAAACTTCATGAGTCTTCTATAAACCAATTTTTCAAAGATTCTATTGAAAATTGATAGCAAGGAAATTGGTCGGTAGTTTCCTGGCTTAGATTCATCTCCTGATTTGAAAATCGGAACGACTTTAGCGACTTTAAGTTTAGCTGGGAAACAGCCTGTGGATACTGAGACATTGAAGATTTGAGCTAAGGGTTGAGAAATAATATGACGAGACAATTTCAATATACTGACTGGACATGAATAGAGTCCGTAGGCTTTATTGTTTGGCAGCATTTTAATTTCAGCTTCAACTTCTGCAGGGACGAAAGGGTCAAAATAGAAAGAACTTACTATGGGCGGGTCTAAAAAAATACTAAAGTCATGATCTGATGGCGGAGAAGGTATACAAGATGCTAATTTATGTCCAACAGTTGCAAAAAACGTGTTAAGAAAATTACTTATTTCCTTTGGGTTGTATATCGATTTCGAGTTGGCGTTAACAAGACGGTGAATTGGTTTTTGACCACGTGCACGTTTTGCCTTTCTTGAGATAATGTCGTTTATACCTCTCCACGTTTGCCTAGAGTTGGCAATGTTTTCTAAAAAGTAACGTTCATAATAATTTTTCTTGCTTAGACGCGTTAAACTCACTATTTTGTTTCGGTATAATTTATAGTGTTCCCAATCTGCGTTAAGAAATAATTTATTTTTTATTCGTATTGAAGTTCTGATTCCCCTGGTAATCCATGGTTTTGAAAATATTTTTTCCCTGCGCTTAGAGAGAGTTTTCATCGGAGCGTGCTTGTCAATCAAGGTGTTTATTTTTTTGTAAAAGGTTGTGAAGGCCTTGTTAACATCATTATCAGAAATATTAGACCATTCAATATTTCTGATAATGATGTTAACAGCTGCTTAGAGCAAATATCTTTACAGGCAAAATTCAATACCAGTGCGAATTACAATCAATCTGATTGATAACGTGGATATTGCCCTGTCAAGATACTACAAATCTGGAATGTTTCAGAATTTCAAAGATTCTGCAGGCCGAGATATGATAGAATACCGTTCATTTGAACTGTACAGGCACTTGTATGGAGTGCGCATGCGTAGAAACAAAAAGTTCTTTCCTTAAATCAGATGGAAATCGAATCGTGGCAATCAAAATTTTCTTCGTTAACTAAACCTTATAGTATACCCTACTAGTACATATAGATAAAACATTGAAAATGATTCGCGAAATCAGCACCCTAGATGACGGTCCTCCTGCCCATACAAGCTCTTATATGGTGTTTTGTCAAAAATCTGTAAGGCTGAGTTTCTTGTCACCCAGCTGCTGGTACTGTATCTCGGCTTCACAAATGACTACAATCGTGGCATAAAACAAGTTTTAAACTACATTTTTAATGTTACAGGATGGTGAAAATTGTATGTTAATCACTAATCTGTGTAACGAGGACTGATTTCATGAACCTTAGTACTACGTGAGCACTCTGCCCAAGAAACAGCTGCTTAGAGCAAATATCTTTACAGGCAAAATTCAATACCAGTGCGAATTACAATCAATCTGATTGATAACGTGGATATTGCCCTGTCAAGATACTACAAATCTGGAATGTTTCAGAATTTCAAAGATTCTGCAGGCCGAGATATGATAGAATACCGTTCATTTCAACTGTAGAGGCACTTGTATGGAGTGCGCATGCGTAGAAACAAAAAGTTCTTTCCTTAAATCAGATGGAAATCGAATCGTGGCAATCAAAATTTTCTTCGTTAACTAAACCTTATAGTATACCCTACTAGTACATATAGATAAAACATTGAAAATGATTCGCGAAATCAGCACCCTAGATGACGGTCCTCCTGCACATACAAGCTCTTATATGGTGTTTTGAGAAAAATCTGTAAGGCTGAGTTTCTTGACACCCAGCTGCTGGTATTGTATCTCGGCTTCACAAATGACTACAATCGTGGCATAAAACAAGTTTTAAACTACATTTTTAATGTTAAAGGATGGTGAAAATTGTATGTTAATCACTAATCTGTGTAACGGGGACTGATTTCCTGAACCTTAGTACTACGTGAGCACTCTGCCCAAGAAACAGCTTTCCTTTATCCTTTATTGATCTAAATTGATCTAAATTGATCTAAACATTAGATCTAAACAAGAATTTAACATTAGAGAGCTTTTGCCCGCGATTAGCGAGGGCTATTCGAGGCGGGCAAAAGAGCAAAAAACAATTTAAAAGTCAATTAATACTGTCTACAGAACAAACCTAGAAGCAATCTAGTTTGTCGTGTGGTTTATAGGCAGAATGATACGGGGAGGCAGACTATAGTCAATATTGGGAGTAACATACAATGTTATGATTTTGAGAATTGTACTCGTATATCAGAAATTCTGATGTAATCGTCTTCATTCTTAAGGATTTCAAAAAGTTTATTCTTTAGTTTGCTTTTAAACTGACTTTTATTTAAGACTTTGATGGTGAGTGGAATGCTATTCCAAATCAGGGCACCTGAGATAGAAAAGGCTTTTTTCATATTTTCAGTTCTAGCTTTCTCAACATAATAATTCTCGTTAGAAACAGATCTAGTCCGGTAACTATGAACAAAAGACAATTTCTTGAACATATTCTTAATTTTACTAGGAGCAAGATTATTATGAATGTCGTACATTAAAAGACTCATTTGCTCAAACAGCAAGAATGATATCGGCAACTGTTTTGTTTCTAAGAATAATGGGACTGCATGAGCTCTTGGATTACTGAAGAACATTAGCCTAAGGGCTCTCTTTTGGAGAATGAGTAGCTTATGAAGGTGTGTTTCAGCAGCTTGACCCCAAGCGCAGATGCCATAGTTCAGATAAGGTAAAATTAATGAACGATATAACGTGAGAAGTACATGACGTGGAACGAAATGTCTGAGCTTGGCAATAATCCCAATTGTTTTACTAACTTTTTGACAAATGTAATCTATGTGATATTTCCATGAGAGGTTCGCATCAATGAGTATACCAAGATATTTAATATAATTTTTCATTTCTAACGGTTGGCTAGTGTTTGAGATGTTATCAGTTATTCTAATATTGGGATTAAAGGAGAGAGTCTTTTGGCGTGGACGAAAGATGATATAGTTAGATTTTTCGGCATTCAAGGTTAGTTTATTAACAGCTAACCACGTACACACTTTGGAAAGCTCTTCATTAAATTCAGTTTCAAGTCGTTTAAGATCACCGTTAGCATAAGTCACACTAGTATCATCGGCAAACAAGTAGAAATTAATCTTATCGGAGGATTTATATAAGTCATTGATATACAAGAGAAAAAGCAAGGGTCCCAGCACGGAACCTTGAGGAACTCCGCAGAGGGTTTGATTAGCATCAGATATATAACCATTAACAGTGGTATACTGTCTGCGACCAATTAGATATGACTTGAACCAATCATTTACCACTCCTCTGAAACCATAACTTTCGAGTTTAGAGAGAAGAATATCATAGTTAACCGTGTCGAAAGCCTTTTTTAAATCTATAAATAAACAGCAAGTAAATTGCCCTTTATCAAAATTAGTAAGAATATCGTTTATGATTTCTAGAGTAGCGTGGTGTGTACTATGCTTACCGCGGAATCCGTATTGAGATGAATACAAAATACTTTGTTTGTCAACAAACTTCATGAGTCTTCTATAAACCAATTTTTCAAAGATTCTATTGAAAATTGATAGCAAGGAAATTGGTCGGTAGTTTCCTGGCTTAGATTCATCTCCTGATTTGAAAATCGGAACGACTTTAGCGACTTTAAGTTTAGCTGGGAAACAGCCTGTGGATACTGAGACATTGAAGATTTGAGCTAAGGGTTGAGAAATAATATGACGAGACAATTTCAATATACTGACTGGACATGAATAGAGTCCGTAGGCTTTATTGTTTGGCAGCATTTTAATTTCAGCTTCAACTTCTGCAGGGACGAAAGGGTCAAAATAGAAAGAACTTACTATGGGCGGGTCTAAAAAAATACTAAAGTCATGATCTGATGGCGGAGAAGGTATACAAGATGCTAATTTATGTCCAACAGTTGCAAAAAACGTGTTAAGAAAATTACTTATTTCCTTTGGGTTGTATATCGATTTCGAGTTGGCGTTAACAAGACGGTGAATTGGTTTTTGACCACGTGCACGTTTTGCCTTTCTTGAGATAATGTCGTTTATACCTCTCCACGTTTGCCTAGAGTTGGCAATGTTTTCTAAAAAGTAACGTTCATAATAATTTTTCTTGCTTAGACGCGTTAAACTCACTATTTTGTTTCGGTATAATTTATAGTGTTCCCAATCTGCGTTAAGAAATAATTTATTTTTTATTCGTATTGAAGTTCTGATTCCCCTGGTAATCCATGGTTTTGAAAATATTTTTTCCCTGCGCTTAGAGAGAGTTTTCATCGGAGCGTGCTTGTCAATCAAGGTGTTTATTTTTTTGTAAAAGGTTGTGAAGGCCTTGTTAACATCATTATCAGAAATATTAGACCATTCAATATTTCTGATAATGATGTTAACAGCTGCTTAGAGCAAATATCTTTACAGGCAAAATTCAATACCAGTGCGAATTACAATCAATCTGATTGATAACGTGGATATTGCCCTGTCAAGATACTACAAATCTGGAATGTTTCAGAATTTCAAAGATTCTGCAGGCCGAGATATGATAGAATACCGTTCATTTGAACTGTACAGGCACTTGTATGGAGTGCGCATGCGTAGAAACAAAAAGTTCTTTCCTTAAATCAGATGGAAATCGAATCGTGGCAATCAAAATTTTCTTCGTTAACTAAACCTTATAGTATACCCTACTAGTACATATAGATAAAACATTGAAAATGATTCGCGAAATCAGCACCCTAGATGACGGTCCTCCTGCCCATACAAGCTCTTATATGGTGTTTTGTCAAAAATCTGTAAGGCTGAGTTTCTTGTCACCCAGCTGCTGGTACTGTATCTCGGCTTCACAAATGACTACAATCGTGGCATAAAACAAGTTTTAAACTACATTTTTAATGTTACAGGATGGTGAAAATTGTATGTTAATCACTAATCTGTGTAACGAGGACTGATTTCATGAACCTTAGTACTACGTGAGCACTCTGCCCAAGAAACAGCTGCTTAGAGCAAATATCTTTACAGGCAAAATTCAATACCAGTGCGAATTACAATCAATCTGATTGATAACGTGGATATTGCCCTGTCAAGATACTACAAATCTGGAATGTTTCAGAATTTCAAAGATTCTGCAGGCCGAGATATGATAGAATACCGTTCATTTCAACTGTAGAGGCACTTGTATGGAGTGCGCATGCGTAGAAACAAAAAGTTCTTTCCTTAAATCAGATGGAAATCGAATCGTGGCAATCAAAATTTTCTTCGTTAACTAAACCTTATAGTATACCCTACTAGTACATATAGATAAAACATTGAAAATGATTCGCGAAATCAGCACCCTAGATGACGGTCCTCCTGCACATACAAGCTCTTATATGGTGTTTTGAGAAAAATCTGTAAGGCTGAGTTTCTTGACACCCAGCTGCTGGTATTGTATCTCGGCTTCACAAATGACTACAATCGTGGCATAAAACAAGTTTTAAACTACATTTTTAATGTTAAAGGATGGTGAAAATTGTATGTTAATCACTAATCTGTGTAACGGGGACTGATTTCCTGAACCTTAGTACTACGTGAGCACTCTGCCCAAGAAACAGCTTTCCTTTATCCTTTATTGATCTAAATTGATCTAAATTGATCTAAACATTAGATCTAAACAAGAATTTAACATTAGAGAGCTTTTGCCCGCGATTAGCGAGGGCTATTCGAGGCGGGCAAAAGAGCAAAAAACAATTTAAAAGTCAATTAATACTGTCTACAGAACAAACCTAGAAGCAATCTAGTTTGTCGTGTGGTTTATAGGCAGAATGATACGGGGAGGCAGACTATAGTCAATATTGGGAGTAACATACAATGTTATGATTTTGAGAATTGTACTCGTATATCAGAAATTCTGATGTAATCGTCTTCATTCTTAAGGATTTCAAAAAGTTTATTCTTTAGTTTGCTTTTAAACTGACTTTTATTTAAGACTTTGATGGTGAGTGGAATGCTATTCCAAATCAGGGCACCTGAGATAGAAAAGGCTTTTTTCATATTTTCAGTTCTAGCTTTCTCAACATAATAATTCTCGTTAGAAACAGATCTAGTCCGGTAACTATGAACAAAAGACAATTTCTTGAACATATTCTTAATTTTACTAGGAGCAAGATTATTATGAATGTCGTACATTAAAAGACTCATTTGCTCAAACAGCAAGAATGATATCGGCAACTGTTTTGTTTCTAAGAATAATGGGACTGCATGAGCTCTTGGATTACTGAAGAACATTAGCCTAAGGGCTCTCTTTTGGAGAATGAGTAGCTTATGAAGGTGTGTTTCAGCAGCTTGACCCCAAGCGCAGATGCCATAGTTCAGATAAGGTAAAATTAATGAACGATATAACGTGAGAAGTACATGACGTGGAACGAAATGTCTGAGCTTGGCAATAATCCCAATTGTTTTACTAACTTTTTGACAAATGTAATCTATGTGATATTTCCATGAGAGGTTCGCATCAATGAGTATACCAAGATATTTAATATAATTTTTCATTTCTAACGGTTGGCTAGTGTTTGAGATGTTATCAGTTATTCTAATATTGGGATTAAAGGAGAGAGTCTTTTGGCGTGGACGAAAGATGATATAGTTAGATTTTTCGGCATTCAAGGTTAGTTTATTAACAGCTAACCACGTACACACTTTGGAAAGCTCTTCATTAAATTCAGTTTCAAGTCGTTTAAGATCACCGTTAGCATAAGTCACACTAGTATCATCGGCAAACAAGTAGAAATTAATCTTATCGGAGGATTTATATAAGTCATTGATATACAAGAGAAAAAGCAAGGGTCCCAGCACGGAACCTTGAGGAACTCCGCAGAGGGTTTGATTAGCATCAGATATATAACCATTAACAGTGGTATACTGTCTGCGACCAATTAGATATGACTTGAACCAATCATTTACCACTCCTCTGAAACCATAACTTTCGAGTTTAGAGAGAAGAATATCATAGTTAACCGTGTCGAAAGCCTTTTTTAAATCTATAAATAAACAGCAAGTAAATTGCCCTTTATCAAAATTAGTAAGAATATCGTTTATGATTTCTAGAGTAGCGTGGTGTGTACTATGCTTACCGCGGAATCCGTATTGAGATGAATACAAAATACTTTGTTTGTCAACAAACTTCATGAGTCTTCTATAAACCAATTTTTCAAAGATTCTATTGAAAATTGATAGCAAGGAAATTGGTCGGTAGTTTCCTGGCTTAGATTCATCTCCTGATTTGAAAATCGGAACGACTTTAGCGACTTTAAGTTTAGCTGGGAAACAGCCTGTGGATACTGAGACATTGAAGATTTGAGCTAAGGGTTGAGAAATAATATGACGAGACAATTTCAATATACTGACTGGACATGAATAGAGTCCGTAGGCTTTATTGTTTGGCAGCATTTTAATTTCAGCTTCAACTTCTGCAGGGACGAAAGGGTCAAAATAGAAAGAACTTACTATGGGCGGGTCTAAAAAAATACTAAAGTCATGATCTGATGGCGGAGAAGGTATACAAGATGCTAATTTATGTCCAACAGTTGCAAAAAACGTGTTAAGAGAATTACTTATTTCCTTTGGGTTGTATATCGATTTCGAGTTGGCGTTAACAAGACGGTGAATTGGTTTTTGACCACGTGCACGTTTTGCCTTTCTTGAGATAATGTCGTTTATACCTCTCCACGTTTGCCTAGAGTTGGCAATGTTTTCTAAAAAGTAACGTTCATAATAATTTTTCTTGCTTAGACGCGTTAAACTCACTATTTTGTTTCGGTATAATTTATAGTGTTCCCAATCTGCGTTAGGAAATAATTTATTTTTTATTCGTATTGAAGTTCTGATTCCCCTGGTAATCCATGGTTTTGAAAATATTTTTTCCCTGCGCTTGGAGAGAGTTTTCATCGGAGCGTGCTTGTCAATCAAGGTGTTTATTTTTTTGTAAAAGGTTGTGAAGGCCTTGTTAACATCATTATCAGAAATATTAGACCATTCAATATTTCTGATAATGATGTTAACAGCTGCTTAGAGCAAATATCTTTACAGGCAAAATTCAATACCAGTGCGAATTACAATCAATCTGATTGATAACGTGGATATTGCCCTGTCAAGATACTACAAATCTGGAATGTTTCAGAATTTCAAAGATTCTGCAGGCCGAGATATGATAGAATACCGTTCATTTGAACTGTACAGGCACTTGTATGGAGTGCGCATGCGTAGAAACAAAAAGTTCTTTCCTTAAATCAGATGGAAATCGAATCGTGGCAATCAAAATTTTCTTCGTTAACTAAACCTTATAGTATACCCTACTAGTACATATAGATAAAACATTGAAAATGATTCGCGAAATCAGCACCCTAGATGACGGTCCTCCTGCCCATACAAGCTCTTATATGGTGTTTTGAGAAAAATTTGTAAGGCTGAGTTTCTTGACACCCAGCTGCTAGTATTGTATCTCGGCTTCACAAATGACTACAATCGTGGCATAAAACAAGTTTTAAACTACATTTTTAATGTTACAGGATGGTGAAAATTGTATGTTAATCACTAATCTGTGTAACGAGGACTGATTTCATGAACCTTAGTACTACGTGAGCACTCTGCCCAAGAAACAGCTGCTTAGAGCAAATATCTTTACAGGCAAAATTCAATACCAGTGCGAATTACAATCAATCTGATTGATAACGTGGATATTGCCCTGTCAAGATACTACAAATCTGGAATGTTTCAGAATTTCAAAGATTCTGCAGGCCGAGATATGATAGAATACCGTTCATTTCAACTGTAGAGGCACTTGTATGGAGTGCGCATGCGTAGAAACAAAAAGTTCTTTCCTTAAATCAGATGGAAATCGAATCGTGGCAATCAAAATTTTCTTCGTTAACTAAACCTTATAGTATACCCTACTAGTACATATAGATAAAACATTGAAAATGATTCGCGAAATCAGCACCCTAGATGACGGTCCTCCTGCCCATACAAGCTCTTATATGGTGTTTTGACAAAAATCTGTAAGGCTGAGTTTCTTGACACCCAGCTGCTGGTATTGTATCTCGGCTTCACAAATGACTAATATCGTGGCATAAAACAAGTTTTAAACTACATTTTTAATGTTACAGGATGGTAAAAATTGTATGTTAATCACTAATCTGTGTAACGAGGACTGATTTCATGAACCTTAGTACTACGTGAGCACTCTGCCCAAGAAACAGCGGCTTAGAGGAAATATCGTTACAGGCAAAATTCAATACCAGTGCGAATTACAATCAATCTGATTGATAACGTGGATATTGCCCTGTCAAGATACTACAAATCTGGAATGTTTCAGAATTTCAAAGATTCTGCAGGCCGAGATATGATAGAATACCGTTGATTTGAACTGTACAGGCACTTGTATGGAGTGCGCATGCGTAGAAACAAAAAGTTCTTTCCTTAAATCAGATGGAAATCGAATCGTGGCAATCAAAATTTTCTTCGTTAACTAAACCTTATAGTATACCCTACTAGTACATATAGATAAAACATTGAAAATGATTCGCGAAATCAGCACCCTAGATGACGGTCCTCCTGCCCATACAAGCTCTTATATGGTGTTTTGACAAAAATCTGTAAGGCTGAGTTTCTTGACACCCAGCTGCTGGTATTGTATCACGGCTTAACAAATGACTACACTCGTGGCATAAAACAAGTTTTAAACTACATTTTTAATGTTACAGTATGGTGAAAATTGTATGTTAATCACTAATCTGTGCAACGAGGACTGATTTCCTGAACCTTAGTACTACGTGAGCACTCTGCCCAAGAAACAGCGGCTTAGAGGAAATATCGTTACAGGCAAAATTCAATACCAGTGCGAATTACAATCAATCTGATTGATAACGTGGATATTGCCCTGTCAAGATACTACAAATCTGGAATGTTTCAGAATTTCAAAGATTCTGCAGGCCGAGATATGATAGCATACCGTTGATTTGAACTGTACAGGCACTTGTATGGAGTGCGCATGCGTAGAAACAAAAAGTTCTTTCCTTAAATCAGATGGAAATCGAATCGTGGCAATCAAAATTTTCTTCGTTAACTAAACCTTATAGTATACCCTACTAGTACATATAGATAAAACATTGAAAATGATTCGCGAAATCAGCACCCTAGATGACGGTCCTCCTGCCCATACAAGCTCTTATATGGTGTTTTGACAAAAATCTGTAAGGCTGAGTTTCTTGACACCCAGCTGCTGGTATTGTATCACGGCTTAACAAATGACTACACTCGTGGCATAAAACAAGTTTTAAACTACATTTTTAATGTTACAGTATGGTGAAAATTGTATGTTAATCACTAATCTGTGTAACGAGGACTGATTTCCTGAACCTTAGTACTACGTGAGCACTCTGCCCAAGAAACAGCTGCTTAGAGCAAATATCTTTACAGGCAAAATTCAATACCAGTGCGAATTACAATCAATCTGATTGATAACGTGGATATTGCCCTGTCAAGATACTACAAATCTGGAATGTTTCAGAATTTCAAAGATTCTGCAGGCCGAGATATGATAGAATACCGTTCATTTGAACTGTACAGGCACTTGTATGGAGTGCGCATGCGTAGAAACAAAAAGTTCTTTCCTTAAATCAGATGGAAATCGAATCGTGGCAATCAAAATTTTCTTCGTTAACTAAACCTTATAGTATACCCTACTAGTACATATAGATAAAACATTGAAAATGATTCGCGAAATCAGCACCCTAGATGACGGTCCTCCTGCCCATACAAGCTCTTATATGGTGTTTTGACAAACATCTGTAAGGCTGAGTTTCTTGACACCCAGCAGCTGGTACTGTATCTCGGCTTCACAAATGACTACAATCGTGGCATAATACAAGCTTTAAGCTACATTTTTAATGTTACATGATGGTGAAAACAGTATGTTAATCTTTAACCTGTGTAACGAGGACTGATTTCATGAACCTTAGTATACGTGAGCACTCTTCCCAAGAAACAGCTGCTTAGAGCAAATATCTTTACAGGCAAAATTCAATACCAGTGCGAATTACAATAAATCTGATTGATAACGTGGATATTGCCCTGTAAAGATACTACAAATCTGGAATGTTTCAGAATTTCAAAGACTCTGCAGGCCGAGATATGATAGAATACCGTTCATTTGAAATGTACAGGCACTTGTATGGAGTGCGCATGCGTAGAAACAAAAAGTTCTTCCCTTAAATCAGCTGGAAATCGAATCGTGGCAATCAAAATTTTCTTCGTTAACTAAACCTTATAGTATACCCTACTAGTACATATAGATAAAACATTGAAAATGATTCGCTAAATCAGCACCCTAGATGACGGTCCTCCTTCCCATACAAGCTCTTATATGGTGTTTTGACAAAAATCTGTAAGGCTGAGTTTCTTGACACCCAGCTGCTGGTATTGTATCACGGCTTAACAAATGACTACACTCGTGGCATAAAACAAGTTTTAAACTACATTTTTAATGTTACAGGATGGTGAAAATTGTATGTTAATCACTAATCTGTGTAACGAGGACTGATTTCATGAACCTTAGTACTACGTGAGCACTCTGCCCAAGAAACAGCTGCTTAGAGCAAATATCTTTACAGGCAAAATTCAATACCAGTGCGAATTACAATCAATCTGATTGATAACGTGGCTATTGCCCTGTCAAGATACTACAAATCTGGAATGTTTCAGAATTTGAAAGATTCTGCAGGCCGAGATATGATAGAATACCGTTCATTTCAACTGTACAGGCACTTGTATGGAGTGCGCATGCGTAGAAACAAAAAGTTCTTTCCTTAAATCAGATGGAAATCGAATCGTGGCAATCAAAATTTTCTTCGTTAACTAAACCTTATAGTATACCCTACTAGTACATATAGATAAAACATTGAAAATGATTCGCGAAATCAGCACCCTAGATGACGGTCCTCCTGCCCATACAAGCTCTTATATGGTGTTTTGACAAAAATCTGTAAGGCTGAGTTTCTTGACACCCAGCTGCTGGTATTGTATCACGGCTTAACAAATGACTACACTCGTGGCATAAAACAAGTTTTAAACTACATTTTTAATGTTACAGGATGGTAAAAATTGTATGTTAATCACTAATCTGTGTAACGAGGACTGATTTCCTGAACCTTAGTACTACGTGAGCACTCTGCCCAAGAAACAGCTGCTTAGAGCAAATATCTTTACAGGCAAAATTCAATACCAGTGCGAATTACAATCAATCTGATTGATAACGTGGATATTGCCCTGTCAAGATACTACAAATCTGGAATGTTTCAGAATTTCAAAGATTCTGCAGGCCGAGATATGATAGAATACCGTTCATTTGAACTGTACAGGCACTTGTATGGAGTGCGCATGCGTAGAAACAAAAAGTTCTTTCCTTAAATCAGATGGAAATCGAATCGTGGCAATCAAAATTTTCTTCGTTAACTAAACCTTATAGTATACCCTACTAGTACATATAGATAAAACATTGAAAATGATTCGCGAAATCAGCACCCTAGATGACGGTCCTCCTGCCCATACAAGCTCTTATATGGTGTTTTGTCAAAAATCTGTAAGGCTGAGTTTCTTGACACCCAGCTGCTGGTACTGTATCTTGGCTTCACAAATGACTACAATCGTGGCATAAAACAAGTTTTAAACTACATTTTTAATGTTACAGGATGGTGAAAATTGTATGTTAATCACTAATCTGTGTAACGAGGACTGATTTCATGAACCTTAGTACTACGTGAGCACTCTGCCCAAGAAACAGCTGCTTAGAGCAAATATCTTTACAGGCAAAATTCAATACCAGTGCGAATTACAATCAATCTGATTGATAACGTGGATATTGCCCTGTCAAGATACTACAAATCTGGAATGTTTCAGAATTTCAAAGATTCTGCAGGCCGAGATATGATAGAATACCGTTCATTTGAACTGTACAGGCACTTGTATGGAGATCGCATGCCTAGAAACAAAAAGTTCTCTCCTTAAATCAGATGGAAATCGAATCGTGGCAATCAAAATTTTCTTTGTTAACTAAACCTTATAGTATACCCTACTAGTACATATAGATAAAACATTGAAAATGATTCGCGAAATCAGCACCCTAGATGACGGTCCTCCTGCCCATACAAGCTCTTATATGGTGTTTTGACAAAAATCTGTAAGGCTGAGTTTCTTGACACCCAGCTGCTGGTATTGTATCACGGCTTAACAAATGACTACACTCGTGGCATAAAACAAGTTTTAAACTACATTTTTAATGTTACAGGATGGTGAAAATTGTATTTTAATCACTAATCTGTGTAACGAGGACTGATTTCCTGAACCTTAGTACTACGTGAGCACTCTGCCCAAGAAACAGCTGCTTAGAGCAAATATCTTTACAGGCAAAATTCAATACCAGTGCGAATTACAATAAATCTGATTGATAACGTGGATATTGCCCTGTCAAGATACTACAAATCTGGAATGTTTTAGAATTTCAAAGATTCTGCAGGCCGAGATATGATAGAATACCGTTCATTTCAACTGTACAGGCACTTGTATGGAGTGCGCATGCGTAGAAACAAAATGTTCTTTCCTTAAATCAGATGGAAATCGAATCGTGGCAATCAAAATTTTCTTTGTTAACTAAACCTTATAGTATACCCTACTAGTACATATAGATAAAACATTGAAAATGATTCGCGAAATCAGCACCCTAGATGACGGTCCTCCTGCCCATACAAGCTCTTATATGGTGTTTTGTCAAAAATCTTTAAGGCTGAGTTTCTTGACACCCAGCTGCTGGTACTGTATCTTGGCTTCACAAATGACTACAATCGTGGCATAAAACAAGTTTTAAACTACATTTTTAATGTTACAGGATGGTGAAAATTGTATGTTAATCACTAATCTGTGTAACGAGGACTGATTTCATGAACCTTAGTACTACGTGAGCACTCTGCCCAAGAAACAGCTGCTTAGAGCAAATATCTTTACAGGCAAAATTCAATACCAGTGCGAATTACAATCAATCTGATTGATAACGTGGATATTGCCCTGTCAAGATACTACAAATCTGGAATGTTTCAGAATTTCAAAGATTCTGCAGGCCGAGATATGATAGAATACCGTTCATTTGAACTGTACAGGCACTTGTATGGAGATCGCATGCGTAGAAACAAAAAGTTCTCTCCTTAAATCAGATGGAAATCGAATCGTGGCAATCAAAATTTTCTTTGTTAACTAAACCTTATAGTATACCCTACTAGTACATATAGATAAAACATTGAAAATGATTCGCGAAATCAGCACCCTAGATGACGGTCCTCCTGCCCATACAAGCTCTTATATGGTGTTTTGACAAAATCTGTAAGGCTGAGTTTCTTGACACCCAGCTGCTGGTATTGTATCACGGCTTAACAAATGACTACACTCGTGGCATAAAACAAGTTTTAAACTACATTTTTAATGTTACAGGATGGTGAAAATTGTATTTTAATCACTAATCTGTGTAACGAGGACTGATTTCCTGAACCTTAATACTACGTGAGCACTCTGCCCAAGAAACAGCTGCTTAGAGCAAATATCTTTACAGGCAAAATTCAATACCAGTGCGAATTACAATAAATCTGATTGATAACGTGGATATTGCCCTGTCAAGATACTACAAATCTGGAATGTTTCAGAATTTCAAAGATTCTGCAGGCCGAGATATGATAGAATACCGTTCATTTGAACTGTACAGGCACTTGTATGGAGTGCGCATGCGTAGAAACAAAAAGTTCTTTCCTTAAATCAGATGGAAATCGAATCGTGGCAATCAAAATTTTCTTCGTTAACTAAACCTTATAGTATACCCTACTAGTACATATAGATAAAACATTGAAAATGATTCGCGAAATCAGCACCCTAGATGACGGTCCTCCTGCCCATACAAGCTCTTATATGGTGTTTTGTCAAAAATCTGTAAGGCTGAGTTTCTTGACACCCAGCTGCTGGTACTGTATCTTGGCTTCACAAATGACTACAATCGTGGCATAAAACAAGTTTTAAACTACATTTTTAATGTTACAGGATGGTGAAAATTGTATGTTAATCACTAATCTGTGTAACGAGGACTGATTTCATGAACCTTAGTACTACGTGAGCACTCTGCCCAAGAAACAGCTGCTTAGAGCAAATATCTTTACAGGCAAAATTCAATACCAGTGCGAATTACAATCAATCTGATTGATAACGTGGATATTGCCCTGTCAAGATACTACAAATCTGGAATGTTTCAGAATTTCAAAGATTCTGCAGGCCGAGATATGATAGAATACCGTTCATTTGAACTGTACAGGCACTTGTATGGAGATCGCATGCCTAGAAACAAAAAGTTCTCTCCTTAAATCAGATGGAAATCGAATCGTGGCAATCAAAATTTTCTTTGTTAACTAAACCTTATAGTATACCCTACTAGTACATATAGATAAAACATTGAAAATGATTCGCGAAATCAGCACCCTAGATGACGGTCCTCCTGCCCATACAAGCTCTTATATGGTGTTTTGACAAAAATCTGTAAGGCTGAGTTTCTTGACACCCAGCTGCTGGTATTGTATCACGGCTTAACAAATGACTACACTCGTGGCATAAAACAAGTTTTAAACTACATTTTTAATGTTACAGGATGGTGAAAATTGTATTTTAATCACTAATCTGTGTAACGAGGACTGATTTCCTGAACCTTAGTACTACGTGAGCACTCTGCCCAAGAAACAGCTGCTTAGAGCAAATATCTTTACAGGCAAAATTCAATACCAGTGCGAATTACAATAAATCTGATTGATAACGTGGATATTGCCCTGTCAAGATACTACAAATCTGGAATGTTTTAGAATTTCAAAGATTCTGCAGGCCGAGATATGATAGAATACCGTTCATTTCAACTGTACAGGCACTTGTATGGAGTGCGCATGCGTAGAAACAAAATGTTCTTTCCTTAAATCAGATGGAAATCGAATCGTGGCAATCAAAATTTTCTTTGTTAACTAAACCTTATAGTATACCCTACTAGTACATATAGATAAAACATTGAAAATGATTCGCGAAATCAGCACCCTAGATGACGGTCCTCCTGCCCATACAAGCTCTTATATGGTGTTTTGTCAAAAATCTTTAAGGCTGAGTTTCTTGACACCCAGCTGCTGGTACTGTATCTTGGCTTCACAAATGACTACAATCGTGGCATAAAACAAGTTTTAAACTACATTTTTAATGTTACAGGATGGTGAAAATTGTATGTTAATCACTAATCTGTGTAACGAGGACTGATTTCATGAACCTTAGTACTACGTGAGCACTCTGCCCAAGAAACAGCTGCTTAGAGCAAATATCTTTACAGGCAAAATTCAATACCAGTGCGAATTACAATCAATCTGATTGATAACGTGGATATTGCCCTGTCAAGATACTACAAATCTGGAATGTTTCAGAATTTCAAAGATTCTGCAGGCCGAGATATGATAGAATACCGTTCATTTGAACTGTACAGGCACTTGTATGGAGATCGCATGCGTAGAAACAAAAAGTTCTCTCCTTAAATCAGATGGAAATCGAATCGTGGCAATCAAAATTTTCTTTGTTAACTAAACCTTATAGTATACCCTACTAGTACATATAGATAAAACATTGAAAATGATTCGCGAAATCAGCACCCTAGATGACGGTCCTCCTGCCCATACAAGCTCTTATATGGTGTTTTGACAAAATCTGTAAGGCTGAGTTTCTTGACACCCAGCTGCTGGTATTGTATCACGGCTTAACAAATGACTACACTCGTGGCATAAAACAAGTTTTAAACTACATTTTTAATGTTACAGGATGGTGAAAATTGTATTTTAATCACTAATCTGTGTAACGAGGACTGATTTCCTGAACCTTAATACTACGTGAGCACTCTGCCCAAGAAACAGCTGCTTAGAGCAAATATCTTTACAGGCAAAATTCAATACCAGTGCGAATTACAATAAATCTGATTGATAACGTGGATATTGCCCTGTCAAGATACTACAAATCTGGAATGTTTCAGAATTTCAAAGATTCTGCAGGCCGAGATATGATAGAATACCGTTCATTTCAACTGTACAGGCACTTGTATGGAGTGCGCATGCGTAGAAACAAAATGTTCTTTCCTTAAATCAGATGGAAATCGAATCGTGGCAATCAAAATTTTCTTCGTTAACTAAACCTTATAGTATACCCTACTAGTACATATAGATAAAACATTGAAAATGATTCGCGAAATCAGCACCCTAGATGACGGTCCTCCTGCCCATACAAGCTCTTATATGGTGTTTTGTCAAAAATCTTTAAGGCTGAGTTTCTTGACACCCAGCTGCTGGTACTGTATCTTGGCTTCACAAATGACTACAATCGTGGCATAAAACAAGTTTTAAACTACATTTTTAATGTTACAGGATGGTGAAAATTGTATGTTAATCACTAATCTGTGTAACGAGGACTGATTTCATGAACCTTAGTACTACGTGAGCACTCTGCCCAAGAAACAGCTGCTTAGAGCAAATATCTTTACAGGCAAAATTCAATACCAGTGCGAATTACAATCAATCTGATTGATAACGTGGATATTGCCCTGTCAAGATACTACAAATCTGGAATGTTTCAGAATTTCAAAGATTCTGCAGGCCGAGATATGATAGAATACCGTTCATTTGAACTGTACAGGCACTTGTATGGAGATCGCATGCGTAGAAACAAAAAGTTCTCTCCTTAAATCAGATGGAAATCGAATCGTGGCAATCAAAATTTTCTTTGTTAACTAAACCTTATAGTATACCCTACTAGTACATATAGATAAAACATTGAAAATGATTCGCGAAATCAGCACCCTAGATGACGGTCCTCCTGCCCATACAAGCTCTTATATGGTGTTTTGACAAAAATCTGTAAGGCTGAGTTTCTTGACACCCAGCTGCTGGTATTGTATCACGGCTTAACAAATGACTACACTCGTGGCATAAAACAAGTTTTAAACTACATTTTTAATGTTACAGGATGGTGAAAATTGTATGTTAATCACTAATCTGTGTAACGAGGACTGATTTCATGAACCTTAGTACTACGTGAGCACTCTGCCCAAGAAACAGCTGCTTAGAGCAAATATCTTTACAGGCAAAATTCAATACCAGTGCGAATTACAATCAATCTGATTGATAACGTGGATATTGCCCTGTCAAGATACTACAAATCTGGAATGTTTCAGAATTTCAAAGATTCTGCAGGCCGAGATATGATAGAATACCGTTCATTTCAACTGTAGAGGCACTTGTATGGAGTGCGCATGCGTAGAAACAAAAAGTTCTTTCCTTAAATCAGATGGAAATCGAATCGTGGCAATCAAAATTTTCTTCGTTAACTAAACCTTATAGTATACCCTACTAGTACATATAGATAAAACATTGAAAATGATTCGCGAAATCAGCACCCTAGATGACGGTCCTCCTGCACATACAAGCTCTTATATGGTGTTTTGAGAAAAATCTGTAAGGCTGAGTTTCTTGACACCCAGCTGCTGGTAGTGTATCTCGGCTTTACAAATGACTACACTCGTGGCATAAAACAAGTTTTAAACTACATTTTTAATGTTAAAGGATGGTGAAAATTGTATGTTAATCACTAATCTGTGTAACGGGGACTGATTTCCTGAACCTTAGTACTACGTGAGCACTCTGCCCAAGAAACAGCTGCTTAGAGCAAATATCTTTACAGGCAAAATTCAATACCAGTGCGAATTACAATCAATCTGATTGATAACGTGGATATTGCCCTGTCAAGATACTACAAATCTGGAATGTTTCAGAATTTCAATAATTCTGCTGGCCGAGATATGATAGAATACCGTTCATTTCAACTGTACAGGCACTTGTATGGAGTGCGCATGCGTAGAAACAAAAAGTTCTTTCCTTAAATCAGATGGAAATCGAATCGTGGCAATCAAAATTTTCTTCGTTAACTAAACCTTATAGTATACCCTACTAGTACATATAGATAAAACATTGAAAATGATTCGCGAAATCAGCACCCTAGATGACGGTCCTCCTGCCCATACAAGCTCTTATATGGTGTTTTGACAAAAATCTGTAAGGCTGAGTTTCTTGACACCCAGCTGCTGGTATTGTATCTCGGCTTCACAAATGACTACAATCGTGGCATAAAACAAGTTTTAAACTACATTTTTAATGTTAAAGGATGGTGAAAATTGTATGTTAATCACTAATCTGTGTAACGGGGACTGATTTCCTGAACCTTAGTACTACGTGAGCACTCTGCCCAAGAAACAGCTGCTTAGAGCAAATATCTTTACAGGGAAAATTCAATACCAGTGCGAATTACAATCAATCTGATTGATAACGTAGATATTGCCCTGTCAAGATACTACAAATCTGGAATGTTTCAGAATTTCAAAGATTCTGCAGGCCGAGATATGATAGAATACCGTTCATTTCAACTGTACAGGCACTTGTATGGAGTGCGCATGCGTAGAAACAAAAAGTTCTTTCCTTAAATCAGATGGAAATCGAATCGTGGCAATCAAAATTTTCTTCGTTAACTAAACCTTATAGTATACCCTACTAGTACATATAGATAAAACATTGAAAATGATTCGCGAAATCAGCACCCTAGATGACGGTCCTCCTGCCCATACAAGCTCTTATATGGTGTTTTGAGAAAAATCTGTAAGGCTGAGTTTCTTGACACCCAGCTGCTGGTATTGTATCTCGGCTTCACAAATGACTACAATCGTGGCATAAAACAAGTTTTAAACTACATTTTTAATGTTAAAGGATGGTGAAAATTGTATGTTAATCACTAATCTGTGTAACGGGGACTGATTTCCTGAACCTTAGTACTACGTGAGCACTCTGCCCAAGAAACAGCTGCTTAGAGCAAATATCTTTACAGGCAAAATTCAATACCAGTGCGAATTACAATCAATCTGATTGATAACGTGGATATTGCCCTGTCAAGATACTACAAATCTGGAATGTTTCAGAATTTCAATAATTCTGCTGGCCGAGATATGATAGAATACCGTTCATTTCAACTGTACAGGCACTTGTATGGAGTGCGCATGCGTAGAAACAAAAAGTTCTTTCCTTAAATCAGATGGAAATCGAATCGTGGCAATCAAAATTTTCTTCGTTAACTAAACCTTATAGTATACCCTACTAGTACATATAGATAAAACATTGAAAATGATTCGCGAAATCAGCACCCTAGATGACGGTCCTCCTGCCCATACAAGCTCTTATATGGTGTTTTGACAAACATCTGTAAGGCTGAGTTTCTTGACACCCAGCAGCTGGTACTGTATCTCGGCTTCACAAATGACTACAATCGTGGCATAATACAAGCTTTAAGCTACATTTTTAATGTTACATGATGGTGAAAACAGTATGTTAATCACTAACCTGTGTAACGAGGACTGATTTCATGAACCTTAGTATACGTGAGCACTCTTCCCAAGAAACAGCTGCTTAGAGCAAATATCTTTACAGGCAAAATTCAATACCAGTGCGAATTACAATAAATCTGATTGATAACGTGGATATTGCCCTGTAAAGATACTACAAATCTGGAATGTTTCAGAATTTCAAAGACTCTGCAGGCCGAGATATGATAGAATACCGTTCATTTGAAATGTACAGGCACTTGTATGGAGTGCGCATGCGTAGAAACAAAAAGTTCTTCCCTTAAATCAGCTGGAAATCGAATCGTGGCAATCAAAATTTTCTTCGTTAACTAAACCTTATAGTATACCCTACTAGTACATATAGATAAAACATTGAAAATGATTCGCTAAATCAGCACCCTAGATGACGGTCCTCCTTCCCATACAAGCTCTTATATGGTGTTTTGACAAAAATCTGTAAGGCTGAGTTTCTTGACACCCAGCTGCTGGTATTGTATCACGGCTTAACAAATGACTACACTCGTGGCATAAAACAAGTTTTAAACTACATTTTTAATGTTACAGGATGGTGAAAATTGTATGTTAATCACTAATCTGTGTAACGAGGACTGATTTCATGAACCTTAGTACTACGTGAGCACTCTGCCCAAGAAACAGCTGCTTAGAGCAAATATCTTTACAGGCAAAATTCAATACCAGTGCGAATTACAATCAATCTGATTGATAACGTGGCTATTGCCCTGTCAAGATACTACAAATCTGGAATGTTTCAGAATTTGAAAGATTCTGCAGGCCGAGATATGATAGAATACCGTTCATTTCAACTGTACAGGCACTTGTATGGAGTGCGCATGCGTAGAAACAAAAAGTTCTTTCCTTAAATCAGATGGAAATCGAATCGTGGCAATCAAAATTTTCTTCGTTAACTAAACCTTATAGTATACCCTACTAGTACATATAGATAAAACATTGAAAATGATTCGCGAAATCAGCACCCTAGATGACGGTCCTCCTGCCCATACAAGCTCTTATATGGTGTTTTGACAAAAATCTGTAAGGCTGAGTTTCTTGACACCCAGCTGCTGGTATTGTATCACGGCTTAACAAATGACTACACTCGTGGCATAAAACAAGTTTTAAACTACATTTTTAATGTTACAGGATGGTAAAAATTGTATGTTAATCACTAATCTGTGTAACGAGGACTGATTTCCTGAACCTTAGTACTACGTGAGCACTCTGCCCAAGAAACAGCTGCTTAGAGCAAATATCTTTACAGGCAAAATTCAATACCAGTGCGAATTACAATCAATCTGATTGATAACGTGGATATTGCCCTGTCAAGATACTACAAATCTGGAATGTTTCAGAATTTCAAAGATTCTGCAGGCCGAGATATGATAGAATACCGTTCATTTGAACTGTACAGGCACTTGTATGGAGTGCGCATGCGTAGAAACAAAAAGTTCTTTCCTTAAATCAGATGGAAATCGAATCGTGGCAATCAAAATTTTCTTCGTTAACTAAACCTTATAGTATACCCTACTAGTACATATAGATAAAACATTGAAAATGATTCGCGAAATCAGCACCCTAGATGACGGTCCTCCTGCCCATACAAGCTCTTATATGGTGTTTTGTCAAAAATCTGTAAGGCTGAGTTTCTTGACACCCAGCTGCTGGTACTGTATCTTGGCTTCACAAATGACTACAATCGTGGCATAAAACAAGTTTTAAACTACATTTTTAATGTTACAGGATGGTGAAAATTGTATGTTAATCACTAATCTGTGTAACGAGGACTGATTTCATGAACCTTAGTACTACGTGAGCACTCTGCCCAAGAAACAGCTGCTTAGAGCAAATATCTTTACAGGCAAAATTCAATACCAGTGCGAATTACAATCAATCTGATTGATAACGTGGATATTGCCCTGTCAAGATACTACAAATCTGGAATGTTTCAGAATTTCAAAGATTCTGCAGGCCGAGATATGATAGAATACCGTTCATTTGAACTGTACAGGCACTTGTATGGAGATCGCATGCCTAGAAACAAAAAGTTCTCTCCTTAAATCAGATGGAAATCGAATCGTGGCAATCAAAATTTTCTTTGTTAACTAAACCTTATAGTATACCCTACTAGTACATATAGATAAAACATTGAAAATGATTCGCGAAATCAGCACCCTAGATGACGGTCCTCCTGCCCATACAAGCTCTTATATGGTGTTTTGACAAAAATCTGTAAGGCTGAGTTTCTTGACACCCAGCTGCTGGTATTGTATCACGGCTTAACAAATGACTACACTCGTGGCATAAAACAAGTTTTAAACTACATTTTTAATGTTACAGGATGGTGAAAATTGTATTTTAATCACTAATCTGTGTAACGAGGACTGATTTCCTGAACCTTAGTACTACGTGAGCACTCTGCCCAAGAAACAGCTGCTTAGAGCAAATATCTTTACAGGCAAAATTCAATACCAGTGCGAATTACAATAAATCTGATTGATAACGTGGATATTGCCCTGTCAAGATACTACAAATCTGGAATGTTTTAGAATTTCAAAGATTCTGCAGGCCGAGATATGATAGAATACCGTTCATTTCAACTGTACAGGCACTTGTATGGAGTGCGCATGCGTAGAAACAAAATGTTCTTTCCTTAAATCAGATGGAAATCGAATCGTGGCAATCAAAATTTTCTTTGTTAACTAAACCTTATAGTATACCCTACTAGTACATATAGATAAAACATTGAAAATGATTCGCGAAATCAGCACCCTAGATGACGGTCCTCCTGCCCATACAAGCTCTTATATGGTGTTTTGTCAAAAATCTTTAAGGCTGAGTTTCTTGACACCCAGCTGCTGGTACTGTATCTTGGCTTCACAAATGACTACAATCGTGGCATAAAACAAGTTTTAAACTACATTTTTAATGTTACAGGATGGTGAAAATTGTATGTTAATCACTAATCTGTGTAACGAGGACTGATTTCATGAACCTTAGTACTACGTGAGCACTCTGCCCAAGAAACAGCTGCTTAGAGCAAATATCTTTACAGGCAAAATTCAATACCAGTGCGAATTACAATCAATCTGATTGATAACGTGGATATTGCCCTGTCAAGATACTACAAATCTGGAATGTTTCAGAATTTCAAAGATTCTGCAGGCCGAGATATGATAGAATACCGTTCATTTGAACTGTACAGGCACTTGTATGGAGATCGCATGCGTAGAAACAAAAAGTTCTCTCCTTAAATCAGATGGAAATCGAATCGTGGCAATCAAAATTTTCTTTGTTAACTAAACCTTATAGTATACCCTACTAGTACATATAGATAAAACATTGAAAATGATTCGCGAAATCAGCACCCTAGATGACGGTCCTCCTGCCCATACAAGCTCTTATATGGTGTTTTGACAAAATCTGTAAGGCTGAGTTTCTTGACACCCAGCTGCTGGTATTGTATCACGGCTTAACAAATGACTACACTCGTGGCATAAAACAAGTTTTAAACTACATTTTTAATGTTACAGGATGGTGAAAATTGTATTTTAATCACTAATCTGTGTAACGAGGACTGATTTCCTGAACCTTAATACTACGTGAGCACTCTGCCCAAGAAACAGCTGCTTAGAGCAAATATCTTTACAGGCAAAATTCAATACCAGTGCGAATTACAATAAATCTGATTGATAACGTGGATATTGCCCTGTCAAGATACTACAAATCTGGAATGTTTCAGAATTTCAAAGATTCTGCAGGCCGAGATATGATAGAATACCGTTCATTTCAACTGTACAGGCACTTGTATGGAGTGCGCATGCGTAGAAACAAAATGTTCTTTCCTTAAATCAGATGGAAATCGAATCGTGGCAATCAAAATTTTCTTCGTTAACTAAACCTTATAGTATACCCTACTAGTACATATAGATAAAACATTGAAAATGATTCGCGAAATCAGCACCCTAGATGACGGTCCTCCTGCCCATACAAGCTCTTATATGGTGTTTTGTCAAAAATCTTTAAGGCTGAGTTTCTTGACACCCAGCTGCTGGTACTGTATCTTGGCTTCACAAATGACTACAATCGTGGCATAAAACAAGTTTTAAACTACATTTTTAATGTTACAGGATGGTGAAAATTGTATGTTAATCACTAATCTGTGTAACGAGGACTGATTTCATGAACCTTAGTACTACGTGAGCACTCTGCCCAAGAAACAGCTGCTTAGAGCAAATATCTTTACAGGCAAAATTCAATACCAGTGCGAATTACAATCAATCTGATTGATAACGTGGATATTGCCCTGTCAAGATACTACAAATCTGGAATGTTTCAGAATTTCAAAGATTCTGCAGGCCGAGATATGATAGAATACCGTTCATTTGAACTGTACAGGCACTTGTATGGAGATCGCATGCGTAGAAACAAAAAGTTCTCTCCTTAAATCAGATGGAAATCGAATCGTGGCAATCAAAATTTTCTTTGTTAACTAAACCTTATAGTATACCCTACTAGTACATATAGATAAAACATTGAAAATGATTCGCGAAATCAGCACCCTAGATGACGGTCCTCCTGCCCATACAAGCTCTTATATGGTGTTTTGACAAAAATCTGTAAGGCTGAGTTTCTTGACACCCAGCTGCTGGTATTGTATCACGGCTTAACAAATGACTACACTCGTGGCATAAAACAAGTTTTAAACTACATTTTTAATGTTACAGGATGGTGAAAATTGTATGTTAATCACTAATCTGTGTAACGAGGACTGATTTCATGAACCTTAGTACTACGTGAGCACTCTGCCCAAGAAACAGCTGCTTAGAGCAAATATCTTTACAGGCAAAATTCAATACCAGTGCGAATTACAATCAATCTGATTGATAACGTGGATATTGCCCTGTCAAGATACTACAAATCTGGAATGTTTCAGAATTTCAAAGATTCTGCAGGCCGAGATATGATAGAATACCGTTCATTTCAACTGTAGAGGCACTTGTATGGAGTGCGCATGCGTAGAAACAAAAAGTTCTTTCCTTAAATCAGATGGAAATCGAATCGTGGCAATCAAAATTTTCTTCGTTAACTAAACCTTATAGTATACCCTACTAGTACATATAGATAAAACATTGAAAATGATTCGCGAAATCAGCACCCTAGATGACGGTCCTCCTGCACATACAAGCTCTTATATGGTGTTTTGAGAAAAATCTGTAAGGCTGAGTTTCTTGACACCCAGCTGCTGGTAGTGTATCTCGGCTTTACAAATGACTACACTCGTGGCATAAAACAAGTTTTAAACTACATTTTTAATGTTAAAGGATGGTGAAAATTGTATGTTAATCACTAATCTGTGTAACGGGGACTGATTTCCTGAACCTTAGTACTACGTGAGCACTCTGCCCAAGAAACAGCTGCTTAGAGCAAATATCTTTACAGGCAAAATTCAATACCAGTGCGAATTACAATCAATCTGATTGATAACGTGGATATTGCCCTGTCAAGATACTACAAATCTGGAATGTTTCAGAATTTCAATAATTCTGCTGGCCGAGATATGATAGAATACCGTTCATTTCAACTGTACAGGCACTTGTATGGAGTGCGCATGCGTAGAAACAAAAAGTTCTTTCCTTAAATCAGATGGAAATCGAATCGTGGCAATCAAAATTTTCTTCGTTAACTAAACCTTATAGTATACCCTACTAGTACATATAGATAAAACATTGAAAATGATTCGCGAAATCAGCACCCTAGATGACGGTCCTCCTGCCCATACAAGCTCTTATATGGTGTTTTGACAAAAATCTGTAAGGCTGAGTTTCTTGACACCCAGCTGCTGGTATTGTATCTCGGCTTCACAAATGACTACAATCGTGGCATAAAACAAGTTTTAAACTACATTTTTAATGTTAAAGGATGGTGAAAATTGTATGTTAATCACTAATCTGTGTAACGGGGACTGATTTCCTGAACCTTAGTACTACGTGAGCACTCTGCCCAAGAAACAGCTGCTTAGAGCAAATATCTTTACAGGGAAAATTCAATACCAGTGCGAATTACAATCAATCTGATTGATAACGTAGATATTGCCCTGTCAAGATACTACAAATCTGGAATGTTTCAGAATTTCAAAGATTCTGCAGGCCGAGATATGATAGAATACCGTTCATTTCAACTGTACAGGCACTTGTATGGAGTGCGCATGCGTAGAAACAAAAAGTTCTTTCCTTAAATCAGATGGAAATCGAATCGTGGCAATCAAAATTTTCTTCGTTAACTAAACCTTATAGTATACCCTACTAGTACATATAGATAAAACATTGAAAATGATTCGCGAAATCAGCACCCTAGATGACGGTCCTCCTGCCCATACAAGCTCTTATATGGTGTTTTGAGAAAAATCTGTAAGGCTGAGTTTCTTGACACCCAGCTGCTGGTATTGTATCTCGGCTTCACAAATGACTACAATCGTGGCATAAAACAAGTTTTAAACTACATTTTTAATGTTAAAGGATGGTGAAAATTGTATGTTAATCACTAATCTGTGTAACGGGGACTGATTTCCTGAACCTTAGTACTACGTGAGCACTCTGCCCAAGAAACAGCTGCTTAGAGCAAATATCTTTACAGGCAAAATTCAATACCAGTGCGAATTACAATCAATCTGATTGATAACGTGGATATTGCCCTGTCAAGATACTACAAATCTGGAATGTTTCAGAATTTCAATAATTCTGCTGGCCGAGATATGATAGAATACCGTTCATTTCAACTGTACAGGCACTTGTATGGAGTGCGCATGCGTAGAAACAAAAAGTTCTTTCCTTAAATCAGATGGAAATCGAATCGTGGCAATCAAAATTTTCTTCGTTAACTAAACCTTATAGTATACCCTACTAGTACATATAGATAAAACATTGAAAATGATTCGCGAAATCAGCACCCTAGATGACGGTCCTCCTGCCCATACAAGCTCTTATATGGTGTTTTGACAAACATCTGTAAGGCTGAGTTTCTTGACACCCAGCAGCTGGTACTGTATCTCGGCTTCACAAATGACTACAATCGTGGCATAATACAAGCTTTAAGCTACATTTTTAATGTTACATGATGGTGAAAACAGTATGTTAATCACTAACCTGTGTAACGAGGACTGATTTCATGAACCTTAGTATACGTGAGCACTCTTCCCAAGAAACAGCTGCTTAGAGCAAATATCTTTACAGGCAAAATTCAATACCAGTGCGAATTACAATAAATCTGATTGATAACGTGGATATTGCCCTGTAAAGATACTACAAATCTGGAATGTTTCAGAATTTCAAAGACTCTGCAGGCCGAGATATGATAGAATACCGTTCATTTGAAATGTACAGGCACTTGTATGGAGTGCGCATGCGTAGAAACAAAAAGTTCTTCCCTTAAATCAGCTGGAAATCGAATCGTGGCAATCAAAATTTTCTTCGTTAACTAAACCTTATAGTATACCCTACTAGTACATATAGATAAAACATTGAAAATGATTCGCTAAATCAGCACCCTAGATGACGGTCCTCCTTCCCATACAAGCTCTTATATGGTGTTTTGACAAAAATCTGTAAGGCTGAGTTTCTTGACACCCAGCTGCTGGTATTGTATCACGGCTTAACAAATGACTACACTCGTGGCATAAAACAAGTTTTAAACTACATTTTTAATGTTACAGGATGGTGAAAATTGTATGTTAATCACTAATCTGTGTAACGAGGACTGATTTCATGAACCTTAGTACTACGTGAGCACTCTGCCCAAGAAACAGCTGCTTAGAGCAAATATCTTTACAGGCAAAATTCAATACCAGTGCGAATTACAATCAATCTGATTGATAACGTGGCTATTGCCCTGTCAAGATACTACAAATCTGGAATGTTTCAGAATTTGAAAGATTCTGCAGGCCGAGATATGATAGAATACCGTTCATTTCAACTGTACAGGCACTTGTATGGAGTGCGCATGCGTAGAAACAAAAAGTTCTTTCCTTAAATCAGATGGAAATCGAATCGTGGCAATCAAAATTTTCTTCGTTAACTAAACCTTATAGTATACCCTACTAGTACATATAGATAAAACATTGAAAATGATTCGCGAAATCAGCACCCTAGATGACGGTCCTCCTGCCCATACAAGCTCTTATATGGTGTTTTGACAAAAATCTGTAAGGCTGAGTTTCTTGACACCCAGCTGCTGGTATTGTATCACGGCTTAACAAATGACTACACTCGTGGCATAAAACAAGTTTTAAACTACATTTTTAATGTTACAGGATGGTAAAAATTGTATGTTAATCACTAATCTGTGTAACGAGGACTGATTTCCTGAACCTTAGTACTACGTGAGCACTCTGCCCAAGAAACAGCTGCTTAGAGCAAATATCTTTACAGGCAAAATTCAATACCAGTGCGAATTACAATCAATCTGATTGATAACGTGGATATTGCCCTGTCAAGATACTACAAATCTGGAATGTTTCAGAATTTCAAAGATTCTGCAGGCCGAGATATGATAGAATACCGTTCATTTGAACTGTACAGGCACTTGTATGGAGTGCGCATGCGTAGAAACAAAAAGTTCTTTCCTTAAATCAGATGGAAATCGAATCGTGGCAATCAAAATTTTCTTCGTTAACTAAACCTTATAGTATACCCTACTAGTACATATAGATAAAACATTGAAAATGATTCGCGAAATCAGCACCCTAGATGACGGTCCTCCTGCCCATACAAGCTCTTATATGGTGTTTTGTCAAAAATCTGTAAGGCTGAGTTTCTTGACACCCAGCTGCTGGTACTGTATCTTGGCTTCACAAATGACTACAATCGTGGCATAAAACAAGTTTTAAACTACATTTTTAATGTTACAGGATGGTGAAAATTGTATGTTAATCACTAATCTGTGTAACGAGGACTGATTTCATGAACCTTAGTACTACGTGAGCACTCTGCCCAAGAAACAGCTGCTTAGAGCAAATATCTTTACAGGCAAAATTCAATACCAGTGCGAATTACAATCAATCTGATTGATAACGTGGCTATTGCCCTGTCAAGATACTACAAATCTGGAATGTTTCAGAATTTGAAAGATTCTGCAGGCCGAGATATGATAGAATACCGTTCATTTCAACTGTACAGGCACTTGTATGGAGTGCGCATGCGTAGAAACAAAAAGTTCTTTCCTTAAATCAGATGGAAATCGAATCGTGGCAATCAAAATTTTCTTCGTTAACTAAACCTTATAGTATACCCTACTAGTACATATAGATAAAACATTGAAAATGATTCGCGAAATCAGCACCCTAGATGACGGTCCTCCTGCCCATACAAGCTCTTATATGGTGTTTTGACAAAAATCTGTAAGGCTGAGTTTCTTGACACCCAGCTGCTGGTATTGTATCACGGCTTAACAAATGACTACACTCGTGGCATAAAACAAGTTTTAAACTACATTTTTAATGTTACAGGATGGTAAAAATTGTATGTTAATCACTAATCTGTGTAACGAGGACTGATTTCCTGAACCTTAGTACTACGTGAGCACTCTGCCCAAGAAACAGCTGCTTAGAGCAAATATCTTTACAGGCAAAATTCAATACCAGTGCGAATTACAATCAATCTGATTGATAACGTGGATATTGCCCTGTCAAGATACTACAAATCTGGAATGTTTCAGAATTTCAAAGATTCTGCAGGCCGAGATATGATAGAATACCGTTCATTTGAACTGTACAGGCACTTGTATGGAGTGCGCATGCGTAGAAACAAAAAGTTCTTTCCTTAAATCAGATGGAAATCGAATCGTGGCAATCAAAATTTTCTTCGTTAACTAAACCTTATAGTATACCCTACTAGTACATATAGATAAAACATTGAAAATGATTCGCGAAATCAGCACCCTAGATGACGGTCCTCCTGCCCATACAAGCTCTTATATGGTGTTTTGTCAAAAATCTGTAAGGCTGAGTTTCTTGACACCCAGCTGCTGGTACTGTATCTTGGCTTCACAAATGACTACAATCGTGGCATAAAACAAGTTTTAAACTACATTTTTAATGTTACAGGATGGTGAAAATTGTATGTTAATCACTAATCTGTGTAACGAGGACTGATTTCATGAACCTTAGTACTACGTGAGCACTCTGCCCAAGAAACAGCTGCTTAGAGCAAATATCTTTACAGGCAAAATTCAATACCAGTGCGAATTACAATCAATCTGATTGATAACGTGGATATTGCCCTGTCAAGATACTACAAATCTGGAATGTTTCAGAATTTCAAAGATTCTGCAGGCCGAGATATGATAGAATACCGTTCATTTGAACTGTACAGGCACTTGTATGGAGATCGCATGCCTAGAAACAAAAAGTTCTCTCCTTAAATCAGATGGAAATCGAATCGTGGCAATCAAAATTTTCTTTGTTAACTAAACCTTATAGTATACCCTACTAGTACATATAGATAAAACATTGAAAATGATTCGCGAAATCAGCACCCTAGATGACGGTCCTCCTGCCCATACAAGCTCTTATATGGTGTTTTGACAAAAATCTGTAAGGCTGAGTTTCTTGACACCCAGCTGCTGGTATTGTATCACGGCTTAACAAATGACTACACTCGTGGCATAAAACAAGTTTTAAACTACATGTTTAATGTTACAGGATGGTGAAAATTGTATTTTAATCACTAATCTGTGTAACGAGGACTGATTTCCTGAACCTTAGTACTACGTGAGCACTCTGCCCAAGAAACAGCTGCTTAGAGCAAATATCTTTACAGGCAAAATTCAATACCAGTGCGAATTACAATAAATCTGATTGATAACGTGGATATTGCCCTGTCAAGATACTACAAATCTGGAATGTTTTAGAATTTCAAAGATTCTGCAGGCCGAGATATGATAGAATACCGTTCATTTCAACTGTACAGGCACTTGTATGGAGTGCGCATGCGTAGAAACAAAATGTTCTTTCCTTAAATCAGATGGAAATCGAATCGTGGCAATCAAAATTTTCTTTGTTAACTAAACCTTATAGTATACCCTACTAGTACATATAGATAAAACATTGAAAATGATTCGCGAAATCAGCACCCTAGATGACGGTCCTCCTGCCCATACAAGCTCTTATATGGTGTTTTGTCAAAAATCTTTAAGGCTGAGTTTCTTGACACCCAGCTGCTGGTACTGTATCTTGGCTTCACAAATGACTACAATCGTGGCATAAAACAAGTTTTAAACTACATTTTTAATGTTACAGGATGGTGAAAATTGTATGTTAATCACTAATCTGTGTAACGAGGACTGATTTCATGAACCTTAGTACTACGTGAGCACTCTGCCCAAGAAACAGCTGCTTAGAGCAAATATCTTTACAGGCAAAATTCAATACCAGTGCGAATTACAATCAATCTGATTGATAACGTGGATATTGCCCTGTCAAGATACTACAAATCTGGAATGTTTCAGAATTTCAAAGATTCTGCAGGCCGAGATATGATAGAATACCGTTCATTTGAACTGTACAGGCACTTGTATGGAGATCGCATGCGTAGAAACAAAAAGTTCTCTCCTTAAATCAGATGGAAATCGAATCGTGGCAATCAAAATTTTCTTTGTTAACTAAACCTTATAGTATACCCTACTAGTACATATAGATAAAACATTGAAAATGATTCGCGAAATCAGCACCCTAGATGACGGTCCTCCTGCCCATACAAGCTCTTATATGGTGTTTTGACAAAATCTGTAAGGCTGAGTTTCTTGACACCCAGCTGCTGGTATTGTATCACGGCTTGACAAATGACTACACTCGTGGCATAAAACAAGTTTTAAACTACATTTTTAATGTTACAGGATGGTGAAAATTGTATTTTAATCACTAATCTGTGTAACGAGGACTGATTTCCTGAACCTTAATACTACGTGAGCACTCTGCCCAAGAAACAGCTGCTTAGAGCAAATATCTTTACAGGCAAAATTCAATACCAGTGCGAATTACAATAAATCTGATTGATAACGTGGATATTGCCCTGTCAAGATACTACAAATCTGGAATGTTTCAGAATTTCAAAGATTCTGCAGGCCGAGATATGATAGAATACCGTTCATTTCAACTGTACAGGCACTTGTATGGAGTGCGCATGCGTAGAAACAAAATGTTCTTTCCTTAAATCAGATGGAAATCGAATCGTGGCAATCAAAATTTTCTTCGTTAACTAAACCTTATAGTATACCCTACTAGTACATATAGATAAAACATTGAAAATGATTCGCGAAATCAGCACCCTAGATGACGGTCCTCCTGCCCATACAAGCTCTTATATGGTGTTTTGTCAAAAATCTTTAAGGCTGAGTTTCTTGACACCCAGCTGCTGGTACTGTATCTTGGCTTCACAAATGACTACAATCGTGGCATAAAACAAGTTTTAAACTACATTTTTAATGTTACAGGATGGTGAAAATTGTATGTTAATCACTAATCTGTGTAACGAGGACTGATTTCATGAACCTTAGTACTACGTGAGCACTCTGCCCAAGAAACAGCTGCTTAGAGCAAATATCTTTACAGGCAAAATTCAATACCAGTGCGAATTACAATCAATCTGATTGATAACGTGGATATTGCCCTGTCAAGATACTACAAATCTGGAATGTTTCAGAATTTCAAAGATTCTGCAGGCCGAGATATGATAGAATACCGTTCATTTGAACTGTACAGGCACTTGTATGGAGATCGCATGCGTAGAAACAAAAAGTTCTCTCCTTAAATCAGATGGAAATCGAATCGTGGCAATCAAAATTTTCTTTGTTAACTAAACCTTATAGTATACCCTACTAGTACATATAGATAAAACATTGAAAATGATTCGCGAAATCAGCACCCTAGATGACGGTCCTCCTGCCCATACAAGCTCTTATATGGTGTTTTGACAAAAATCTGTAAGGCTGAGTTTCTTGACACCCAGCTGCTGGTATTGTATCACGGCTTAACAAATGACTACACTCGTGGCATAAAACAAGTTTTAAACTACATTTTTAATGTTACAGGATGGTGAAAATTGTATGTTAATCACTAATCTGTGTAACGAGGACTGATTTCATGAACCTTAGTACTACGTGAGCACTCTGCCCAAGAAACAGCTGCTTAGAGCAAATATCTTTACAGGCAAAATTCAATACCAGTGCGAATTACAATCAATCTGATTGATAACGTGGATATTGCCCTGTCAAGATACTACAAATCTGGAATGTTTCAGAATTTCAAAGATTCTGCAGGCCGAGATATGATAGAATACCGTTCATTTCAACTGTAGAGGCACTTGTATGGAGTGCGCATGCGTAGAAACAAAAAGTTCTTTCCTTAAATCAGATGGAAATCGAATCGTGGCAATCAAAATTTTCTTCGTTAACTAAACCTTATAGTATACCCTACTAGTACATATAGATAAAACATTGAAAATGATTCGCGAAATCAGCACCCTAGATGACGGTCCTCCTGCACATACAAGCTCTTATATGGTGTTTTGAGAAAAATCTGTAAGGCTGAGTTTCTTGACACCCAGCTGCTGGTAGTGTATCTCGGCTTTACAAATGACTACACTCGTGGCATAAAACAAGTTTTAAACTACATTTTTAATGTTAAAGGATGGTGAAAATTGTATGTTAATCACTAATCTGTGTAACGGGGACTGATTTCCTGAACCTTAGTACTACGTGAGCACTCTGCCCAAGAAACAGCTGCTTAGAGCAAATATCTTTACAGGCAAAATTCAATACCAGTGCGAATTACAATCAATCTGATTGATAACGTGGATATTGCCCTGTCAAGATACTACAAATCTGGAATGTTTCAGAATTTCAATAATTCTGCTGGCCGAGATATGATAGAATACCGTTCATTTCAACTGTACAGGCACTTGTATGGAGTGCGCATGCGTAGAAACAAAAAGTTCTTTCCTTAAATCAGATGGAAATCGAATCGTGGCAATCAAAATTTTCTTCGTTAACTAAACCTTATAGTATACCCTACTAGTACATATAGATAAAACATTGAAAATGATTCGCGAAATCAGCACCCTAGATGACGGTCCTCCTGCCCATACAAGCTCTTATATGGTGTTTTGACAAAAATCTGTAAGGCTGAGTTTCTTGACACCCAGCTGCTGGTATTGTATCTCGGCTTCACAAATGACTACAATCGTGGCATAAAACAAGTTTTAAACTACATTTTTAATGTTAAAGGATGGTGAAAATTGTATGTTAATCACTAATCTGTGTAACGGGGACTGATTTCCTGAACCTTAGTACTACGTGAGCACTCTGCCCAAGAAACAGCTGCTTAGAGCAAATATCTTTACAGGGAAAATTCAATACCAGTGCGAATTACAATCAATCTGATTGATAACGTAGATATTGCCCTGTCAAGATACTACAAATCTGGAATGTTTCAGAATTTCAAAGATTCTGCAGGCCGAGATATGATAGAATACCGTTCATTTCAACTGTACAGGCACTTGTATGGAGTGCGCATGCGTAGAAACAAAAAGTTCTTTCCTTAAATCAGATGGAAATCGAATCGTGGCAATCAAAATTTTCTTCGTTAACTAAACCTTATAGTATACCCTACTAGTACATATAGATAAAACATTGAAAATGATTCGCGAAATCAGCACCCTAGATGACGGTCCTCCTGCCCATACAAGCTCTTATATGGTGTTTTGAGAAAAATCTGTAAGGCTGAGTTTCTTGACACCCAGCTGCTGGTATTGTATCTCGGCTTCACAAATGACTACAATCGTGGCATAAAACAAGTTTTAAACTACATTTTTAATGTTAAAGGATGGTGAAAATTGTATGTTAATCACTAATCTGTGTAACGGGGACTGATTTCCTGAACCTTAGTACTACGTGAGCACTCTGCCCAAGAAACAGCTGCTTAGAGCAAATATCTTTACAGGCAAAATTCAATACCAGTGCGAATTACAATCAATCTGATTGATAACGTGGATATTGCCCTGTCAAGATACTACAAATCTGGAATGTTTCAGAATTTCAATAATTCTGCTGGCCGAGATATGATAGAATACCGTTCATTTCAACTGTACAGGCACTTGTATGGAGTGCGCATGCGTAGAAACAAAAAGTTCTTTCCTTAAATCAGATGGAAATCGAATCGTGGCAATCAAAATTTTCTTCGTTAACTAAACCTTATAGTATACCCTACTAGTACATATAGATAAAACATTGAAAATGATTCGCGAAATCAGCACCCTAGATGACGGTCCTCCTGCCCATACAAGCTCTTATATGGTGTTTTGTCAAAAATCTTTAAGGCTGAGTTTCTTGACACCCAGCTGCTGGTACTGTATCTTGGCTTCACAAATGACTACAATCGTGGCATAAAACAAGTTTTAAACTACATTTTTAATGTTACAGGATGGTGAAAATTGTATGTTAATCACTAATCTGTGTAACGAGGACTGATTTCATGAACCTTAGTACTACGTGAGCACTCTGCCCAAGAAACAGCTGCTTAGAGCAAATATCTTTACAGGCAAAATTCAATACCAATGCGAATTACAATCAATCTGATTGATAACGTGGATATTGCCCTGTCAAGATACTACAAATCTGGAATGTTTCAGAATTTCAAAGATTCTGCAGGCCGAGATATGATAGAATACCGTTCATTTGAACTGTACAGGCACTTGTATGGAGATCGCATGCGTAGAAACAAAAAGTTCTCTCCTTAAATCAGATGGAAATCGAATCGTGGCAATCAAAATTTTCTTTGTTAACTAAACCTTATAGTATACCCTACTAGTACATATAGATAAAACATTGAAAATGATTCGCGAAATCAGCACCCTAGATGACGGTCCTCCTGCCCATACAAGCTCTTATATGGTGTTTTGACAAAAATCTGTAAGGCTGAGTTTCTTGACACCCAGCTGCTGGTATTGTATCACGGCTTAACAAATGACTACACTCGTGGCATAAAACAAGTTTTAAACTACATTTTTAATGTTACAGGATGGTGAAAATTGTATTTTAATCACTAATCTGTGTAACGAGGACTGATTTCCTGAACCTTAGTACTACGTGAGCACTCTGCCCAAGAAACAGCTGCTTAGAGCAAATATCTTTACAGGCAAAATTCAATACCAGTGCGAATTACAATAAATCTGATTGATAACGTGGATATTGCCCTGTCAAGATACTACAAATCTGGAATGTTTCAGAATTTCAAAGATTCTGCAGGCCGAGATATGATAGAATACCGTTCATTTCAACTGTACAGGCACTTGTATGGAGTGCGCATGCGTAGAAACAAAATGTTCTTTCCTTAAATCAGATGGAAATCGAATCGTGGCAATCAAAATTTTCTTCGTTAACTAAACCTTATAGTATACCCTACTAGTACATATAGATAAAACATTGAAAATGATTCGCGAAATCAGCACCCTAGATGACGGTCCTCCTGCACATACAAGCTCTTATATGGTGTTTTGAGAAAAATCTGTAAGGCTGAGTTTCTTGACACCCAGCTGCTGGTAGTGTATCTCGGCTTTACAAATGACTACAATCGTGGCATAAAACAATTTTTAAACTACATTTTTAATGTTAAAGGATGGTGAAAATTGTATGTTAATCACTAATCTGTGTAACGAGGACTGATTTCCTGAACCTTAGTACTACGTGAGCACTCTGCCCAAGAAACAGCTGCTTAGAGCAAATATCTTTACAGGCAAAATTCAATACCAGTGCGAATTACAATCAATCTGATTGATAACGTGGATATTGCCCTGTCAAGATACTACAAATCTGGAATGTTTCAGAATTTCAATAATTCTGCTGGCCGAGATATGATAGAATACCGTTCATTTCAACTGTACAGGCACTTGTATGGAGTGCGCATGCGTAGAAACAAAAAGTTCTTTCCTTAAATCAGATGGAAATCGAATCGTGGCAATCAAAATTTTCTTCGTTAACTAAACCTTATAGTATACCCTACTAGTACATATAGATAAAACATTGAAAATGATTCGCGAAATCAGCACCCTAGATGACGGTCCTCCTGCCCATACAAGCTCTTATATGGTGTTTTGACAAAAATCTGTAAGGCTGAGTTTCTTGACACCCAGCTGCTGGTATTGTATCTCGGCTTCACAAATGACTACAATCGTGGCATAAAACAAGTTTTAAACTACATTTTTAATGTTAAAGGATGGTGAAAATTGTATGTTAATCACTAATCTGTGTAACGGGGACTGATTTCCTGAACCTTAGTACTACGTGAGCACTCTGCCCAAGAAACAGCTGCTTAGAGCAAATATCTTTACAGGGAAAATTCAATACCAGTGCGAATTACAATCAATCTGATTGATAACGTAGATATTGCCCTGTCAAGATACTACAAATCTGGAATGTTTCAGAATTTCAAAGATTCTGCAGGCCGAGATATGATAGAATACCGTTCATTTCAACTGTACAGGCACTTGTATGGAGTGCGCATGCGTAGAAACAAAAAGTTCTTTCCTTAAATCAGATGGAAATCGAATCGTGGCAATCAAAATTTTCTTCGTTAACTAAACCTTATAGTATACCCTACTAGTACATATAGATAAAACATTGAAAATGATTCGCGAAATCAGCACCCTAGATGACGGTCCTCCTGCCCATACAAGCTCTTATATGGTGTTTTGAGAAAAATCTGTAAGGCTGAGTTTCTTGACACCCAGCTGCTGGTATTGTATCTCGGCTTCACAAATGACTACAATCGTGGCATAAAACAAGTTTTAAACTACATTTTTAATGTTAAAGGATGGTGAAAATTGTATGTTAATCACTAATCTGTGTAACGGGGACTGATTTCCTGAACCTTAGTACTACGTGAGCACTCTGCCCAAGAAACAGCTGCTTAGAGCAAATATCTTTACAGGCAAAATTCAATACCAGTGCGAATTACAATAAATCTGATTGATAACGTGGATATTGCCCTGTCAAGATACTACAAATCTGGAATGTTTCAGAATTTCAAAGATTCTGCAGGCCGAGATATGATAGAATACCGTTCATTTCAACTGTACAGGCACTTGTATGGAGTGCGCATGCGTAGAAACAAAATGTTCTTTCCTTAAATCAGATGGAAATCGAATCGTGGCAATCAAAATTTTCTTCGTTAACTAAACCTTATAGTATACCCTACTAGTACATATAGATAAAACATTGAAAATGATTCGCGAAATCAGCACCCTAGATGACGGTCCTCCTGCCCATACAAGCTCTTATATGGTGTTTTGTCAAAAATCTTTAAGGCTGAGTTTCTTGACACCCAGCTGCTGGTACTGTATCTTGGCTTCACAAATGACTACAATCGTGGCATAAAACAAGTTTTAAACTACATTTTTAATGTTACAGGATGGTGAAAATTGTATGTTAATCACTAATCTGTGTAACGAGGACTGATTTCATGAACCTTAGTACTACGTGAGCACTCTGCCCAAGAAACAGCTGCTTAGAGCAAATATCTTTACAGGCAAAATTCAATACCAGTGCGAATTACAATCAATCTGATTGATAACGTGGATATTGCCCTGTCAAGATACTACAAATCTGGAATGTTTCAGAATTTCAAAGATTCTGCAGGCCGAGATATGATAGAATACCGTTCATTTCAACTGTAGAGGCACTTGTATGGAGTGCGCATGCGTAGAAACAAAAAGTTCTTTCCTTAAATCAGATGGAAATCGAATCGTGGCAATCAAAATTTTCTTCGTTAACTAAACCTTATAGTATACCCTACTAGTACATATAGATAAAACATTGAAAATGATTCGCGAAATCAGCACCCTAGATGACGGTCCTCCTGCACATACAAGCTCTTATATGGTGTTTTGAGAAAAATCTGTAAGGCTGAGTTTCTTGACACCCAGCTGCTGGTAGTGTATCTCGGCTTTACAAATGACTACAATCGTGGCATAAAACAAGTTTTAAACTACATTTTTAATGTTAAAGGATGGTGAAAATTGGATGTTAATCACTAATCTGTGTAACGGGGACTGATTTCCTGAACCTTAGTACTACGTGAGCACTCTGCCCAAGAAACAGCTGCTTAGAGCAAATATCTTTACAGGCAAAATTCAATACCAGTGCGAATTACAATCAATCTGATTGATAACGTGGATATTGCCCTGTCAAGATACTACAAATCTGGAATGTTTCAGAATTTCAATAATTCTGCTGGCCGAGATATGATAGAATACCGTTCATTTCAACTGTACAGGCACTTGTATGGAGTGCGCATGCGTAGAAACAAAAAGTTCTTTCCTTAAATCAGATGGAAATCGAATCGTGGCAATCAAAATTTTCTTCGTTAACTAAACCTTATAGTATACCCTACTAGTACATATAGATAAAACATTGAAAATGATTCGCGAAATCAGCACCCTAGATGACGGTCCTCCTGCCCATACAAGCTCTTATATGGTGTTTTGACAAAAATCTGTAAGGCTGAGTTTCTTGACACCCAGCTGCTGGTATTGTATCTCGGCTTCACAAATGACTACAATCGTGGCATAAAACAAGTTTTAAACTACATTTTTAATGTTAAAGGATGGTGAAAATTGTATGTTAATCACTAATCTGTGTAACGGGGACTGATTTCCTGAACCTTAGTACTACGTGAGCACTCTGCCCAAGAAACAGCTGCTTAGAGCAAATATCTTTTCAAAATTCAATACCAGTGCGAATTACAATCAATCTGATTGATAACGTAGATATTGCCCTGTCAAGATACTACAAATCTGGAATGTTTCAGAATTTCAAAGATTCTGCAGGCCGAGATATGATAGAATACCGTTCATTTCAACTGTACAGGCACTTGTATGGAGTGCGCATGCGTAGAAACAAAAAGTTCTTTCCTTAAATCAGATGGAAATCGAATCGTGGCAATCAAAATTTTCTTCGTTAACTAAACCTTATAGTATACCCTACTAGTACATATAGATAAAACATTGAAAATGATTCGCGAAATCAGCACCCTAGATGACGGTCCTCCTGCCCATACAAGCTCTTATATGGTGTTTTGAGAAAAATCTGTAAGGCTGAGTTTCTTGACACCCAGCTGCTGGTATTGTATCTCGGCTTCACAAATGACTACAATCGTGGCATAAAACAAGTTTTAAACTACATTTTTAATGTTACAGGATGGTGAAAATTGTATGTTAATCACTAATCTGTGTAACGAGGACTGATTTCATAAACCTTAGTACTACGTGAGCACTCTGCCCAAGAAACAGCTGCTTAGAGCAAATATCTTTACAGGCAAAATTCAATACCAGTGCGAATTACAATCAATCTGATTGATAACGTGGATATTGCCCTGTCAAGATACTACAAATCTGGAATGTTTCAGAATTTCAAAGATTCTGCAGGCCGAGATATGATAGAATACCGTTCATTTGAACTGTACAGGCACTTGTATGGAGTGCGCATGCGTAGAAACAAAAAGTTCTTTCCTTAAATCAGATGGAAATCGAATCGTGGCAATCAAAATTTTCTTCGTTAACTAAACCTTATAGTATACCCTACTAGTACATATAGATAAAACATTGAAAATGATTCGCGAAATCAGCACCCTAGATGACGGTCCTCCTGCCCATACAAGCTCTTATATGGTGTTTTGAGAAAAATCTGTAAGGCTGAGTTTCTTGACACCCAGCTGCTGGTATTGTATCTCGGCTTCACAAATGACTAATATCGTGGCATAAAACAAGTTTTAAAGTACATTTTTAATGTTACAGGATGGTAAAAATTGTATGTTAATCACTAATCTGTATAACGAGGACTGATTTCATGAACCTTAGTACTACGTGAGAACTCTGCCCAAGAAACAGCGGCTTAGAGCAAATATCTTTACAGGCAAAATTCTATACCAGTGCGAATTACAATCAATCTGATTGATAACGTGGATATTGCCCTGTCAAGATACTACAAATCTGGAATGTTTCAGAATTTCAAAGATTCTGCAGGCCGAGATATGATAGAATACCGTTCATTTCAACTGTACAGGCACTTGTATGGAGTGCGCATGCGTAGAAACAAAAAGTTTTTTCCTTAAATCAGATGGAAATCGAATCGTGGCAATCAAAATTTTCTTCGTTAACTAAACCTTATAGTATACCCTACTAGTACATATAGATAAAACATTGAAAATGATTCGCGAAATCAGCACCCTAGATGACGGTCCTCCTGCCCATACAAGCTCTTATATGGTGTTTTGACAAAAATCTGTAAGGCTGAGTTTCTTGACACCCAGCTGCTGGTATTGTATCTCGGCTTCACAAATGACTACAATCGTGGCATAAAACAAGTTTTAAACTACATTTTTAATGTTACAGGATTGTGAAAATTGTATGTTAATCACTAATCTGTGTAACGAGGACTGATTTCATGAACCTTAGTACTACGTGAGCACTCTGCCCAAGAAACAGCTGCTTAGAGCAAATATCTTTACAGGCAAAATTCAATACCAGTGCGAATTACAATCAATCTGATTGATAACGTGGATATTGCCCTGTCAAGATACTACAAATCTGGAATGTTTCAGAATTTCAAAGATTCTGCAGGCCGAGATATGATAGAATACCGTTAATTTGAACTGTACAGGCACTTGTATGGAGTGCGCATGCGTAGAAACAAAAAGTTCTTTCCTTAAATCAGATGGAAATCGAATCGTGGCAATCAAAATTTTCTTCGTTAACTAAACCTTATAGTATACCCTACTAGTACATATAGATAAAACATTGAAAATGATTCGCGAAATCAGCACCCTAGATGACGGTCCTCCTGCCCATACAAGCTCTTATATGGTGTTTTGAGAAAAATCTGTAAGGCTGAGTTTCTTGACACCCAGCTGCTGGTATTGTATCTCGGCTTCACAAATGACTAATATCGTGGCATAAAACAAGTTTTAAACTACATTTTTAATGTTACAGGATGGTAAAAATTGTATGTTAATCACTAATCTGTATAACGAGGACTGATTTCATGAACCTTAGTACTACGTGAGCACTCTGCCCAAGAAACAGCGGCTTAGAGCAAATATCTTTAAAGGCAAAATTCTATACCAGTGCGAATTACAATCAATCTGATTGATAACGTGGATATTGCCCTGTCAAGATACTACAAATCTGGAATGTTTCAGAATTTCAAAGATTCTGCAGGCCGAGATATGATAGAATACCGTTCATTTCAACTGTACAGGCACTTGTATGGAGTGCGCATGCGTAGAAACAAAAAGTTCTTTCCTTAAATCAGATGGAAATCGAATCGTGGCAATCAAAATTTTGTTCGTTAACTAAACCTTATAATATACCCTACTAGTACATATAGATAAAACATTGAAAATGATTCGCGAAATCAGCACCTTAGATGACGGTCCTCCTGCCCATACAAGCTCTTATATGGTGTTTTGACAAAAATCTGTAAGGCTGAGTTTTTTGACACCCAGCTGCTGGTATTGTATCTCGGCTTCACAAATGACTACAATCGTGGCATAAAACAAGTTTTAAACTACATTTTTAATGTTACAGGATGGTAAAAATTGTATGTTAATCACTAATCTGGGTAACGAGGACTGATTTCATGAACCTTAGTACTACGTGAGCACTCTGCCCAAGAAACAAGGGCTTAGAGCAAATATCTTTACAGGCAAAATTCTATACCAGTGCGAATTACAATCAATCTGATTGATAACGTGGATATTGCCCTGTCAAGATACTACAAATCTGGAATGTTTCAGAATTTCAAAGATTCTGCAGGCCGAGATATGATAGAATACCGTTCATTTCAACTGTACAGGCACTTGTATGGAGTGCGCATGCGTAGAAACAAAAAGTTCTTTCCTTAAATCAGATGGAAATCGAATCGTGGCAATCAAAATTTTCTTCGTTAACTAAACCTTATAGTATACCCTACTAGTACATATAGATAAAACATTGAAAATGATTCGCGAAATCAGCACCCTAGACGACGGTCCCCCTGCCCATACAAGCTCTTATATGGTGTTTTGAGAAAAATCTGTAAGGCTGAGTTTCTTGACACCCAGCTGCTGGTATTGTATCTCGGCTTCACAAATGACTACAATCGTGGCATAAAACAAGTTTTAAACTACATTTTTAATGTTAAAGGATGGTGAAAATTGTATGTTAATCACTAATCTGTGTAACGAGGACTGATTTCATGAACCTTAGTACTACGTGAGCACTCTGCCCAAGAAACAGCTGCTTAGAGCAAATATCTTTACAGGCAAAATTCAATACCAGTGCGAATTACAATCAATCTGATTGATAACGTGGATATTGCCCTGTCAAGATACTACAAATCTGGAATGTTTCAAAATTTCAAAGATTCTGCAGGCCGAGATATGATAGAATACCGTTCATTTGAACTGTACAGGCACTTGTATGGAGTGCGCATGCGTAGAAACAAAAAGTTCTTTCCTTAAATCAGATGGAAATCGAATCGTGGCAATCAAAATTTTCTTCGTTAACTAAACCTTATAGTATACCCTACTAGTACATATAGATAAAACATTGAAAATGATTCGCGAAATCAGCACCCTAGATGACGGTCCTCCTGCCCATACAAGCTCTTATATGGTGTTTTGACAAAAATCTGTAAGGCTGAGTTTCTTGACACCCAGCTGCTGGTATTGTATCTCGGCTTCACAAATGACTACAATCGTGGCATAAAACAAGTTTTAAACTACATTTTTAATGTTAAAGGATGGTGAAAATTGTATGTTAATCACTAATCTGTGTAACGAGGACTGATTTCATGAACCTTAGTACTACGTGAGCACTCTGCCCAAGAAACAGCTGCTTAGAGCAAATATCTTTACAGGCAAAATTCAATACCAGTGCGAATTACAATCAATCTGATTGATAACGTGGATATTGCCCTGTCAAGATACTACAAATCTGGAATGTTTCAGAATTTCAAAGATTCTGCAGGCCAAGATATGATAGAATACCGTTCATTTGAACTGTAAAGGCACTTGTATGGAGTGCGCATGCGTAGAAACAAAAAGTTCTTTCCTTAAATCAGATGGAAATCGAATCGTGGCAATCAAAATTTTCTTCGTTAACTAAACCTTATAGTATACCCTACTAGTACATATAGATAAAACATTGAAAATGATTCGCGAAATCAGCACCCTAGATGACGGTCCTCCTGCCCATACAAGCTCTTATATGGTGTTTTGAGAAAAATCTGTAAGGCTGAGTTTCTTGACACCCAGCTGCTGGTATTGTATCTCGGCTTCACAAATGACTACAATCGTGGCATAAAACAAGTTTTAAACTACATTTTTAATGTTACAGGATGGTAAAACTTGTATGTTAATCACTAATCTGTGTAACGAGGACTGATTTCATGAACCTTAGTACTACGTGAGCACTCTGCCCAAGAAACAGCGGCTTAGAGCAAATATCTTTACAGGCAAAATTCAATACCAGTGCGAATTACAATCAATCTGATTGATAACGTGGATATTGCCCTGTCAAGATACTACAAATCTGGAATGTTTCAGAATTTCAAAGATTCTGCAGGCCGAGATATGATAGAATACCGTTCATTTGAACTGTACAGGCACTTGGATGGAGATCGCATGCGTAGAAACAAAAAGTTCTTTCCTTAAATCAGATGGAAATCGAATCGTGGCAATCAAAATTTTCTTCGTTAACTAAACCTTATAGTATAACCTACTAGTACATATAGATAAAACATTGAAAATGATTCGCGAAATCAGCACCCTAGATGACGGTCCTCCTGCCCATACAAGCTCTTATATGGTGTTTTGACAAAAATCTGTAAGGCTGAGTTTCTTGACACCCAGCTGCTGGTATTGTACCTCGGCTTCACAAATGACTACAATCGTGGCATAAAACAAGTTTTAAACTACATTTTTAATGTTACATGATGGCAAAAATTGTATGTTAATCACTAACCTGTGTGACGAGGACTGATTTCATGAACCTTAGTACTACGTGAGCACTCTGCCCAAGAAACAGCTGCTTAGAGCAAATATCTTTACAGGCAAAATTCAATACCAGTGCGAATTACAATCAATCTGATTGATAACGTGGATATTGCCCTGTCAAGATACTACAAATCTGGAATGTTTCAGAATTTGAAAGATTCTGCAGGCCGAGATATGATAGAATACCGTTCATTTAAACTGTACAGGCACTTGTATGGAGTGCGCATGCGTAGAAACAAAAAGTTCTTTCCTTAAATCAGATGGAAATCGAATCGTGGCAATCAAAATTTTCTTCGTTAACTAAACCTTATAGTATACCCTACTAGTACATATAGATAAAACATTGAAAATGATTCGCGAAATCAGCACCCTAGATGACGGTCCTCCTGCCCATACAAGCTCTTATATGGTGTTTTGACAAAAATCTGTAAGGCTGAGTTTCTTGACACCCAGCTGCTGGTATTGTATCTCGGCTTCACAAATGACTACAATCGTGGCATAAAACAAGTTTTAAACTACATTTTTAATGTTACATGATGGTGAAAATTGTATGTTAATCACTAACCTGTGTAACGAGGACTGATGTCATGAACCTTAGTAATACGTGAGCAGTCTGCCCAAGAAACAGCTGCTTAGAGCAAATATCTTTACAGGCAAAATTCAATACCAGTGCGAATTACAATCAATCTGATTGATAACGTGGATATTGCCCTGTAAAGATACTACAAATCTGGAATGTTTCAGAATTTCAAAGATTCTGCAGGCCGAGATATGATAGAATACCGTTCATTTGAACTGTACAGGCACTTGTATGGAGATCGCATGCGTAGAAACAAAAAGTTCTTTCCTTAAATCAGATGGAAATCGAATCGTGGCAATCAAAATTTTCTTCGTTAACTAAACCTTATAGTATACCCTACTAGTACATATAGATAAAACATTGAAAATGATTCGCGAAATCAGCACCCTAGATGACGGTCCTCCTGCCCATACAAGCTCTTATATGGTGTTTTGACAAAAATCTGTAAGGCTGAGTTTCTTGACACCCAGCTGCTGGTATTGTATCTCGGCTTCAAAAATGACTACAATCGTGGCATAAAACAAGTTTTAAACTACATTTTTAATGTTACAGGATGGTGAAAATTGTATGTTAATCACTAATCTGTGTAACGAGGACTGATTTCCTGAACCTTAGTACTACGTGAGCACTCTGCCCAAGAAACAGCTGCTTAGGGCAAATATCTTTACAGGCAAAATTCAATACCAGTGCGAATTACAATCAATCTGATTGATAACGTGGATATTGCCCTGTCAAGATACTACAAATCTGGAATGTTTCACAATTTCGAGGATTCTGCAGGCCGAGATATGATAGAATACCGTTCATTTGAACTGTACAGGCACTTGTATGGAGTGCGCATGCGTAGAAACAAAAAGTTCTTTCCTTAAATCAGATGGAAATCGAATCGTGGCAATCAAAATTTTCTTCGTTAACTAAACCTTATAGTATACCCTACTAGTACATATAGATAAAACATTGAAAATGATTCGCGAAATCAGCACCCTAGATGACGGTCCTCCTGCCCATACAAGCTCTTATATGGTGTTTTGACAAAAATCTGTAAGGCTGAGTTTCTTGACACCCAGCTGCTGGTATTGTATCTCGGCTTCAAAAATGACTACAATCGTGGCATAAGACAAGTTTTAAACTACATTTTTAATGTTACAGGATGGTGAAAATTGTATGTTAATCACTAATCTGTGTAACGAGGACTGATTTCCTGAACCTTAGTACTACGTGAGCACTCTGCCCAAGAAACAGCTGCTTAGGGCAAATATCTTTACAGGCAAAATTCAATACCAGTGCGAATTACAATCAATCTGATTGATAACGTGGATATTGCCCTGTCAAGATACTACAAATCTGGAATGTTTCAGAATTTCGAGGATTCTGCAGGCCGAGATATGATAGAATACCGTTCATTTGAACTGTACAGGCACTTGTATGGAGTGCGCATGCGTAGAAACAAAAAGTTCTTTCCTTAAATCAGATGGAAATCGAATCGTGGCAATCAAAATTTTCTTCGTTAGCTAAACCTTATAGTATACCCTACTAGTACATATAGATAAAACATTGAAAATGATTCGCGAAATCAGCACCCTAGATGACGGTCCTCCTGCCCATACAAGCTCTTATATGGTGTTTTGACAAAAATCTGTAAGGCTGAGTTTCTTGACACCCAGCTGCTGGTACTGTATCTCGGCTTCACAAATGACTACAATCGTGGCATAAAACAAGTTTTAAACTACATTTTTAATGTTACAGGATGGTGAAAATTGTATGTTAATCACTAATCTGTGTAACGAGGACTGATTTCATGAACCTTAGTACTACGTGAGCACTCTGCCCAAGAAACAGCGGCTTAGAGCAAATATCTTTACAGGCAAAATTCAATACCAGTGCGAATTACAATCAATCTGATTGATAACGTGGATATTGCCCTGTCAAGATACTACAAATCTGGAATGTTTCAGAATTTCAAAGATTCTGCAGGCCGAGATATGATAGAATACCGTTCATTTGAACTGTACAGGCACTTTTATGGAGTGCGCATGCGTAGAAACAAAAAGTTCTTTCCTTAAATCAGATGGAAATCGAATCGTGGCAATCAAAATTTTCTTCGTTAACTAAACCTTATAGTATACCCTACTAGTACATATAGATAAAACATTGAAAATGATTCGCGAAATCAGCACCCTAGATGACGGTCCTCCTGCCCATACAAGCTCTTATATGGTGTTTTGACAAAAATCTGTAAGGCTGAGTTTCTTGACACCCAATTGCTGGTATTGTATCTCGGCTTCACAAATGACTACAATCGTGGCATAAAACAAGTTTTAAACTACATTTTTAATGTTAAAGGATGGTGAAAATTGTATGTTAATCACTAATCTGTGTAACGAGGACTGATTTCATGAACCTTAGTACTACGTGAGCACTCTGCCCAAGAAACAGCTGCTTAGAGCAAATATCTTTACAGGCAAAATTCAATACCAGTGCGAATTACAATCAATCTGATTGATAACGTGGATATTGCCCTGTCAAGATACTACAAATCTGGAATGTTTCAAAATTTCAAAGATTCTGCAGGCCGAGATATGATAGAATACCGTTCATTTGAACTGTAAAGGCACTTGTATGGAGTGCGCATGCGTAGAAACAAAAAGTTCTTTCCTTAAATCAGATGGAAATCGAATCGTGGCAATCAAAATTTTCTTCGTTAACTAAACCTTATAGTATACCCTACTAGTACATATAGATAAAACATTGAAAATGATTCGCGAAATCAGCACCCTAGATGACGGTCCTCCTGCCCATACAAGCTCTTATATGGTGTTTTGACAAAAATCTGTAAGGCTGAGTCTCTTGACACCCAGCTGCTGGTATTGTATCTCGGCTTCACAAATGACTACAATCGTGGCATAAAACAAGTTTTAAACTACATTTTTAATGTTAAAGGATGGTGAAAATTGCATGTTAATCACTAATCTGTGTAACGAGGACTGATTTCATGAACCTTAGTACTACGTGAGCACTCTGCCCAAGAAACAGCTGCTTAGAGCAAATATCTTTACAGGCAAAATTCAATACCAGTGCGAATTACAATCAATCTGATTGATAACGTGGATATTGCCCTGTCAAGATACTACAAATCTGGAATGTTTCAGAATTTGAAAGATTCTGCAGGCCGAGATATGATAGAATACCGTTCATTTGAACTGTACAGGCACTTGTATGGAGATCGCATGCGTAGAAACAAAAAGTTCCTTCCTTAAATCAGATGGAAATCGAATCGTGGCAATCAAAATTTTCTTCGTTAACTAAACCTTATAGTATACCCTACTAGTACATATAGATAAAACATTGAAAATGATTCGCGAAATCAGCACCCTAGATGACGGTCCTCCTGCCCATACAAGCTCTTATATGGTGTTTTGACAAAAATCTGTAAGGCTGAGTTTCTTGACACCCAGCTGCTGGTATTGTACCTCGGCTTCACAAATGACTACAATCGTGGCATAAAACAAGTTTTAAACTACATTTTTAATGTTACATGATGGCGAAAATTGTATGTTAATCACTAACCTGTGTGACGAGGACTGATTTCATGAACCTTAGTACTACGTGAGCACTCTGCCCAAGAAACAGCTGCTTAGAGCAAATATCTTTACAGGCAAAATTCAATACCAGTGCGAATTACAATCAATCTGATTGATAACGTGGATATTGCCCTGTCAAGATACTACAAATCTGGAATGTTTCAGAATTTGAAAGATTCTGCAGGCCGAGATATGATAGAATACCGTTCATTTAAACTGTACAGGCACTTGTATGGAGTGCGCATGCGTAGAAACAAAAAGTTCTTTCCTTAAATCAGATGGAAATCGAATCGTGGCAATCAAAATTTTCTTCGTTAACTAAACCTTATAGTATACCCTACTAGTACATATAGATAAAACATTGAAAATGATTCGCGAAATCAGCACCCTAGATGACGGTCCTCCTACCCATACAAGCTCTTATATGGTGTTTTGACAAAAATCTGTAAGGCTGAGTTTCTTGACACCCAGCTGCTGGTATTGTATCTCGGCTTCACAAATGACTACAATCGTGGCATAAAACAAGTTTTAAACTACATTTTTAATGTTACATGATGGTGAAAATTGTATGTTAATCACTAACCTGTGTAACAAGGACTGATTTCATGAACCTTAGTAATACGTGAGCACTCTGCCCAAGAAACAGCTGCTTAGAGCAAATATCTTTACAGGCAAAATTCAATACCAGTGCGAATTACAATCAATCTGATTGATAACGTGGATATTGCCCTTTAAAGATACTACAAATCTGGAATGTTTCAGAATTTCAAAGATTCTGCAGGCCGAGATATGATAGAATACCGTTCATTTGAACTGTACAGGCACTTGTATGGAGTGCGCATGCGTAGAAACAAAAAGTTCTTTCCTTAAATCAGATGGAAATCGAATCGTGGCAATCAAAATTTTCTTCGTTAACTAAACCTTATAGTATACCCTACTAGTACATATAGATAAAACATTGAAAATGATTCGCGAAATCAGCACCCTAGATGACGGTCCTCCTGCCCATACAAGCTCTTATATGGTGTTTTGACAAAAATCTGTAAGGCTGAGTTTCTTGACACCCAGCTGCTGGTATTGTATCTCGGCTTCACAAATGACTAAAGTCGTGGCATAAAACAAGTTTTAAACTACATTTTTAATGTTACAGGATGGTGAAAATTGTATGTTAATCACTAATCTGTGTAACGAGGACTGATTTCATGAACCTTAGTACTACGTGAGCACTCTGCCCAAGAAACAGCTGCTTAGAGCAAATATCTTTACAGGCAAAATTCAATACCAGTGCGAATTACAATTAATCTGATTGATAACGTGGATATTGCCCTGTCAAGATACTACAAATCTGGAATGTTTCAGAATTTCAAAGATTCTGCAGGCCGAGATATGATAGAATACCGTTCATTTGAACTGTACAGGCACTTGTATGGAGATCGCATGCGTAGAAACAAAAAGTTCTTTCCTTAAATCAGATGGAAATCGAATCGTGGCAATCAAAATTTTCTTCGTTAACTAAACCTTATAGTATACCCTACTAGTACATATAGATAAAACATTGAAAATGATTCGCGAAATCAGCACCCTAGATGACGGTCCTCCTGCCCATACAAGCTCTTATATGGTGTTTTGACAAAAATCTGTAAGGCTGAGTTTCTTGACACCCAGCTGCTGGTATTGTATCTCGGCTTCAAAAATGACTACAATCGTGGCATAAAACAAGTTTTAAACTACATTTTTAATGTTACAGGATGGTGAAAATTGTATGTTAATCACTAATCTGTGTAACGAGGACTGATTTCCTGAACCTTAGTACTACGTGAGCACTCTGCCCAAGAAACAGCTGCTTAGGGCAAATATCTTTACAGGCAAAATTCAATACCAGTGCGAATTACAATCAATCTGATTGATAACGTGGATATTGCCCTGTCAAGATACTACAAATCTGGAATGTTTCAGAATTTCGAGGATTCTGCAGGCCGAGATATGATAGAATACCGTTCATTTGAACTGTACAGGCACTTGTATGGAGTGCGCATGCGTAGAAACAAAAAGTTCTTTCCTTAAATCAGATGGAAATCGAATCGTGGCAATCAAAATTTTCTTCGTTAGCTAAACCTTATAGTATAACCTACTAGTACATATAGATAAAATATTGAAAATGATTCGCGAAATCAGCACCCTAGATGACGGTCCTCCTGCCCATACAAGCTCTTATATGGTGTTTTGACAAAAATCTGTAAGGCTGAGTTTCTTGACACCCAGCTGCTGGTACTGTATCTCGGCTTCACAAATGACTACAATCGTGGCATAAAACAAGTTTTAAACTACATTTTTAATGTTACAGGATGGTGAAAATTGTATGTTAATCACTAATCTGTGTAACGAGGACTAATTTCATGAACCTTAGTACTACGTGAGCACTCTGCCCAAGAAACAGCGGCTTAGAGCAAATATCTTTACAGGCAAAATTCAATACCAGTGCGAATTACAATCAATCTGATTGATAACGTGGATATTGCCCTGTCAAGATACTACAAATCTGGAATGTTTCAGAATTTCAAAGATTCTGCAGGCCGAGATATGAGAGAATACCGTTCATTTCAACTGTACAGGCACTTGTATGGAGTGCGCATGCGTAGAAACAAAAAGTTCTTTCCTTAAATCAGATGGAAATCGAATCGTGGCAATCAAAATTTTCTTCGTTAACTAAACCTTATAGTATACCCTACTAGTACATATAGATAAAACATTGAAAATGATTCGCGAAATCAGCACCCTAGATGACGGTCCTCCTGCCCATACAAGCTCTTATATGGTGTTTTGACAAAAATCTGTAAGGCTGCGTTTCTTGACACCCAGCTGCTGGTATTGTATCTCGGCTTCACAAATGACTACAATCGTGGCATAAAACAAGTTTTAAACTAAATTTTTAATGTTACAGGATGGTGAAAATTGTATGTTAATCACTAATCTGTGTAACGAGGACTAATTTCATGAACCTTAGTACTACGTGAGCACTCTGCCCAAGAAACAGCTGCTTAGAGCAAATATCTTTACAGGCAAAATTCAATACCAGTGCGAATTACAATCAATCTTATTGATAACGTGGATATTGCCCTGTCAAGATACTACAAATCTGGAATGTTTCAGAATTTCAAAGATTCTGCAGGCCGAGATATGATAGAATACCGATCATTTCAACTGTACAGGCACTTGTATGGAGTGCGCATGCGTAGAAACAAAAAGTTCTTTCCTTAAATCAGATGGAAATCGAATCGTGGCAATCAAAATTTTCTTCGTTAACTAAACCTTATAGTATACCCTACTAGTACATATAGATAAAACATTGAAAATGATTCGCGAAATCAGCACCCTAGATGACGGTCCTCCTGCCCATACAAGCTCTTATATGGTGTTTTGACAAAAATCTGTAAGGCTGAGTTTCTTGACACCCAGCTGCTGGTATTGTATCTCGGCTTCACAAATGACTACAATCGTGGCATAAAACAAGTTTTAAACTAAATTTTTAATGTTACAGGATGGTGAAAATTGTATGTTAATCACTAATCTGTGTAACGAGGACTAATTTCATGAACCTTAGTACTACGTGAGCACTCTGCCCAAGAAACAGCTGCTTAGAGCAAATATCTTTACAGGCAAAATTCAATACCAGTGCGAATTACAATCAATCTTATTGATAACGTGGATATTGCCCTGTCAAGATACTACAAATCTGGAATGTTTCAGAATTTCAAAGATTCTGCAGGCCGAGATATGATAGAATACCGATCATTTCAACTGTACAGGCACTTGTATGGAGTGCGCATGCGTAGAAACAAAAAGTTCTTTCCTTAAATCAGATGGAAATCGAATCGTGGCAATCAAAATTTTCTTCGTTAACTAAACCTTATAGTATACCCTACTAGTACATATAGATAAAACATTGAAAATGATTCGCGAAATCAGCACCCTAGATGACGGTCCTCCTGCCCATACAAGCTCTTATATGGTGTTTTGACAAAAATCTGTAAGGCTGAGTTTCTTCACACCCAGCTGCTGGTATTGTATCTCGGCTTCACAAATGACTACAATCGTGGCATAAAACAAGTTTTAAACTACATTTTTAATGTTACAGGATGGTAAAAATTGTATGTTAATCACTAATCTGTGTAACGAGGACTGATTTCATGAACCTTAGTACTACGTGAGCAGTCTGCCCAAGAAACAGCTGCTTAGAGCAAATATCTTTACAGGCAAAATTCAATACCAGTGCGAATTACAATCAATCTGATTGATAACGTGGATATTGCCCTGTCAAGATACTACAAATCTGGAATGTTTCAGAATTTCAAAGATTCTGCAGGCCGAGATATGAGAGAATACCGTTCATTTGAACTTTAAAGGCACTTGTATTGAATGCGCATGCGTAGAAACAAAAAGTTCTTTCCTTAAATCAGATGGAAATCGAATCGTGGCAATCAAAATTTTCTTCGTTAACTAAACCTTATAGTATACCCTACTAGTACATATAGATAAAACATTGAAAATGATTCGCGAAATCAGCACCCTAGATGACGGTCCTCCTGCCCATACAAGCTCTTATATGGTGTTTTGACAAAAATCTGTAAGGCTGAGTTTCTTGACACCCAGCTGCTGGTATTGTATCTCGGCTTCACAAATGACTACAATCGTGTCATAAAACAAGTTTTAAACTACATTTTTAATGTTACAGGATGGTGAAAATTGTATGTTAATCACTAATCTGTGTAACGAGGACTGATTTCATGAACCTTAGTACTACGTGAGCACTCTGCCCAAGAAACAGCTGCTTAGAGCAAATATCTTTACAGGCAAAATTCAATACCAGTGCGAATTACAATCAATCTGATTGATAACGTGGATATTGCCCTGTCAAGATACTAAAAATCTGGAATGTTTCAGAATTTCAAAGATTCTGCAGGCCGAGATATGATAGAATACCGTCCATTTCAACTGTACAGGCACTTGTATGGAGTGCGCATTCGTAGAAACAAAAAGTTTTTTCCTTAAATCAGATGGAAATCGAATCGTGGCAATCAAAATTTTCTTCGTTAACTAAACCTTATAGTATACCCTACTAGTACATATAGATAAAACATTGAAAATGATTCGCGAAATCAGCACCCTAGATGACGGTCCTCCTGCCCATACAAGCTCTTATATGGTGTTTTGACAAAAATCTGTAAGGCTGAGTTTCTTGACACCCAGCTGCTGGTATTGTATCTCGGCTTCAAAAATGACTACAATCGTGGCATAAAACAAGTCTTAAACTACATTTTTAATGTTACAGGATGGTGAAAATTGTATGTTAATCACTAATCTGTGTAACGAGGACTGATTTCCTGAACCTTAGTACTACGTGAGCACTCTGTTCAAGAAACGGCTGCTTAGGGCAAATATCTTTACAGGCAAAATTCAATACCAGTGCGAATTACATTCAATCTGATTGATAACGTGGATATTGCCCTGTCAAGATACTACGAATCTGGAATGTTTCAGAATTTCAAAGATTCTGCAGGCCGAGATATGATAGAATACCGTTCATTTGAACTGTACAGGCACTTGTATGGAGTGCGCATGCGTAGAAACAAAAAGTTCTTTCCTTAAATCAGATGGAAATCGAATCGTGGCAATCAAAATTTTCTTTGTTAGCTAAACCTTATAGTATAACCTACTAGTACATATAGATAAAACATTGAAAATGATTCGCGAAATCAGCACCCTAGATGACGGTCCTCCTGCCCATACAAGCTCTTATAAGGTGTTTTGACAAAAATCTGTAAGGCTGAGTTTCTTGACACCCAGCTGCTGGTATTGTATCTCGGCTTCACAAATGACTACAATCGTGGCATAAAACAAGTTTTAAACTACATTTTTAATGTTACAGGATGGTGAAAATTGTATGTTAATCACTAATCTGTGTAACGAGGACTGATTTCATGAACCTTAGTACTACGTGAGCACTCTGCCCAAGAAACAGCTGCTTAGAGCAAATATCTTTACAGGCAAAATTCAATACCAGTGCGAATTACAATCAATCTGATTGATAACGTGGATATTGCCCTGTCAAGATACTAAAAATCTGGAATGTTTCAGAATTTCAAAGATTCTGCAGGCCGAGATATGATAGAATACCGTCCATTTCAAATGTACAGGCACTTGTATGGAGTGCGCATGCGTAGAAACAAAAAGTTTTTTCCTTAAATCAGATGGAAATCGAATCGTGGCAATCAAAATTTTCTTCGTTAACTAAACCTTATAGTATACCCTACTAGTACATATAGATAAAACATTGAAAATGATTCGCGAAATCAGCACCCTAGATGACGGTCCTCCTGCCCATACAAGCTCTTATATGGTGTTTTGACAAAAATCTGTAAGGCTGAGTTTCTTGACACCCAGCTGCTGGCATTGTATCTCGGCTTCAAAAATGACTACAATCGTGGCATAAAACAAGTTTTAAACTACATTTTTAATGTTACAGGATGGTGAAAATTGTATGTTAATCACTAATCTGTGTAACGAGGACTGATTTCATGAACCTTAGTACTACGTGAGCACTCTGTTCAAGAAACGGCTGCTTAGGGCAAATATCTTTACAGGCAAAATTCAATACCAGTGCGAATTACATTCAATCTGATTGATAACGTGGATATTGCCCTGTCAAGATACTACAAATCTGGAATGTTTCAGAATTTCAAAGATTCTGCAGGCCGAGATATGATAGAATACCGTTCATTTGAACTGTACAGGCACTTGTATGGAGTGCGCATGCGTAGAAACAAAAAGTTCTTTCCTTAAATCAGATGGAAATCGAATCGTGGCAATCAAAATTTTCTTTGTTAGCTAAACCTTATAGTATAACCTACTAGTACATATAGATAAAACATTGAAAATGATTCGCGAAATCAGCACCCTAGATGACGGTCCTCCTGCCCATACAAGCTCTTATAAGGTGTTTTGACAAAAATCTGTAAGGCTGAGTTTCTTGACACCCAGCTGCTGGTATTGTATCTCGGCTTCACAAATGACTACAATCGTGGCATAAAACAAGTTTTAAACTACATTTTTAATGTTACAGGATGGTGAAAATAGTATGTTAATCACTAAGCTGTGTAACGAGGACTGATTTCATGAACCTTAGTACTACGTGAGAACTCTGCCCAAGAAAAAGCTGCTTAGAGCAAATATCTTTACAGGCAAAATTCAATACCAGTGCGAATTACAATCAATCTGATTGATAACGTGGATATTGCCCTGTCAAGATACTACAAATCTGGAATGTTTCAGAATTTCAAAGATTCTGCAGGCGGAGATATGATAGAATACCGTTCATTTGAACTGTAAAGGCACTTGTATGGAGTGCGCATGCGTAGAAACAAAAAGTTCTTTCCTTAAATCAGATGGAAATCGAATCGTGGCAATCAAAATTTTCTTCGTTAACTAAACCTTATAGTATACCCTACTAGTACATATAGATAAAACATTGAAAATGATTCGCGAAATCAGCACCCTAGATGACGGTCCTCCTGCCCATACAAGCTCTTATATGGTGTTTTGACAAAAATCTGTAAGGCTGAGTTTCCTGACACCCAGCTGCTGGTATTGTATCTCGGCTTCACAAATGACTACAATCGTGGCATAAAAGAAGTTTTAAACTACATTTTTAATGTTACAGGATGGTGAAAATTGTATGTTAATCACTAATCTGTGTAACGAGGACTGATTTCATGAACCTTAGTACTACGTGAGCACTCTGCCCAAGAAACAGCTGCTTAGAGCAAATATCTTTACAGGCAAAATTCAATACCAGTGCGAATTACAATCAATCTGATTGATAACGTGGATATTGCCCTGTCAAGATACTAAAAATCTGGAATGTTTCAGAATTTCAAAGATTCTGCAGGCCGAGATATGATAGAATACCGTTCATTTGAACTGTACAGGCACTTGTATGGAGTGCGCATGCGTAGAAACAAAAAGTTTTTTCCTTAAATCAGATGGAAATCGAATCGTGGCAATCAAAATTTTCTTCGTTAACTAAACCTTATAGTATACCCTACTAGTACATATAGCTAAAACATTGAAAATGATTCGCGAAATCAGCACCCTAGATGACGGTCCTCCTGCCCATACAAGCTCTTATATGGTGTTTTGACAAAAATCTGTAAGGCTGAGTTTCTTGACACCCAGCTGCTGGTATTGTATCTCGGCTTCAAAAATGACTACAATCGTGGCATAAAACAAGTTTTAAACTACATTTTTAATGTTACAGGATGGTGAAAATTGTATGTTAATCACTAATCTGTGTAACGAGGACTGATTTGCTGAACCTTAGTACTACGTGAGAACTCTGCCCAAGAAACGGCTGCTTAGGGCAAATATCTTTACAGGCCAAATTCAATACCAGTGCGAATTACATTCAATCTGATTGATAACGTGGATATTGCCCTGTCAAGATACTACAAATCTGGATTGTCTCAGAATTTCAAAGATTCTGCAGGCCGAGATATGATAGAATACCGTTCATTTCAACTGTACAGGCACTTGTATGGAGTGCGCATGCGTAGAAACAAAAAGTTCTTTCCTTAAATCAGATGGAAATCGAATCGTGGCAATCAAAATTTTCTTTGTTAGCTAAACCTTATAGTATAACCTACTAGTACATATAGATAAAACATTGAAAATAATTCGCGAAATCAGCACCCTAGATGACGGTCCTCCTGCCCATACAAGCTCTTATATGGTGTTTTGACAAAAATCTGTAAGGCTGAGTTTCTTGACACCCAGCTGCTGGTATTGTATCTCGGCTTCACAAATGACTACAATCGTGGCATAAAACAAGTTTTAAACTACATTTTTAATGTTACAGGATGGTGAAAATAGTATGTTAATCACTAAGCTGTGTAACGAGGACTGATTTCATGAACCTTAGTACTACGTGAGAACTCTGGCCAAGAAAAAGCTGCTTAGAGCAAATATCTTTACAGGCAAAATTGAATACCAGTGCGAATTACAATCAATCTGATTGATAACGTGGATATTGCCCTGTCAAGATACTACAAATCTGGAATGTTTCAGAATTTCAAAGATTCTGCAGGCCGAGATATGATAGAATACCGTTCATTTCAACTGTACAGGCACTTGTATGGAGTGCGCATGCGTAGAAACAAAAAGTTCTTTCCTTAAATCAGATGGAAATCGAATCGTGGCAATCAAAATTTTCTTCGTTAACTAAACCTTATAGTATACCCTACTAGTACATATAGATAAAACATTGAAAATGATTCGCGAAATCAGCACCTTAGATGACGGTCCTCCTGCCCATACAAGCTCTTATATGGTGTTTTGACAAAAATCTGTAAGGCTGAGTTTCTTGACACCCAGCTGCTGGTATTGTATCTCGGCTTCACAAATGACTACAATCGTGGCATAAAACAAGTTTTAAACTACATTTTTAATGTTACAGGATGGTGAAAATTGTATGTTAATCACTAATCTGTGTAACGAGGACTGATTTCATGAACCTTAGTACTACGTGAGCAGTCTGCCCAAGAAACAGCTGCTTAGAGCAAATATCTTTACAGGCAAAATTCAATACCAGTGCGAATTACAATCAATCTGATTGATAACGTGGATATTGCCCTGTCAAGATACTACAAATATGGAATGTTTCAGAATTTCGAGGATTCTGCAGGCCGAGATATGATAGAATACCGTTCATTTCAACTGTACAGGCACTTGTATGGAGTGCGCATGCGTAGAAACAAAAAGTTCTTTCCTTAAATCAGATGGAAATCGAATCGTGGCAATCAAAATTTTCTTCGTTAACTAAACCTTATAGTATACCCTACTAGTACATATAGATAAAACATTGAAAATGATTCGTGAAATCAGCACCCTAGATGACGGTCCTCCTGCCCATACAAGCTCTTATATGGTGTTTTGACAAAAATCTGTAAGGCTGAGTTTCTTGACACCCAGCTGCTGGTATTGTATCTCGGCTTCACAAATGACTACAATCAAGGCATAAAACAAGTTTTCAACTACATTTTTAATGTTACAGGATGGTGAAAATTGTATGTTAATCACTAATCTGTGTAACGAGGACTGATTTCATGAACCTTAGTACTACGTGAGCACTTTGCCCAAGAAACAGCTACTTAGAGCAAATATCTTTACAGGCAAAATTCAATACCAGTGCGAATTACAAGCAATCTGATTGATAACGTGGATATTGCCCTGTCAAGATACTACAAATCTGGAATGTTTCAGAATTTCAAAGATTCTGCAAGCCGAGATATGATAGAATATTGTTCATTTGAACTGTACAGGCACTTGTATGGAGTGCGCATGCGTAGAAACAAAAAGTTTTTTCCTTAAATCAGATGGAAATCGAATCGTGGCAATCAAAATTTTCTTCGTTAACTAAACCTTATAGTATACCCTACTAGTACATATAGATAAAACATTGAAAATGATTCGCGAAATCAGCACCCTAGATGACGGTCCTCCTGCCCATACAAGCTCTTATATGGTGTTTTTACAAAAATCTGTAAGGCTGAGTTTCTTGACACGCAGCTGCTGGTATTGCATCTCGGCTTCACAAATGACTACAATCGTGGCATAAAACAAGTTTTAAACTACATCTTTAATGTTACAGGATGGTGAAAATTGTATGTTAATCACTAATCTGTGCAACGAGGACTGATTTCCTGAACCTTAGTACTACGTGAGCACTCTGCCCAAGAAACAGCTGCTTAGGGCAAATATGTTTACAGGCAAAATTCAATACCAGTGCGAATTACAATCAATCTGATTGATAACGTGGATATTGCCCTGTCAAGATACTACAAATCTGGAATGTTTCAGAATTTCAAAGATTCTGCAGGCCGAGATATGATAGAATACCGTTCATTTCAACTGTACAGGCACTTGTATGGAGTGCGCATGCGTAGAAACAAAAAGTTCTTTCCTTAAATCAGATGGAAATCGAATCGTGGCAATCAAAATTTTCTTCGTTAACTAAACCTTATAGTATATCCTACTAGTACATATAGATAAAACATTGAAAATGATTCGCGAAATCAGCACCCTAGATGACGGTCCTCCTGCCCATACAAGCTCTTATATGGTGTTTTGACAAAAATCTGTAAGGCTGAGTTTCTTGACACCCAGCTGCTGGTATTGTATCTCGGCTTCACAAATGACTACAATCGTGGCATAAAACAAGTTTTAAACTACATTTTTAATGTTACAGGATGGTAAAAATTGTATGTTAATCACTAATCTGTGTAACGAGGACTGATTTCATGAACCTTAGTACTACGTGAGCACTCTGCCCAAGAAACAGCTGCTTAGAGCAAATATCTTTACAGGCAAAATTCAATACCAGTGCGAATTACAATCAATCTGATTGATAACGTTGATATTGCCCTGTCAAGATACTACAAATCTGGAATGTTTCAGAATTTCAAAGATATTTCAGGCCAAGATAGGATAGATTACCGTTCATTTTAACTGTACAGGCACTTGTATGGAGTGCGCATACGTAGAAACAAAAAGTTCTTTCCTTAAATCAGATGGAAATCGAATCGTGGCAATCAAAATTTTCTTCGTTAACTAAACCTTATAGTATACCCTACTAGTATATATAGATAAAACATTGAAAATGATTCGCGAAATCAGCACCCTAGATGACGGTCCTCCTGCCCATACAAGCTCTTATATGGTGTTTTGACAAAAATCGTTAAGGCTGGGTTTCTTGACACCCAGCTGCTGGTATTGTATCTCGGCTTCAAAAATGACTGCAATCGTGGCATAAAACAAGTTTTAAACTACATTTTTAATGTTACAGGATGGTGAAAATTGTATGTTAATCACTAATCTGTGTAACGAGGACTGATTTAATGAACCTTAGTACTACGTGAGAACTCTGCTTAAGAAACAGCTGATTAGGGCAAATATCTTTACAGGCAAAATTCAATACCAGTGCGAATTACAATCAATCTGATTGATAACGTGGATATTGCCCTGTCAAGATACTACAAATCTGGAATGTTTCAGAATTTCAAAGATTCTGCAGGCCGAGATATGATAGAATACCGTTCATTTCAAATGTACAGGCACTTGTATGGAGTGCGCATGCGTAGAAACAAAAAGTTCTTTCCTTAAATCAGATGGAAATCGAATCGTGGCAATCAAAATTTTCTTCGTTAACTAAACCTTATAGTATACCCTACTAGTACATATAGATAAAACATTGAAAATGATTCGCGAAATCAGCACCCTAGATGACGGTCCTCCTGCCCATACAAGCTCTTATATGGTGTTTTGACAAAAATCTGTAAGGCTGAGTTTCTTGACACCCAGCTGCTGGTATTGTATCTCGGCTTCACAAATGACTACAATCGTGGCATAAAACAAGTTTTAAACTACATTTTTAATGTTACAGGATGGTGAAAATTGTATGTTAATCACTAATCTGTGTAACGAGGACTGATTTAATGAACCTTAGTACTACGTGAGCACTCTGCCCAAGAAACAGCTGCTTAGAGCAAATATCTTTACAGGCAAAATTCAATACCAGTGCGAATTACAATCAATCTGATTGATAACGTGGATATTGCACTGTCAAGATACTACAAATCTGGAATGTTTCAGAATTTCAAAGATTCTGCAGGCCGAGATATGATAGAATACCGTTCATTTCAACTGAACAGGCACTTGTATGGAGTGCGCATGCGTAGAAACAAAAAGTTCTTTCCTTAAATCAGATGGAAATCGAATCGTGGCAATCAAAATTTTCTTCGTTAACTAAACCTTATAGTATACCCTACTAGTACATATAGATAAAACATTGAAAATGATTCGCGAAATCAGCACCCTAGATGACGGTCCTCCTGCCCATACAAGCTCTTATATGGTGTTTTGACAAAAATCTGTAAGGCTGAGTTTCTTGACACCCAGCTGCTGGTATTGTATCTCGGCTTCACAAATGACTACAATCGTGGCATAAAACAAGTTTTAAACTACATTTTTAATGTTACAGGATGGTGAAAATTGTATGTTAATCACTAATCTGTGTAACGAGGACTGATTTCATGAACCTTAGTACTACGTGAGCACTCTGCCCAAGAAACAGCTGCTGAGAGCAAATATCTTTACAGGCAAAATTCAATACCAGTGTGAATTACAATCAATCTGATTGATAACGTGGATATTGCCCTGTCAATATACTACAAATCTGGAATGTTTCAGAATTTCAAAGATATTTCAGGGCAAGATAGGATAGAATACCGTTCATTTCAACTGTACAGGCACTTGTATGGAGTGCGCATACGTAGAAACAAAAAGTTCTTTCCTTAAATCAGATGGAAATCGAATCGTGGCAATCAAAATTTTCTTCGTTAACTAAACCTTATAGTATACCCTACTAGTACATATAGATAAAACATGGAAAATGATTCGCGAAATCAGCACCCTAGATGACGGTCCTCCTGCCCATACAAGCTCTTATATGGTGTTTTGACAAAAATCTGTAAGGCTGAGTTTCTTGACACCCAGCTGCTGGTATTGTATCTCGGCTTCACAAATGACTACAATCGTGGCATAAAACAAGTTTTAAAGTACATTTTTAATGTTACAGGATGGTGAAAATTGTATGTTAATCACTAATCTGTGTAACGAGGACTGATTTCATGAACCTTAGTACTACGTGAGCACTCTGCCCAAGAAACAGCTGATTAGGGCAAATATCTTTACAGGCAAAATTCAATACCAGTGCAAATTACAATCAATCTGATTGATAACGTGGATATTGCCCTGTCAAGATACTACAAATCTGGAATGTTTCAGAATTTCAAAGATTCTGCAGGCCGAGATATGATAGAATACCGTTCATTTCAACTGTACAGGCACTTGTATGGAGTGCGCATGCGTAGAAACAAAAAGTTCTTTCCTTAAATCAGATGGAAATCGAATCGTGGCAATCAAAATTTTCTTCGTCAGCTAAACCTTATAGTATACCCTACTAGTACATATAGATAAAACATTGAAAATGATTCGCGAAATCAGCACCCTAGATGACGGTCCTCCTGCCCATACAAGCTCTTATATGGTGTTTTGACAAAAATCTGTAAGGCTGAGTTTCTTGACACCCAGCTGCTGGTATTGTATCTCGGCTTCACAAATGACTACAATCGTGGCATAAAACAAGTTTTAAACTACATTTTTAATGTTACAAGATGGTGAAAATTGTATGTTAATCACTAATCTGTGTAACGAGGACTGATTTCATGAACCTTAGTACTACGTGAGCACTCTGCCCAAGAAACAGCTGCTTAGAGCAAATATCTTTACAGGCAAAATTCAATACCAGTGCGAATTACAATCAATCTGATTGATAACGTGGATATTGCCCTGTCAAGATACTACAAATCTGGAATGTTTCAGAATTTCAAAGATTCTGCAGGCCGAGATATGATAGAATACCGTCCATTTCAACTGTACAGGCACTTGTATGGAGTGCGCATGCGTAGAAATAAAAAGTTCTTTCCTTAAATCAGATGGAAATCGAATCGTGGCAATCAAAATTTTCTTCGTTAACTAAACCTTATAGTATACCCTACTAGTACATATAGATAAAACATTGAAAATGATTCGCGAAATCAGCACCCTAGATGACGGTCCTCCTGCCCATACAAGCTCTTATATGGTGTTTTGACAAAAATCTGTAAGGCTGAGTTTCTTGACACCCAGCTGCTGGTATTGTATCTCGGCTTCACAAATGACTACAATCGTGGCATAGAACAAGTTTTAAAGTACATTTTTAATGTTACATGATGGTGAAAATTGTATGTTAATCACTAATCTGTGTAACGAGGACTGATTTCATGAACCTTAGTACTACGTGAGCACTCTGCCCAAGAAACAGCTGCTTAGAGCAAATATCTTTACAGGCAAAATTCAATACCAGTGCGAATTACAATCAATCTAATTGATAACGTGGATATTGCCCTGTCAAGATACTACAAATCTGGAATGTTTCAGAATTTCAATGATTCTGCAGGCCGAGATATGATAGAATACCGTTCATTTGAACTGTACAGGCACTTGTATGGAGTGCGCATGCGTAGAAACAAAAAGTTCTTTCCTTAAATCAGATGGAAATCGAATCGTGGCAATCAAAATTTTCTTCGTTAGCTAAACCTTATAGTATAACCTGCTAGTACATATAGATAAAACATTGAAAATGATTCGCGAAATCAGCACCCTAGATGACGGTCCTCCTGCCCATACAAGCTCTTATATGGTGTTTTGACAAAAATCTGTAAGGCTGAGTTTCTTGACACCCAGCTGCTGGTATTGTATCTCGGCTTCACAAATGACTACAATCGTGGCATAAAACAAGTTTTAAACTACATTTTTAATGTTACAGGATGGTAAAAATTGTATGTTAATCACTAATCTGTGTAACGAGGACTGATTTCATAAACCTTAGTACTACGTGAGCACTCTGCCCAAGAAACAGCTGCTTAGAGCAAATATCTTTACAGGCAAAATTCAATACAAGTGCGAATTACAATCAATCTGATTGATAACGTGGATATTGCCCTGTCAAGATACTACAAATCTGGAATGTTTCAGAATTTCAAAGATTCTGCAGGCCGAGATATGATAGAATACCGTTCATTTGAACTGTACAGGAACTTGTATGGAATGCGCATGCGTAGAAACAAAAAGTTCTTTCCTTAAATCAGATGGAAATCGAATCGTGGCAATCAAAATTTTCTTCGTTAACTAAACCTTATAGTATACCCTACTAGTACATATAGATAAAACATTGAAAATGATTCGCGAAATCAGCACCCTAGATGACGGTCCTCCTGCCCATACAAGCTCTTATATGGTGTTTTGACAAAAATCTGTAAGGCTGAGTTTCTTGACACCCAGCTGCTGGTATTGTATCTCGGCTTCACAAATGACTACAATCGTGGCATAAAACAAGTTTTAAAGTACATTTTTAATGTTACAGGATGGTGAAAATTGTATGTTAATCACTAATCTGTGTAACGAGGACTGATTTCATGAACCTTAGTACTACGTGAGCACTCTGCCCAAGAAACAGCTGCTTAGAGCAAATATCTTTACAGGCAAAATTGAATACCAGTGCGAATTACAATCAATCTGATTGATAACGTGGATATTGCCCTGTCAAGATACTACAAATCTGGAACTTTTCAGAATTTCAAAGATTCTGCAGGCCGAGATATGATAGAATACCGTTCATTTCAACTGTACAGGCACTTGTATGGAGTGCGCATGCGTAGAAACAAAAAGTTCTTTCCTTAAATCAGATGGAAATCGAATCGTGGCAATCAAAATTTTCTTCGTTAACTAAACCTTATAGTATACCGTACTAGTACATATAGATAAAACCTTGAAAATGATTCGCGAAATCAGCACCCTAGATGACGGTCCTCCTGCCCATACAAGCTCTTATATGGTGTTTTGACAAAAATCTGTAAGGCTGAGTTTTTTGACACCCAGCTGCTGGTATTGTATCTCGGCTTCACAAATGACTACAATCGTGGCATAAAACAAGTTTTAAACTACATTTTTAATGTTACATGATGGTGAAAATAGTATTTTAATCACTAACCTGTGTAACGAGGACTGATTTCATGAACCTTAGTACTACGTGAGCAGTCTGCCCAAGAAACAGCTGCTTAGAGCAAATATCTTTACAGGCAAAATTCAATACCAGTGCGAATTACAATCAATCTGATTGATAACGTGGATATTGCCCTGTCAAGATACTACAAATCTGGAATGTTTCAGAATTTCAAAGATTCTGCAGGCCGAGATATGATAGAATACCGTTCATTTGAACTGTACAGGCACTTGTATGGAATGCGCATGCGTAGAAACAAAAAGTTCTTTCCTTAAATCAGATGGAAATCGAATCGTGGCAATCAAAATTTTCTTCGTTAACTAAACCTTATAGTATACCCTACTAGTACATATAGATAAAACCTTGAAAATGATTCGCGAAATCAGCACCCTAGATGACGGTCCTCCTGCCCATACAAGCTCTTATATGGTGTTTTGACAAAAATCTGTAAGGCTGAGTTTCTTGACACCCAGCTGCTGGTATTGTATCTCGGCTTCACAAATGATTACAATCGTGGCATAAAACAAGTTTTAAACTACATTTTTAATGTTACATGATGGTGAAAATAGTATTTTAATCACTAACCTGTGTAACGAGGACTGATTTCATGAACCTTAGTACTACGTGAGCAGTCTGCCCAAGAAACAGCTGCTTAGAGCAAATATCTTTACAGGCAAAATTCAATACCAGTGCGAATTACAATCAATCTGATTGATAACGTGGATATTGCCCTGTCAAGATACTACAAATCTGGAATGTTTCAGAATTTCAAAGATTCTGCAGGCCGAGATATGATAGAATACCGTTCATTTGAACTGTACAGGCACTTGTATAGAGTGCGCATGCGTAAAAACAAAACGTTCTTTCCTTAAATCAGATGGAAATCGAATCGTGGCAATCAAAAGTTTCTTCGTTAACTAAACCTTATAGTATACCGTACTAGTACATATAGATAAAACATTGAAAATGATTCGCGAAATCAGCACCCTAGATGACGGTCCTCCTGCCCATACAAGCTCTTATATGGTGTTTTGACAAAAATCTGTAAGGCTGAGTTTCTTGACACCCAGCTGCTGGTATTGTATCTCGGCTTCACAAATGACTACAATCGTGGCATAAAACAAGTTTTAAACTACATTTTTAATGTTACATGATGGTGAAAATAGTATGTTAATCACTAACCTGTGTAACGAGGACTGATTTCATGAACCTTAGTACTACGTGAGCACTCTGCCCAAGAAACAGCTGCTTAGAGCAAATATCTTTACAGGCAAAATTCAATACAAGTGCGAATTACAATCAATCTGATTGATAACGTGGATATTGCCCTGTCAAGATACTACAAATCTGGAATGTTTCAGAATTTCAAAGATTCTGCAGGCCGAGATATGATAGAATACCGTTCATTTCAACTGTACAGGCACTTGTATAGCGTGCGCATGCGTAGAAACAAAAAGTTCTTTCCTTAAATCAGATGGAAATCGAATCGTGGCAATCAAAATTTTCTTCGTTAACTAAACCTTATAGTATACCCTACTAGTACATATAGATAAAACCTTGAAAATGATTCGCGAAATCAGCACCCTAGATGACGGTCCTCCTGCCCATACAAGCTCTTATATGGTGTTTTGACAAAAATCTGTAAGGCTGAGTTTCTTGACACCCAGCTGCTGGTATTGTATCTCGGCTTCACAAATGACTACAATCGTGGCATAAAACAAGTTTTAAACTACATTTTTAATGTTACATGATGGTGAAAATAGTATTTTAATCACTAACCTGTGTAACGAGGACTGATTTAATGAACCTTAGTACTACGTGAGCAGTCTGCCCAAGAAACAGCTGCTTAGAGCAAATATCTTTACAGGCAAAATTCAATACCAGTGCGAATTACAATCAATCTGATTGATAACGTGGATATTGCCCTGTCAAGATACTACAAATCTGGAATGTTTCAGAATTTCAAAGATTCTGCAGGCCGAGATATGATAGAATACCGTTCATTTGAACTGTACAGGCACTTGTATAGAGTGCGCATGCGTAAAAACAAAAAGTTCTTTCCTTAAATCAGATGGAAATCGAATCGTGGCAATCAAAATTTTCTTCGTTAACTAAACCTTATAGTATACCGTACTAGTACATATAGATAAAACATTGAAAATGATTCGCGAAATCAGCACCCTAGATGACGGTCCTCCTGCCCATACAAGCTCTTATATGGTGTTTTGACAAAAATCTGTAAGGCTGAGTTTCTTGACACCCAGCTGCTGGTATTGTATCTCGGCTTCACAAATGACTACAATCGTGGCATAAAACAAGTTTTAAACTACATTTTTGATGTTACAGGATGGTGAAAATTGTATGTTAATCACTAATCTGTGTAACGAGGACTGATTTCATGAACCTTAGTACTACGTGAGCAGTCTGCCCAAGAAACAGCTGCTTAGAGCAAATATCTTTACAGGCAAAATTCAATACCAGTGCGAATTACAATCAATCTGATTGATAACGTGGATATTGCCCTGTCAAGATACTACAAATCTGGAATGTTTCAGAATTTCAAAGATTCTGCAGGCCGAGATATGATAGAATACCGTTCATTTGAACTGTACAGGCACTTGTATGGAGTGCGCATGCGTAGAAACAAAAAGTTCTTTCCTTAAATCAGATGGAAATCGAATCGTGGCAATCAAAATTTTCTTCGTTAACTAAACCTTATAGTATACCCTACTAGTACATATAGATAAAACATTGAAAATGATTCGCGAAGTCAGCACCCTAGATGACGGTCCTCCTGCCCATACAAGCTCTTATATGGTGTTTTGACAAAAATCTGTAAGGCTGAGTTTCTTGACACCCAGCTGCTGGTATTGTATCTCGGCTTCACAAATGACTACAATCGTGGCATAAAACAAGTTTTAAACTACATTTTTAATGTTACATGATGGTTAAAATAGTATTTTAATCACTAACCTGTGTAACGAGGACTGATTTCATGAACCTTAGTACTACGTGAGCAGTCTGCCCAAGAAAGAGCTTCTTAGAGCAAATATCTTTACAGGCAAAATTAAATACCAATGCGAATTACAATCAATCTGATTGATAACGTGGATATTGCCCTGTCAAGATACTACAAATCTGGAATGTTTCAGAATTTCAAAGATTCTGCAGGCCGAGATATGATAGAATACCGTTCATTTGAACTGTACAGGCACTTGTATAGAGTGCGCATGCGTAAAAACAAAAAGTTCTTTCCTTAAATCAGATGGAAATCGAATCGTGGCAATCAAAATTTTCTTCGTTAACTTAACCTTATAGTATACCCTACTAGTACATATAGATAAGACATTGAAAATGATTCGCGAAATCAGCACCCTAGATGACGGTCCTCCTGCCCATACAAGCTCTTATATGGTGTTTTGACAAAAATCTGTAAGGCTGAGTTTCTTGACACCCAGCTGCTGGTATTGTATCTCGGCTTCACAAATGACTACAATCGTGGCATAAAACAAGTTTTAAACTACATTTTTAATGTTACAGGATGGTGAAAATTGTATGTTAATCACTAATCTGTGTAACGAGGACTGATTTCATGAACGTTAGTACTACGTGAGCACTCTGCCCAAGAAACAGCTGCTTAGAGCAAATATCTTTACAGGCAAAATTCAATACCAGTGCGAATTACAATCAATCTAATTGATAACGTGGATATTGCCCTGTCAAGATACTACAAATCTGGAATGTTTCAGAATTTCAAAGATTCTGCTGGCCGAGATATGATAGAATACCGTTCATTTGAACTGTACAGGCACTTGTATGGAGTGCGCATGCGTAGAAACAAAAAGTTCTTTCCTTAAATCAGATGGAAATCGAATCGTGGCAATCAAAATTTTCTTCGTTAGCTAAACCTTATAGTATACCCTACTAGTACATATAGATAAAACATTGAAAATGATTCGCGAAATCAGCACCCTAGATGACGGTCCTCCTGCCCATACAAGCTCTTATATGGTGTTTTGACAAAAATCTGTAAGGCTGAGTTTCTTGACACCCAGCTGCTGGTATTGTATCTCGGCTTCACAAATGACTACAATCGTGGCATAAAACAAGTTTTAAACTACATTTTTAATGTTACAGGATGGTGAAAATTGTATGTTAATCACTAATCTGTGTAACGAGGACTGATTTCATGAACCTTAGTACTACGTGAGCACTCTGCCCAAGAAACAGCTGCTTAGAGCAAATATCTTTACAGGCAAAATTCAATACCAGTGCGAATTACAATCAATCTAATTGATAACGTGGATATTGCCCTGTCAAGATACTACAAATCTGGAATGTTTCAGAATTTCAAAGATTCTGCTGGCCGAGATATGATAGAATACCGTTCATTTGAACTGTACAGGCACTTGTATGGAGTGCGCATGCGTAGAAACAAAAAGTTCTTTCCTTAAATCAGATGGAAATCGAATCGTGGCAATCAAAATTTTCTTCGTTAGCTAAACCTTATAGTATACCCTACTAGTACATATAGATAAAACATTGAAAATGATTCGCGAAATCAGCACCCTAGATGACGGTCCTCCTGCCCATACAAGCTCTTATATGGTGTTTTGACAAAAATCTGTAAGGCTGAGTTTCTTGACACCCAGCTGCTGGTATTGTATCTCGGCTTCACAAATGACTACAATCGTGGCATAAAACAAGTTTTAAACTACATTTTTAATGTTACAGGATGGTGAAAATTGTATGTTAATCACTAATCTGTGTAACGAGGACTGATTTCATGAACCTTAGTACTACGTGAGCACTCTGCCCAATAAACAGCTGCTTAGAGCAAATATCTTTACAGGCAAAATTCAATACCAGTGCGAATTACAATCAATCTGATTGATAACGTGGATATTGCCCTGTCAAGATACTACAAATCTGGAATGTTTCAGAATTTCAAAGATTCTGCAGGCCGAGATATGATAGAATACCGTTCATTTGAACTGTACAGGCACTTGTATGGAGTGCGCATGCGTAGAAACAAAAAGTTCTTTCCTTAAATCAGATGGAAATCGAATCGTGGCAATCAAAATTTTCTTCGTTAACTAAACCTTATAGTATACCCTACTAGTACATATAGATAAAACATTGAAAATGATTCGCGAAATCAGCACCCTAGATGACGGTCCTCCTGCCCATACAAGCTCTTATATGGTGTTTTGACAAAAATCTGTAAGGCTGAGTTTCTTGACACCCAGCTGCTGGTATTGTATCTCGGCTTCACAAATGACTACAATCGTGGCATAAAACAAGTTTTAAACTACATTTTTAATGTTACAGGATGGTGAAAATTGTATGTTAATCACTAATCTGTGTAACGAGGACTGATTTCATGAACCTTAGTACTACGTGAGCACTCTGCCCAATAAACAGCTGCTTAGAGCAAATATCTTTACAGGCAAAATTAAATACCAGTGCGAATTACAATCAATCTGATTGATAACGTGGATATTGCCCTGTCAAGATACTACAAATCTGGAATGTTTCAGAATTTCAAAGATTCTGCAGGCCGAGATATGATAGAATACCGTTCATTTGAACTGTACAGGCACTTGTATGGAGTGCGCATGCGTAGAAACAAAAAGTTCTTTCCTTAAATCAGATGGAAATCGAATCGTGGCAATCAAAATTTTCTTCGTTAACTAAACCTTATAGTATACCCTACTAGTACATATAGATAAAACCTTGAAAATGATTCGCGAAATCAGCACCCTAGATGACGGTCCTCCTGCCCATACAAGCTCTTATATGGTGTTTTGACAAAAATCTGTAAGGCTGAGTTTCTTGACACCCAGCTGCTGGTATTGTATCTCGGCTTCACAAATGACTACAATCGTGGCATAAAACAAGTTTTAAACTACATTTTTAATGTTACATGATGGTGAAAATAGTATTTTAATCACTAACCTGTGTAACGAGGACTGATTTCATGAACCTTAGTACTACGTGAGCAGTCTGCCCAAGAAACAGCTGCTTAGAGCAAATATCTTTACAGGCAAAATTCAATACCAGTGCGAATTACAATCAATCTGATTGATAACGTGGATATTGCCCTGTCAAGATACTACAAATCTGGAATGTTTCAGAATTTCAAAGATTCTGCAGGCCGAGATATGATAGAATACCGTTCATTTGAACTGTACAGGCACTTGTATGGAATGCGCATGCGTAGAAACAAAAAGTTCTTTCCTTAAATCAGATGGAAATCGAATCGTGGCAATCAAAATTTTCTTCGTTAACTAAACCTTATAGTATACCCTACTAGTACATATAGATAAAACATTGAAAATGATTCGCGAAATCAGCACCCTAGATGACGGTCCTCCTGCCCATACAAGCTCTTATATGGTGTTTTGACAAAAATCTGTAAGGCTGAGTTTCTTGACACCCAGCTGCTGGTATTGTATCTCGGCTTCACAAATGACTACAATCGTGGCATAAAACAAGTTTTAAACTACATTTTTAATGTTACAGGATGGTGAAAATTGTATGTTAATCACTAATCTGTGTAACGAGGACTGATTTCATGAACCTTAGTACTACGTGAGCACTCTGCCCAATAAACAGCTGCTTAGAGCAAATATCTTTACAGGCAAAATTAAATACCAGTGCGAATTACAATCAATCTGATTGATAACGTGGATATTGCCCTGTCAAGATACTACAAATCTGGAATGTTTCAGAATTTCAAAGATTCTGCAGGCCGAGATATGATAGAATACCGTTCATTTCAACTGTACAGGCACTTGTATGGAGTGCGCATGCGTAGAAACAAAAAGTTCTTTCCTTAAATCAGATGGAAATCGAATCGTGGCAATCAAAATTTTCTTCGTTAACTAAACCTTATAGTATACCCTACTAGTACATATAGATAAAACATTGAAAATGATTCGCGAAATCAGCACCCTAGATGACGGTCCTCCTGCCCATACAAGCTCTTATATGGTGTTTTGACAAAAATCTGTAAGGCTGAGTTTCTTGACACCCAGCTGCTGGTATTGTATCTCGGCTTCACAAATGACTACAATCGTGGCATAAAACAAGTTTTAAACTACATTTTTAATGTTACAGGATGGTGAAAATTGTATGTTAATCACTAATCTGTGTAACGAGGACTGATTTCATGAACCTTAGTACTACGTGAGCACTCTGCCCAATAAACAGCTGCTTAGAGCAAATATCTTTACAGGCAAAATTCAATACCAGTGCGAATTACAATCAATCTGATTGATAACGTGGATATTGCCCTGTCAAGATACTACAAATCTGGAATGTTTCAGAATTTCAAAGATTCTGCAGGCCGAGATATGATAGAATACCGTTCATTTGAACTGTACAGGCACTTGTATAGAGTGCGCATGCGTAGAAACAAAAAGTTCTTTCCTTAAATCAGATGGAAATCGAATCGTGGCAATCAAAATTTTCTTCGTTAACTAAACCTTATAGTATACCCTACTAGTACATATAGATAAAACATTGAAAATGATTCGCGAAATCAGCACCCTAGATGACGGTCCTCCTGCCCATACAAGCTCTTATATGGTGTTTTGATAAAAATCTGTAAGGCTGAGTTTCTTGACACCCAGCTGCTGGTATTGTATCTCGGCTTCACAAATGACTACAATCGTGGCATAAAACAAGTTTTAAACTACATTTTTAATGTTACAGGATGGTGAAAATTGTATGTTAATCACTAATCTGTGTAACGAGGACTGATTTCATGAACCTTAGTACTACGTGAGCACTCTGCCCAAGAAACAGCTGCTTAGAGCAAATATCTTTACAGGCAAAATTCAATACCAGTGCGAATTACAATCAATCTGATTGATAACGTGGATATTGCCCTGTCAAGATACTACAAATCTGGAATGTTTCAGAATTTCAAAGATTCTGCAGGCCGAGATATGATAGAATACCGTTCATTTGAACTGTACAGGCACTTGTATGGAGTGCGCATGCGTAGAAACAAAAAGTTCTTTCCTTAAATCAGATGGAAATCGAATCGTGGCAATCAAAATTTTCTTCGTTAACTAAACCTTATAGTATACCCTACTAGTACATATAGATAAAACCTTGAAAATGATTCGCGAAATCAGCACCCTAGATGACGGTCCTCCTGCCCATACAAGCTCTTATATGGTGTTTTGACAAAAATCTGTAAGGCTGAGTTTCTTGACACCCAGCTGCTGGTATTGTATCTCGGCTTCACAAATGACTACAATCGTGGCATAAAACAAGTTTTAAACTACATTTTTAATGTTACATGATGGTGAAAATAGTATTTTAATCACTAACCTGTGTAACCAGGACTGATTTCATGAACCTTAGTACTACGTGATGAGTCTGCCCAAGAAACAGCTGCTTAGAGCAAATATCTTTACAGGCAAAATTCAATACCAGTGCGAATTACAATCAATCTGATTGATAACGTGGATATTGCCCTGTCAAGATACTACAAATCTGGAATGTTTCAGAATTTCAAAGATTCTGCAGGCCGAGATATGATAGAATACCGTTCATTTGAACTGTACAGGCAATTGTATAGAGTGCGCATGCGTAGAAACAAAAAGTTCTTTCCTTAAATCAGATGGAAATCGAATCGTGGCAATCAAAATTTTCTTCGTTAACTAAACCTTATAGTATACCCTACTAGTACATATAGATAAAACATTGAAAATGATTCGCGAAATCAGCACCCTAGATGACGGTCCTCCTGCCCATACAAGCTCTTATATGGTGTTTTGACAAAAATCTGTAAGGCTGAGTTTCTTGACACCCAGCTGCTGGTATTGTATCTCGGCTTCACAAATGACTACAATCGTGGCATAAAACAAGTTTTAAAGTACATTTTTGATGTTACAGGATGGTGAAAATTGTATGTTAATCACTAATCTGTGTAACGAGGACTGATTTCATGAACCTTAGTACTACGTGAGCACTCTGCCCAAGAAACAGCTGCTTAGAGCAAATATCTTTACAGGCAAAATTCAATACCAGTGCGAATTACAATCAATCTGATTGATAACGTGGATATTGCCCTGTCAAGATACTACAAATCTGGAATGTTTCAGAATTTCAAAGATTCTGCTTTCCGAGATATGATAGAATACCGTTCATTTCAACTGTACAGGCACTTGTATGGAATGCGCATGCGTAGAAACAAAAAGTTCTTTCCTTAAATCAGATGGAAATCGAATCGTGGCAATCAAAATTTTCTTCGTTAACTAAACCTTATAGTATACCCTACTAGTACATATAGATAAAACATTGAAAATGATTCGCGAAGTCAGCACCCTAGATGACGGTCCTCCTGCCCATACAAGCTCTTATATGGTGTTTTGACAAAAATCTGTAAGGCTGAGTTTCTTGACACCCAGCTGCTGGTATTGTATCTCGGCTTCACAAATGACTACAATCTCGGCATAAAACAAGTTTTAAACTACATTTTTAATGTTACATGATGGTTAAAATAGTATTTTAATCACTAACCTGTGTAACGAGGACTGATTTCATGAACCTTAGTACTACATGAGCAGTCTGCCCAAGAAAGAGCTTCTTAGAGCAAATATCTTTACAGGCAAAATTCAATACCAGTGCGAATTACAATCAATCTGATTGATAACGTGGATATTGCCCTGTCAAGATACTACAAATCTGGAATGTTTCAGAATTTCAAAGATTCTGCAGGCCGAGATATGATAGAATACCGTTCATTTGAACGGTACAGGCACTTGTATAGAGTGCGCATGCGTAAAAACAAAAAGTTCTTTCCTTAAATCAGATGGAAATCGAATCGTGGCAATCAAAATTTTCTTCGTTAACTAAACCTTATAGTATACCCTACTAGTACATATAGATAAGACATTGAAAATGATTCGCGAAATCAGCACCCTAGATGACGGTCCTCCTGCCCATACAAGCTCTTATATGGTGTTTTGACAAAAATCTGTAAGGCTGAGTTTCTTGACACCCAGCTGCTGGTATTGTATCTCGGCTTCACAAATGACTACAATCGTGGCATAAAACAAGTTTTAAAGTACATTTTTAATGTTACAGGATGGTGAAAATTGTATGTTAATCAGTAATCTGTGTAACGAGGACTGATTTCATGAACCTTAGTACTACGTGAGCACTCTGCCCAAGAAACAGCTGCTTAGAGCAAATATCTTTACAGGCAAAATTCAATACCAGTGCGAATTACAATCAATCTAATTGATAACGTGGATATTGCCCTGTCAAGATACTACAAATCTGGAATGTTTCAGAATTTCAAAGATTCTGCAGGCCGAGATATGATAGAATACCGTTCATTTCAACTGTACAGGCACTTGTATGGAGTGCGCATGCGTAGAAACAAAAAGTTCTTTCCTTAAATCAGATGGAAATCGAATCGTGGCAATCAAAATTTTCTTCGTTAGCTAAACCTTATAGTATACCCTACTAGTACATATAGATAAAACATTGAAAATGATTCGCGAAATCAGCACCCTAGATGACGGTCCTCCTGCCCATACAAGCTCTTATATGGTGTTTTGACAAAAATCTGTAAGGCTGAGTTTCTTGACACCCAGCTGCTGGTACTGTATCTCAACTTCACAAATGACTACAATCGTGGCATAAAACAAGTTTTAAAGTACATTTTTAATGTTACAGGATGGTGAAAATTGTATGTTAATCACTAATCTGTGTAACGAGGACTGATTTCATGAACCTTAGTACTACGTGAGCACTCTGCCCAAGAAACAGCTGCTTAAAGCAAATATCTTTACAGGCAAAATTGAATACCAGTGCGAATTACAATCAATCTGATTGATAACGTGGATATTGCCCTGTCAAGATACTACAAATCTGGAATGTTTCAGAATTTCAAAGATTCTGCAGGCCGAGATATGATAGAATACCGTTCATTTCAACTGTACAGGCACTTGTATGGAGTGCGCACGCGTAGAAACAAAAAGTTCTTTCCTTAAATCAGATGGAAATCGAATCGTGGCAATCAAAATTTTCTTCGTTAACTAAACCTTATAGTATACCCTACTAGTACATATAGATAAAACATTGAAAATGATTCGCGAAATCAGCACCCTAGATGACGGTCCTCCTGCCCATACAAGCTCTTATATGGTGTTTTGACAAAAATCTGTAAGGCTGAGTTTCTTGACACCCAGCTGCTGGTATTGTATCTCGGCTTCACAAATGACTACAATCGTGGCATAAAACAAGTTTTAAACTACATTTTTGATGTTACAGGATGGTGAAAATTGTATGTTAATCACTAATCTGTGTAACGAGGACTGATTTCATGAACCTTAGTACTACGTGAGCACTCTGCCCAAGAAACAGCTGCTTAGAGCAAATATCTTTACAGGCAAAATTCAATACCAGTGCGAATTACAATCAATCTGATTGATAACGTGGATATTGCCCTGTCAAGATACTACAAATCTGGAATGTTTCAGAATTTCAAAGATTTTGCAGGCCGAGATATGATAGAATACCGTTCATTTCAACTGTACAGGCACTTGTATGGAATGCGCATGCGTAGAAACAAAAAGTTCTTTCCTTAAATCAGATGGAAATCGAATCGTGGCAATCAAAATTTTCTTCGTTAACTAAACCTTATAGTATACCCTACTAGTACATATAGATAAAACATTGAAAATGATTCGCGAAGTCAGCACCCTAGATGACGGTCCTCCTGCCCATACAAGCTCTTATATGGTGTTTTGACAAAAATCTGTAAGGCTGAGTTTCTTGACACCCAGCTGCTGGTATTGTATCTCGGCTTCACAAATGACTACAATCTCGGCATAAAACAAGTTTTAAACTACATTTTTAATGTTACATGATGGTTAAAATACTATTTTAATCACTAACCTGTGTAACGAGGACTGATTTCATGAACCTTAGTACTACATGAGCAGTCTGCCCAAGAAAGAGCTTCTTAGAGCAAATATCTTTACAGGCAAAATTCAATACCAGTGCGAATTACAATCAATCTGATTGATAACGTGGATATTGCCCTGTCAAGATACTACAAATCTGGAATGTTTCAGAATTTCAAAGATTCTGCAGGCCGAGATATGATAGAATACCGTTCATTTGAACGGTACAGGCACTTGTATAGAGTGCGCATGCGTAAAAACAAAAAGTTCTTTCCTTAAATCAGATGGAAATCGAATCGTGGCAATCAAAATTTTCTTCGTTAACTAAACCTTATAGTATACCCTACTAGTACATATAGATAAGACATTGAAAATGATTCGCGAAATCAGCACCCTAGATGACGGTCCTCCTGCCCATACAAGCTCTTATATGGTGTTTTGACAAAAATCTGTAAGGCTGAGTTTCTTGACACCCAGCTGCTGGTATTGTATCTCGGCTTCACAAATGACTACAATCGTGGCATAAAACAAGTTTTAAAGTACATTTTTAATGTTACAGGATGGTGAAAATTGTATGTTAATCAGTAATCTGTGTAACGAGGACTGATTTCATGAACCTTAGTACTACGTGAGCACTCTGCCCAAGAAACAGCTGCTTAGAGCAAATATCTTTACAGGCAAAATTCAATACCAGTGCGAATTACAATCAATCTAATTGATAACGTGGATATTGCCCTGTCAAGATACTACAAATCTGGAATGTTTCAGAATTTCAAAGATTCTGCAGGCCGAGATATGATAGAATACCGTTCATTTCAACTGTACAGGCACTTGTATGGAGTGCGCATGCGTAGAAACAAAAAGTTCTTTCCTTAAATCAGATGGAAATCGAATCGTGGCAATCAAAATTTTCTTCGTTAGCTAAACCTTATAGTATACCCTACTAGTACATATAGATAAAACATTGAAAATGATTCGCGAAATCAGCACCCTAGATGACGGTCCTCCTGCCCATACAAGCTCTTATATGGTGTTTTGACAAAAATCTGTAAGGCTGAGTTTCTTGACACCCAGCTGCTGGTACTGTATCTCAACTTCACAAATGACTACAATCGTGGCATAAAACAAGTTTTAAAGTACATTTTTAATGTTACAGGATGGTGAAAATTGTATGTTAATCACTAATCTGTGTAACGAGGACTGATTTCATGAACCTTAGTACTACGTGAGCACTCTGCCCAAGAAACAGCTGCTTAAAGCAAATATCTTTACAGGCAAAATTGAATACCAGTGCGAATTACAATCAATCTGATTGATAACGTGGATATTGCCCTGTCAAGATACTACAAATCTGGAATGTTTCAGAATTTCAAAGATTCTGCAGGCCGAGATATGATAGAATACCGTTCATTTCAACTGTACAGGCACTTGTATGGAGTGCGCATGCGTAGAAACAAAAAGTTCTTTCCTTAAATCAGATGGAAATCGAATCGTGGCAATCAAAATTTTCTTCGTTAACTAAACCTTATAGTATACCCTACTAGTACATATAGATAAAACATTGAAAATGATTCGCGAAATCAGCACCCTAGATGACGGTCCTCCTGCCCATACAAGCTCTTATATGGTGTTTTGACAAAAATCTGTAAGGCTGAGTTTCTTGACACCCAGCTGCTGGTATTGTATCTCGGCTTCACAAATGACTACAATCGTGGCATAAAACAAGTTTTAAAGTACATTTTTGATGTTACAGGATGGTGAAAATATTATGTTAATCACTAATCTGTGTAACGAGGACTGATTTCATGAACCTTAGTACTACGTGAGCACTCTGCCCAAGAAACAGCTGCTTAGAGCAAATATCTTTACAGGCAAAATTCAATACCAGTGCGAATTACAATCAATCTGATTGATAACGTGGATATTGCCCTGTCAAGATACTACAAATCTGGAATGTTTCAGAATTTCAAAGATTCTGCAGGCCGAGATATGATAGAATACCGTTCATTTCAACTGTACAGGCACTTGTATGGAATGCGCATGCGTAGAAACAAAAAGTTCTTTCCTTAAATCAGATGGAAATCGAATCGTGGCAATCAAAATTTTCTTCGTTAACTAAACCTTATAGTATACCCTACTAGTACATATAGATAAAACATTGAAAATGATTCGCGAAGTCAGCACCCTAGATGACGGTCCTCCTGCCCATACAAGCTCTTATATGGTGTTTTGACAAAAATCTGTAAGGCTGAGTTTCTTGACACCCAGCTGCTGGTATTGTATCTCGGCTTCACAAATGACTACAATCTCGGCATAAAACAAGTTTTAAACTACATTTTTAATGTTACATGATGGTTAAAATAGTATTTTAATCACTAACCTGTGTAACGAGGACTGATTTCATGAACCTTAGTACTACATGAGCAGTCTGCCCAAGAAAGAGCTTCTTAGAGCAAATATCTTTACAGGCAAAATTCAATACCAGTGCGAATTACAATCAATCTGATTGATAACGTGGATATTGCCCTGTCAAGATACTACAAATCTGGAATGTTTCAGAATTTCAAAGATTCTGCAGGCCGAGATATGATAGAATACCGTTCATTTGAACGGTACAGGCACTTGTATAGAGTGCGCATGCGTAAAAACAAAAAGTTCTTTCCTTAAATCAGATGGAAATCGAATCGTGGCAATCAAAATTTTCTTCGTTAACTAAACCTTATAGTATACCCTACTAGTACATATAGATAAGACATTGAAAATGATTCGCGAAATCAGCACCCTAGATGACGGTCCTCCTGCCCATACAAGCTCTTATATGGTGTTTTGACAAAAATCTGTAAGGCTGAGTTTCTTGACACCCAGCTGCTGGTATTGTATCTCGGCTTCACAAATGACTACAATCGTGGCATAAAACAAGTTTTAAACTACATTTTTAATGTTACAGGATGGTGAAAATTGTATGTTAATCAGTAATCTGTGTAACGAGGACTGATTTCATGAACCTTAGTACTACGTGAGCACTCTGCCCAAGAAACAGCTGCTTAGAGCAAATATCTTTACAGGCAAAATTCAATACCAGTGCGAATTACAATCAATCTAATTGATAACGTGGATATTGCCCTGTCAAGATACTACAAATCTGGAATGTTTCAGAATTTCAAAGATTCTGCAGGCCGAGATATGATAGAATACCGTTCATTTCAACTGTACAGGCACTTGTATGGAGTGCGCATGCGTAGAAACAAAAAGTTCTTTCCTTAAATCAGATGGAAATCGAATCGTGGCAATCAAAATTTTCTTCGTTAGCTAAACCTTATAGTATACCCTACTAGTACATATAGATAAAACATTGAAAATGATTCGCGAAATCAGCACCCTAGATGACGGTCCTCCTGCCCATACAAGCTCTTATATGGTGTTTTGACAAAAATCTGTAAGGCTGAGTTTCTTGACACCCAGCTGCTGGTACTGTATCTCAACTTCACAAATGACTACAATCGTGGCATAAAACAAGTTTTAAAGTACATTTTTAATGTTACAGGATGGTGAAAATTGTATGTTAATCACTAATCTGTGTAACGAGGACTGATTTCATGAACCTTAGTACTACGTGAGCACTCTGCCCAAGAAACAGCTGCTTAAAGCAAATATCTTTACAGGCAAAATTGAATACCAGTGCGAATTACAATCAATCTGATTGATAACGTGGATATTGCCCTGTCAAGATACTACAAATCTGGAATGTTTCAGAATTTCAAAGATTCTGCAGGCCGAGATATGATAGAATACCGTTCATTTCAACTGTACAGGCACTTGTATGGAGTGCGCATGCGTAGAAACAAAAAGTTCTTTCCTTAAATCAGATGGAAATCGAATCGTGGCAATCAAAATTTTCTTCGTTAACTAAACCTTATAGTATACCCTACTAGTACATATAGATAAAACATTGAAAATGATTCGCGAAATCAGCACCCTAGATGACGGTCCTCCTGCCCATACAAACTCTTATATGGTGTTTTGAGAAAAATCTGTAAGGCTGAGTTTCTTGACACCCAGCTGCTGGTATTGTATCTCGGCTTCAAAAATGACTACAATCGTGGCATAAAACAAGTTTTAAACTACATTTTTAATGTTACAGGATGGTGAAAATTGTATGTTAATCACTAATCTGTGTAACGAGGACTGATTTCATGAACCTTAGTACTACGTGAGCACTCTGCCCAAGAAACAGCTGCCTAGAGCAAATATCTTTACAGGCAAAATTCAATACCAGTGCGAATTACAATCAATCTGATTGATAACGTGGATATTGCCCTGTCAAGATACTACAAATCTGGAATGTTTCAGAATTTCAAAGATTCTGCAGGCCGAGATATGATAGAATACCGTTCATTTCAACTGTACAGGCACTTGTATGGAGTGCGCATGCGTAGAAACAAAAAGTTCTTTCCTTAAATCAGATGGAAATCGAATCGTGGCAATCAAAATTTTCTTCGTTAACTAAACCTTATAGTATACCCTACTAGTACATATAGATAAAACATTGAAAATGATTCGCGAAATCAGCACCCTAGATGACGGTCCTCCTGCCCATACAAGCTCTTATATGGTGTTTTGACAAAAATCTGTAAGGCTGAGTTTCTTGACACCCAACTGCTGGTATTGTATCTCGGCTTCACAAATGACTACAATCGTGGCATAAAACAAGTTTTAAACTACATTTTTAATGTTACATGATGGTGAAAATAGTATTTTAATCACTAACCTGTGTAACGAGGACTGATTTCATGAACCTTAGTACTACGTGAGCAGTCTGCCCAAGAAACAGCTGCTTAGAGCAAATATCTTTACAGGCAAAATTCAATACCAGTGCGAATTACAATCAATCTGATTGATAACGTGGATATTGCCCTGTCAAGATACTACAAATCTGGAATGTTTCAGAATTTCAAAGATTCTGCAGGCCGAGATATGATAGAATACCGTTCATTTCAACTGCACAGGCCCTTGTATGGAGTGCGCATGCGTAGAAACAAAAAGTTCTTTCCTTAAATCAGATGGAAATCGAATCGTGACAATCGAAATTTTCTTCGTTAGCTAAACCTTATAGTATAACCTACTAGTACATATAGATAAAACATTGAAAATGATTCGCGAAATCAGCACCCTAGATGACGGTCCTCCTGCCCATACAAGCTCTTATATGGTGTTTTGACAAAAATCTGTAACGCTGAGTTTCTTGACACCCAGCTGCTGGTATTGTATCTCGGCTTCACAAATGACTACAATCGTGGCATAAAACAAGTTTTAAACTACATTTTTAATGTTACAGGATGGTGAAAATTGTATGTTGATCACTAATCTGTGTAACGAGGACTGATTTCATGAACCTTAGTACTACGTTAGAACTCTGCCCAAAAAACAGCTGCTTAGAGCAAATATCTTTACAGGCAAAATTCAATACCAGTGCGAATTACAATCAATCTGATTGATAACGTGGATATTGCCCTGTCAAGATACTACAAATCTGGAATGTTTCAGAATTTCAAAGATTCTGCAGGCCGAGATATGATAGAATACCGTTCATTTGAACTGTACAGGCACTTGTATGGAGCGCGCATGCGTAGAAACAAAAAGTTCTTTCCTTAAATCAGATGGAAATCGAATCGTGGCAATCAAAGGTTTCTTCGCTAACTAAACCTTATAGTATACCCTACTAGTACATATAGATAAAACATAGAAAATGATTCCCGAAATCAGCACCCCAGATGACGGTCCTCCTGCCCATACAAGCTCTTATATGGTGTTTTGACAAAAATCTGTAACGCTGAGTTTCTTGACACCCAGCTGCTGGTATTGTATCTCGGCTTCACAAATGACTACAATCGTGGCATAAAACAAGTTTTAAACTACAATTTTAATGTTACAGGATGGTGAAAATTGTATGTTAATCACTAATCTGTGTAACGAGGACTGATTTCATGAACCTTAGTACTACGTGAGCACTCTGCCCAAGAAACAGCTGCTTAGAGCAAATATCTTTACAGGCAAAATTCAATACCAGTGCGAATTACAATCAATCTAATTGATAACGTGGATATTGCCCTGTCAAGATACTACAAATCTGGAATGTTTCAGAATTTCAAAGATTCTGCAGGCCGAGATATGATAGAATACCGTTCATTTGAACTGTACAGGCACTTGTATGGAGTGCGCATGCGTAGAAACAAAAAGTTCTTTCCTTAAATCAGATGGAAATCGAATCGTGGCAATCAAAATTTTCTTCGTTAACTAAACCTTATAGTATACCCTACTAGTACATATAGATAAAACATTGAAAATGATTCGCGAAATCAGCACCCTAGATGACGGTCCTCCTGCCCATACAAGCTCTTATATGGTGTTTTGACAAAAATCTGTAAGGCTGAGTTTCTTGACACCCAGCTGCTGGTATTGTATCTCGGCTTCACAAATGACTACAATCGTGGCATAAAACAAGTTTTAAACTACATTTTTAATGTTACATGATGGTGAAAATAGTATTTTAATCACTAACCTGTGTAACGAGGACTGATTTCATGAACCTTAGTACTACGTGAGCAGTCTGCCCAAGAAACAGCTGCTTAGAGCAAATATCTTTACAAGCAAAATTCAATACCAGTGCGAATTACAATCAATCTGATTGATAACGTGGATATTGCCCTGTCAAGATACTACAAATCTGGAATGTTTCAGAATTTCAAAGATTCTGCAGGCCGAGATATGATAGAATACCGTTCATTTGAACTGTACAGGCACTTGTATGGAGTGCGTATGCGTAGAAACAAAAAGTTCTTTCCTTAAATCAGATGGAAATCGAATCGTGGCAATCAAAATTTTCTTCGTTAACTAAACCTTATAGTATACCCTACTAGTACATATAGATAAGACATTGAAAATGATTCGCGAAATCAGCACCCTAGATGACGGTCCTCCTGCCCATACAAGCTCTTATATGGTGTTTTGAAGAAAATCTGTAAGGCTGAGTTTCTTGACACCCAGCTGCTGGTATTGTATCACGGCTTCACAAATTACTACAATCGTGGCATAAAACAAGTTTTAAACTACATTTTTAATGTTACATGATGGTGAAAATAGTATTTTAATCACTAACCTGTGTAACGAGGACTGATTTCATGAACCTTAGTACTACGTGAGCAGTCTGCCCAAGAAACAGCTGCTTAGAGCAAATATCTTTACAGGCAAAATTCAATACCAGTGCGAATTACAATCAATCTGATTGATAACGTGGATATTGCCCTGTCAAGATACTACAAATCTGGAATGTTTCAGAATTTCAAAGATTCTGCAGGCCGAGATATGATAGAATACCGTTCATTTGAACTGTACAGGCACTTGTATGGAGTGCGCATGCGTAGAAACAAAAAGTTCTTTCCTTAAATCAGATGGAAATCGAATCGTGGCAATCAAAATTTTCTTCGTTAGCTAAACCTTATAGTATACCCTACTAGTACATATAGATAAAACATTGAAAATGATTCGCGAAATCAGCACCCTAGATGACGGTCCTCCTGCCCATACAAGCTCTTATATGGTGTTTTGAAGAAAATCTGTAAGGCTGAGTTTCTTGACACCCAGCTGCTGGTATTGTATCACGGCTTCACAAATGACTACAATCGTGGCATAAAACAAGTTTTAAACTACATTTTTAATGTTACATGATGGTGAAAATAGTATTTTAATCACTAACCTGTGTAACGAGGACTGATTTCATGAACCTTAGTACTACGTGAGCAGTCTGCCCAAGAAACAGCTGCTTAGAGCAAATATCTTTACAGGCAAAATTCAATACCAGTGCGAATTACAATCAATCTGATTGATAACGTGGATATTGCCCTGTCAAGATACTACAAATCTGGAATGTTTCAGAATTTCAAAGATTCTGCAGGCCGAGATATGATAGAATACCGTTCATTTGAACTGTACAGGCACTTGTATGGAGTGCGCATGCGTAGAAACAAAAAGTTCTTTTCTTAAATCAGATGGAAATCGAATCGTGGCAATCAAAATTTTCTTCGTTAGCTAAACCTTATAGTATACCCTACTAGTACATATAGATAAAACATTGAAAATGATTCGCGAAATCAGCACCCTAGATGACGGTCCTCCTGCCCATACAAGCTCTTATATGGTGTTTTGACAAAAATCTGTAAGGCTGAGTTTCTTGACACCCAGCTGCTGGTATTGTATCTCGGCTTCACAAATGACTACAATCGTGGCATAAAACAAGTTTTAAAGTACATTTTTAATGTTACAGGATGGTGAAAATTGTATGTTAATCACTAATCTGTGTAACGAGGACTGATTTCATGAACCTTAGTACTACGTGAGCACTCTGCCCAAGAAACAGCTGCTTAGAGCAAATATCTTTACAGGCAAAATTCAATACCAGTGCGAATTACAATCAATCTGATTGATAACGTGGATATTGCCCTGTCAAGATACTACAAATCTGGAATGTTTCAGAATTTCAAAGATTCTGCAGGCCGAGATATGATAGAATACCGTTCATTTCAACTGCACAGGCACTTGTATGGAGTGTGCATGCGTAGAAACAAAAAGTTCTTTCCTTAAATCAGATGGAAATCGAATCGTGGCAATCAAAATTTTCTTCGTTAACTAAACCTTATAGTATACCCTACTAGTACATATAGATAAAACATTGAAAATGATTCGCGAAATCAGCACCCTAGATGACGGTCCTCCTGCCCATACAAGCTCTTATATGGTGTTTTGACAAAAATCTGTAAGGCTGAGTTTCTTGACACCCAGCGGCTGGTATTGTATCTCGGCTTCACAAATGACTACAATCGTGGCATAAAACAAGTTTTAAACTACATTTTTAATGTTACATGATGGTGAAAATAGTATTTTAATCACTAACCTGTGTAACGAGGACTGATTTCATGAACCTTAGTACTACGTGAGCAGTCTGCCCAAGAAACAGCTGCTTAGAGCAAATATCTTTACAGGCAAAATTCAATACCAGTGCGAATTACAATCAATCTGATTGATAACGTGGATATTGCCCTGTCAAGATACTACAAATCTGGAATGTTTCAGAATTTCAAAGATTCTGCAGGCCGAGATATGATAGAATACCGTTCATTTGAACTGTACAGGCACTAGTATGGAGTGCGCATGCGTAGAAACAAAAAGTTCTTTCCTTAAATCAGATGGAAATCGAATCGTGGCAATCAAAATTTTCTTCGTTAGCTAAACCTGATAGTATACCCTTCTAGTACATATAGATAAAACATTGAAAATGATTCGCGAAATCAGCACCCTAGATGACGGTCCTCCTGCCCATACAAGCTCTTATATGGTGTTTTGACAAAAATCTGTAAGGCTGAGTTTCTTGACACCCAGCTGCTGGTATTGTATCTCGGCTTCACAAATGACTACAATCGTGGCATAAAACAAGTTTTAAAGTACATTTTTAATGTTACAGGATGGTGAAAATTGTATGTTAATCACTAATCTGTGTAACGAGGACTGATTTCATGAACCTTAGTACTACGTGAGCACTCTGCCCAAGAAACAGCTGCTTAGAACAAATATCTTTACAGGCAAAATTCAATACCAGTGCGAATTACAATCAATCTGATTGATAACGTGGATATTGCCCTGTCAAGATACTACAAATCTGGAATGTTTCAGAATTTCAAAGATTCTGCAGGCCGAGATATGATAGAATACCGTTCATTTCAACTGTACAGGCACTTGTATGGAGTGCGCATGCGTAGAAACAAAAAGTTCTTTCCTTAAATCAGATGGAAATCGAATCGTGGCAATCAAAATTTTCTTCGTTAACTAAACCTTATAGTATACCCTACTAGTACATATAGATAAAACATTGAAAATGATTCGCGAAATCAGCACCCTAGATGACGGTCCTCCTGCCCATACAAGCTCTTATATGGTGTTTTGACAAAAATCTGTAAGGCTGAGTTTCTTGACACCCAACTGCTGGTATTGTATCTCGGCTTCACAAATGACTACAATCGTGGCATAAAACAAGTTTTAAACTACATTTTTAATGTTAAATGATGGTGCAAATAGTATTTTAATCACTAACCTGTGTAACGAGGACTGATTTCATGAACCTTAGTACTACGTGAGCAGTCTGCCCAAGAAACAGCTGCTTAGAGCAAATATCTTTACAGGCAAAATTCAATACCAGTGCGAATTACAATCAATCTGATTGATAACGTGGATATTGCCCTGTCAAGATACTACAAATCTGGAATGTTTCAGAATTTCAAAGATTCTGCAGGCCGAGATATGATAGAATACCGTTCATTTCAACTGCACAGGCCCTTGTATGGAGTGCGCATGCGTAGAAACAAAAAGTTCTTTCCTTAAATCAGATGGAAATCGAATCGTGACAATCAAAATTTTCTTCGTTAGCTAAACCTTATAGTATAACCTACTAGTACATATAGATAAGACATTGAAAATGATTCGCGAGATCAGCACCCTAGATGACGGTCCTCCTGCCCATACAAGCTCTTATATGGTGTTTTGACAAAAATCTGTAACGCTGAGTTTCTTGACACCCAGCTGCTGGTATTGTATCTCGGCTTCACAAATGACTACAATCGTGGCATAAAACAAGTTTTAAACTACATTTTTAATATTACAGGATGGTGAAAATTGTATGTTAATCTTTAATCTGTGTAACGAGGACTGATTTCATGAACCTTAGTACTACGTGAGAACTCTGCCCAAAAAACAGCTGCTTAGAGCAAATATCTTTACAGGCAAAATTCAATACCAGTGCGAATTACAATCAATCTGATTGATAACGTGGATATTGCCCTGTCAAGATACTACAAATCTGGAATGTTTCAGAATTTCAAAGATTCTGCTGGCCGAGATATGATAGAATACCGTTCATTTGAACTGTACAGGCACTTGTATGGAGCGCGCATGCGTAGAAACAAAAAGTTCTTTCCTTAAATCTGATGGAAATCGAATCGTGGCAATCAAAGGTTTCTTCGTTAACTAAACCTTATAGTATAACCTACTAGTACATATAGATAAAACATAGAAAATGATTCCCGAAATCAGCACCCTAGATGACGGTCCTCCTGCCCATACAAGCTCTTATATGGTGTTTTGACAAAAATCTGTAAGGCTGAGTTTCTTGACACCCAGCTGCTGGTATTGTATGTCGGCTTCACAAATGACTACAATCGTGGCATAAAACAAGTTTTAAACTACAATTTTAATGTTACAGGATGGTGAAAATTGTATGTTAATCACTAATCTGTGTAACGAGGACTGATTTCATGAACCTTAGTACTACGTGAGCACTCTGCCCAAGAAACAGCTGCTTAGAGCAAATATCTTTACAGGCAAAATTCAATACCAGTGCGAATTACAATCAATCTGACTGATAACGTGGATATTGCCCTGTCAAGATACTACAAATCTGGAATGTTTCAGAATTTCAAAGATTCTGCAGGCCGAGATATGATAGAATACCGTTCATTTGAACTGTACAGGCACTTGTATGGAGTGCGCATGCGTAGAAACAAAAAGTTCTTTCCTTAAATCAGATGGAAATCGAATCGTGGCAATCAAAATTTTCTTCGTTAACTAAACCTTATAGTATACCCTACTAGTACATATAGATAAAACATTGAAAATGATTCGCGAAATCAGCACCCTAGATGACGGTCCTCCTGCCCATACAAGCTCTTATATGGTGTTTTGACAAAAATCTGTAAGGCTGAGTTTCTTGACACCCAGCTGCTGGTATTGTATCTCGGCTTCACAAATGACTACAATCGTGGCATAAAACAAGTTTTAAACTACATTTTTAATGTTACATGATGGTGAAAATAGTATTTTAATCACTAACCTGTGAAACGAGGACTGATTTCATAAACCTTAGTACTACGTGAGCAGTCTGCCCAAGAAACAGCTGCTTAGAGCAAATATCTTTACAGGCAAAATTCAATACCAGTGCGAATTACAATCAATCTGATTGATAACGTGGATATTGCCCTGTCAAGATACTACAAATCTGGAATGTTTCAGAATTTCAAAGATTCTGCAGGCCGAGATATGATAGAATACCGTTAATTTCAACTGCACAGGCACTTGTATGGAGTGCGCATGCGTAGAAACAAAAAGTTCTTTCCTTAAATCAGATGGAAATCGAATCGTGGCAATCAAAATTTTCTTCGTTAACTAAACCTTATAGTATACCCTACTAGTACATATAGATAAAACATTGAAAATGATTCGCGAAATCAGCACCCTAGATGACGGTCCTCCTGCCCATACAAGCTCTTATATGGTGTTTTGACAAAAATCTGTAAGGCTGAGTTTCTTGACACCCAGCTGCTGGTATTGTATCTCGGCTTCACAAATGACTACAATCGTGGCATAAAACAAGTTTTAAACTACATTTTTAATGTTACATGATGGTGAAAAAAGTATTTTAATCACTAACCTGTGTAACGAGGACTGATTTCATGAACCTTAGTACTACGTGAGCAGTCTGCCCAAGAAACAGCTGCTTAGAGCAAATATCTTTACAGGCAAAATTCAATACCAGTGCGAATTAAAATCAATCTGATTGATAACGTGGATATTGCCCTGTCAAGATACTACAAATCTGGAATGTTTCAGAATTTCAAAGATTCTGCAGGCCGAGATATGATAGAATACCGTTCATTTGAACTGTACAGGCACTTGTATGGAGTGCGCATGCGTAGAAACAAAAAGTTCTTTCCTTAAATCAGATGGAAATCGAATCGTGGCAATCAAAATTTTCTTCGTTAGCTAAACCTTATAGTATACCCTACTAGTACATATAGATAAAACATTGAAAATGATTCGCGAAATCAGCACCCTAGATGACGGTCCTCCTGCCCATACAAGCTCTTATATGGTGTTTTGACAAAAATCTGTAAGGCTGAGTTTCTTGACACCCAGCTGCTGGTATTGTATCTCGGCTTCACAAATGACTACAATCGTGGCATAAAACAAGTTTTAAAGTACATTTTTAATGTTACAGGATGGTGAAAATTGTATGTTAATCACTAATCTGTGTAACGAGGACTGATTTCATGAACCTTAGTACTACGTGAGAACTCTGCCCAAGAAACAGCTGCTTAGAGCAAATATCTTTACAGGCAAAATTCAATACCAGTGCGAATTACAATCAATCTGATTGATAACGTGGATATTGCCCTGTCAAGATACTACAAATCTGGAATGTTTCAGAATTTCAAAGATTCTGCAGGCCGAGATATGATAGAATACCGTTCATTTCAACTGTACAGGCACTTGTATGGAGTGCGCATGCGTAGAAACAAAAAGTTCTTTCCTTAAATCAGATGGAAATCGAATCGTGGCAATCAAAATTTTCTTCGTTAACTAAACCTTATAGTATACCCTACTAGTACATATAGATAAAACATTGAAAATGATTCGCGAAATCAGCACCCTAGATGACGGTCCTCCTGCCCATACAAGCTCTTATATGGTGTTTTGACAGAAATCTGTAAGGCTGAGTTTCTTGACACCCAACTGCTGGTATTGTATCTCGGCTTCACAAATGACTACAATCGTGGCATAAAACAAGTTTTAAACTACATTTTTAATGTTACATGATGGTGAAAATAGTATTTTAATCACTAACCTGTGTAACGAGGACTGATTTCATGAACCTTAGTACTACGTGAGCAGTCTGCCCAAGAAACAGCTGCTTAGAGCAAATATCTTTACAGGCAAAATTCAATACCAGTGCGAATTAAAATCAATCTGATTGATAACGTGGATATTGCCCTGTCAAGATACTACAAATCTGGAATGTTTCAGAATTTCAAAGATTCTGCAGGCCGAGATATGATAGAATACCGTTCATTTGAACTGTACAGGCACTTGTATGGAGTGCGCATGCGTAGAAACAAAAAGTTCTTTCCTTAAATCAGATGGAAATCGAATCGTGGCAATCAAAGTTTTCTTCGTTAACTAAACCTTATAGTATACCCTACTAGTACATATAGATAAAACATTGAAAATGATTCGCGAAATCAGCACCCTAGATGACGGTCCTCCTGCCCATACAAGCTCTTATATGGTGTTTTGACAAAAATCTGTAAGGCTAAGTTTCTTGACACCCAGCTGCTGGTATTGTATCTCGGCTTCACAAATGACTACAATCGTGGCATAAAACAAGTTTTAAACTACATTTTTAATGTTACAGGATGGTGAAAATTGTATGTTAATCACTAATCTGTGTAACGAGGACTGATTTCATGAACCTTAGTACTACGTGAGCACTCTGCCCAAGAAACAGCTGCTTAGAGCAAATATCTTTACAGGCAAAATTCAATACCAGTGCGAATTACAATCAATCTGATTGATAACGTGGATATTGCCCTGTCAAGATACTACAAATCTGGAATGTTTCAGAATTTCAAAGATTCTGCAGGCCGAGATATGATAGAATACCGTTCATTTCAACTGTACAGGCACTTGTATGGAGTTCGCATGCGTAGAAACAAAAAGTTCTTTCCTTAAATCAGATGGAAATCGAATCGTGGCAATCAAAATTTTCTTCGTTAACTAAACCTTATAGTATACCCTACTAGTACATATAGATAAAACATTGAAAATGATTCGCGAAATCAGCACCCTAGATGACGGTCCTCCTGCCCATACAAGCTCTTATATGGTGTTTTGACAAAAATCTGTAAGGCTGAGTTTCTTGACACCCAACTGCTGGTATTGTATCTCGGCTTCACAAATGACTACAATCGTGGCATAAAACAAGTTTTAAACTACATTTTTAATGTTACATGATGGTGAAAATAGTATTTTAATCACTAACCTGTGTAACGAGGACTGATTTCATGAACCTTAGTACTACGTGAGCAGTCTGCCCAAGAAACAGCTGCTTAGAGCAAATATCTTTACAGGCAAAATTCAATACCAGTGCGAATTACAATCAATCTGATTGATAACGTGGATATTGCCCTGTCAAGATACTACAAATCTGGAATGTTTCAGAATTTCAAAGATTCTGCAGGCCGAGATATGATAGAATACCGTTCATTTCAACTGCACAGGCCCTTGTATGGAGTGCGCATGCGTAGAAACAAAAAGTTCTTTCCTTAAATCAGATGGAAATCGAATCGTGAAAATCAAAATTTTCTTCGTTAGCTAAACCTTATAGTATAACCTACTAGTACATATAGATAAAACATTGAAAATGATTCGCGAAATCAGCACCCTAGATGACGGTCCTCCTGCCCATACAAGCTCTTATATGGTGTTTTGACAAAAATCTGTAACGCTGAGTTTCTTGACACCCAGCTGCTGGTATTGTATCTCGGCTTCACAAATGACTACAATCGTGGCATAAAACAAGTTTTAAAGTACATTTTTAATGTTACAGGATGGTGAAAATTGTATGTTAATCACTAATCTGTGTAACGAGGACTGATTTCATGAACCTTAGTACTACGTGAGCACTCTGCCCAAGAAACAGCTGCTTAGAGCAAATATCTTTACAGGCAAAATTCAATACCAGTGCGAATTACAATCAATCTGATTGATAACGTGGATATTGCCCTGTCAAGATACTACAAATCTGGAATGTTTCAGAATTTCAAAGATTCTGCAGGCCGAGATATGATAGAATACCGTTCATTTCAACTGTACAGGCACTTGTATGGAGTGCGCATGCGTAGAAACAAAAAGTTCTTTCCTTAAATCAGATGGAAATCGAATCGTGGCAATCAAAGGTTTCTTCGTTAACTAAACCTTATAGTATACCCTACTAGTACATATAGATAAAACGTAGAAAATGATTCGCGAAATCAGCACCCTAGATGACGGTCCTCCTGCCCATACAAGCTCTTATATGGTGTTTTGACAAAAATCTGTAAGGCTGAGTTTCTTGACACCCAGCTGCTGGTATTGTATCTCGGCTTCACAAATGACTACAATCGTGGCATAAAACAAGTTTTAAACTACATTTTTAATGTTACAGGATGGCGAAAATTGTATGTTAATCACTAATCTGTGTAACGAGGACTGATTTCATGAACCTTAGTACTACGTGAGCACTCTGCCCAAGAAACAGCTGCTTAGAGCAAATATCTTTACAGGCAAAATTCAATACCAGTGCGAATTACAATCAATCTGATTGATAACGTGGATATTGCCCTGTCAAGATACTACAAATCTGGAATGTTTCAGAATTTCAAAGATTCTGCAGGCCGAGATATGATAGAATACCGTTCATTTCAACTGCACAGGCCCTTGTATGGAGTGCGCATGCGTAGAAACAAAAAGTTCTTTCCTTAAATCAGATGGAAATCGAATCGTGACAATCAAAATTTTCTTCGTTAGCTAAACCTTATAGTATAACCTACTAGTACATATAGATAAAACATTGAAAATGATTCGCGAAATCAGCACCCTAGATGACGGTCCTCCTGCCCATACAAGCTCTTATATGGTGTTTTGACAAAAATCTGTAAGGCTGAGTTTCTTGACACCCAGCTGCTGGTATTGTATCTCGGCTTCACAAGTGACTACAATCGTGGCATAAAACAAGTTTTAAACTACATTTTTAATGTTACAGGATGGTGAAAATTGTATGTTAATCACTAATCTGTGTAACGAGGACTGATTTCATGAACCTTAGTACTACGTGAGAACTCTGCCCAAAAAACAGCTGCTTAGAGCAAATATCTTTACAGGCAAAATTCAATACCAGTGCGAATTACAATCAATCTGATTGATAACGTGGATATTGCCCTGTCAAGATACTACAAATCTGGAATGTTTCAGAATTTCAAAGATTCTGCAGGCCGAGATATGATAGAATACCGTTAATTTCAACTGTACAGGCACTTGTATGGAGTGCGCATGCGTAGAAACAAAAAGTTCTTTCCTTAAATCAGATGGAAATCGAATCGTGGCAATCAAAATTTTCTTCGTTAACTAAACCTTATAGTATACCCTACTAGTACATATAGATAAAACATTGAAAATGATTCGCGAAATCAGCACCCTAGATGACGGTCCTCCTGCCCATACAAGCTCTTATATGGTGTTTTGACAAAAATCTGTAAGGCTGAGTTTCTTGACACCCAGCTGCTGGTATTGTATCTCGGCTTCACAAATGACTACAATCGTGGCATAAAACAAGTTTTAAACTACATTTTTAATGTTACAGGATGGTGAAAACTGTATGTTAATCACTAATCTGTGTAACGAGGACTGATTTCATGAACCTTAGTACTACGTGAGCACTCTGCCCAAGAAACAGCTGCTTAGAGCAAATATCTTTACAGGCAAAATTCAATACCAGTGCCAATTACAATCAATCTGATTGATAACGTGGATATTGCCCTGTCAAGATACTACAAATCTGGAATGTTTCAGAATTTCAAAGATTCTGCAGGCCGAGATATGATAGAATACCGCTCATTTCAACTGTACAGGCACTTGTATAAAGTGCGCATTGGTAGAAACAAAAAGTTCTTTCCTTAAATCAGATGGAAATCGAATCGTGGCAATCAAAATTTTCTTCGTTAACTAAACCTTATAGTATACCCTACCAGTACATATAGATAAAACATTGAAAATGATTCGCGAAATCAGCACCCTAGATGACGGTCCTCCTGCTCATACAAGCTCTTATATGGTGTTTTGACATAAATCTGTAAGGCTGAGTTTCTTGACACCCAGCTGCTGGTATTGTATCACGGCTTCACAAATGACTACAGTCGTGGCATAAAACAAGTTTTAAAATACATTTTTAATGTTGCAGGATGGTGAAAATTGTATGTTAATCACTAATCTGTGTAACGAGGACTGATTTCATGAACCTTAGTACTACGTGAGCACTCTGCCCAAGAAACAGCTGCTTAGAGCAAATATCTTTACAGGCAAAATTCAATACCAGTGCGAATTACAATCAATCTGATTGATAACGTGGATATTGCCCTGTCAAGATACTACAAATCTGGAATGTTTCAGAATTTCAAAGATTCTGCAGGCCGAGATATGATAGAATACCGCTCATTTTAACTGTACAGGCACTTGTATAAAGTGCGCATTGGTAGAAACAAAAAGTTCTTTCCTTAAATCAGATAAAAATTGAATCGTGGCAATCAAAATTTTCTTCGTTAACTAAACCTTATAGTATACCCTACTAGTACATATAGATAAAACATTGAAAATGATTCGCGAAATCAGCACCCTAGATGACGGTCCTCCTGCCCATACAAGCTCTTATATGGTGTTTTGACAAAAATCTGTAAGGCTGAGTTTCTTGACACCCAGCTGCTGGTATTGTATCTCGGCTTCACAAATGACTACAATCGTGGCATAAAACAAGTTTTAAAGTACATTTTTAATGTTACAGGATGGTGAAAATTGTATGTTAATCACTAATCTGTGTAACGAGGACTGATTTCATGAACCTTAGTACTACGTGAGCACTCTGCCCAAGAAACAGCTGCTTAGAGCAAATATCTTTACAGGCAAATTCAATACCAGTGCGAATTACAATCAATCTGATTGATAACGTGGATATTGCCCTGTCAAGATACTACAAATCTGGAATGTTTCAGAATTTAAAAGAGTCTGCAGGCCGAGATATGATAGAATACCGTTCATTTCAACTGTACAGGCACTTGTATGGAGTGCGCATGCGTAGAAACAAAACGTTCTTTCCTTAAATCAGATGGAAATCGAATCGTGGCAATCAAAATTTTCTTCGTTAACTAAACCTTATAGTATACCCTACTAGTACATATAGATAAAACATTGAAAATGATTCGCGAAATCAGCACCCTAGATGACGGTCCTCCTGCCCATACAAGCTCTTATATGGTGTTTTGACAAAAATCTGTAAGGCTGAGTTTCTTGACACCCAGCTGCTGGTATTGTATCTTGGCTTCACAAATGACTACAATCGTGGCATAAAACAAGTTTTAAAGTACATTTTTAATGTTACAGGATGGTGAAAATTGTATGTTAATCACTAATCTGTGTAACGAGGACTGATTTCATGAACCTTAGTACTACGTGAGCACTCTGCCCAAGAAACAGCTGCTTAGAGCAAATATCTTTACAGGCAAAATTCAATACCAGTGCGAATTACAATCAATCTGATTGATAACGTGGATATTGCCCTGTCAAGATACTACAAATCTGGAATGTTTCAGAATTTCAAAGATTCTGCAGGCCGAGATATGATAAAATACCGTTCATTTGGACTGTACAGGCACTTGTATGGAGTGCGCATGCGTAGAAACAAAACGTTCTTTCCTTAAATCAGATGGAAATCGAATCGTGGCAATCAAAATTTTCTTCGTTAACTAAACCTTATAGTATACCCTACTAGTACATATAGATAAAACATTGAAAATGATTCGCGAAATCAGCACCCTAGATGACGGTCCTCCTGCCCATACAAGCTCTTATATGGTGTTTTGACAAAAATCTGTAAGGCTGAGTTTCTTGACACCCAGCTGCTGGTATTGTATCTCGGGTTCACAAATGACTACAATCGTGGCATAAAACAAGTTTTAAAATACATTTTTAATGTTACAGGATGGTGAAAATTGTATGTTAATCACTAATCTGTGTAACGAGGACTGATTTCATGAACCTTAGTACTAAGTGAGCACTCTGCCCAAGAAACAGCTCCTTAGAGCAAATATCTTTACAGGCAAAATTCAATACCAGTGCGAATTACAATCAATCTGATTGATAACGTGGATATTGCCCTGTCAAGATACTACAAATCTGGAATGTTTCAGAATTTCAAAGATTCTGCAGGCCGAGATATGATAAAATACCGTTCATTTGGACTGTACAGGCACTTGTATGGAGTGCGCATGCGTAGAAACAAAACGTTCTTTCCTTAAATCAGATGGAAATCGAATCGTGGCAATCAAAATTTTCTTCGTTAACTAAACCTTATAGTATACCCTACTAGTACATATAGATAAAACATTGAAAATGACTCGCGAAATCAGCACCCTAGATTACGGTCCTCCTGCCCATACAAGCTCTTATATGGTGTTTTGACAAAAATCTGTAAGGCTGAGTTTCTTTACACCCAGCTGCTGGTATTGTATCACGGCTTCACAAATGACTACAGTCGTGGCATAAAAGAAGTTTTAAAATACATTTTTAATGTTACAGGATGGTGAAAATTGTATGTTAATCACTAATCTGTGTAACGAGGACTGATTTCATGAACCTTAGTACTACGTGAGCACTCTGCCCAAGAAACAGCTGCTTAGAGCAAATATCTTTACAGGCAAAATTCAATACCAGTGCGAATTACAATCAATCTGATTGATAGCGTGGATATTGCCCTGTCAAGATACTACAAATCTGGAATGTTTCAGAATTTCAAAGAGTCTGCAGGCCGAGATATGATAGAATACCGTTCATTTCAACTGTACAGGCACTTGTATGGAGTGCGCATGCGTAGAAACAAAACGTTCTTTATTTAAATCAGATGGAAATCGAATCGTGGCAATCAAAATTTTCTTCGTTAACTAAACCTTATAGTATACCCTACTAGTACATATAGATAAAACATTGAAAATGATTCGCGAAATCAGCACCCTAGATGACGGTCCTCCTGCCCATACAAGCTCTTATATGGTGTTTTGACAAAAATCTGTAAGGCTGAGTTTCTTGACACCCAGCTGCTGGTATTGTATCTCGGCTTCACAAATGACTACAGTCGTGGCATAAAACAAGTTTTAAACTACATTTTTAATGTTACAGGATGGTGAAAATTGTATGTTAATCACTATTCTGTGTAACGAGGACTGATTTCATGAACCTTAGTACTACGTGAGCACTCTGCCCAAGAAACAGCTGCTTAGAGCAAATATCTTTACAGGCAAAATTCAATACCAGTGCGAATTACAATCAATCTGATTGATAACGTGGATATTGCCCTGTCAAGATACTACAAATCTGGAATGTTTCAGAATTTCAAAGATTCTGCAGGCCGAGATATGATAGAATACCGCTCATTTCAACTGTACAGGCACTTGTATAAAGTGCGCATTGGTAGAAACAAAAAGTTCTTTCCTGAAATCAGATAGAAATTGAATCGTGGCAATCAAAATTTTCTTCGTTAACTAAACCTTATAGTATATCCTACTAGTACATATAGATAAAACATTGAAAATGATTCGCGAAATCAGCACCCTAGATGACGGTCCTCCTGCCCATACAAGCTCTTATATGGTGTTTTGACAAAAATCTGTAAGGCTGAGTTTCTTGACACCCAGCTGCTGGTATTGTATCTCGGCTTCACAAATGACTACAATCGTGGCATAAAACAAGTTTTAAAGTACATTTTTAATGTTACAGGATGGTGAAAATTGTATGTTAATCACTAATCTGTGTAACGAGGACTGATTTCATGAACCTTAGTACTACGTGAGCACTCTGCCCAAGAAACAGCTGCTTAGAGCAAATATCTTTACAGGCAAAATGCAATACCAGTGCGAATTACAATCAATCTGATTGATAACGTGGATATTGCCCTGTCAAGATACTACAAATCTGGAATGTTTCAGAATTTCAAAGATTCTGCAGGCCGAGATATGATAGAATACCGTTCATTTCAACTGTACAGGCACTTGTATGGAGTGCGCATGCGTAGAAACAAAATGTTCTTTATTTAAATCAGATGGAAATCGAATCGTGGCAATCAAAATTTTCTTCGTTAACTAAACCTTATAGTATACCCTACTAGTACATATAGATAAAACATTTAAAATGATTCGCGAAATCAGCACCCTAGATGACGGTCCTCCTGCCCATACAAGCTCTTATATGGTGTTTTGACAAAAATCTGTAAGGCTGAGTTTCTTGACACCCAGCTGCTGGTATTGTATCTCGGTTTCACAAATGACTACAATCGTGGCATACAACAAGTCTTAAACTACATTTTTAATGTTACAGGATGGTGAAAATTGTATGTTAATCACTAATCTGTGTAACGAGGACTGATTTCATGAACCTTAGTACTACGTGAGCACTCTGCCCAAGAAACAGCTGCTTAGAGCAAATATCTTTACAGGCAAAATTCAATACCAGTGCGAATTACAATCAATCTGATTGATAACGTGGATATTGCCCTGTCAAGATACTACAAATCTGGAATGTTTCAGAATTTCAAAGATTCTGCAGGCCGAGATATGATAGAATACCGTTCATTTGAACTGTACAGGCACTTGTATGGAGTGCGCATGCGTATAAACAAAACGTTCTTTATTTAAATCAGATGGAAATCGAATCGTGGCAATCAAAATTTTCTTCGTTAACTAAACCTTATAGTATACCCTACTAGTACATATAGATAAAACATTAAAAATGATTCGCGAAATCAGCACCCTAGATGACGGTCCTCCTGCCCATACAAGCTCTTATATGGTGTTTTGACAAAAATCTGTAAGGCTGAGTTTCTTGACACCCAGCTGCTGGTATTGTATCTCGGCTTCACAAATGACTACAATCGTGGCATAAAACAAGTTTTAAAGTACATTTTTAATGTTACAGGATGGTGAAAATTGTATGTTAATCACTAATCTGTGTAACGAGGACTGATTTCATGAACCTTAGTACTACGTGAGCACTCTGCCCAAGAAACAGCTGCTTAGAGCAAATATCTTTACAGGCAAAATTCAATACCAGTGCGAATTACAATCAATCTGATTGATAACGTGGATATTGCCCTGTCAAGATACTACAAATCTGGAATGTTTCAGAATTTCAAAGATTCTCCAGGCCGAGATATGATAGAATACCGTTCATTTCAACTGTACAGGCACTTGTATGGAGTGCGCATGCGTAGAAACAAAACGTTCTTTCCTTAAATCAGATGGAAATCGAATCGTGGCAATCAAAATTTTCTTCGTTAACTAAACCTTATAGTATACCCTACTAGTACATATAGATAAAACATTAAAAATGATTCGCGAAATCAGCACCCTAGATGACGGTCCTCCTGCCCATACAAGCTCTTATATGGTGTTTTGACAAAAATCTGTAAGGCTGAGTTTCTTGACACCCAGCTGCTGGTATTGTATCACGGCTTCACAAATGACTACAGTCGTGGCATAAAACAAGTTTTAAAATACATTTTTAATGTTACAGGATGGTGAAAATTGTATGTTAATCACTAATCTGTGTAACGAGGACTGATTTCATGAACCTTAGTACTAAGTGAGCACTCTGCCCAAGATACAGCTGCTTAGAGCAAATATCTTTACAGGCAAAATTCAATACCAGTGCGAATTACAATCAATCTGATTGATAACGTGGATATTGCCCTGTCAAGATACTACAAATCTGGAATGTTTCAGAATTTCAAAGATTCTGCAGGCCGAGATATGATAGAATACCGCTCATTTCAACTGTACAGGCACTTGTATAAAGTGCGCATTGGTAGAAACAAAAAGTTCTTTCCTTAAATCAGATGGAAATTGAATCGTGGCAATCAAAATTTTCTTCGTTAACTAAACCTTATAGTATAGCCTACTAGTACATATAGATAAAACATTGAAAATGATTCGCGAAATCAGCACCCTAGATGACGGTCCTCCTGCCCATACAAGCTCTTATATGGTGTTTTGACAAAAATCTGTAAGGCTGAGTTTCTTGACACCCAGCTGCTGGTATTGTATCTCGGCTTCACAAATGACTACAATCGTGGCATAAAACAAGTTTTAAACTACATTTTTAATGTTACAGGATGGTGAAAATTGTATGTTAATCACTAATCTGTGTAACGAGGACTGATTTCATGAACCTTAGTACTACGTGAGCACTCTGCCCAAGAAACAGCTGCTTAGAGCAAATATCTTTACAGGCAAAATTCAATACCAGTGCGAATTACAATCAATCTGATTGATAGCGTGGATATTGCCCTGTCAAGATACTACAAATCTGGAATGTTTCAGAATTTCAAAGATTCTGCAGGCCGAGATATGATAGAATACCGTTCATTTCAACTGTACAGGCACTTGTATGGAGTGCGCATGCGTAGAAACAAAACGTTCTTTATTTAAATCAGATGGAAATCGAATCGTGGCAATCAAAATTTTCTTCGTTAACTAAACCTTATAGTATACCCTACTAGTACATATAGATAAAACATTGAAAATGATTCGCGAAATCAGCACCCTAGATGACGGTCCTCCTGCCCATACAAGCTCTTATATGGTGTTTTGACAAAAATCTGTAAGGCTGAGTTTCTTGACACCCAGCTGCTGGTATTGTATCACGGCTTCACAAATGACTACAGTCGTGGCATAAAACAAGTTTTAAACTACATTTTTAATGTTACAGGATGGTGAAAATTGTATGTTAATCACTAATCTGTGTAACGAGGACTGATTTCATGAACCTTAGTACTACGTGAGCACTCTGCCCAAGAAACAGCTGCTTAGAGCAAATATCTTTACAGGCAAAATTCAATACCAGTGCGAATTACAATCAATCTGATTGATAACGTGGATATTGCCCTGTCAAGATACTACAAATCTGGAATGTTTCAGAATTTCAAAGATTCTGCAGGCCGAGATATGATAGAATACCGCTCATTTCAACTGTACAGGCACTTGTATAAAGTGCGCATTGGTAGAAACAAAAAGTTCTTTCCTGAAATCAGATAGAAATTGAATCGTGGCAATCAAAATTTTCTTCGTTAACTAAACCTTATAGTATACCCTACTAGTACATATAGATAAAACATTGAAAATGATTCGCGAAATCAGCACCCTAGATGACGGTCCTCCTGCCCATACAAGCTCTTATATGGTGTTTTGACAAAAATCTGTAAGGCTGAGTTTCTTGACACCCAGCTGCTGGTATTGTATCTCGGCTTCACAAATGACTACAATCGTGGCATAAAACAAGTTTTAAACTACATTTTTAATGTTACAGGATGGTGAAAATTGTATGTTAATCACTAATCTGTGTAACGAGGACTGATTTCATGAACCTTAGTACTACGTGAGCACTCTGCCCAAGAAACAGCTGCTTAGAGCAAATATCTTTACAGGCAAAATTCAATACCAGTGCGAATTACAATCAATCTGATTGATAACGTGGATATTGCCCTGTCAAGATACTAGAAATCTGGAATGTTTCAGAATTTCAAAGATTCTGCAGGCCGAGATATGATAGAATACCGTTCATTTCAACTGTAGAGGCACTTGTATGGAGTACGCATGCGTAGAAAGAAAACGTTCTTTATTTAAATCAGATGGAAATCGAATCGTGGCAATCAAAATTTTCTTCGTTAACTAAACCTTATAGTATACCCTACTAGTACATATAGATAAAACATTGAAAATGATTCGCGAAATCAGCACCCTAGATGACGGTCCTCCTGCCCATACAAGCTCTTATATGGTGTTTTGACAAAAATCTGTAAGGCTAAGTTTCTTGACACCCAGCTGCTGGTATTGTATCTCGGCTTCACAAATGACTACAATCGTGGCATAAAACAAGTTTTAAACTTCATTTTTAATGTTACAGGATGGTAAAAATTGTATGTTAATCACTAATCTGTGTAACGAGGACTGATTTCATGAACCTTAGTACTACGTGAGCACTCTGCCCAAGAAGCAGCTGCTTAGAGCAAATATCTGTACAGGCAAAATTCAATACCAGTGCGAATTACAATTAATCTGATTGATAACGTGGATATTGCCCTGTCAAGATACTACAAATCTGGAATGTTTCAGAATTTCAAAGATTCTGCAGGCCGAGATATGATAGAATACCGTTCATTTCAACTGTACAGGCACTTGTATGGAGTGCGCATGCGTAGAAACAAAACATTCTTTATTTAAATCAGATGGAAATCGAATCGTGGCAATCAAAATTTTCTTCGTTAGCTAAACCTTATAGTAGACCCTACTAGTACATATAGATAAAACATTGAAAATGATTCGCGAAATCAGCACCCTAGACGACGGTCCTCCTGCCCATACAAGCTCTTATATGGTGTTTTGACAAAAATCTGTAAGGCTGAGTTTCTTGACACCCAGCTGCTGGTATTTTATCTCGGCTTCACAAATGACTACAATCGTGGCATAAAACAAGTTTTAAACTACATTTTTAATGTTACAGGATGGTGAAAATTGTATGTTAATCACTAATCTGTGTAACGAGGACTGATTTCATGAACCTTAGTACTACGTGAGCACTCTGCCCAAGAAACAGCTGCTTGGAGCAAATATTACAGGCAAAATTCAATACCAGTGCGAATTACAATCAATCTGATTGATAACGTGGATATTGCCCTGTCAAGATACTACAAATCTGGAATGTTTCAGAATTTCAAAGATTCTGCAGGCCGAGATATGATAGAATACCGTTCATGTGAACTTTACAGGCACTTGTATGGAGTGCGCATACGTAGAATCAAAAAGTTCTTTCCTTAAATGAGATGGAAATCGAATCGTGGCAAGCAAAATTTTCTTCGTTATCTAAACCTTATAGTATACCCTACTAGTACATATAGATAAAACATTGAAAATGATTCGCGAAATCAGCACCCTAGATGACGGTCCTCCTGCCTATACAAGCTCTTATATGGTGTTTTGACAAAAATCTGTAAGGCTGAGTTTCTTGAAACCCAGCTGCTGGTATTGTATCTCGGCTTCACAAATGACTACAATCGTGGCATAAAACAAGTTTTAAACTACATTTTTAATGTTACAGGATGGTGAAAATAGTATGTTAATCACTAACCTGTGTAACGAGGACTGATTTCATGAACCTTAGTACTACGTGAGCAGTCTGCCCAAGAAACAGCTGCTTAGAGCAAATATCTTTACAGGCAAAATTCAATACCAGTGCGAATTACAATCAATCTGATTGATAACGTGGATATTGCCCTGTCAAGATACTACAAATCTGGAATATTTCAGAATTTCAAAGATTCTGCAGGCCGAGATATGATAGAATACCGTTCATTTCAACTCTACAGGCACTTGTATGGAGTGCGCATGCGTAGAAACAAAATGTTCTTTCCTTAAATCAGATGGAAATCGAATCGTGGCAATCAAAATTTTCTTCGTTAACTAAACCTTATAGTATACCCTACTAGTACATATAGATAAAACATTGAAAATGATTCGCGAAATCAGCACCCTAGATGACGGTCCTCCTGCCCATACAAGCTCTTATATGGTGTTTTGACAAAAATCTGTAAGGCTGAGTTTCTTGACACCCAGCTGCTGGTATTGTATCTCGGCTTCACAAATGACTACAATCGTGGCATACAACAAGTTTTAAACTACATTTTTAATGTTACAGGATGGTGAAAATTGTATGTTAATCACTAATCTGTGTAACGAGGACTGATTTCATGAACCTTAGTACTACGTGAGCACTCTGCCCAAGAAACAGCTGCTTAGAGCAAATATCTTTACAGGCAAAATTCAATACCAGTGCGAATTACAATCAATCTGATTGATAACGTGGATATTGCCCTGTCAAGATACTACAAATCTGGAATATTTCAGAATTTCAAAGATTCTGCAGGCCGAGATATGATAGAATACCGTTCATTTCAACTGTACAGGCACTTGTATGGAGTGCGCATGCGTAGAAACAAAAAGTTCTTTCCTTAAATCAGATGGAAATCGAATCGTGGCAATCAAAATTTTCTTCGTTAACTAAACCTTATAGTATACCCTACTAGTACATATAGATAAAACATTGAAAATGATTCGCGAAATCAGCACCCTAGATGACGGTCCTCCTGCCCATACAAGCTCTTATATGGTGTTTTGACAAAAATCTGTAAGGCTGAGTTTCTTGACACCCAGCTGCTGGTATTGTATCTCGGCTTCACAAATGACTACAATCGTGGCATACAACAAGTTTTAAACTACATTTTTAATGTTACAGGATGGTGAAAATTGTATGTTAATCACTAATCTGTGTAACGAGGACTGATTTCATGAACCTTAGTACTACGTGAGCACTCTGCCCAAGAAACAGCTGCTTAGAGCAAATATCTTTACAGGCAAAATTCAATACCAGGGCGAATTACAATCAATCTGATTGATAACGTGGATATTGCCCTGTCAAGATACTACAAATCTGGAATGTTTCAGAATTTCAAAGATTCTGCAGGCCGAGATATGATAGAATACCGTTCATGTGAACTTTACAGGCACTTGTATGGAGTGCGCATGCGTAGAAACAAAAAGTTCTTTCCTTAAATCAGATGGAAAACGAATCGTGGCAATCAAATTTTTCTTCGTTAACTAAACCTTATATTAGACCCTACTAGTACATATAGATAAAACATTGAAAATGATTCGCGAAATCAGCACCCTAGATGACGGTCCTCCTGCCCGTACAAGCTCTTATATGGTGTTTTGACAAAAATCTGTAAGGCTGAGTTTCTTGACACCCAGCTGCTGGTATTGTATCTCGGCTTCACAAATGACTACAATCGTGGCATAAAACAAGTTTTAAACTACATTTTTAATGTTACAGGATGGTGAAAATTGTATGTTAATCACTAATCTGTGTAACGAGGACTGATTTCATGAACCTTAGTACTACGTGAGCACTCTGCCCAAGAAACAGCTGCTTAGAGCAAATATCTTTACAGGCAAAATTCAATACCAGTGCGAATTACAATCAATCTGATTGATAACGTGGATATTGCCCTGTCAAGATACTACAAATCTGGAATGTTTCAGAATTTCACAGATTCTGCAGGCCGAGATATGATAGAATACCGTTCATTTCAACTGTACAGGCACTTGTATGGAGTGCGCATGCGTAGAAACAAAACGTCCTTTCCTTAAATCAGATGGAAATCGAATCGTGGCAATCAAAATTTTCTTCGTTAGCTAAACCTTATAGTAGACCCTACTAGTACATATAGATAAAACATTGAAAATGATTCGCGAAATCAGCACCCTAGATGACGGTCCTCCTGCCCATACAAGCTCTTATATGGTGTTTTGACAAAAATCTGTAAGGCTGAGTTTCTTGACACCCAGCTGCTGGTATTGTATCTCGGCTTCACAAATGACTACAATCGTGGCATAAAACAAGTTTTAAACTACATTTTTAATGTTACAGGATGGTGAAAATTGTATGTTAATCACTAATCTGTGTAACAAGGACTGATTTCATGAACCTTAGTACTACGTGAGCACTCTGCCCAAGAAACAGCTGCTTAGAGCAAATATCTGTACAGGCAAAATTCAATACCAGTGCGAATTACAATCAATCTGATTGATAACGTGGATATTGCCCTGTCAAGATACTACAAATCTGGAAGGTTTCAGAATTTCAAAGATTCTGCAGGCCGAGATATGATAGAATACCGTTCATTTCAACTGTACAGGCACTTGTATGGAGTGCGCATGCGTAGAAACAAAACGTTCTTTATTTAAATCAGATGGAAATCGAATCGTGGCAATCAAAATTTTCTTCGTTAGCTAAACCTTATAGTAGACCCTACTAGTACATATAGATAAAACATTGAAAATGATTCGCGAAATCAGCACCCTAGATGACGGTCCTCCTGCCCATACAAGCTCTTATATGGTGTTTTGACAAAAATCTGTAAGGCTGAGTTTCTTCACACCCAGCTGCTGGTATTGTATCTCGGCTTCACAAATGACTACAATCGTGGCATACAACAAGTTTTAAACTACATTTTTAATGTTACAGGATGGTGAAAATTGTATGTTAATCACTAATCTGTGTAACGAGGACTGATTTCATGAACCTTAGTACTACGTGAGCACTCTGCCCAAGAAACAGCTGCTTAGAGCAAATATCTTTACAGGCAAAATTCAATACCAGTGCGAATTACAATCAATCTGATTGATAACGTGGATATTGCCCTGTCAAGATACTACAAATCTGGAATATTTCAGAATTTCAAAGATTCTGCAGGCCGAGATATGATAGAATACCGTTCATTTCAACTGTACAGGCACTTGTATGGAGTGCGCATGCGTAGAAACAAAAAGTTCTTTCCTTAAATCAGATGGAAATCGAATCGTGGCAATCAAAATTTTCTTCGTTAACTAAACCTTATAGTATACCCTACTAGTACATATAGATAAAACATTGAAAATGATTCGCGAAATCAGCACCCTAGATGACGGTCCTCCTGCCCATACAAGCTCTTATATGGTGTTTTGACAAAAATCTGTAAGGCTGAGTTTCTTGACACCCAGCTGCTGGTATTGTATCTCGGCTTCACAAATGACTACAATCGTGGCATACAACAAGTTTTAAACTACATTTTTAATGTTACAGGATGGTGAAAATTGTATGTTAATCACTAATCTGTGTAACGAGGACTGATTTCATGAACCTTAGTACTACGTGAGCACTCTGCCCAAGAAACAGCTGCTTAGAGCAAATATCTTTACAGGCAAAATTCAATACCAGGGCGAATTACAATCAATCTGATTGATAACGTGGATATTGCCCTGTCAAGATACTACAAATCTGGAATGTTTCAGAATTTCAAAGATTCTGCAGGCCGAGATATGATAGAATACCGTTCATGTGAACTTTACAGGCACTTGTATGGAGTGCGCATGCGTAGAAACAAAAAGTTCTTTCCTTAAATCAGATGGAAAACGAATCGTGGCAATCAAATTTTTCTTCGTTAACTAAACCTTATATTAGACCCTACTAGTACATATAGATAAAACATTGAAAATGATTCGCGAAATCAGCACCCTAGATGACGGTCCTCCTGCCCGTACAAGCTCTTATATGGTGTTTTGACAAAAATCTGTAAGGCTGAGTTTCTTGACACCCAGCTGCTGGTATTGTATCTCGGCTTCACAAATGACTACAATCGTGGCATAAAACAAGTTTTAAACTACATTTTTAATGTTACAGGATGGTGAAAATTGTATGTTAATCACTAATCTGTGTAACGAGGACTGATTTCATGAACCTTAGTACTACGTGAGCACTCTGCCCAAGAAACAGCTGCTTAGAGCAAATATCTTTACAGGCAAAATTCAATACCAGTGCGAATTACAATCAATCTGATTGATAACGTGGATATTGCCCTGTCAAGATACTACAAATCTGGAATGTTTCAGAATTTCAAAGATTCTGCAGGCCGAGATATGATAGAATACCGTTCATTTCAACTGTACAGGCACTTGTATGGAGTGCGCATGCGTAGAAACAAAACGTCCTTTCCTTAAATCAGATGGAAATCGAATCGTGGCAATCAAAATTTTCTTCGTTAGCTAAACCTTATAGTAGACCCTACTAGTACATATAGATAAAACATTGAAAATGATTCGCGAAATCAGCACCCTAGATGACGGTCCTCCTGCCCATACAAGCTCTTATATGGTGTTTTGACAAAAATCTGTAAGGCTGAGTTTCTTGACACCCAGCTGCTGGTATTGTATCTCGGCTTCACAAATGACTACAATCGTGGCATAAAACAAGTTTTAAACTACATTTTTAATGTTACAGGATGGTGAAAATTGTATGTTAATCACTAATCTGTGTAACAAGGACTGATTTCATGAACCTTAGTACTACGTGAGCACTCTGCCCAAGAAACAGCTGCTTAGAGCAAATATCTGTACAGGCAAAATTCAATACCAGTGCGAATTACAATCAATCTGATTGATAACGTGGATATTGCCCTGTCAAGATACTACAAATCTGGAATGTTTCAGAATTTCAAAGATTCTGCAGGCCGAGATATGATAGAATACCGTTCATTTCAACTGTACAGGCACTTGTATGGAGTGCGCATGCGTAGAAACAAAACGTCCTTTCCTTAAATCAGATGGAAATCGAATCGTGGCAATCAAAATTTTCTTCGTTAGCTAAACCTTATAGTAGACCCTACTTGTACATATAGATAAAACATTGAAAATGATTCGCGAAATCAGCACCCTAGATGACGGTCCTCCTGCCCATACAAGCTCTTATATGGTGTTTTGACAAAAATCTGTAAGGCTAAGTTTCTTGACACCCAGCTGCTGGTATTGTATCTCGGCTTCACAAATGACTACAATCGTGGCATAAAACAAGTTTTAAACTACATTTTTAATGTTACAGGATGGTGAAAATTGTATGTTAATCACTAATCTGTGTAACGAGGACTGATTTCATGAACCTTAGTACTACGTGAGCACTCTGCCCAAGAAACAGCTGCTTAGAGCAAATATCTGTACAGGCAAAATTCAATACCAGTGCGAATTACAATCAATCTGATTGATAACGTGGATATTGCCCTGTCAAGATACTACAAATCTGGAATGTTTCAGAATTTCAAAGATTCTGCAGGCCGAGATATGATAGAATACCGTTCATTTCAACTGTACAGGCACTTGTATGGAGTGCGCATGCGTAGAAACAAAACGTTCTTTATTTAAATCAGATGGAAATCGAATCGTGGCAATCAAAATTTTCTTCGTTAGCTAAACCTTATAGTAGACCCTACTAGTACATATAGATAAAACATTGAAAATGATTCGCGAAATCAGCACCCTAGATGACGGTCCTCCTGCCCATACAAGCTCTTATATGGTGTTTTGACAAAAATCTGTAAGGCTGAGTTTCTTGACACCCAGCTGCTGGTATTGTATCTCGGCTTCACAAATGACTACAATCGTGGCATACAACAAGTTTTAAACTACATTTTTAATGTTACAGGATGGTGAAAATTGTATGTTAATCACTAATCTGTGTAACGAGGACTGATTTCATGAACCTTAGTACTACGTGAGCACTCTGCCCAAGAAACAGCTGCTTAGAGCAAATATCTTTACAGGCAAAATTCAATACCAGTGCGAATTAGAATCAATCTGATTGATAACGTGGATATTGCCCTGTCAAGATACTACAAATCTGGAATGTTTCAGAATTTCAAAGATTCTGCAGGCCGAGATATGATAGAATACCGTTCATTTGAACTGTACAGGCACTTGTATGGAGTGCGCATGCGTAGAAACAAAAAGTTCTTTCCTTAAATCAGATGGAAATCGAATCGTGGCAATCAAAATTTTCTTCATTAACTAAACCTTATAGTAGACCCTACTAGTACATATAGATAAAACATTGAAAATGATTCGCGAAATCAGCACCCTAGATGACGGTCCTCCTGCCCATACAAGCTCTTATATGGTGTTTTGACAAAAATCTGTAAGGCTGAGTTTCTTGACACCAAGCTGCTGGTATTGTATCTCGGCTTCACAAATGACTACAATCGTGGCATAAAACAAGTTTTAAACTACATTTTTAATGTTACAGGATGGTGAAAATTGTATGTTAATCACTAATCTGTGTAACGAGCACTGATTTCATGAACCTTAGTACTACGTGAGCAGTCTGCCCAAGAAACAGCTGCTTAGAGCAAATATCTTTACAGGCAAAATTCAATACCAGTGCGAAATACAATCAATCTGATTGATAACGTGGATATTGCCCTGTCAAGATACTAGAAATCTGGAATGTTTCAGAATTTCAAAGATTCTGCAGGCCGAGATATGATAGAATACCGTTCATTTCAACTGTACAGGCACTTGTATGAAGTGCGCATGCGTAGAAACAAAACGTCCTTTCCTTAAATCAGATGGAAATCGAATCGTGGCAATCAAAATTTTCTTCGTTAGCTAAACCTTATAGTAGACCCTACTAGTACATATAGATAAAACATTGAAAATGATTCGCGAAATCAGCACCCTAGATGACGGTCCTCCTGCCCATACAAGCTCTTATATGGTGTTTTGACAAAAATCTGTAAGGCTGAGTTTCTTGACACCCAGCTGCTGGTATTGTATCTCGGCTTCACAAATGACTACAATCGTGGCATAAAACAATTTTTAAACTACATTTTTAATGTTACAGGATGGTGAAAATTGTATGTTAATCACTAATCTGTGTAACGAGGACTGATTTCATGAACCTTAGTACTACGTGAGAAGTCTGCCCAAGAAACAGCTGCTTAGAGCAAATATCTTTACAGGCAAAATTCAATACCAGTGCGAATTACAATCAATCTGATTGATAACGTGGATATTGCCCTGTCAAGATACTACAAATCTGGAATGTTTCAGAATTTCAAAGATTCTGCAGGCCGAGATATGATAGAATACCGTTCATTTCAACTGTACAGGCACTTGTATGGAGTGCGCATGCGTAGAAACAAAACGTCCTTTCCTTAAATCAGATGGAAATCGAATCGTGGCAATCAAAATTTTCTTCGTTAGCTAAACCTTATAGTAGACCCTACTAGTACATATAGATAAAACATTGAAAATGATTCGCGAAATCAGCACCCTAGATGACGGTCCTCCTGCCCATACAAGCTCTTATATGGTGTTTTGACAAAAATCTGTAAGGCTGAGTTTCTTGAAACCCAGCTGCTGGTATTGTATCTCGGCTTCACAAATGACTACAATCGTGGCATAAAACAAGTTTTAAACTACATTTTTAATGTTACAGGATGGTGAAAATAGTATGTTAATCACTAACCTGTGTAACGAGGACTGATTTCATGAACCTTAGTACTACGTGAGCACTCTGCCCAAGAAACAGCTGCTTAGAGCAAATATCTTTACAGGCAAAATTCAATACCAGTGCGAATTACAATCAATCTGATTGATAACGTGGATATTGCCCTGTCAAGATACTACAAATCTGGAATATTTCAGAATTTCAAAGATTCTGCAGGCCGAGATATGATAGAATACCGTTCATTTGAACTTTACAGGCACTTGTATGGAGTGCGCATGCGTAGAAACAAAAAGTTCTTTCCTTAAATCAGATGGAAATCGAATCGTGGCAATCAAAATTTTCTTCGTTAACTAAACCTTATAGTATACCCTACTAGTACATATAGATAAAACATTGAAAATGATTCGCGAAATCAGCACCCTAGATGACGGTCCTCCTGCCCATACAAGCTCTTATATGGTGTTTTGACAAAAATCTGTAAGGCTGAGTTTCTTGACACCCAGCTGCTGGTATTGTATCTCGGCTTCACAAATGACTACAATCGTGGCATACAACAAGTTTTAAACTACATTTTTAATGTTACAGGATGGTGAAAATTGTATGTTAATCACTAATCTGTGTAACGAGTACTGATTTCATGAACCTTAGTACTACGTGAGCACTCTGCCCAGGAAACAGCTGCTTAGAGCAAATATCTTTACAGGCAAAATTCAATACCAGTGCGAATTAGAATAAATCTGATTGATAACGTGGATATTGCCCTGTCAAGATACTACAAATCTGGAATGTTTCAGAATTTCAAAGATTCTGCAGGCCGAGATATGATAGAATACCGTTCATTTGAACTGTACAGGCACTTGTATGGAGTGCGCATGCGTAGAAACAAAAAGTTCTTTCCTTAAATCAGATGGAAAACGAATCGTGGCAATCAAAATTTTCTTCGTTAACTAAACCTTATAGTAGACCCTACTAGTACATATAGATAAAACATTGAAAATGATTCGCGAAATCAGCACCCTAGATGACGGTCCTCCTGCCCATACAAGCTCTTATATGGTGTTTTGACAAAAATCTGTAAGGCTGAGTTTCTTGACACCCAGCTGCTGGTATTGTATCTCGGCTTCACAAATGACTACAATCGTGGCATAAAACAAGTTTTAAACTACATTTTTAATGTTACAGGATGGTGAAAATTGTATGTTAATCACTAATCTGTGTAACGAGCACTGATTTCATGAACCTTAGTACTACGTGAGCAGTCTGCCCAAGAAACAGCTGCTTAGAGCAAATATCTTTACAGGCAAAATTCAATACCAGTGCGAAATACAATCAATCTGATTGATAACGTGGATATTGCCCTGTCAAGATACTAGAAATCTGGAATGTTTCAGAATTTCAAAGATTCTGCAGGCCGAGATATGATAGAATACCGTTCATTTCAACTGTACAGGCACTTGTATGGAGTGCGCATGCGTAGAAACAAAACGTCCTTTCCTTAAATCAGATGGAAATCGAATCGTGGCAATCAAAATTTTCTTCGTTAGCTAAACCTTATAGTAGACCCTACTAGTACATATAGATAAAACATTGAAAATGATTCGCGAAATCAGCACCCTAGATGACGGTCCTCCTGCCCATACAAGCTCTTATATGGTGTTTTGACAAAAATCTGTAAGGCTGAGTTTCTTGACACCCAGCTGCTGGTATTGTATCTCGGCTTCACAAATGACTACAATCGTGGCATAAAACAATTTTTAAACTACATTTTTAATGTTACAGGATGGTGAAAATTGTATGTTAATCACTAATCTGTGTAACGAGCACTGATTTCATGAACCTTAGTACTACGTGAGCAGTCTGCCCAAGAAACAGCTGCTTAGAGCAAATATCTTTACAGGCAAAATTCAATACCAGTGCGAATTACAATCAATCTGATTGATAACGTGGATATTGCCGTGTCAAGATACTACAAATCTGGAATGTTTCAGAATTTCAAAGATTCTGCAGGCCGAGATATGATAGAATACCGTTCATTTCAACTGTACAGGCACTTGTATGGAGTGCGCATGCGTAGAAACAAAACGTCATTTCCTTAAATCAGATGGAAATCGAATCGTGGCAATCAAAATTTTCTTCGTTAGCTAAACCTTATAGTAGACCCTACTAGTACATATAGATAAAACATTGAAAATGATTCGCGAAATCAGCACCCTAGATGACGGTCCTCCTGCCCATACAAGCTCTTATATGGTGTTTTGACAAAAATCTGTAAGGCTGAGTTTCTTGACACCCAGCTGCTGGTATTGTATCTCGGCTTCACAAATGACTACAATCGTGGCATAAAACAATTTTTAAACTACATTTTTAATGTTACAGGATGGTGAAAATTGTATGTTAATCACTAATCTGTGTAACGAGGACTGATTTCATGAACCTTAGTACTACGTGAGCACTCTGCCCAAGAAACAGCTGCTTAGAGCAAATATCTTTACAGGCAAAATTCAATACCAGTGCAAATTACAATCAATCTGATTGATAACGTGGATATTGCCCTGTCAAGATACTACAAATCTGGAATGTTTCAGAATTTCAAAGATTCTGCAGGCCGAGATATGATAGAATACCGCTCATTTGAACTGTACAGGCACTTGTATGGAGTGCGCATGCGTAGAAACAAAAAGTTTTTCCTTAAATCAGATGGAAAACGAATCGTGGCAATCAAAATTTTCTTCGTTAACTAAACCTTATAGTAGACCCTACTAGTACATATAGATAAAACATTGAAAATGATTCGCGAAATCAGCACCCTAGATGACGGTCCTCCTGCCCATACAAGCTCTTATATGGTGTTTTGACAAAAATCTGTAAGGCTGAGTTTCTTGACACCCAGCTGCTGGTATTGTATCTCGGCTTCACAAATGACTACAATCGTGGCATAAAACAAGTTTTAAACTACATTTTTAATGTTACAGGATGGTGAAAATTGTATGTTAATCACTAATCTGTGTAACGAGCACTGATTTCATGAACCTTAGTACTACGTGAGAAGTCTGCCAAGGAAACAGCTGCTTAGACCAATTATCTTTACAGGCAAAATTCGATACCAGTGCGAATTACAATCAATCTGATTGATAACGTGGATATTGCCCTGTCAAGATACTACAAATCTGGAATGTTTCAGAATTTCCAAGATTCTGCAGGCCGAGATATGATAGAATACCGTTCATTTGAACTGTACAGGCACTTGTATGGAGTGCGCATGCGTTGAAACAAGAAGTTCTTCCTTAAATCATATGGAAATTGAATCGTGGGAATCAAAATTTTCTTCGTTAACTAAACCTTATAGTATACCCTACTGGTACATATAGATAAAACATTAAAAATGATTCGCGAAATCAGCACTCTAGATGACGGTCCTCCTGCCCATACAAGCTCTTATATGGTGTTTTGCCAAAAATCTGTAAGGCTGAGTTTCTTGACACCCAGCTGCAGGTATTGTATCTCGGCTTCACAAATGACTACAATCCTGGCATAAAACAAGTTTTAAACTACATTTTTAATGTTACATAATGGTGAAAATAGTATGTTAATCACTAACCTGTGTAACGAGGACTGATTTCATGAACCTTAGTACTACGTGAGCAGTCTGCCCAAGAAACAGCTGCTTAGAGCAAATATCTTTACAGGCAAAATTCAATACCAGTGCGAATTACAATCAATCTGATTGATAACGTGGATATTGCCCTGTCAAGATACTACAAATCTGGAATGTTTCAGAATTTCAAAGATTCTGCAGGCCGAGATATGATAGAATACCGTTCATTTCAACTGTACAGGCACTTGTATGGAGTGCGCATGCGTAGAAACAAAAAGTTCTTTCCTTAAATCAGATGGAAATCGAATCGTGGCAATTAAAATTTTCTTCGTTAACTAAACCTTATAGTATACCCTACTAGTACATATAGATAAAACATTGAAAATGATTCGCGAAATCAGCACCCTAGATGACGGTCCTCCTGCCCATACAAGCTCTTATATGGTGTTTTGACAAAAATCTGTAAGGCTGAGTTTCTTGACACCCAGCTGCTGGTATTGTATCTCGGCTTCACAAATGACTACAGTCGTGGCATAAAACAAGTTTTAAACTACATTTTTAATGTTACAGGATGGTGAAAAATGTATGTTAATCACTAATCTGTGTAACGAGGACTGATTTCATGAACCTTAGTACCACGTGAGCAGTCTGCCCAAGAAACAGCTGCTTAGAGCAAATATCTTTAAAGGCAAAATTCAATACCAGTGCGAATTACAATCAATCTGATTGATAACGTTGATATTGCCCTGTCAAGATACTAAAAATCTGGAATGTTTCAGAATTTCAAAGATTCTGCAGGCCGAGATATGATAGAATACCGTTCATTTCAACTGTACAGGAACTTGTATGGAGTGCGCATGCGTAGAAACAAAAAGTTCTTTTCTTAAATCAGATGGAAATCGAATCGTGGAAATCAAAATTTTCTTCGTTAACTAAACCTTATAGTATACCCTACTAGTACATATAGATAAAACATTGAAAATGATTCGCGAAATCAGCACCCTAGATGACGGTCCTCCTGCCCATACAAGCTCTTATATGGTGTTTTGACAAAAATCTGTAAGGCTGAGTTTCTTGACACCCAGCTGCTTGTATTGTATCTCGGCTTCACAAATGACTACAATCGTGGCATAAAACAAGTTTTAAACTACATTTTTAATGTTACAGGATGGTGAAAATTGTATGTTAATCACTAATCTGTGTAACGAGCACTGATTTCATGAACCTTAGTACTACGTGAGAAGTCTGCCAAGGAAACAGCTGCTTAGACCAAATATCTTTACAGGCAAAATTCGATACCAGTGCGAATTACAATCAATCTGATTGATAACGTGGATATTTCCCTGTCAAGATACTACAAATCTGGAATGTTTCAGAATTTCAAAGATTCTAAAATCCGAGATATGATAGAATACCGCTCATTTCAACTGTACAGGCACTTGTATGGAGTGCGCATGCGTAGAAACAAAAAGTTCTTTCCTTAAATCAGATGGAAATCAAATCGTGGCAATGAAAACTTTCTTCGTTAACTAAAACTTATAGTATACCCTACTAGTACATATAGATAAAACATTGAAAATGATTCGCGAAATCAGCACCCTAGATGACGGTCCTCCTGCCCATACAAGCTCTTATATGGTGTTTTGACAAAAATCTGTAAGGCTGAGTTTCTTGACACCCAGCTGCTGGTATTGTATCTCGGCTTCACAAATGACTACAATCGTGGCATAAAACAAGTTTTAAACTACATTTTTAATGTTACAGGAAGGTGAAAATTGTATGTTAATCACTAACCTGTGTAACAAGGACTGATTTTATGAACCTTAGTACTACGTAAGCACTCTGCCCAAGAAACAGCTGCTTAGAGCAAATAATTTTACAGGCAAAATTCAATACCAGTGCGAATTACAATCAATCTAATTGATAACGTGGATATTGCCCTGTCAAGATACTACAAATCTGGAATGTTTCAGAATTTCAAAGATTCTGCTGGCCGAGATATAATAGAATAGCGTTCATTTCAACTGTACAGGCACTTGTATTGAGTGCGCATGCGTAGAATCAAAAAGTTCTTTCCTTAAATCAGATGGAAATCGAATCGTGGCAATCAAAATTTTCTTCGTTAACTAAACCTTATAGTATACTCTACTAGTACATATAGATAAAACATTGAAAATGATTCGCGAAATCAGCACCCTAGAAAACGGTCCTCCTGCCCATACAAGCTCTTATCTGGTGTTTTGACAAAAATCTGTAAGGCTGAGTTTCTTGACACCCAGCTGCTGGTATTGTATCTCGGCTTCACAAATGACTACAGTCGTGGCATAAAACAAGTTTTAAACTACATTTTTAATGTTACAGGATGGTGAAAATTGTATGTTAATTACTAATCTGTGTAACGAGGACTGATTTCATGAACCTTAGTACTACGTGACCAGTCTGCCCAAGAAACAGCTGCTTAGAGCAAATATCTTTACAGGCAAAATTCAATACCAGTGCGAATTACAATCAATCTGATTGATAACGTGGATATTGCCCTGTCAAGATACTAGAAATCTGGAATGTTTCAGAATTTCAAAGATTCTGCAGGCCGAGATATAATAGAATACCGTTCATTTCAACTGTACAGGCACTTGTATGGAGTGCGCATGCGTAGAAACAAAAAGTTCTTTCCTTAAATTAGATGGAAATCGAATCGTGGCAATCAAAATTTTCTTCGTTAACTAAACCTTATAGTACATTAATCTGTGTAACGAGGACTGATTTCATGCACCTTAGTACTACGTGAGCAATCTGCCCTAGAAACAGCTGCCTAGAGCAAATATCTTTACAGGCAAAATTCAATACCAGTGCGAATTACAATCAATCTGATTGATAACGTGGATATTGCCCTGTCAAGATATTACAAATCTGGAATGTTTCAGAATTTCAAAGATTCTGCAGGCCGAGATATGATAGAATACCGTTCATTTCAACTGTACAGGCACTTGTATGGAGTGCGCATGCGTAGAAACAAAACGTTCTTTCCTTAAATCAGATGGAAATCTAATCGTGGGAATCAAAATTTTCTTCGTTAACTAAACCTTATAGTATACCCTACTAGTACATATAGATAAAACATTGAAAATGATTCGCGAAATCAGCACCCTAGATGACGGTCCTCCTGCCCATACAAGCTCTTATCTGGTGTTTTGACAAAAATATGTAAGGCTGAGTTTCTTGACACCCAGCTGCTGGTATTGTATCTCGGCTTCACAAATGACTACAATCGTGGCATAAAACAAGTTTTAAACTACATTTTAAATGTTACAGGATGGTGAAAATTGTATGTTAATCACTAATCTGTGTAACGAGTACTGATTTCATGAACCTTAGTACTACGTGAGCACTCTGCCCAAGAAACAGCTGCTTAGACCAAATATCTTTACAGGCAAAATTCAATACCAGTGCGAATTACAATCAATCTGATTGATAACGTGGATATTGCCCTGTCAAGATATTACAAATCTGGAATGTTTCAGAATTTCAAAGATTCTGCAGGCCGAGATATGATAGAATACCGTTCATTTCAACTGTACAGGCACTTGTATGGAGTGCGCATGCGTAGAAACAAAAAGTTCTTTCCTTAAATCAGATGGAAATCGAATCGTGGCAATCAAAATTTTCTTCGTTAACTAAACCTTATAGTATACCCTACTAGTACATATAGATAAAACATTGAAAATGATTCGCGAAATCAGCACGCTAGATGACGGTCCTCCTGCCCATACAAGCTCTTATATGGTGTTTTGACAAAAATCTGTAAGGCTGAGTTTCTTGACACCCAGCTGCTGGTATTGTATCTCGGCTTCACAAATGACTACAGTCGTGGCATAAAACAAGTTTTAAACTACATTTTTAATGTTACAGGATGGTGAAAATTGTATGTTAATTACTAATCTGTGTAACGAGGACTGATTTCATGAACCTTAGTACTACGTGACCAGTCTGCCCAAGAAACAGCTGCTTAGAGCAAATATCTTTACAGGCAAAATTCAATACCAGTGCGAATTACAATCAATCTGATTGATAACGTGGATATTGCCCTGTCAAGATACTACAAATCTGGAATGTTTCAGAATTTCAAAGATTCTGCAGGCCGAGATATAATAGAATACCGTTCATTTCAACTGTACAGGCACTTGTATGGAGTGCGCATGCGTAGAAACAAAAAGTTCTTTCCTTAAATTAGATGGAAATCGAATCGTGGCAATCAAAATTTTCTTCGTTAACTAAACCTTATAGTACATTAATCTGTGTAACGAGGACTGATATCATGCACCTTAGTACTACGTGAGCAATCTGCCCTAGAAACAGCTGCCTAGAGCAAATATCTTTACAGGCAAAATTCAATACCAGTGCGAATTACAATCAATCTGATTGATAACGTGGATATTGCCCTGTCAAGATATTACAAATCTGGAATGTTTCAGAATTTCAAAGATTCTGCAGGCCGAGATATGATAGAATACCGTTCATTTCAACTGTACAGGCACTTGTATGGAGTGCGCATGCGTAGAAACAAAAAGTTCTTTCCTTAAATCAGATGGAAATCTAATCGTGGGAATAAAAATTTTCTTCGTTAACTAAACCTTATAGTATACCCTACTAGTACATATAGATAAAACATTGAAAATGATTCGCGAAATCAGCACCCTAGATGACGGTCCTCCTGCCCATACAAGCTCTTATCTGGTGTTTTGACAAAAATATGTAAGGCTGAGTTTCTTGACACCCAGCTGCTGGTATTGTATCTCGGCTTCACAAATGACTACAATCGTGGCATAAAACAAGTTTTAAACTACATTTTAAATGTTACAGGATGGTGAAAATTGTATGTTAATCACTAATCTGTGTAACGAGTACTGATTTCATGAACCTTAGTACTACGTGAGCACTCTGCCCAAGAAACAGCTGCTTAGACCAAATATCTTTACAGGCAAAATTCAATACCAGTGCGAATTACAATCAATCTGATTGATAACGTGGATATTGCCCTGTCAAGATATTACAAATCTGGAATGTTTCAGAATTTCAAAGATTCTGCAGGCCGAGATATGATAGAATACCGTTCATTTCAACTGTACAGGCACTTGTATGGAGTGCGCATGCGTAGAAACAAAAAGTTCTTTCCTTAAATCAGATGGAAATCGAATCGTGGCAATCAAAATTTTCTTCGTTAACTAAACCTTATAGTATACCCTACTAGTACATATAGATAAAACATTGAAAATGATTCGCGAAATCAGCACGCTAGATGACGGTCCTCCTGCCCATACAAGCTCTTATATGGTGTTTTGACAAAAATCTGTAAGGCTGAGTTTCTTGACACCCAGCTGCTGGTATTGTATCTCGGCTTCACAAATGACTACAGTCGTGGCATAAAACAAGTTTTAAACTACATTTTTAATGTTACAGGATGGTGAAAATTGTATGTTAATTACTAATCTGTGTAACGAGGACTGATTTCATGAACCTTAGTACTACGTGACCAGTCTGCCCAAGAAACAGCTGCTTAGAGCAAATATCTTTACAGGCAAAATTCAATACCAGTGCGAATTACAATCAATCTGATTGATAACGTGGATATTGCCCTGTCAAGATACTACAAATCTGGAATGTTTCAGAATTTCAAAGATTCTGCAGGCCGAGATATAATAGAATACCGTTCATTTCAACTGTACAGGCACTTGTATGGAGTGCGCATGCGTAGAAACAAAAAGTTCTTTCCTTAAATTAGATGGAAATCGAATCGTGGCAATCAAAATTTTCTTCGTTAACTAAACCTTATAGTATATTAATCTGTGTAACGAGGACTGATTTCATAAACCTTAGTACTACGTGAGCACTCTGCCCAAGAAACAGCTGCCTAGAGCAAATATCTTTACAGGCAAAATTCAATAGCAGTGCGAATTACAATCAATCTGATTGATAACGTGGATATTGCCCTGTAAAGATAGTACAAATCTAGAATGTTTCAGAATTTCAAAGATTCTGCAGGCCGAGATATAATAGAATACCGTTCATTTCAACTGTACAGGCAATTGTATGGAGTGCGCATGCGTAGAAACAAAAAGTTCTTTCCTTAAATTAGATGGAAATCGAATCGTGGCAATCAAAATTTTCTTCGTTAACTAAACCTTATAGTATATTAATCTGTGTAAGGAGGACTGATTTCATAAACCTTAGTACTACGTGAGCACTTTGCCCAAGAAACAGCTGCCTAGAGCAAATATCTTTACAGGCAAAATTCAATACCAGTGCGAATTACAATCAATCTGATTGATAACGTGGATATTGCCCTGTCAAGATATTACAAATCTGGAATGTTTCAGAATTTCAAAGATTCTGCAGGCCGAGATATGGTAGAATAACGTTCATTTCAACTGTACAGGCACTTGTATGGAGTGCGCATGCGTAGAAAGAAAAAGTTCTTTCCTTAAATCAGATGGAAATCGAATCGTGGCAATCAAAATTTTCTTCGTTAACTAAACCTTATAGTACATTAATCTGTGTAACGAGGACTGATTTCATGCACCTTAGTACTACGTGAGCAATCTGCCCTAGAAACAGCTGCCTAGAGCAAATATCTTTACAGGCAAAATTCAATACCAGTGCGAATTACAATCAATCTGATTGATAACGTGGATATTGCCCTGTCAAGATATTACAAATCTGGAATGTTTCAGAATTTCAAAGATTCTGCAGGCCGAGATATGATAGAATACCGTTCATTTCAACTGTACAGGCACTTGTATGGAGTGCGCATGCGTAGAAACAAAACGTTCTTTCCTTAAATCAGATGGAAATCTAATCGTGGGAATCAAAATTTTCTTCGTTAACTAAACCTTATAGTATACCCTACTAGTACATATAGATAAAACATTGAAAATGATTCGCGAAATCAGCACCCTAGATGACGGTCCTCCTGCCCATACAAGCTCTTATCTGGTGTTTTGACAAAAATATGTAAGGCTGAGTTTCTTGACACCCAGCTGCTGGTATTGTATCTCGGCTTCACAAATGACTACAATCGTGGCATAAAACAAGTTTTAAACTACATTTTAAATGTTACAGGATGGTGAAAATTGTATGTTAATCACTAATCTGTGTAACGAGTACTGATTTCATGAACCTTAGTACTACGTGAGCACTCTGCCCAAGAAACAGCTGTTTAGACCAAATATCTTTACAGGCAAAATTCAATACCAGTGCGAATTACAATCAATCTGATTGATAACGTGGATATTGCCCTGTCAAGATATTACAAATCTGGAATGTTTCAGAATGTCAAAGATTCTGCAGGCCGAGATATGATAGAATACCGTTCATTTCAACTGTACAGGCACTTGTATGGAGTGCGCATGCGTAGAAACAAAAAGTTCTTTCCTTAAATCAGATGGAAATCGAATCGTGGCAATCAAAATTTTCTTCGTTAACTAAACCTTATAGTATACCCTACTAGTACATATAGATAAAACATTGAAAATGATTCGCGAAATCAGCACCCTAGATGACGGTCCTCCTGCCCATACAAGCTCTTATCTGGTGTTTTGACAAAAATCTGTAAGGCTGAGTTTCTTGACACCCAGCTGCTGGTATTGTATCTCGGCTTCACAAATGACTACAATCGTGGCATAAAACAAGTTTTAAACTACATTTTAAATGTTACAGGATGGTGAAAATTGTATGTTAATCACTAATCTGTGTAACGAGTACTGATTTCATGAACCTTAGTACTACGTGAGCACTCTGCCCAAGAAACAGCTGCTTAGAGCAAATATCTTTACAGGCAAAATTCAATACCAGTGCGAATTACAATCAATCTGATTGATAACGTGGATATTGCCCTGTCAAGATACTACAAATCTGGAATGTTTCAGAATTTCAAAGATTCTGCAGGCCGAGATATGATAGAATACCGTTCATTTCAACTGTACAGGCACTTGTATGGAGTGCGCATGCGTAGAAAGAAAAAGTTCTTTCCTTAAATCAGATGGAAATCGAATCGTGGCAATCAAAATTTTCTTCGTTAACTAAACCTTATAGTATATTAATCTGTGTAACGAGGACTGATTTCATGAACCTTAGTACTACGTGAGCACTCTGCCCAAGAAACAGCTGCCTAGAGCAAATATCTTTACAGGCAAAATTCAATACCAGTGCGAATTACAATCAATCTGATTGATAACGTGGATATTGCCCTGTCAAGATACTACAAATCTGGAATGTTTCAGAATTTCAAAGATTCTGCAGGCCGAGATAATGTAGAATACCGTTTGATTTTGGAGTCGTAGGAACTGCTTTAAATTGGTTCGACTCATTTCTGTCTGGTCGCAAACAACGTATACTTGTTGGTGATAAGACTTCTGACGACTTCAATCTGAACTGTGGAGTCCCCCAGGGCAGTTGTATTGGCCCTATTTTATTTACTCTTTACGTCTACCGTCTCTTTAATATTATTTCACAGCACCTCCCTTCCGTCCATGGCTATGCTGACGACACCCAGATTTACCTTTCCTTCCGACCTAGTTCTATCCATTCGGAATTTAACGCTGTCTCTGTCATTGAAAAGTGCATCGCTGATGTCCGCTCTTGGTTTATTGGTAATCGTCTAATGATCAATGACGCGAAAACTGAATTTCTAATTATTGGTACCCGTCAACAACTTGAAAAAACATCTATTGATTCTATTATCATTGGCGACACTGTCATTAAACCGTTAGAAAGCGTCCGGAACCTTGGGGCCTGGTTCGATGCTCATATGCGAATGAATGTTCACATTGGCAAGATTTGTAGCAAGGCTTTTCGTGGACTATACAACATAAGACAGATCAGAAAATTCCTTAACGCGCAATCCACAAAGACACTGATCCACGCCTTTGTATCTTCGCACCTTGATTACTGCAATGCACTTCTATTTGGTCTACCTAAATACCAGCTTGATCGTTTACAGAAAGTTCAGAATGCCGCGGCTAGAGTGATTTTTCGGATTGCGAAATTTGATCATATCACACCCGCTCTTATCGACTTACCTTGGCTTCCAGTATCGTTTAGAGTTCAGTTTAAATTGCTTCTTCTTGTTTACAAGGCACTACACAACCAAAGTCCTTCCTACATAAAAGATCTTTTATTCCTGAAACCAGCTGTTAATTACGCTCTTCGTTCGTCTGCAAAATCTCTTCTGGTCGTTCCAAAAATCAACTGCTCTACACTTGGGGATCGGGCCTTTGTTCATGCTGCACCTGTTTTATGGAACTCGCTGCCATTAACTATAAGAACAAGTAGCAGCCTCGCCATTTTTAAAAAGCAACTGAAAACATTTCTTTTTAAGAAAGCTTTTGATTTGTTGGAATAGTTTTAAAGTTTAGCATAGTTGTTGAAATAGTTTTAAAGTTTAGTGATTTCTATTTATTTATTTATTTTAACTTAATGTAAAGCGCTTTTGAATATTTTTGTATAGTTCTAGCCCTATACAAGTCTATTATTATTATTATTATTATTATTATTTCAACTGAACAGGCACTTGTATGGAGTGCGCATGCGTAGAAACAAAAAGTTCTTTCCTTAAATCAGATGGAAATCGAATCGAGGCAATCAAAATTTTCTTCGTTAACTAAACCTTATAGTATACCCTACTAGTACATATAGATAAAACATTGAAAATGATTCGCGAAATCAGCACCCTAGATGACGGTCCTCCTGCCCATACAAGCTCTTATATGGTGTTTTGACAAAAATCTGTAAGGCTTAGTTTCTTGACACCCAGCTGCCGGTACTGTATCTCGGCTTCACAAATGACTACAATCGTGGCATAAAACAAGTTTTAAACTACATTTTTAATGTTACAGGATGGTGAAAATTGTATGTTAATCACTAATCTGTATAACAAGGACTGATTTCATGAACCTTAGTACTACGTGAGCAGTCTGCCCAAGAAACAGCTGCTTAGAGCAAATATCTTTACAGGCAAAATTCAATACCAGTGCGAATTACAATCAATCTGATTGATAACGTGGATATTGCCCTGTCAAGATACTACAAATCTGGAATGTTTCAGAATTTCAAAGATTCTGCAGGCCGAGATATGATAGAATACCGTTCATTTCAACTGTACAGGCACTTGTATGGAGTGCGGATGCGTAGAAACAAAAAGTTCTTTCCTTAAATCCGATGGAAATCGAATCGTGGCAATCAAAATTTTCTTCGTTAACTAAACCTTATAGTATACCCTACTAGTACATATAGATAAAACATTGAAAATGATTCGCGAAATCAGCACCCTAGATGACGGTCCTCCTGCCCATACAAGCTCTTTTATGGTGTTTTGACAAAAATCTGTAAGGCTGAGTTTCTTGACACCCAGCAGCTGGTATTGTATCTCGGCTTCACAAATGACTACAATCGTGGCATAAAACAAGTTTTAAACTACATTTTTAATGTTACAGGACGGTCAAAATTGTATGTTAATCACTAATCTGTGTCACGAGGACTGATTTCATGAACCTTAGTACTACGTGAGCACTCTGCCCAAGAAACAGCTGCTTTGAGCAAATATCTTTACAGGCAAAATTCAATACCAGTGCGAATTACAATCAATCTAATTGATAACGTGGATATTGCCCTGTCAAGATACTACAAATCTGGAATGTTTCAGAATTTCAAAGATTCTGCAGGCCGAGATATGATAGAGTACCGTTCATTTCAACTGTACAGGCACTTGTATGGAGTGCGCATGCGTAGAAACAAAAAGTTATTTCCTTAAATCAGATGGAATCGAATCGAGGCAATCAAAATTTTCTTCGTTAACTAAACCTTATAGTATACCCTACTAGTACATATAGATAAAACATTGAAAATGATTCGCGAAATCAGCGCCCTAGATGACGGTCCTCCTGCCCATACAAGCTTTTATATGGTGTTTTGACAAAAATCTGTAAGGCTGAGTTTCTTGACACCCAGCTGCTGGTATTGTATCTCGGCTTCACAAATGACTACAATCGTGGCATAAAACAAGTCTTAAACTACATTTTTAATGTTACAGGATGGTGAAAATTGTATGTTAATAAATAATCTGTGTAACGAGCACTGATTTCATGAACGTTAGTACTACGTGAGCAGTGTTCCAAGGAAACAGCTGCTTAGAGCAAATATCTTTACAGGCAAAATTCAATACCAGTGCGAATTACAATCAATCTGATTGATAACGTGGATATTGCCCTGTCAAGATATTACAAATCTGGAATGTTTCAGAATTTCAAAGATTCTGCAGGCCGAGATATGATAGAATAACGTTCATTTCAACTGTACAGGCACTTGTATGGAGTGCGCATGCGTAGAAAGAAAAAGTTCTTTCCTTAAATCAGATGGAAATCGAATCGTGGCAATCAAAATTTTCTTCGTTAACTAAACCTTATAGTACATTAATCTGTGTAACGAGGACTGATTTCATGCACCTTAGTACTACGTGAGCAATCTGCCCTAGAAACAGCTGCCTAGAGCAAATATCTTTACAGGCAAAATTCAATACCAGTGCGAATTACAATCAATCTGATTGATAACGTGGATATTGCCCTGTCAAGATATTACAAATCTGGAATGTTTCAGAATTTCAAAGATTCTGCAGGCCGAGATATGATAGAATACCGTTCATTTCAACTGTACAGGCACTTGTATGGAGTGCGCATGCGTAGAAACAAAACGTTCTTTCCTTAAATCAGATGGAAATCTAATCGTGGGAATCAAAATTTTCTTCGTTAACTAAACCTTATAGTATACCCTACTAGTACATATAGATAAAACATTGAAAATGATTCGCGAAATCAGCACCCTAGATGACGGTCCTCCTGCCCATACAAGCTCTTATCTGGTGTTTTGACAAAAATATGTAAGGCTGAGTTTCTTGACACCCAGCTGCTGGTATTGTATCTCGGCTTCACAAATGACTACAATCGTGGCATAAAACAAGTTTTAAACTACATTTTAAATGTTACAGGATGGTGAAAATTGTATGTTAATCACTAATCTGTGTAACGAGTACTGATTTCATGAACCTTAGTACTACGTGAGCACTCTGCCCAAGAAACAGCTGTTTAGACCAAATATCTTTACAGGCAAAATTCAATACCAGTGCGAATTACAATCAATCTGATTGATAACGTGGATATTGCCCTGTCAAGATATTACAAATCTGGAATGTTTCAGAATGTCAAAGATTCTGCAGGCCGAGATATGATAGAATACCGTTCATTTCAACTGTACAGGCACTTGTATGGAGTGCGCATGCGTAGAAACAAAAAGTTCTTTCCTTAAATCAGATGGAAATCGAATCGTGGCAATCAAAATTTTCTTCGTTAACTAAACCTTATAGTATACCCTACTAGTACATATAGATAAAACATTGAAAATGATTCGCGAAATCAGCACCCTAGATGACGGTCCTCCTGCCCATACAAGCTCTTATCTGGTGTTTTGACAAAAATCTGTAAGGCTGAGTTTCTTGACACCCAGCTGCTGGTATTGTATCTCGGCTTCACAAATGACTACAATCGTGGCATAAAACAAGTTTTAAACTACATTTTAAATGTTACAGGATGGTGAAAATTGTATGTTAATCACTAATCTGTGTAACGAGTACTGATTTCATGAACCTTAGTACTACGTGAGCACTCTGCCCAAGAAACAGCTGCTTAGAGCAAATATCTTTACAGGCAAAATTCAATACCAGTGCGAATTACAATCAATCTGATTGATAACGTGGATATTGCCCTGTCAAGATACTACAAATCTGGAATGTTTCAGAATTTCAAAGATTCTGCAGGCCGAGATATGATAGAATACCGTTCATTTCAACTGTACAGGCACTTGTATGGAGTGCGCATGCGTAGAAAGAAAAAGTTCTTTCCTTAAATCAGATGGAAATCGAATCGTGGCAATCAAAATTTTCTTCGTTAACTAAACCTTATAGTATATTAATCTGTGTAACGAGGACTGATTTCATGAACCTTAGTACTACGTGAGCACTCTGCCCAAGAAACAGCTGCCTAGAGCAAATATCTTTACAGGCAAAATTCAATACCAGTGCGAATTACAATCAATCTGATTGATAACGTGGATATTGCCCTGTCAAGATACTACAAATCTGGAATGTTTCAGAATTTCAAAGATTCTGCAGGCCGAGATAATGTAGAATACCGTTTGATTTTGGAGTCGTAGGAACTGCTTTAAATTGGTTCGACTCATTTCTGTCTGGTCGCAAACAACGTATACTTGTTGGTGATAAGACTTCTGACGACTTCAATCTGAACTGTGGAGTCCCCCAGGGCAGTTGTATTGGCCCTATTTTATTTACTCTTTACGTCTACCGTCTCTTTAATATTATTTCACAGCACCTCCCTTCCGTCCATGGCTATGCTGACGACACCCAGATTTACCTTTCCTTCCGACCTAGTTCTATCCATTCGGAATTTAACGCTGTCTCTGTCATTGAAAAGTGCATCGCTGATGTCCGCTCTTGGTTTATTGGTAATCGTCTAATGATCAATGACGCGAAAACTGAATTTCTAATTATTGGTACCCGTCAACAACTTGAAAAAACATCTATTGATTCTATTATCATTGGCGACACTGTCATTAAACCGTTAGAAAGCGTCCGGAACCTTGGGGCCTGGTTCGATGCTCATATGCGAATGAATGTTCACATTGGCAAGATTTGTAGCAAGGCTTTTCGTGGACTATACAACATAAGACAGATCAGAAAATTCCTTAACGCGCAATCCACAAAGACACTGATCCACGCCTTTGTATCTTCGCACCTTGATTACTGCAATGCACTTCTATTTGGTCTACCTAAATACCAGCTTGATCGTTTACAGAAAGTTCAGAATGCCGCGGCTAGAGTGATTTTTCGGATTGCGAAATTTGATCATATCACACCCGCTCTTATCGACTTACCTTGGCTTCCAGTATCGTTTAGAGTTCAGTTTAAATTGCTTCTTCTTGTTTACAAGGCACTACACAACCAAAGTCCTTCCTACATAAAAGATCTTTTATTCCTGAAACCAGCTGTTAATTACGCTCTTCGTTCGTCTGCAAAATCTCTTCTGGTCGTTCCAAAAATCAACTGCTCTACACTTGGGGATCGGGCCTTTGTTCATGCTGCACCTGTTTTATGGAACTCGCTGCCATTAACTATAAGAACAAGTAGCAGCCTCGCCATTTTTAAAAAGCAACTGAAAACATTTCTTTTTAAGAAAGCTTTTGATTTGTTGGAATAGTTTTAAAGTTTAGCATAGTTGTTGAAATAGTTTTAAAGTTTAGTGATTTCTATTTATTTATTTATTTTAACTTAATGTAAAGCGCTTTTGAATATTTTTGTATAGTTCTAGCCCTATACAAGTCTATTATTATTATTATTATTATTATTATTTCAACTGAACAGGCACTTGTATGGAGTGCGCATGCGTAGAAACAAAAAGTTCTTTCCTTAAATCAGATGGAAATCGAATCGAGGCAATCAAAATTTTCTTCGTTAACTAAACCTTATAGTATACCCTACTAGTACATATAGATAAAACATTGAAAATGATTCGCGAAATCAGCACCCTAGATGACGGTCCTCCTGCCCATACAAGCTCTTATATGGTGTTTTGACAAAAATCTGTAAGGCTTAGTTTCTTGACATCCAGCTGCCGGTACTGTATCTCGGCTTCACAAATGACTACAATCGTGGCATAAAACAAGTTTTAAACTACATTTTTAATGTTACAGGATGGTGAAAATTGTATGTTAATCACTAATCTGTATAACAAGGACTGATTTCAAAAACCTTAGTACTACGTGAGCAGTCTGCCCAAGAAACAGCTGCTTAGAGCAAATATCTTTACAGGCAAAATTCAATACCAGTGCGAATTACAATCAATCTGATTGATAACGTGGATATTGCCCTGTCAAGATACTACAAATCTGGAATGTTTCAGAATTTCAAAGATTCTGCAGGCCGAGATATGATAGAATACCGTTCATTTCAACTGTACAGGCACTTGTATGGAGTGCGCATGCGTAGAAACAAAAAGTTCTTTCCTTAAATCCGATGGAAATCGAATCGTGGCAATCAAAATTTTCTTCGTTAACTAAACGTTATAGTATACCCTACTAGTACATATAGATAAAACATTGAAAATGATTCGCGAAATCAGCACCCTAGATGACGGTCCTCCTGCCCATACAAGCTCTTTTATGTTGTTTTGACAAAAATCTGTAAGGCTGAGTTTCTTGACACCCAGCAGCTGGTATTGTATCTCGGCTTCACAAATGACTACAATCGTGGCATAAAACAAGTTTTAAACTACATTTTTAATGTTACAGGACGGTCAAAATTGTATGTTAATCACTAATCTGTGTCACGAGGACTGATTTCATGAACCTTAGTACTACGTGAGCACTCTGCCCAAGAAACAGCTGCTTTGAGCAAATATCTTTACAGGCAAAATTCAATACCAGTGCGAATTACAATCAATCTAATTGATAACGTGGATATTGCCCTGTCAAGATACTACAAATCTGGAATGTTTCAGAATTTCAAAGATTCTGCAGGCCGAGATATGATAGAGTACCGTTCATTTCAACTGTACAGGCACTTGTATGGAGTGCGCATGCGTAGAAACAAAAAGTTATTTCCTTAAATCAGATGGAAATCGAATCGAGGCAATCAAAATTTTCTTCGTTAACTAAACCTTATAGTATACCCTACTAGTACATATAGATAAAACATTGAAAATGATTCGCGAAATCAGCGCCCTAGATGACGGTCCTCCTGCCCATACAAGCTTTTATATGGTGTTTTGACAAAAATCTGTAAGGCTGAGTTTCTTGACACCCAGCTGCTGGTATTGTATCTCGGCTTCACAAATGACTACAATCGTGGCATAAAACAAGTCTTAAACTACATTTTTAATGTTACAGGATGGTGAAAATTGTATGTTAATAAATAATCTGTGTAACGAGCACTGATTTCATGAACGTTAGTACTACGTGAGCAGTGTTCGAAGGAAACAGCTGCTTAGAGCAAATATCTTTACAGGCAAAATTCGATCCCTGTGCGAATTACAATCAATCTGATTGATAACGTGGATATTGCCCTGTCAAGATACTACAAATCTGGAATGTTTCAGAATTTCAAAGATTCTGCAGGCCGAGATATAATAGAATACCGTTCATTTCAACTGTACAGGCACTTGTATGGAGTGCGCATGCGTAGAATCAAAAAGTTCTTTCCTTAAATCAGATGGAAATCGAATCGTGGCAATCAAAATTTTCTTCGTTAACTAAACCTTATAGTATACCCTACTAGTACATATAGATAAAACATTGAAAATGATTCGCGAAATCAGCACCCTAGATGACGGTCCTCCTGCCCATACAAGCTCTTATATGGTGTTTTGACAAAAATCTGTAAGGCTGAGTTTCTTGACACCCAGCTGCTGGTATTGTATCTCGGCTTCACAAATGACTACAATCGTGGCATAAAACAAGTCTTAAACTACATTTTTAATGTTACAGGATGGTGAAAATTGTATGTTAATAAATAATCTGTGTAACGAGCACTGATTTCATGAACGTTAGTACTACGTGAGCAGTGTTCCAAGGAAACAGCTGCTTAGAGCAAATATCTTTACAGGCAAAATTCGATCCCTGTGCGAATTACAATCAATCTGATTGATAACGTGGATATTGCCCTGTCAAGATACTACAAATCTGGAATGTTTCAGAATTTCAAAGATTCTGCAGGCCGAGATATAATAGAATACCGTTCATTTCAACTGTACAGGCACTTGTATGGAGTGCGCATGCGTAGAATCAAAAAGTTCTTTCCTTAAATCAGATGGAAATCGAATCGTGGCAATCAAAATTTTCTTCGTTAACTAAACCTTATAGTATACCCTACTAGTACATATAGATAAAACATTGAAAATGATTCGCGAAATCAGCACCCTAGATGACGGTCCTCCTGCCCATACAAGCTCTTATCTGGTGTTTTGACAAAAATCTGTAAGGCTGAGTTTCTTGACACCCAGCTGCTGGTATTGTATCTCGGCTTCACAAATGACTACAATCGTGGCATAAAACAAGTTTTAAACTACATTTTTAATGTTACAGGATGGTGAAAATTGTATGTTAATCACTAATCTGTGTAACGAGGACTGATTTCATGAACCTTAGTACTACGTGAGCACTCTGCCCAAGAAACAGCTGCTTAGAGCAAATATCTTTACAGGCCAAATTCGATACCAGTGCGAATTACAATCAATCTGATTGATAACGTGGATATTGCCCTGTCAAGACACTACAAATGTGGAATGTTTCAGAATTTCAAAGATTCTGCAGGCCGAGATATGATATAATACCGTTCATTTCAACTGTACAGGCACTTGTATGGAGTGCGCATGCGTAGAAACAAAAAGTTCTTTCCTTAAATCAGATGGAAATCGAATCGTGGCAATCAAAATTTTCTTCGTTAACTAAACCTTATAGTATACCCTACTAGTACATATAGATAAAACATTGAAAATGATTCGCGAAATCAGCACCCTAGATGACGGTCCTCCTGCCCATACAAGCTCTTATATGGTGTTTTGACAAAAATCTGTAAGGCTGAGTTTCTTGACACCCAGCTGCTGGTATTGTATCTCGGCTTCACAAATGACTACAATCGTGGCATAAAACAAGTTTTAAACTACATTTTTAATGTTACAGGATGGTGAAAATTGTTTGTTAATCACTAATCTGTGTACCGAGGACTGGTTTCATGAACCTTAGTACTACGTGAGCAGTCTGCCCAAGAAACAGCTGCTTAGAGCAAATATCTTTACAGGCAAAATTCAATACCAGTGCGAATTACAATCAATCTGATTGATAACGTGGATATTGCCCTGTCAAGATACTACAAATCTAGAATATGTCAGAATTTCAAAGATTCTGCAGGCCGAGATATGATAGAATACCGTTTATTTTAAGTGTACAGGCACTTGTATGGAGTGCGCATGCGTAGAAACAAAAAGTTCTTTCCTTAAATCAGATGGAAATCGAATCGTGGCAATCAAAATTTTCTTCGTTAACTAAACCTTATAGTATACCCTACTAGTACATATAGATAAAACATTGAAAATGATTCGCGAAATCAGCACCCTAGATGACGGTCCTCCTGCCCATACAAGCTCTTATATGGTGTTTTGACAAAAATCTTTAAGGCTGAGTTTCTTGACACCCAGCTGCTGGTATTGTATCTCGGCTTCACAAATGACTACAATCGTGGCATAAAACAAGTTTTAAACTACATTTTTAATGTTACAGGATGGTAAAAATTGTATGTTAATTACAAATCTGTGTAACGAGGACTGATTTCATGAACCTTAGTACTACGTTAGCAGTCTGCCCAAGAAACAGCTGCTTAGAGCAAATATCTTTACAGGCAAAATTCAATACCAGTGCGAATTACAATAAATCTGATTGATAACGTGGATATTGCCCTGTCAAGATACTACAAATCTAGAATATGTCAGAATTTCAAAGATTCTGCAGGCCGAGATATGATAGAGTACCGTTCATTTCAACTGTACAGGCACTTGTATGGAGTGCGCATGCGTAGAAAGAAAAAGTTCTTTCCTTAAATCAGATGGAAATCGAATCGTGGCAATCAAAATTTTCTTCGTTAACTAAACCTTATAGTATACCCTACTAGTACATATAGATAAAACATTGAAAATGATTCGCGAAATCAGCACCCTAGATGACGGTCCTCCTGCCCATACAAGCTCTTATATGGTGTTTTGACAAAAATCTGTAAGGCTGAGTTTCTTGACACCCAGCTGCTGGTATTGTATCTCGGCTTCACAAATGACTACAATCGTGGCATAAAACAAGTTTTAAACTACATTTTTAATGTTACAGGATGGTGAAAATTGTATGTTAATCACTAATCTGTGTAACGAGGACTGATTTCATGAACCTTAGTACTACGTGAGCACTCTGCCCAAGAAACAGCTGCTTAGAGCAAATATCTTTACAGGCAAAATTCAATACCAGTGCGAATTACAATCAATCTGATTGATAACGTGGATATTGCCCTGTCAAGATACTACAAATCTGGAATGTTTCAGAATTTCAAAGATTCTGCAGGCCGAGATATGATAGAATACCGTTCATTTCAACTGTACAGGCACTTGTATGGAGTGCGCATGCGTAGAAAGAAAAAGTTCTTTCCTTAAATCAGATGGAAATCGAATCGTGGCAATCAAAATTTTCTTCGTTAACTAAACCTTATAGTATACCCTACTAGTACATATAGATAAAACATTGAAAATGATTCGCGAAATCAGCACCCTAGATGACGGTCCTCCTGCCCATACAAGCTCTTATATGGTGTTTTGACAAAAATCTGTAAGGCTGAGTTTCTTGACACCCAGCTGCTGGTATTGTATCTCGGCTTCACAAATGACTACAATCGTGGCATAAAACAAGTTTTAAACTACATTTTTAATGTTACAGGATGGTGAAAATTGTATGTTAATCACTAATCTGTGTAACGAGGACTGATTTCATGAACCTTAGTACTACGTGAGCACTCTGCCCAAGAAACAGCTGCTTAGAGCAAATATCTTTACAGGCAAAATTCAATACCAGTGCGAATTACAATCAATCTGATTGATAACGTGGATATTGCCCTGTCAAGATACTACAAATCTGGAATGTTTCAGAATTTCAAAGATTCTGCAGGCCGAGATATGATAGAATACCGTTCATTTCAACTGTACAGGCACTTGTATGGAGTGCGCATGCGTAGAAACAAAAAGTTCTTTCCTTAAATCAGATGGAAATCGAATCGTGGCAATCAAAATTTTCTTCGTTAACTAAACCTTATAGTATACCCTACTAGTACATATAGATAAAACATTGAAAATGATTCGCGAAATCAGCACCCTAGATGACGGTCCTCCTGCCCATACAAGCTCTTATATTGTGTTTTGACAAAAATCTGTAAGGCTGAGTTTCTTGACACCCAGCTGCTGGTATTGTATCTCAGCTTCACAAATGACTACAATCATGGCATAAAACAAGTTTTAAACTACATTTTTAATTTTACATGATGGTGAAAATTGTATGTTAATCACTAATCTGTGTAACGAGGATTGATTTCATGAACCTTAGTACTACGTGAGCAGTCTGCCCAAGAAACAGCTGCCTAGAGCAAATATCTTTACAGGCAAAATTCAATACCAGTGCGAATTACAATCAATCTGATTGATAACGTGGATATTGCCCTGTCAAGATACTACAAATCTGGAATGTTTCAGAATTTCAAATATTCTGCAGGCCAAGATATAATAGAATACCGTTCATTTCAACTGTACAGGCACTTGTATTGAGTGCGCATGCGTAGAATCAAAAAGTTCTTTCCTTAAATCAGATGGAAATCGAATCGTGGCAATCAAAATTTTTTTCGTTAACTAAACCTTATAGTATACCCTACTAGTACATATAGATAAAACATTGAAAATGATTCGCGAAATCAACACCCTAGAAAACGGTCCTCCTGCCCATACAAGCTCTTATCTGGTGTTTTGACAAAAATCTGTAAGGCTGAGTTTCTTGACACCCAGCTGCTGGTATTGTATCTCGGCTTCAAAAATGACTACAATCGTGGCATAAAACAAGTTTTAAACTACATTTTTAATGTTACAGGATGGTGAAAATTGTATGTTAATCACTAATCTGTGTAACGAGGACTGATTTCATGAACCTTAGTACTACGTGAGCACTCTGCCCAAGAAACAGCTGCTTAGAGCAAATATCTTTACAGGCAAAATTAAATACCAGTGCGAATTACAATCAATCTGATTGATAACGTGGAGATTGCCCTGTCAAGATACTAGAAATCTCGAATGTTTCAGAATTTCAAAGATTCTGCAGGCCGAGATATGATAGAATACCGTTCATTTCAACTGTACAGGCACTTGTATGGAGTGCGCATGCGTAGAAAGAAAAAGTTCTTTCCTTAAATCAGATGGAAATCGAATCGTGGCAATTAAAATTTTCTTCGTTAACTAAACCTTATAGTATATTAATCTGTGTAATGAGGACTGATTTCATGAACCTTAGTACTACGTGAGCACTCTGCCCAAGAAACAGCTGCCTAGAGCAAATATCTTTACAGGCAAAATTCAATACCAGTGCGAATTACAATCAATCTGATTGATAACGTGGATATTGCCCTGTCAAGATATTACAAATCTGGAATGTTTCAGAATTTCAAAGATTCTGCAGGCCGAGATATGATAGAATACCGTTCATTTCAACTGTACAGGCACTTGTATGGAGTGCGCATGCGTAGAAACAAAAAGTTCTTTCCTTAAATCAGATGGAAATCGAATCGTGGCAATCAAAATTTTCTTCGTTAACTAAACCTTATAGTATACCCTACTAGTACATATAGATAAAACATTGAAAATGATTCGCGAAATCAGCACCCTAGATGACGGTCCTCCTGCCCATACAAGCTCTTATCTGGTGTTTTGACAAAAATATGTAAGGCTGAGTTTCTTGACACCCAGCTGCTGGTATTGTATCTCGGCTTCACAAATGACTACAATCGTGGCATAAAACTAGTTTTAAACTACATTTTTAATGTTACAGGATGGTGAAAATTGTATGTTAATCACTAATCTGTGTAACGAGGACTGATTTCATGAACCTTAGTACTACGTGAGCACTCTGCCCAAGAAACAGCTGCTTAGAGCAAATATCTTTACAGGCAAAAATCAATACCAGTGCAAATTACAATCAATCTGATTGATAACGTGGATATTGCCCTGTCAAGATACTACAAATCTGGAATGTTTCAGAATTTCAAAGATTCTGCAAGCCGAGATATGATAGAATACCGTTCATTTCAACTGTACCGGCACTTGTATGGAGTGCGCATGCGTAGAAACAAAAAGTTCTTTCCTTAAATCAGATGGAAATCGAATCGTGGCAATCAAAATTTTCTTCGTTAACTAAACCTTATAGTATACCCTACTAGTACATATAGATAAAACATTGAAAATGATTCGCGAAATCAGCACCCCAGATGACGGTCCTCCTGCCCATACAAGCTCTTATATGGTGTTTTGACAAAAATCTGTAAGGCTGAGTTTCTTGACACCCAGCTGCTGGTATTGTATCTCGGCTTCACAAATGACTACAACCGTGGCATAAAACAAGTTTTAAGCTACATTTTTAATGTTACAGGATGGTGAAAATTGTATGTTAATCACTAATCTGTGTAACGAGGACTGATTTCATGAACCTTAGTACTACGTAAGAATTCTGCCCAAGAAACAGCTGCTTAGAGCAAATATCTTTACAGGCAAAATGCAATACCAGTGCGAATTACAATCAATCTGATTGATAACGTGGATATTGCCCTGTCAAGATACTACAAATCTGGAAAGTTTCAGAATTTCAAAGATTCTGCAAGCCGATAGATGATAGAATACCGTTCATTTCAACTGTACAGGCACTTGTATGGAGTGCGCATGCGTAGAAACAAAAAGTTCTTTCCTTAAATCAGATGGAAATCAAATCGTGGCAATCAAAATTTTCTTCGTTTAACTAAACGTTATAGTATACCCTACTAGTACATATAGATAAAACATTTAAAATGATTCGCGAAATCAGCGCCCTAGATGACGGTCCTCCTGCCCATACAAGCTCTTATATGGTGTTTTGACAAAAATCTGTAAGGCTGAGTTTCTTGACACCCAGCTGCTGGTATTGTATCTCGGCTTCACAAATGACTACAATCGTGGCATAAAACAAGTTTTAAACTACATTCTTAATGTTACAGGATGGTGAAAATTGTATGTTAATCACTAATCTATGTAACGAGGACTGATTTCATGAACCTTAGTACTACGTGAGCACTCTGCCCAAGAAACAGCTGCCTAGAGCAAATATCTTTACAGGCAAAATTCAATACCAGTGCGAATTACAATCAATCTGATTGATAACGTGGATATTGCCCTGTCAAGATACTACAAATCTGGAATGTTTCAGAATTTAAAAGATTCTGCAGGTTGAGATATGATAGAATACCGTTCATTTCAACTGTACAGGCACTTGTATGGAGTGCGCATGTGTGGAAACAAAAAGTTCTTTCCTTAAATCAGATGGAAATCGAATCGTGGCAATCAAAATTTTCTTCGTTTAACTAAACCTTATAGTATACCCTACTAGTACATATAGATAAAACATTTAAAATGATTCGCGAAATCAGCACCCTAGATGACGGTCCTCCTGCCCATACAAGCTCTTATATGGTGTTTTGACAAAAATCTGTAAGGCTGAGTTTCTTGACACCCAGCTGCTGGTATTGTATCTCGGCTTCACAAATGACTACAATCGTGGCATAAAACAAGTTTTAAACTACATTTTTAATGTTACAGGATGGTGAAAATTGTATGTTAATCACTAATCTGTGTAACGAGGACTGATTTCATGAACCTTAGTACTACGTGAGCACTCTGCCCAAGAAACAGCTTCTTAGAGCAAATATCTTTACAGGCAAAATTCAATACCAGTGCGAATTACAATCAATCTGATTGATAACGTGGAGATTGCCCTGTCAAGATACTAGAAATCTGGAATATTTCAGAATTTCAAAGATTCTGCAGGCCGAGATATGATAGAATACCGTTCATTTCAACTGTACAGGCACTTGTATGGAGTGCGCATGCGTAGAAAGGAAAAGTTCTTTCCTTAAATCAGATGGAAATCGAATCGTGGCAATTAAAATTTTCTTCGTTAACTAAACCTTATAGTATATTAATCTGTGTAATGAGGACTGATTTCATGAACCTTAGTACTACGTGAGCACTCTGCCCAAGAAACAGCTGCCTAGAGCAAATATCTTTACAGGCAAAATTCAATACCAGTGCGAATTACAATCAATCTGATTGATAACGTGGATATTGCCCTGTTAAGATATTACAAATCTGGAATGTTTCAGAATTTCAAAGATTCTGCAGGCCGAGATATGATAGAATACCGTTCATTTCAACTGTACCGGCACTTGTATGGAGTGCGCATGCGTAGAAACAAAAAGTTCTTTCCTTAAATCAGATGGTAATCGAATCGTGGCAATCAAAATTTTCTTCGTTAACTAAACCTTATAGTATACCCTACTAGTACATATAGATAAATCATTGAAAATGATTCGCGAAATCAGCACCCCAGATGACGGTCCTCCTGCCAATACAAGCTCTTATATGGTGTTTTGACAAAAATCTGTAAGGCTGAGTTTCTTGACACCCAGCTGCTGGTATTGTATCTCGGCTTCACAAATGACTACAACCGTGGCATAAAACAAGTTTTAAGCTACATTTTTAATGTTACAGGATGGTGAAAATTGTATGTTAATCACTAATCTGTGTAACGAGGACTGATTTCATGACCCTTAGTACTACGTAAGAATTCTGCCCAAGAAACAGCTGCTTAGAGCAAATATCTTTACAGGCAAAATTCAATACCAGTGCGAATTACAATCAATCTGATTGATAACGTGGAGATTGCCCTGTCAAGATACTAGAAATCTGGAATGTTTCAGAATTTCAAAGATTCTGCAGGCCGAGATATGATAGAATACCGTTCATTTCAACTGTACAGGCACTTGTATGGAGTGCGCATGCGTAGAAAGAAAAAGTTCTTTCCTTAAATCAGATGGAAATCGAATCGTGGCAATTAAAATTTTCTTCGTTAACTAAACCTTATAGTATATTAATCTGTGTAATGAGGACTGATTTCATGAACCTTAGTACTTACTGAGCACTCTGCCCAAGAAACAGCTGCCTAGAGCAAATATCTTTACAGGCAAAATTCAATACCAGTGCGAATTACAATCAATCTGATTGATAACGTGGATATTGCCCTGTCAAGATATTTCAAATCTGGAATGTTTCAGAATTTCAAAGATTCTGCCGGCCGAGATATGATAGAATACCGTTCATTTCAACTGTACAGGCACTTGTATGGAGTGCGCATGCGTAGAAACAAAAAGTTCTTTCCTTAAATCAGATGGAAATCGAATCGTGGCAATCAAAATTTTCTTCGTTAACTAAACCTTATAGTATACCCTACTAGTACATATAGATAAAACATTGAAAATGATTCGCGAAATCAGCACCCTAGATGACGGTCCTCCTGCCCATACAAGCTCTTATCTGGTGTTTTGACAAAAATATGTAAGGCTGAGTTTCTTGACACCCAGCTGCTGGTATTGTATCTCGGCTTCACAAATGACTACAATCGTGCCATAAAACAAGTTTTAAACTACATTTTTAATGTTACAGGATGGTGAAAATTGTATGTTAATCACTAATCTGTGTAACGAGGACTGATTTCATGAACCTTAGTACTACGTGAGCACTCTGCCCAAGAAACAGCTGCTTAGAGCAAATATCTTTACAGGCAAAAATCAATACCAGTGCAAATTACAATCAATCTGATTGATAACGTGGATATTGCCCTGTCAAGATACTACAAATCTGGAATGTTTTAGAATTTCAAAGATTCTGCAAGCCGAGATATGATAGAATACCGTTCATTTCAACTGTACCGGCACTTGTATGGAGTGCGCATGCGTAGAAACAAAAAGTTCTTTCCTTAAATCAGATGGTAATCGAATCGTGGCAATCAAAATTTTCTTCGTTAACTAAACCTTATAGTATACCCTACTAGTACATATAGATAAAACATTGAAAATGATTCGCGAAATCAACACCCCAGATGACGGTCCTCCTGCCCATACAAGCTCTTATATGGTGTTTTGACAAAAATCTGTAAGGCTGAGTTTCTTGACACCCAGCTGCTGGTATTGTATCTCGGCTTCACAAATGACTACAACCGTGGCATAAAACAAGTTTTAAGCTACATTTTTAATGTTACAGGATGGTGAAAATTGTATGTTAATCACTAATCTGTGTAACGAGGACTGATTTCATGAACCTTAGTACTACGTAAGAATTCTGCCCAAGAAACAGCTGCTTAGAGCAAATATCTTTACAGGCAAAATGCAATACCAGTGCGAATTACAATCAATCTGATTGATAACGTGGATATTGCCCTGTCAAGATACTACAAATCTGGAAAGGTTCAGAATTTCAAAGATTCTGCAAGCCGATAGATGATAGAATACCGTTCATTTCAACTGTACAGGCACTTGTATGGAGTGCGCATGCGTAGAAACAAAACGTTCTTTCCTTAAATCAGATGGAAATCGAATCGTGGCAATCTAAATTTTCTTTGTTAACTAAACCTTATAGTATACCCTACTAGTACATATAGACAAAACATTGAAAATGATTCGCGATATCAGCACCCTAGATGACGGTCCTCCTGCCCATACAAGCTCTTATCTGGTGTTTTGACAAAAATCTGTAAGGCTGAGTTTCTTGACACCCAGCTGCTGGTATTGTATCTCGGCTTCACAAATGACTACAATCGTGGCATAAAACAAGTTTTAAACTACATTTTTAATGTTACAGGATGGTGAAAATTGTATGTTAATCACTAATCTGTGTAACGAGGACTGATTTCATGAACCTTAGTACTACGTGAGCACTCTGCCCAAGAAACAGCTGCTTAGAGCAAATATCTTTACAGGCAAAAATCAATACCAGTGCAAATTACAATCAATCTGATTTATAACGTGGATATTGCCCTGTCAAGATACTACAAATCTGGAATGTTTCAGAATTTCAAAGATTCTGCAAGCCGAGATATGATAGAATACCGTTCATTTCAACTGTACCGGCACTTGTATGGAGTGCGCATGCGTAGAAACAAAAAGTTCTTTCCTTAAATCAGATGGTAATCGAATCGTGGCAATCAAAATTTTCTTCGTTAACTAAACCTTATAGTATACCCTACTAGTACATATAGATAAAACATTGAAAATGATTCGCGAAATCAGCACCCCAGATGACGGTCCTCCTGCCCATACAAGCTCTTATATGGTGTTTTGACAAAAATCTGTAAGGCTGAGTTTCTTGACACCCAGCTGCTGGTATTGTATCTCGGCTTCACAAATGACTACAACCGTGGCATAAAACAAGTTTTAAGCTACATTTTTAATGTTACAGGATGGTGAAAATTGTATGTTAATCACTAATCTGTGTAACGAGGACTGATTTCATGAACCTTAGTACTACGTAAGAATTCTGCCCAAGAAACAGCTGCTTAGAGCAAATATCTTTACAGGCAAAATGCAATACCAGTGCGAATTACAATCAATCTGATTGATAACGTTAATATTGCCCTGTCAAGATACTACAAATCTGGAAAGGTTCAGAATTTCAAAGATTCTGCAAGCCGATAGATGATAGAATACCGTTCATTTCAACTGTACAGGCACTTGTATGGAGTGCGCATGCGTAGAAACAAAACGTTCTTTCCTTAAATCAGATGGAAATCGAATCGTGGCAATCTAAATTTTCTTTGTTAACTAAACCTTATAGTATACCCTACTAGTACATATAGACAAAACATTGAAAATGATTCGCGAAATCAGCACCCTAGATGACGGTCCTCCTGCCCATACAAGCTCTTATCTGGTGTTTTGACAAAAATCTGTAAGGCTAAGTTTCTTGACACCCAGCTGCTGGTATTGTATCTCGGCTTCACAAATGACTACAATCGTGGCATAAAACAAGTTTTAAACTACATTTTTAATGTTACAGGATGGTGAAAATTGTATGTTAATCACTAATCTGTGTAACGAGGACTGATTTCATGAACCTTAGTACTACGTGAGCACTCTGCCCAAGAAACAGCTGCTTAGAGCAAATATCTTTACAGGCAAAAATCAATACCAGTGCAAATTACAATCAATCTGATTGATAACGTGGATATTGCCCTGTCAAGATACTACAAATCTGGAATGTTTTAGAATTTCAAAGATTCTGCAAGCCGAGATATGATAGAATACCGTTCATTTCAACTGTACCGGCACTTGTATGGAGTGCGCATGCGTAGAAACAAAAAGTTCTTTCCTTAAATCAGATGGTAATCGAATCGTGGCAATCAAAATTTTCTTCGTTAACTAAACCTTATAGTATACCCTACTAGTACATATAGATAAAACATTGAAAATGATTCGCGAAATCAACACCCCAGATGACGGTCCTCCTGCCCATACAAGCTCTTATATGGTGTTTTGACAAAAATCTGTAAGGCTGAGTTTCTTGACACCCAGCTGCTGGTATTGTATCTCGGCTTCACAAATGACTACAACCGTGGCATAAAACAAGTTTTAAGCTACATTTTTAATGTTACAGGATGGTGAAAATTGTATGTTAATCACTAATCTGTGTAACGAGGACTGATTTCATGAACCTTAGTACTACGTAAGAATTCTGCCCAAGAAACAGCTGCTTAGAGCAAATATCTTTACAGGCAAAATGCAATACCAGTGCGAATTACAATCAATCTGATTGATAACGTGGATATTGCCCTGTCAAGATACTACAAATCTGGAAAGGTTCAGAATTTCAAAGATTCTGCAAGCCGATAGATGATAGAATACCGTTCATTTCAACTGTACAGGCACTTGTATGGAGTGCGCATGCGTAGAAACAAAAAGTTCTTTCCTTAAATCAGATGGTAATCGAATCGTGGCAATCAAAATTTTCTTCGTTAACTAAACCTTATAGTATACCCTACTAGTACATATAGATAAAACATTGAAAATGATTCGCGAAATCAGCACCCCAGATGACGGTCCTCCTGCCCATACAAGCTCTTATATGGTGTTTTGACAAAAATCTGTAAGGCTGAGTTTCTTGACACCCAGCTGCTGGTATTGTATCTCGGCTTCACAAATGACTACAACCGTGGCATAAAACAAGTTTTAAGCTACATTTTTAATGTTACAGGATGGTGAAAATTGTATGTTAATCACTAATCTGTGTAACGAGGACTGATTTCATGAACCTTAGTACTACGTAAGAATTCTGCCCAAGAAACAGCTGCTTAGAGCAAATATCTTTACAGGCAAAATGCAATACCAGTGCGAATTACAATCAATCTGATTGATAACGTTAATATTGCCCTGTCAAGATACTACAAATCTGGAAAGGTTCAGAATTTCAAAGATTCTGCAAGCCGATAGATGATAGAATACCGTTCATTTCAACTGTACAGGCACTTGTATGGAGTGCGCATGCGTAGAAACAAAACGTTCTTTCCTTAAATCAGATGGAAATCGAATCGTGGCAATCTAAATTTTCTTTGTTAACTAAACCTTATAGTATACCCTACTAGTACATATAGACAAAACATTGAAAATGATTCGCGAAATCAGCACCCTAGATGACGGTCCTCCTGCCCATACAAGCTCTTATCTGGTGTTTTGACAAAAATCTGTAAGGCTAAGTTTCTTGACACCCAGCTGCTGGTATTGTATCTCGGCTTCACAAATGACTACAATCGTGGCATAAAACAAGTTTTAAACTACATTTTTAATGTTACAGGATGGTGAAAATTTTATGTTAATCACTAATCTGTGTAACGAGGACTGATTTTATGAACCTTAATACTACGTGAGCACTCTGCCCAAGAAAGAGCTGCTTAGAGCAAATATCTTTACAGGTAAAATTCAATACCAGTGCGAATTACAATCAATCTGATTGATAACGTGGAAATGGCCTGTCAAGATACTACAAATCTGGAATGTTTCAGAATTTCAAAGATTCTGCTGGCCGAGATATGATAGAATACCGTTCATTTCAACTGTACAGGCACTTGTATGGAGTGCGCATGCGTAGAAACAAAACGTTCTTTTCTTAAATCAGGTGGAAATCGAATCGTGGCAATCAAAATTTTCTTCGTTAACTAAACCTTATAGTATACCCTACTAGTACATATAGACAAAGCATTGAAAATGATTCGCAAAATCAGCACCCTAGATGACGGTCCTCCTGCCCATACAAGCTCTTATATGGTGTTTTGACAAAAATCTGTATGGCTGAGTTTCTTGACACCCAGCTGCTGGTATTGTACCTCGGCTTCACAAATGACTACAATCGTGGCATAAAACAAGTTTTAAACTACATTTTTAATGTTACAGGAACGTAAAAATTATATGTTAATCACTAATCTGTGTAACGAGGACTGATTTCATGAACCTTAGTACTACGTGAGCAGTCTGCCCAAGAAACAGCTGCTTAGAGCAAATATCTTTACAGGCAAAATTCAATACCAGTGCGAATTACAATCAATCTGATTGATAACGTGGATATTGCCCTGTCAAGATACTACAAATCTGGAATGTTTCAGAATTTCAAAGATTCTGCAGGCCGAGATATGATAGAATACCGTTCATTTCAACTGTACAGGCACTTGTATGGAGTGCGCATGCGTAGAAACAAAAAGTTCTTTCTTTAAATCAGATGGAAATCGAATCGTGGCAATCAAAATTTTCTTCGTTAACTAAACCTTATAGTATACCCTACTAGTACATATAGATAAAACATTGAAAATGATTCGCGAAATCAGCACCCTAGATGACGGTCCTCCTGCCCATACAAGCTCTTATATGGTGTTTTGACAAAAATCTGTAAGGCTGAGTTTCTTGACACCCAGCTGCTGGTATTGTATCTCGGCTTCACAAATGACTACAATCGTGGCATAAAACAAGTTTTAAACTACATTTTTAATGTTACAGGATGGTGAAAATTGTATGTTAATCACTAATCTGTGTAACGAGGACTGATTTTATGAACCTTAATACTACGTGAGCACTCTGCCCAAGAAAGAGCTGCTTAGAGCAAATATCTTTACAGGTAAAATTCAATACCAGTGCGAATTACAATCAATCTGATTGATAACGTGGAAATGGCCTGTCAAGATACTACAAATCTGGAATGTTTCAGAATTTCAAAGATTCTGCTGGCCGAGATATGATAGAATACCGTTCATTTCAACTGTACAGGCACTTGTATGGAGTGCGCATGCGTAGAAACAAAACGTTCTTTTCTTAAATCAGGTGGAAATCGAATCGTGGCAATCAAAATTTTCTTCGTTAACTAAACCTTATAGTATACCCTACTAGTACATATAGACAAAGCATTGAAAATGATTCGCAAAATCAGCACCCTAGATGACGGTCCTCCTGCCCATACAAGCTCTTATATGGTGTTTTGACAAAAATCTGTATGGCTGAGTTTCTTGACACCCAGCTGCTGGTATTGTACCTCGGCTTCACAAATGACTACAATCGTGGCATAAAACAAGTTTTAAACTACATTTTTAATGTTACAGGAACGTAAAAATTATATGTTAATCACTAATCTGTGTAACGAGGACTGATTTCATGAACCTTAGTACTACGTGAGCAGTCTGCCCAAGAAACAGCTGCTTAGAGCAAATATCTTTACAGGCAAAATTCAATACCAGTGCGAATTACAATCAATCTGATTGATAACGTGGATATTGCCCTGTCAAGATACTACAAATCTGGAATGTTTCAGAATTTCAAAGATTCTGCAGGCCGAGATATGATAGAATACCGTTCATTTCAACTGTACAGGCACTTGTATGGAGTGCGCATGCGTAGAAACAAAAAGTTCTTTCCTTAAATCAGATGGAAATCGAATCGTGGCAATCAAAATTTTCTTCGTTAACTAAACCTTATAGTATACCCTACTAGTACATATAGATAAAACATTGAAAATGATTCGCGAAATCAGCACCCTAGATGACGGTCCTCCTGCCCATACAAGCTCTTATATGGTGTTTTGACAAAAATCTGTAAGGCTGAGTTTCTTGACACCCAGCTGCTGGTATTGTATCTCGGCTTCACAAATGACTACAATCGTGGCATAAAACAAGTTTTAAACTACATTTTTAATGTTAAAGGATGGTGAAAATTGTATGTTAATCACTAATCTGTGTAACGAGGACTGATTTCGTGAACCTTAGTACTAGGTGAGAAGTCTGCCCAAGAAACAGCTGCTTAGAGCAAATATCTTTACAGGCAAAATTCAATACCAGTGCGAATTACAATCAATCTGATTGATAACGTGGATATTGCCCTGTCAAGATACTACAAATCTGGAATGTTTCAGAATTTCAAAGACTCTGCAGGCCGAGATATGATAGAATACCGTTCATTTCAACTGTACAGGCACTTGTATGGAGTGCGCATGCGTAGAAACAAAACGTTCTTTTCTTAAATCAGGTGGAAATCGAATCGTGGCAATCAAAATTTTCTTCGTTAACTAAACCTTATAGTATACCCTACTAGTACATATAGACAAAGCATTGAAAATGATTCGCAAAATCAGCACCCTAGATGACGGTCCTCCTGCCCATACAAGCTCTTATATGGTGTTTTGACAAAAATCTGTATCGCTGAGTTTCTTGACACCCAGCTGCTGGTATTGTATCTCGGCTTCACAAATGACTACAATCGTGGCATAAAACAAGTTTTAAACTACATTTTTAATGTTACAGGAACGTAAAAATTATATGTTAATCACTAATCTGTGTAACGAGGACTGATTTCATGAACCTTAGTACTACGTGAGCAGTCTGCCCAAGAAACAGCTGCTTAGAGCAAATATCTTTACAGGCAAAATTAAATACCAGTGCGAATTACAATCAATCTGATTGATAACGTGGATATTGCCCTGTCAAGATACTACAAATCTGGAATGTTTCAGAATTTCAAAGATTCTGCAGGCCGAGATATGATAGAATACCGTTCAGTTGAACTGTACAGGCACTTGTATGGAGTGCGCATGCGTAGAAATAAAAACTTCTTTCTTAAATATGATGGAAATCGAATCGTGCCAATCAAAATTTTCTTCGTTAACTAAACCTTATAGTATACCCAACTAGTACATATAGATAAAACTTTGAAAATGATTCGCGAAATCAGCACCCTAGGTGACGCTCCTCCTGCCCATACAAGCTCTTATATGGTGTTTTGACAAAAATCTGTAAGGCTGAGTTTCTTGACACCCAGCTGCTGGTATTGTATCTCGGCTTCACAAATGACTACAATCGTGGCATAAAACAAGTTTTAAACTACATTTTTAATGTTACAGGATGGTGAAAATTGTATGTTAATCACTAATCAGTGTAACGAGGACTGATTTCATGAACCTTAGTACTACGTGAGCACTCTGCCCAAGAAACAGCTGCTTAGAGCAAATATCTTTACAGGCAAAATTCAATACCAGTGCGAATTACAATCAATCTGATTGATAACGTGGATATTGCCCTGTCAAGATACTACAAATCTGGAATGTTTCAGAATTTCAAAGATTCTGCAGGCCGAGATATGATAGAATACCGTTCATTTCAACTGTACAGGCACTTGTATGGAGTGCGCATGCGTAGAAACAAAAAGTTCTTTCCTTAAATCAGATGGAAATCGAATCGTGGCAATCAAAATTTTCTTCGTTAACTAAACCTTATAGTATACCCTACTAGTACATATAGATAAAACATTGAAAATGATTCGCGAAATCAGCACCCTAGATGACGGTCCTCCTGCCCATACAAGCTCTTATATGGTGTTTTGACAAAAATCTGTAAGGCTGAGTTTCTTGACACCCAGCTGCTGGTATTGTATCTCGGCTTCACAAATGACTACAATCGTGGCATAAAACAAGTTTTAAACTACATTTTTAATGTTAAAGGATGGTGAAAATTGTATGTTAATCACTAATCTGTGTAACGAGGACTGATTTCGTGAACCTTAGTACTACGTGAGAAGTCTGCCCAAGAAACAGCTGCTTAGAGCAAATATCTTTACAGGCAAAATTCAATACCAGTGCGAATTACAATCAATCTGATTGATAACGTGGATATTGCCCTGTCAAGATACTACAAATCTGGAGTGTTTCAGAATTTCAAAGATTCTGCAGGCCGAGATATGATAGAATACCGTTCATTTCAACTGTACAGGCACTTGTATGGAGTGCGCATGCGTAGAAACAAAACGTTCTTTTCTTAAATCGGGTGGAAATCGAATCGTGGCAATCAAAATTTTCTTCGTTAACTAAACCTTTTAGTATACCCTACTAGTACATATAGACAAAGCATTGAAAATGATTCGCAAAATCAGCACCCTAGATGACGGTCCTCCTGCCCATACAAGCTCTTATATGGTGTTTTGACAAAAATCTGTATGGCTGAGTTTCTTGACACCCAGCTGCTGGTATTGTATCTCGGCTTCACAAATGACTACAATCGTGGGATAAAACAAGTTTTAAACTACATTTTTAATGTTAAAGGATGGTGAAAATTGTATGTTAATCACTAATCTGTGTAACGAGGACTGATTTCGTGAACTTTAGTACTACGTGAGAAGTCTGCCCAAGAAACAGCTGCTTACAGCAAATATCTTTACAGGCAAAATTCAATACCAGTGCGAATTACAATCAATCTGATTGATAACGTGGATATTGCCCTGTCAAGATACTACAAATCTGGAATGTTTCAGAATTTCAAAGACTCTGCAGGCCGAGATATGATAGAATACCGTTCATTTCAACTGTACAGGCACTTGTATGAAGTGCGCATGCGTAGAAACAAAACGTTCTTTTCTTAAATCAGGTGGAAATCGAATCGTGGCAATCAAAATTTTCTTCGTTAACTAAACCTTATAGTATACCCTACTAGTACATATAGACAAAGCATTGAAAATGATTCGCAAAATCAGCACCCTAGATGACGGTCCTCCTGCCCATACAAGCTCTTATATGGTGTTTTGACAAAAATCTGTATCGCTGAGTTTCTTGACACCCAGCTGCTGGTATTGTATCTCGGCTTCACAAATGACTACAATCGTGGCATAAAACAAGTTTTAAACTACATTTTTAATGTTACAGGAACGTAAAAATTATATGTTAATCACTAATCTGTGTAACGAGGACTGATTTCATGAACCTTAGTACTACGTGAGCAGTCTGCCCAAGAAACAGCTGCTTAGAGCAAATATCTTTACAGGCAAAATTAAATACCAGTGCGAATTACAATCAATCTGATTGATAACGTGGATATTGCCCTGTCAAGATACTACAAATCTGGAATGTTTCAGAATTTCAAAGATTCTGCAGGCCGAGATATGATAGAATACCGTTCATTTGAACTGTACAGGCACTTGTATGGAGTGCGCATGCGTAGAAATAAAAACTTCTTTCTTAAATATGATGGAAATCGAATCGTGCCAATCAAAATTTTCTTCGTTAACTAAACCTTATAGTATATTAATCTGTGTAATGAGGACTGATTTCATGAACCTTAGTACTACGTGAGCACTCTGCCCAAGAAACAGCTGCCTAGAGCAAATATCTTTACAGGCAAAATTCAATACCAGTGCGAATTACAATCAATCTGATTGATAACGTGGATATTGCCCTGTCAAGATATTACAAATCTGGAATGTTTCAGAATTTCAAAGATTCTGCAGGCCGAGATATGATAGAATACCGTTCATTTCAACTGTACCGGCACTTGTATGGAGTGCGCATGCGTAGAAACAAAAAGTTCTTTCCTTAAATCAGATGGTAATCGAATCGTGGCAATCAAAATTTTCTTCGTTAACTAAACCTTATAGTATACCCTACTAGTACATATAGATAAATCATTGAAAATGATTCGCGAAATCAGCACCCCAGATGACGGTCCTCCTGCCAATACAAGCTCTTATATGGTGTTTTGACAAAAATCTGTAAGGCTGAGTTTCTTGACACCCAGCTGCTGGTATTGTATCTCGGCTTCACAAATGACTACAACCGTGGCATAAAACAAGTTTTAAGCTACATTTTTAATGTTACAGGATGGTGAAAATTGTATGTTAATCACTAATCTGTGTAACGAGGACTGATTTCATGACCCTTAGTACTACGTAAGAATTCTGCCCAAGAAACAGCTGCTTAGAGCAAATATCTTTACAGGCAAAATTCAATACCAGTGCGAATTACAATCAATCTGATTGATAACGTGGAGATTGCCCTGTCAAGATACTAGAAATCTGGAATGTTTCAGAATTTCAAAGATTCTGCAGGCCGAGATATGATAGAATACCGTTCATTTCAACTGTACAGGCACTTGTATGGAGTGCGCATGCGTAGAAAGAAAAAGTTCTTTCCTTAAATCAGATGGAAATCGAATCGTGGCAATTAAAATTTTCTTCGTTAACTAAACCTTATAGTATATTAATCTGTGTAATGAGGACTGATTTCATGAACCTTAGTACTACGTGAGCACTCTGCCCAAGAAACAGCTGCCTAGAGCAAATATCTTTACAGGCAAAATTCAATACCAGTGCGAATTACAATCAATCTGATTGATAACGTGGATATTGCCCTGTCAAGATATTACAAATCTGGAATGTTTCAGAATTTCAAAGATTCTGCCGGCCGAGATATGATAGAATACCGTTCATTTCAACTGTACAGGCACTTGTATGGAGTGCGCATGCGTAGAAACAAAAAGTTCTTTCCTTAAATCAGATGGTAATCGAATCGTGGCAATCAAAATTTTCTTCGTTAACTAAACCTTATAGTATACCCTACTAGTACATATAGATAAATCATTGAAAATGATTCGCGAAATCAGCACCCCAGATGACGGTCCTCCTGCCAATACAAGCTCTTATATGGTGTTTTGACAAAAATCTGTAAGGCTGAGTTTCTTGACACCCAGCTGCTGGTATTGTATCTCGGCTTCACAAATGACTACAACCGTGGCATAAAACAAGTTATAAGCTACATTTTTAATGTTACAGGATGGTGAAAATTGTATGTTAATCACTAATCTGTGTAACGAGGACTGATTTCATGACCCTTAGTACTACGTAAGAATTCTGCCCAAGAAACAGCTGCTTAGAGCAAATATCTTTACAGGCAAAATTCAATACCAGTGCGAATTACAATCAATCTGATTGATAACGTGGAGATTGCCCTGTCAAGATACTAGAAATCTGGAATGTTTCAGAATTTCAAAGATTCTGCAGGCCGAGATATGATAGAATACCGTTCATTTCAACTGTACAGGCACTTGTATGGAAAGCGCATGCGTAGAAAGAAAAAGTTCTTTCCTTAAATCAGATGGAAATCGAATCGTGGCAATTAAAATTTTCTTCGTTAACTAAACCTTATAGTATATTAATCTGTGTAATGAGGACTGATTTCATGAACCTTAGTACTACGTGAGCACTCTGCCCAAGAAACAGCTGCCTAGAGCAAATATCTTTACAGGCAAAATTCAATACCAGTGCGAATTACAATCAATCTGATTGATAACGTGGATATTGCCCTGTCAAGATATTACAAATCTGGAATGTTTCAGAATTTCAAAGATTCTGCCGGCCGAGATATGATAGAATACCGTTCATTTCAACTGTACAGGCACTTGTATGGAGTGCGCATGCGTAGAAACAAAAAGTTCTTTCCTTAAATCAGATGGAAATCGAATCGTGGCAATCAAAATTTTCTTCGTTAACTAAACCTTATAGTATACCCTACTAGTACATATAGATAAAACATTGAAAATGATTCGCGAAATCAGCACCCTAGATGACGGTCCTCCTGCCCATACAAGCTCTTATCTGGTGTTTTGACAAAAATATGTAAGGCTGAGTTTCTTGACACCCAGCTGCTGGTATTGTATCTCGGCTTCACAAATGACTACAATCGTGGCATAAAACAAGTTTTAAACTACATTTTTAATGTTACAGGATGGTGAAAATTGTATGTTAATCACTAATCTGTGTAACGAGGACTGATTTCATGAACCTTAGTACTACGTGAGCACTCTGCCCAAGAAACAGCTGCTTAGAGCAAATATCTTTACAGGCAAAAATCAATACCAGTGCAAATTACAATCAATCTGATTGATAACGTGGATATTGCCCTGTCAAGATACTACAAATCTGGAATGTTTTAGAATTTCAAAGATTCTGCAAGCCGAGATATGATAGAATACCGTTCATTTCAACTGTACCGGCACTTGTATGGAGTGCGCATGCGTAGAAACAAAAAGTTCTTTCCTTAAATCAGATGGTAATCGAATCGTGGCAATCAAAATTTTCTTCGTTAACTAAACCTTATAGTATACCCTACTAGTACATATAGATAAAACATTGAAAATGATTCGCGAAATCAGCACCCCAGATGACGGTCCTCCTGCCCATACAAGCTCTTATATGGTGTTTTGACAAAAATCTGTAAGGCTGAGTTTCTTGACACCCAGCTGCTGGTATTGTATCTCGGCTTCACAAATGACTACAACCGTGGCATAAAACAAGTTTTAAGCTACATTTTTAATGTTACAGGATGGTGAAAATTGTATGTTAATCACTAATCTGTGTAACGAGGACTGATTTCATGAACCTTAGTACTACGTAAGAATTCTGCCCAAGAAACAGCTGCTTAGAGCAAATATCTTTACAGGCAAAATGCAATACCAGTGCGAATTACAATCAATCTGATTGATAACGTGGATATTGCCCTGTCAAGATACTACAAATCTGGAAAGGTTCAGAATTTCAAAGATTCTGCAAGCCGATAGATGATAGAATACCGTTCATTTCAACTGTACAGGCACTTGTATGGAGTGCGCATGCGTAGAAACAAAACGTTCTTTCCTTAAATCAGATGGAAATCGAATCGTGGCAATCTACATTTTCTTTGTTAACTAAACCTTATAGTATACCCTACTAGTACATATAGACAAAACATTGAAAATGATTCGCGAAATCAGCACCCTAGATGACGGTCCTCCTGCCCATACAAGCTCTTATCTGGTGTTTTGACAAAAATCTGTAAGGCTGAGTTTCTTGACACCCAGCTGCTGGTATTGTATCTCGGCTTCACAAATGACTACAATCGTGGCATAAAACAAGTTTTAAACTACATTTTTAATGTTACAGGATGGTGAAAATTGTATGTTAATCACTAATCTGTGTAACGAGGACTGATTTCATGAACCTTAGTACTACGTGAGCACTCTGCCCAAGAAACAGCTGCTTAGAGCAAATATCTTTACAGGCAAAATTCAATACCAGTGCAAATTACAATCAATCTGATTTATAACGTGGATATTGCCCTGTCAAGATACTACAAATCTGGAATGTTTCAGAATTTCAAAGATTCTGCAAGCCGAGAGTAGTAAAGGGGGTCACTTCGGAACAAATCTAGAGCGCTGATTGGCTGCGAGTTTCGCGCGCAATTCCAGGAATGTGGTCAAACCGGTTTGTGAACTGGTAAAACCGGTTTTTTCGGGTTAATCTTGTTAAATTTGATTTTGAGTGGTAGAAACCTGTTTATTTGAAAATGGGTTATAAAAGTGGGAAAAAGATTTTGGTGAGGCACTTTCAGAAAAGAGTAAAGCATGGATGAGATGAAGAAATATATAGATGCTGCCGATAGAGTAAGATATAAATGCTTACCTCCGGAGGACTTGGAAAATATTCGAAATAGAATCGAACAGAACATTGCAGTTACTGCAGATGAGATGAAAAAATATAGAGCCAGATTTAAAGATACAGGGGATGCTGGCGAAATAATAAAAGACTCACCGCCACCAGAAGCTTACGATCAGATGAGTAATAGGGAAGAACTGGAAGATGCGCTGGAGAAATTACATTGTTTGGAGTGGCTGGGAAGAGAGTACGAGGAATTAATCCCGCAGATAGATATCTACATCTCTCAGGTGGACTGGATATCATGGGAAGCCAGTTACAAAGAAGTTACCTGTGATGTTTACTTCTGGGCAGATTTTGGCGGCGGTGAGGATATGTACCGAGCAGAGTGGAAAGGTGAAATCCTACCCAAGGAGAGACACAATAAGATCAATGCATTTGAAGATCCTAAAACAGAGGAAAGGGTCGGTTACGGATTCATTCCTTCCACAGTCACTAACGCGGAGTTACCATTTGTACTCACCGATATCAGGCTGAACAACAACTAACCAGATGGAAGCGCAGTTGGCCAAAACGATGAGGGAACTGATGAGTAAAAGATATACTGTAATGAAGCAGGAGATGAACATAGATGTGGATAAAGTACAATGGATACCGTGGGATTTACCACGAAAGATAGAATGTACTGTGTGGTTTCGTGTTGACTGGCGATGGAAAAGTGAAGAATATAGAGGAACATGGAATAGTGAACTATTACCAAAGAAGAAAGAATGTAAAGTTTCGTTGTATCAGGATCAAGAGGAGGATAAATTTATACTGGTTGGATATATTCACGCGGACTGTGGCAGAACCTATCCCTTTATTGTAGATAATGTAAAAGAAGAGTAATGGAACAAAATAAAGCTTGGATTGTGATAAAAAAAAGTTTTTTATTTATTGTCTCACTACTTAGAATGGAAAAAAATATGTACAACTTTCTTTCTTTCTTTCCTACTGCTGCGACTGTTCTTCTAGTTTGTTTAACATGTCTGTGTAAAACACTGCATCATCCACACTGTCAACCTCTTTTGCTAAGATCTCCTCTCTTGTAAGCGTAATAGGTTCTTCAACTGTCACGGGCGATGCTTCCTTTTTCTGTTTGGGCTTTTTTTCAACATGGGGTCCTACCACCACTACATCTGTTTTACCGGATAGAAAATCAGAGGTGATGAATCGTTCGGGAATCATCCAGTCTTGATAGAAGTAGCGGAGCTCATCTTGTACCAAGTGTGTTTCCAATTCGCTTCTGAAGTAACGAACCACCTTACCGGGTTTACAGCGCCGGGGTTTTCGTTTTTCCCCTTCTTTGGGTAGCATTAGATTCCCGTCGAATCTTCTCGCCTCACCATCCACTTCCAGAACGAGAATCTTGGTGGGAGGGAAGGCGGTTTCTCTGTGCTTTCTTTTTCTTTCCTTTACGGGGGAAGTTGGGGGTGGCTTCACCGTTGTTGCAGTGTTCACGCTTCTACCAGCATTGCACTCAATGGTCTTTGCGTTGGGAGCTTCATCGGCCCACTGAAAGAAGTTACATGGAGCATCCTGCATTTTGTTGAAAGCACATTTGAAAAATGGCCTGTTTTTATTCTCATCGGTATTGGCCAAATTCATGATAGTTGTATCTCCGTGCCTGCACAGCGGCGGGAGGTGTTTGTAGAGGGATTGCACTTTGTACAGCAACACTGTTGAATAGCAATCCAAGTTGTCTGTTTTGGTGAAGAAAGGACAACCACCATCTTTGTAACACTTTGTGTAGCTGGTGTAAGGAAATGTTTTCGCGTTGAATGTGGTCAAAGTGTTTTGACAGAATCCACAAAGCTGATGCGGTTGTTCTGGTTTCACAGGACCGTAGGAAAACATGGTTTCTTGGAGCTTCAACGAAGATGCAGATCTAACAAGGTTCGATGATGAGTGGTAGAATGAAATTGTTCCTGCATTTATACACACGCGTGAAAAGAACCAGGCTGTCCGGTTAATAGCGCAACCAATGACGTTGCATCAAGTTGAAGATACCGGTTCCAACCTGTTCTTTCTTTTTCTTTGTCTTGGATCTTGTCATGGTAGGGCTGAAGATGCGTTTGGATGTAGATTTTTTTTTCTTGGATGGAGTTGCTTTTTTGGGTGTTGCTGAATCAGGGGGAGTTAGGAAAACGGAAGATGTAGAAGCTGTAGCGGGTGGTGGTGTGAACAAATCTCCAGTAATTGTTTCCAAATCACCGTCTGCAGCAGCTTGTGCAACAGGTACAACTGGAACAGCTTTTCTAACAAGAGAGGTTGTACCTACAGGTGTAGCAAATTTAGTTTTCCTCTTTACCGGTTTGTCTTTAATGATGCGCACTGCAGGAACTTGCGCTTGATACTGTGCCAGTACATCTCTGTAACGATTCATCACTTGATCATAAAGCATCAGTTTTCTATCCAGAGGAATCTTGTTGTTGTCAAGGATCGCTTTCATTTCCGAATCCATATGGGTCAAAGAAAGAATATAGGGTGATGTGTTCACTTTCTTTTCTTCTGCCATGGTGAGAAGAAGATTCTCCGGTACAAGAGCCATACGTGTTGCACTAGTCATGGTGTTGTGTAAAATGTAGAGAACAGTTATACGATATGGTGTTTATAGCTGCCCGAATCTCCTTACAACAGACTTGCAAGAATGGGAAGTGCAACAGAAGCTATGTTTGCCAAAACTTCACCAACATTACCGCCACGCTGACTCAATATTACTTTTCTTTGTCGAATGGAGGTTCTCTTCTTAGCCAACTCCCTCATGTTTTTCGCTTCCTTTTTCAACTTTCGGAACTTTGCACGAGTTAATGGAATGTTTCCTTTCAATAGGTTCAAAGATACTTCACTTAACGCATCGATCTGATCCTTGCTTGCTTTTCGAATAAGAGTTACACGATCAGATGGTTTGCTCTTTGCGAGTTTCCTCAAAAAACGAATGTTTCTTTCCATACGCTCCATTGCAGACTGAAGCAATCACTCTGTGTTAAGAACTTTTGAACTCTCTGGTTTCTTGCTGGTACTGGGTTTCTTGCTGATGGTTATGCTGGGTTTCTTCGTTTTCTTTGCAGCCAGTTTACGCTTCTTGGGCTGTGGTTTTGGAAAAGGTATGCCGTATTCAGTCAGTTCATCATCATCATCATCTTCATCTTCCTTAGCCAGCTCAGGTTGGAAATCTCCCCACTCAAGGCCGAGAATATGTCTGTATGTGATTATTTTATCAGCCATGTCAGCCTCCAAACCAAAGATGATGGAGAGAAGATGGATACAGGAACCTGCGATTGAATCAATTTCTCCAAGCGTGGCTGATGACAACAGTTCCCGCTGTTGTTCAGGTCCTGGTGCATTCAACAACATGTACAAGATCATATTTTTACAACGATCACCGTTGTTGTTAATTTCTCCCTCCTCCATGGAGTGATAATCTTCATCTTCTTGTGTATCTCCAGCACACATTGTCTGGCACCCTTTATCGTTGTTACCTTCTCGAAACATAGAGAACTGAATGAAGAAAACTTGATTGAGCTGAACCTTTATTGCGTTTGACGCGTGGATATTCGAGTTACTTGTGGTCTTTGATTGGCTCCTTTATACGTGGTTGTAACTGTTCTCGTTTCTGTTACTGCCGCAACGCGCCTACCCCTTAATGCATTAGCTGCTCTGCGTTGTAAGTTTTCTACGGTTTGTTGATTTCGCGGAGTGTTTCTCACTCTGTGTACGCGAGTTCTTGCTGAACTTGTGACTCTTCCTCTAGTTCTTGCAGCATCTGGATTAGAAGATGAGGATGAAGATGATGAACTTGTCGAAGATATAGGAGAAGGTGATGAACTGGTAGCTGGGTTACGAGTTCGTCTTACACGCTGCCGTTGTTGTTGTTGTTGTACACGCCTTCTTCGCCTTCTTCTTGGTGCAGGGGTTGATGTTGTTGGGGCTGGTGGTGGTGGTGGCGGTGATGATAATCCCACACCGGCTTCTCCTATGGAACGAGGAGGTGATCTTATTGTATCCGATTCTGGTGAGTATCGAATTGGTCCTCGAGGTGGTGTAGGTTTATAGGCAATGCGTGGAGTGCGAGGAGAAGATGCCCGTGCAGGTGGTGTAGCCAATCCCACACCAGTTGCTGCGATATTACGCAAATGAGGTGGGGTATCAAGAGGTCTGTAACCGAAACTACTAGCAATACGATCGGTAAGAGCATCGTGAGCTAAAGGAGCAGTTTGTTGCTGTTGAGCAAGATTCACTCTTGAATCCCCAAAACTTTCACGTAAGAATCTGTTTGTGTCAAACTCCCCAGATGCTTCACTCAATAGTTGGCGATTAGTTGCATCGTCGAAATCATCATAGCCAATAGTGGGAGGATTTCCATGCTCATCCGTGGGCCATCTACCTGCCATACTGATGTGGTGGAAAGAAATGAGATAACGAATCCTAACACAAGTTATTTATTTTCTTTGTAAACGATGGTATTTCCTTTTAATACATGAGTTCGAAGGCGCAAAGCATCGGGAGAAGAAGGATGAAGATCGAATAATAGATATCCATAGGGTTCACTTGTTGCATCTTGAAAACAATCCATCACATAACTTACACGGCCAGGATAAGCTTGTTGTGCCAAATTACGAACACCCACTGCATCTCGTGGATTTTTAAAAGCCACCACATAATGCGAATTTAATGAAATAGTTCTTGCAAATTTGCCTGGTGGAAATAGATTTTGGGTTAAGTAGATACAAGTTACATCGTTATGATGAGATCCTCTAGTGAAAAGATCCACTACACGTTGATCGTCACTACAGTCGCGCATTAAATCATCCAATACCAAAATACCAGGTCTTTGATCTTGAGGAAATAGGGCATGAATGTTGGAAGGAATGCCTTTGTGAAAGTGAATCCCTTGCTTCTGCATTGCATGAAAACACGGTTGACTTTCTCCGTAACAGTAAACGATGCGCTTAGGTGCTCGATCAAACAACATGTGGGCCTGTTGTAATAGTTGCTTGGTGAAGGTTGTTTTCCCACACTGGCTGGGTCCCGCAATCATCATACTACAAGGTGATCGGAATAACGGTTCGTCAAATGTAGCCGTTGACATGATTGAAACACTTTCCAACAGTGAAATGAATTGTCTTGTAAAACTTTCTTCTTTTTATTTTGTACAACGACGATTGTTACAACATTGCTTTCTTGATAGGTTACATTGGTTACAATCCATACTCATATCACATATGCTTCTATATCTCTTGCGCCGAACAGCTAAATGATGCTTAACGAAAGCTTCCACATAAGTATCGTTGGCTTGTTTGTTGTTCGGGGTGAAGGATTGTTCAATGGCTCTCAAACTCTTTCCTCTTGCTCGAAAATACAAATAATATAGACAATAATATCCACATGCAAATGAATTGAGGGATTGCAGAGATTCCTTATTTCGTATGCTCCGTTTCTTGCCTTTCTTCAAATAGTTGGTAAAACGGGTAGAATAAAATGAAGGTGGAAATCCATAACTATCAAAGAACTCACTATTCTTCTTATCTGGAAAATACATGGCTATCCAATGCTCTCCTGGCTTACTGGATGGGTCCGTGTTGGCAATAAGAGAGGCCGGATAAGTAGGTATTCTACGAGGCAGTCGGTTACTCGGAAAAACTCCCAAAAAAGTGGGAGCGATACATGGATCGTTCATACTCAATGTTCTTAACTTGCCCGTGTACAGCATGATTATGCCAGGTTGTAGGTTACGTTCTTGTTACCGTCAACTTCCATCACATCCACATACTCAGCATACACAACCATAGTAAGTACCGTGGTGGTAGCATTTTCAAACAGGCCGGTAACGTTGACTTGACCTTTATATTCTGGATGCAGGTGAGCTGCGCCACCGCTCCCGTCTGGTGTTAAATCCCACATGAACAGTGCAAAGCCATCCGCCCAATTGTTTCGACTTATTTGCAGTCCTTTACCGCGGTGCATGTGGCCACTCCCCAACAGCAGTGAATTGTAACCGTTTACATGCCCTTCATCACTTAGTTCTATTGGAGCATAAGGATATTCCTCTCCATTCACAAACAGCTTTAACATCTTTAGGCCGAACAACTGAAAATTAAACGGGTTTCTGTCTTTGTTTCCCACATAGGCATCATTCCTGACAAAACCGATCACAATGCGCCTGGGTATTTTGTTCAAGAACAGATCAGTTTTCTGGAAACTGGACTGACCACTGGCAATATTGTAGGTTTGTACATCTCCTCTTTCCAAGCTGTACAGGGCTGGCTGTGGCGGTTTTTTATCCATGTGCCCCAGCATGATTCTGATATGTTTCAGTCGCACACTATCACTCACTTTCACATAACGTATCACAAACTGACAATCCAGTACTTGCACTTTCTCGGTTCCAGCAACTGACATGAGAGAGAATGCTTCATTGTGTAGATCAATGCGAATATTGAAATTCACATTATTCACCAGGTACTTGTCGGACTGGAACAATGCATGAGCTGGGGTTCCTTGCATTTGTACAACGCTACTACCATCAATAAACAGCTGGCGTAACTTTAAGTTGGGTACTCCAGCTCCTGGAGTGCCACCTGATGTTTCAGTTACATCAAATTTTCCTGTTTGATCAATATACCACAACACACAAGTCATGTAAGATTGAGCAGCATCTTGATCGTAACCCAACAGATTTTGTATATACGCCTTATAAGCGTAAGTGTCATTCTGTTGAGTAACCAGGGTGTTGTTGAGCTTGATGGAAAATTGTTTGATGAGACTGTGCATCCAGTTGTTGATAGGGATACATTTCTTATCAGCCAAAGCACTGGTTCCATCGGCTTGCATCACTCTCACTTTCATCTTCAAGTAACATTTGGAAAGGTCAATGTAGTCATTGCTTGTTTCAATGTTGAACTCGATTGGACTGCCACGTTGAATTCTCGATTCCGGGTAATAGGATTGCCATCGACCGCTCAGTACGCTCGTATCGGTAGGGGGTAATTGAAATATTTCCAAAGCAGAATTTCCACCTCGTACTGAGGCATAATGTTTTGGACTCTGCTCCAATTCCGTCATGATGTGAACCTTATCGTTTCCTAGGTGTGAATGATATTTTCTCTACCTTGAGAAGAATTTTATCCAAAAATGTCCTTCTGTTTTCGAGACCTTCTTTTGGTGCGCATTGCTCTTAGTTTACTCATAAAGCGTTTTGCTTGGGCTGATCCTTTTGGATATCTTCCTCCTGTTTGTATAACTCTTTGCCTTGCCATCACAACACCAGGAGCCCTTCTCTTTCTTCGCACAATCCCTCTCCTTAATCCCGCTGTTCTTCTTGTGGAAATCCTTTTTCTTCTTTTAGCTTTTAATAAGCTTCTTGCCTGAGTTGCTGCTGCTTTAGCTATTTTCGTTATACTTGAACCTGCTGGCACTGTACTGGGGGCTTTTCGTTTTCTACCTCTTCGTTTTCCTGTGAGACGGCTTACGATACCACCTACACCTGATGTTAAGGCTGCTTTGGCTTGAGTTTGTATTGCTTTTTTTGCAAGAGGCGCTGCTCTTGCTACCACACTTCGAGCTCCAGCACGAAACAACGGTCCTAATAACGCACCTAGTCCACTCCCTCGTTGTACAATATGGGGAACCGCAGCCCCTTTAAACACAGTGATTCCACCACCAACTTGTCTCATAGGAATCATATAGGGTGGTGCATTCATCATTTCAATGCGGTACCCTGCTCCTCTTGAAATGTAACGTTACCTGAACGACCGACTCTGCAAATGGTATTTCTTTACCTGTGTCATCTGTTATAAGGATGCTGATAGATGAAAAAAATGTTTGTCCCACACTAAAATACATGGGATTTGTGAAATCTTGATTCACCACGCTCTCCTTTTCATTTACAGGTACCAACCGTAGCAGAGATGCATTGGTATTTCCCACAGGATGTCCTTCCACAATATCCGTATAAATATACATATCGTTGGGCTTGTATTGAGAGAGTTCATCCATGTTCACTTTATGATCAGTAGAATACCAGGCAGTTCCACTAACTCGTTCTGCTAACTCGAGGCGCCCATAAGCCAATCGAGATCTGTGACCTTTTCTACCCTCTATAAACTCATATTTTCTGAAACTTAGGTCGGGCGTGAGAAAGCCAAGAGCTATAGCTAGAGGGATGCTAAAGCTCAGCTTTGTATTTTGGCGCAGAGTGATATTTGTCTTTCCATCCTTGTTTTCCAGAACCAGATAATCACTTATCGTAATACCTTTAGTAGCGGTGAGAGTTACAATCGCATCATGAATTGCTTGAAAGATCGCTCCGCTTGTTGAATGTTTGGTTGAAAGATGAAAATGTCCAGAAAAGTGGAGCGGAATATCCACATAAACAGTATAAGCTCCTTCATGTTTACTGTAGGAATTTGCATAGATGAAGTTAACGAGACCCACTTTCCAATATTGTCCCAATTGTATTCTTTCAGGTAACTGTATGGTGAAGTTGCTCGTTCTGTTATTAGGCTGATAAGCACTCCCTGTATTACTCGGTAATGTGATGTAAAAGCTACCGTCAGTAACTGAACTCATCGTTTTTTCCTGAAATGTAACGTTACTGCTACCACACCATGTAAAAATGGAATTGGTTTGCCTGTATCGCCGGTTAAAAGTATTTCAATAGTGTCGAAAGTTCTCAAGCGAATATCGTGATAAAAGAGAGGGAAAAAGTTTTCATGCACGATTTCACCTGGATTACCTCTAGGAGCAATAGCGCGTAAGATATTTGCACGCACATTTCCAACCACTTGAGCGGCCACCACATCCGAATAAATATATATTGTTTGGAATGAGATAGCTGTTAGAAACCAGTGAATCGGTTTATCCAGAGTAGTTGCCAACCAAAAGGAATCACTACCTTGAGTAAATCCTCCATGATATTCATCCACACCCAAACGTAGATAACTGTTACGAGGGTTAGAAGAATCCAACCCACTCTGTCGAAAATATCTTTTTCCATAAGGCTGATCTCCATACGCTTCTGCTATTTCCAACTTGTTTACGATCCACGGATTAATAGCTAATGTCGAAGCTCTCTGGATGGTAATGGTAGGATGGTTGTTAGTGTAGCTGAACTTAAATTCCTCATCTGCTAAACGATCACCAAAGGTAACCCGTAATGCTCTTTCCATTCCTCTAATAACATCCCCAGCTGTTCTGTAGTCACCTTCATGAAGGTGTAAAGGAACCCAATACTCATCGTAATAGTCTTGTACATTATTGAATTTCTCGGGTCTTCTAGAGTTCCCTATTCTTGCAAAGAACAAACTCTCTGGTGTGTAATGTTGTGATAGATTTATCCAAGTATGAGGATACACAATACTTGCTAAACCTACTTGCCACTCATCTCCATGAAGCTCATACTTGGTGGGTAAAGCAATTTTAAAACTGGAACCATCATTGTGAGGGTAAATGTCTGTACTTGCATTGCTTGGAAGAAACAAGTAGAAGTCATCACCGTTCATCCTTTTTCTTACGAAAATGCAATGTGATTGTTACAACACCTCCTTTGAATGAAATCGCTTTTCCTGTGTCGCCTCTTAAAAGCACTTCAATCTTACTTATACGATTAAGCCTCACAGGAGTGTAAAAGAGTTTAGAAAAGTTCTCATTGATAATATCGTTTGTTTCCCCTCTTGGTGCAATTACACGAAGCACATTGGCTCTCACATCTCCTACAATCTGTGTTCCCACCACATCTGAATAGATATATATGGTTTGAAAACTGCTTGCTCCATTAACGCCGGCAATGAACCAATTCACTTTGTCGTTTACGTTATGATCTACTCGATAATCTGCGTAATCAGCTTCGTTGGGTATTTCTTCTGCAGTATCGAACTCATCCCATCCGAATACAAGATAGTTACTGCTGTCAGATTGTCCTGTTGTGGGTTCTGGGAAATCATCATCAATGGGACTATATTCCACTCCTCCTATGATAGTGAGGGGAAGCCTTCTTACACGATCCTTCATATTAAGGACAGTGTACAGGTATCTGTTCAAAGCCAATCCTGAAATCTTTTTTATCTTCACTTCTGTATGAGCGTCCACTTCTTTAATTTGCCATTCTTCATTTACCACATCATCTCCAAATTCTTTTCTTAATGCCCTGTCAATACCTTTCATAACATCTCTTATCGTTTTGTAGTTACCTGGAGCCAAATGTATTGGTATCCACCCTTTATAATATCCGGGCTTATCCTTGGCATCATCAGCCCGACGATCTACACTGCGCATCGCCAGAAATTTACCAATATGATTCGGTTCAATCTTGTCTTCAAGAGGTGCAATAATATTGTACCAAGAATTAGGATAAACGAAACTGGCTAGTGCCACTTCCCATTCACCATACAGTTCAAGAGGATTTGGTAGAACCACTGTATACCCGCTAGGACCATTTTCGGGAAATGTAGCGGTACTCGCATTACTTGGTAGATAGAGATAAAAACTCGAAGGTGCTACTTCACTCATGGTATCACGTGTGCCTTGTTTCGAAAATGAAGTGTTACTGTGACAGTTCCTGCATAAAATGGAACTTCTTTTTCTGCATCAACCTTTAAAACAATTTCTAGTTCGCGTAAACGGTCCTCATGCAGGTCGTGGTAATGAATGTTTTCAATCACTTTGTGTTCCTGTGTACCTTGTGGAATATTGTCAGTTGGAGTGATCCATTGCAATACTCTCGATTTCTTAAACCCATCGAACCACGGCTCAATATTTAAATTGGACTCGATCGAGAAAGAACTGATAGGATCATAGTCAATCGGTCGATATCTTCTCCTTGCACCTTGTGGAGGGCTAACATACAAGGTCCAGGCACTTTGGCGAGGCATAATCACAAACATGATCCGAGAAAGTGATAAATCCAATCTAAATCTCCCATCCCTATAAGGTGCTCTAATGTTACCGTTGAAATCCACAAAACCCATGATGCGCGCTAGGGCTAACGATACTCGAATGGAAGCACCTGGTTGAAGATCCAAACGATATCTTTCTTTGTCGTTTTCATAGTTCATCTCAATCCCGTATTTCTCTTTAAAAAAAGACTTTTTCGCGAATTCCTTGAACATAACACGGAAACGATAAGAATAAAAATCTTCCACATCAGCAAGAGTAGATAACCAATCTTGTTCAATGTCACTGTTACTAACACTGAAATCCATATCCGCATCTGTCATCTCCATCATAGGTTGGAAAAACACGAGAAGCGGTTCATTCTCATCATCATCATCATCATTATGAATCTCAAACACAGTATTTTCTCCTTCCTCTGTTATTTTGTAGATATCCGGGTAAGATAAGAAAGGTGCCATTTTCACATAACTTTTAGACAGTTCTGGGTATTCCGGATGCTTCAAGGCGACAAAACCCAATATTCTTGCCATAGATATTGGAATCTTAAGAACATATCCAGCTGGGAGGCTCCAACGCACCGTTCGTGATGTTGTAGGATAGGAGTAGTGCTTAAAGTAGTGATAAGTAGTAACACCACTTTCAGCCAAATCATGCTTCATGGCACTTACTATGTGTTCAAAGAGATTGTAGTAACCAAGATATGATGCAGGGGGTAGCTTCTTTGTTACAAAAGGATTCCCTTCACCAGTGCTATATTGCCAAGTTAAATCACTGGTTTCATTGAGACTTATCTTCGGAGGTTGATACCATGTTTTAAAAAAGGATATTTCAGTAACTCCAACTTCCCATTCTCCTTGTAGCAGAATCTCTTGAGGCAATTCGATTTTGTAGTGATGCGGCCTGTTATCCCAATAGTGATTGCTGGGAGTATTACTCGGAAGGATCAAGTAGAAATCCTCTCGGGCCAACATGTTCACATCAATGATTCGATAAGTATAAAAACTCTTTCTTTATTTACACATCCTTCACATAACTAGCAGGAATCCATTGATCATATTTACTTGGCCAACCTCGCCATTTTACTAAATATTCCTTTCTACGCCCAGAACCGCGAGTATCAAGAATCTTCTCTATTTTGAAAAAGTCACTTTCCTTGCTTTGAACGCGTTCCAGTTCAGGCTCGTAAAACATCCCCTTTAACATTGTACCGTCATATTCCTTTAGTCTATAAGTGGGAACTGTGGTGCGGTTACGTCTGGCTATGGTAAAAACTTCTTCTGTCCAATTGGGTGTATACCCCTTTGCAAAAACACCCTGTGCTTTAGCAATCCGTACTTGATCACCCACCTTGAACTTGTAGCGCATTCTTTCTACTCGTTTCACAAAATCATCTCCATACAAATAGTTCCATATCTCTTGAGCATTTTCCTGAGTTACACGATCGGGTGCTGTACCGATACTACGATGCGTAGAACTATTATAACTTTTCACCAGGTTATCTAGCACATCCAGATAACGATAATGATTCGCTTCAGTGAAATATCGCCACATGCGAGTCTTTATGGTTCTGTTAAAACGCTCCACGATCTGAGCCTTTGTATCGCTGTAGGTGACAAAATGTTGCACATGTTTAGATTCCAAAAACTTTTGAAACTGACGATTTGTGAATTCACTTCCTTTATCCGTTTGTAAACGCTCTGGTACACGACCATCTTCTTTAAATATGTGCTCAAAAGCATCCACCAAACTTTTCCCCGTTTTGTCCTTCAAAGGTACCACCCATGCATACTTTGAAAGAACATCAATAACCGTTAAAAGATAACGAAATCCATCATTTTCCCCTTTCAATGCTTGTACATCTACAAGATCTGCTTGCCACTGTTCATCCATGCCATTAACCACTACTCTACTCCGTTTAAACTGTTTCCGCACAGGCTTGTGTAAGGTATACGGAACCTGTGATTCGAGCCATTTCCTCGATATCGATGGCTTGATTCCTTTTACGCGTGCGGTACCAACCAATCGCTTTGCGCCAACAAATGCAGCAGGTTTTCCTGGTGTGTAGTATAACCTTTCTAACATGGGTATGGCCTGTCGTTCCGTCTTCCATTTCTTCTGTTTCCGCCGCATCTTCATACTCTTCTTGGTCATCAACAATCTCGATCACAACTCCTTTACAACAGGCGATATGGCACTTGATGCGCTTAAACAAGTTTCTCAAAGTAACAGAAGGTAGAGCTCCGCGCCCCATGCAAGGCATTATAACACTAATAACAGTTCATCCTTTATGGTGCTCTTATGTAGTTGTACATATAGATTACCAGCAACCACGGCAAACTGGGTAGTGACATGTTTTGTTCCCTTATCCATTCCAACATGTACCTTTTTCGTGAGGGTGGTAATGATAAAAAGTCAAGCATCCGTATATATACTGCAACATGACTCCAATAAACAGGTTTCGTTTCTTCTACTTTTCTCCAACAGTTCTTTAGTTCCGAGACTGTATAAGGATAACAGCAACGGGGAATATTCAACAGTTCGCTTCTCACCAACCGATCTATCTCTGGTTCTATCCTTGCAATTTTACGCACGAGAAACAGCTTTATCCTTTTCATATCCTTTTCGCTCTTCGTGAGATCCGTCGTTACCAGAAATCAACCGAACTATCAATGGGACAGAAGAAAAGACCTGTCGCGCTTAGAGAGATCCGTCGTTATCAGAAATCCGCAGAGTTGCTGAACATTTTCGAATTGACTGAGCTGCCAAAGGAAACGAAGAAGAAGAATAGAGACCAAACGGTATCCATAAAACCTAGATGAGCTCCCAACGGAACCGAAAAAAGAAATGATAATATCCACTAAAAAACACCTTATTTCACTTTACTTTGCCTGTCAGTTCAATACCCGTAGGGTAATGTGTCATAATGTTCTATGATTACACGCTTGTCATATACAAGCTTATACCTCTTGTCTTGTGCTTGAGTAACCACTTGTTTGCTCTTCTTGTTACGCATGATCTTGTGAGGATTGTGAACTGTAACGGGTTCATATTGTTCACTTCGTACCATGTCCACCATACTGTGAAAGTTCACTTTTTCTGCAGTTCGCACATTTAGGGTGAATCCACGAACCTTGCATACAACTTTTCCCTTGTATGTTTTATAAGCATAATTTTTGGGGCCAGCTGATACAAATGTTACAATATGATCGTCACTGTCCAGCTCGTTGGTGAGTTCCCCCAAGTAATCACCCAGTACAGGTTCCCATTGATCTTTCTCTGAGATATATATGATACTGTCTGTATCATAATAACAGACTCTCTCACCCAGCTTTGCCATTACACGATATAATTTCATTCTTGCCTGAGCTGTGGTGAATGCAGCTAACACCACATTTGTTCTGTCAGAAGCTTCCACGAAATCATTCTCTTGAGTATAGCAAACTTCCACCATTTCATCAGCAACAAGATGAACATCTTTTATACTCACACTGGCGCTCGTAAACAGCTCAAAGTAACGCTTTACATCGTTGATCACTTCTAACTTAGGTCTGTTTGGACGCTGCCCAAGCTTTCCCCACATATTATTCAAGATTTGTTTCCAGACGCTTCTTGCCCCTGCATTATGTTGAATGTGTTCTCTTTCCAAGCGAATTCCCTCATGCTCATAATATTCTTCAATATATCTCGTTTTATCATCATCAGTTTCACACCAGCTAGGCCAACCTGAGGCTTCTTGTTTTTTCTTTAAGAACATGTTGATGTACTCTTTAAACAGAGTTTGGCTCTTTTGTTCGAAATGCCATACCTCATGTAACCGAACAACACGATAACCCATTTCACGAGCTAACTCCAGTTCTAAGCTCACCCATGTTCCGGTAAATGTTCTCTCTTCATCTGTGTGTTGACAGGGCGTTTTCTGTAATGCTTCAGCACAGGTGCGACACAGTGCAAACATAAGCTTGTTATTGCTCTTGAAGGGTAGTACTGGGTGATACAATCCCCGGGGAGCGAGAACATCACATTTGATGATTCCAAAATACTGACTGATTTCTGTAGGATCTAAATTGTCCGTGATTATTCTGGGATGGCCTATGGGATACCACCCGTTCTTGTTAATGTCAGGATACAAACTCGTAAAGTCCACATAATTCATCTTCTTATTCTCAACAAGCAGCTTTGTAGCATTTGTTCTACCCCCGTAGAATGCATCTCGTGGATTCAGAGGCGAAACAAAATGTAATCTATCCACGAATGTTTTCACTTCCTTATCCTCTTTCAGCATCTTTCGCCACTGACATTCCCACATCTCCACCACTTCAATTCCTTGTTTCTTTAGATAATCTGTTCTTTCCAATGTGTGCTGATAAAGTTCATACATGGAACACTGATTTATGGGGTTTATGGTAGTACCGGGAAAACACCTCATACAACCGTGATAAAAACAACCATGAAATTCGTAGGCTGTATGAGTGGCTTCACAGTATCCATCCAACAAGTAAGGACCCACTCTCTTCTCTCCCTCGTTTCTACCATGACGAATGAAAACATTGTCCTTTTGTACCATATGAGCAAGCCATTGATAAGCGCAGTGTGATTGATTTGCTTTCTTTCTGTAGCCAAGATGAGGAATAATTGCGATAGTTTTTTCTTTAAGAAACATAGAACGAAAAATTAAATTACATAACGATGCTATAGTCATGCTTTCTTTAAAAGGGTGGATATGACACAATCCTTTCACGGTGTTGATAAAATGACAGCAACATCGACGCAGAATATCCACATCTGAACGACAATAACTCACGAGTTCCTCTTGCATGCGAAATTCCACTTTCTTTGCTTCTTGTTCTTTATGCCAGTTAAGGAATGCTTTACGCACATCTGGTTTCATACCTTCAGGGTCATAGTACTCAACAGCAGGAATCGGTCCCACATAGTGCTGATTTTCTTCTGTGTTGAAAAAATGGGGAAAATATCCTTTCTTCAATTCTTGTAAACCAAATGTTTTGGGTAACTTTGCAAGAGCCATAGGAAAAAAATTTAAACTGTCAATGAAACGTATTCCCACATCTGGAACTCGCATCTCCATGATCTTAGCTCCGTTCATGATAAGAGTTGGTTTGATATTGTTCTTGTACAAGTAATCCAAAATAAAGTAGGAGTCATATCCTTTGAAGTTATGTGCAATGCAAGTTGATCCTGGCATCTCGTCAAATAACCATTCACAAAAAGCTTTACATGTTTTAAAGATCCATTCCTTTCCATGTTGATCCTGCACTACCACAAGATTAGGTACATGTTTGCCTGTGTTCTGTGTACACTCAAAATCGAAAAACAAATACAAATCCTCTTCATCATCCCCTCTTTTTCTCTTTTTCTTCTGTTTCGGTACTTGCATGTAGCACTGATGATCTTTTTCAACAAACTTGTTACAAACATGACACAACACTTCCCCACATTTATGTAATCTTGTATCCCGCTGAGTTCGATCTAACATCTTACCACAATCTTTACATTTCAGATACTGTTTGCAAACAGAGATTCCCCCTTGTGGTCCCATTCGACGATGATTCTCAAAACAGCCAGGACCTTGAAATGACCTTCTACAATAAGCACAATATATCCATGATGATATATCCCCAGAGCAACCTTCTTGAAAACAAGATAAACATTTCTTCTTGCAACGATGATGTCTCCCCTCTTCGGTATTATAACCCTTTTCGCATTCTAAACAATAATAAACGCGCCCCATGAATCCAGGCATGGATGTAATCAAATCAAAGTGACCATCATGTAAATATAAGTAAATGACTTTTCCCTTGGTAGGCCCCTTGTAAATGATGCTGTTAAATTGCTCTGCACTAACAATAACTAATTGGTATTCTGGTAAGATGGCTTGAAATTTCTTCGCTTCTTCAATACCACATGCTTGTAAAGGAACATCCGCTCGTTCATGTAAAATTAAGGCTCTTTCTCGTTGAATAGATCTTCCCTGGTAAATTATATCGTATTTCGGATCTTTCTCTAGTCTGGCAATTCCCACTACGATAGCTCTTGCCATACACAATTCATCTTTATTCCTGATACGAATAAAACACTTCTTCTCCTTTAACCGTTTTCCCATGTTAACCACTTTCCTTCTACCACCCCCAGTAGGAAGAGCAACATGTACTAGGTTCACATCAAATCTTTGATTCGCATACAAATCCTCATATGATTGCAGGACTCTTTCCACCTCAAACATTACTCTCTGTGCTGTAAAATGTTCCACAGGCATGAAAGGTAAACTGATCGGAGAGGTTAATTCTCGTGTTTGCATAACAAATCGAACTTGATCTCGTGCATTCATTCCTCGTGTCATGTCAGTGATAGCACTTTCCAGCACACCATTTAAGTTACTTGTTCCTTCTCGAACGGATCTTGCTTCGGGAATATCGATAGTTAAGTGATAATCAACCCCAGTTGTATTGAATTTCGGGATGTTACGCCTATTCTGTTCCTTTAGAGTGTATCGCCCTCTTTCTTCTTCTCTCTTCCTTTTACCTCCAACTTGTTCACTAAAAGATATAAGTATAATAGTTCTTTTAGAAATCGAACATGTCCCACTCAAAAGCACCCGGTTGAACAACCCAATCATCACTCATAACTTGCCCTTCTCTTTCTTGTTCTTGCTGTTTTAGTTGTTCTTCAAGTATGGCTACTGCTTGAAGTAATTCCTGCTTTGATTCTTCACTCTCCTCCTCAAACTCATCATCCACAACAAGACGATCATCATCACTATCATCATCATCCTCCTCAAACTCAAAATAATCATCATCACCAACAATATCATCATCATCATCATCATCATCATCACTCTCCTTTTCACCTTTGATCATCAAACTCAACAGTACATTTTCCAGATCCGGTCGATTGAACTGATAATTTACCCATTCCTTATTACATTGAAGAACTTCCTGGGTTGTAAAACCCAACATACAACATGATTTTAACCATGAAGTAACAACATTAGATGACTTCACACAATTCACTGCTTTTCCAATAAACTTTGAAATCTTGTGTTCATCCTCCATGTTACAACTATGGTCTTGTTCATATGAACTTCTATGGGAACATCCATAACAGGCTTCATTTGCTAAGACTTTAACCTTATCCCAAACACACTCACAAAACACTCGCCAAAATTGAGCTTCCACACTCTTTTCATTTTCCGGTTCATGCATCTTTCCAGTTTCACAATTTGTGATATCAAATGGGTCCCATAGCCCTCTTTTATACCCTATTCACACTAGAACCTCACCCTGTTTTACCAGTCTTTTTTCTAGTGAACCCGGTTTTCTTTTAATTATTCTGCTTTTCGGAGGGGGTACCCCCCACCCCCCTCCCTGTTTCTGACCACGAGCTCGTCAAACCGGTTTTTCTTGACCCCTATATAAGTGAGCACCCGTTCCAGGCTCATCACTTTGACTTGGTTGGTCTTTGCGAGTGCAAGCAAGGTTTTTACTAGTTACTTCAAGATTTTTTACTCCTTTCCTGCGGAAAAATGCCCAAACGAAAGATGCAAACCCGCTCATATCGTGCTAAGAGGCGCCTCAACTTTGATGAATCAGGTGAATCATCTACAACATCTAATGATCACCCTTCATTGAATGTTGTAGATGAAACTGTACCAGCAACAGCAGCAGCACCGGTTGAGGATGCAACTGTAGCAGCAGCAACAGCAGCACCGGTTGAGGATGCATCTGAGAATCAATCTTCCCCACCTGAGAATGATTCTTCCACACCAACTCCACCTCCCACACCTGATGAAGATGATAATCGATCTTACACCACTGAGGAGGGAGAGGATACTAATGATAGTGAACTAGCTGCTAATGAAAACTTGGGAGCTTCTGGTAGCAGCAACAATGCCAATGATGTAAATGTTGAGCCGCAACGAGAGATCCCAAGAGATCCACCAGTTAACGGACCTTGCCTGGTATGTTTTGAAGGACACGAGTCCCCACCCACACCGTGTTGCAGAAAACCCCTGTGTGACCGTTGTTTACATCAGTGGTTGGATAGCCGCCGATTTGACTGCCCACATTGTAGGAAGCAGTTTCCTTCAACCTATATCATGGTATCGGAACAGGCTACCGATGCTTTGTTGGCTGACCCTGAATTTCAGCGCAGGATTCGTTTGGTAAGAGTACGATTAAGACATAGAATAAGAGATGTAAGAAGAAGAGCAAATATAACCCTTGGTATTTCTTTGGCATGTGTTTGGATCGTACTGTGTATAACACTGTACTACTTTTATCGGTACATAAGCAATTTAGAATCTCGTTTAAACGATTTAGAATATCGTTAGTGTTAAAACTTTTTTTCCATTTTCTTTTATAGACTCATAACGAACTTGTTCTTTATCTAATGGATAAACAGCAGAGATATGTAGCATCTTCATTTATTGAACGCGTAACTCTAAATCTATTACAAAAGGCAATATGTATAGGCATGGATTGTTGGTTTGCCTGCAAACCCCTTCAGTATTATGAAAGAAAAGTTCTTTTTGATTCACTCTGCTTTTAATTTTTGTTATAGGCACTGGTTAAACTAAAAGCAACCAAATCTACCCTTAAATATAGAGTGTTACTGCAAAACAGATCTGTTTCCGATCCTTATAGGTTTTTTTACAACTATTACATGATACGAGAACTATTAGAGAGTGCTACTCATGAAGATGCTGTTATAACACCAGCTTTTATAAAAGAAGTTATAGATATATTGTGGATGCTTCGTTGTTGATTTTGACCGACGTGAGGTTAGGGGTGGCTGTGAGGGGAGGACGGAGGCCACAGTGTAAATATTTAAGTTTTTTTGTGAGGTTAGGGGCGGCTGTAAGGGGAGGATGGAGGCCGCACAAAAACATAATTATTTTTTGTTTAACAACAATTCAGCATCCACAACTTATTTTTCTTTTTTTATTTATCTCTCTTTAGGTTCTACTTGATATTCACGCTTATGAAATTCCTGTGAATACAGTGATAAGTACAAAAATTCATGGACATCAATATAAGATTGTTCACATTTACAAAAAGAAATAACTTTATATCTTCCAGATGTATCCAGAATTACGATATAGCAGCTCGGAAATGATAATTGAAAAATCATTTGTGATGTTTCGAGATCTAAAGGCACTTCATTTTTCGACTTTAAACATTCATAAAGAGCTTGTAATAAATTTTTTGTTTGAAACAGTTAAGAAGCCTTCTTTCTTTCTACTTAGAGAACACAATCTCTTATAATTTTTCTCTTTTCAGCTCTTGGATGGTGTACATCGTTTTACTCTAAACATTCAATCGCATCATTTCAGAAGATACTTACGATCAATGGGCATGAGTTTAGTTCATCTTTTCGAATCAGTTGTTTTGCAACCAAGAGCAAGAACTTATTCTGAAGCTATTGACAGCATTGATTCTCACTGTGATAGATTTCATTATCACCACGATGTTACTTGTTTTTGTCAAATAGCAAAAAACTTGCTTTGTATCATGGCAATAGATCCTCATTTATTTTTGTTTCACGATGATGACCAACCGTTACATGATTGATTCTTTTTTTTCATCTTTTCCAGTTGACACGATCCATTGATAGTTGCTACAATTTCCTTAGTGATAGATGCTATACAATACTGGAAGGATATCCTGATCGCTATGATTTATTTCACATGTTTGATTCATTACGCGCAAGAGATAAAATATTCCAGTGTAGGACTATAGTAAACAGTTTACGATATGAGCATGATTATTCTCATTTATAGTTCTATCGTATTTTTCTTTAGGTAACAGCATCTATGGATACCTGTTCCTCTTATCTTTTGTTTGATATGTTACCAAGAACAGTGCGCGATGATGATAAAGATTTAATTGTGAATGTTCATAATTACTTAACACAATGCATTTCACAACTTCATTATGTTATGCCCCCTTCACCTTATGACATCCTATGGGATGATTAATTTTCTTTTTTCTTTTTTTTACAAAACAGATCATGAATGACCTTATCGAACTCACTAACTACATTGCATGCGAATACTCGATCTCCTCAAGTTCACCTCTAATACAAGATTTAGATTGGGTTTATGTGAGCATTTGTCCTTTTTATTCGTAGATTTATGGGCTGTTTGATGAGTGCTCCGCTTATGTTATAAACAAACGCGATCAAGCAGTAACACAAATGATGAAGGATTGTGCAGATGCATTGCATAATGAACTTGTGTTCATTCAGAGTAGAATTGGATGGTGTTATAATATAACTATCTTATAATCACTCGTAACTTTTCTTTCTCCATAGATATTCTCTAAGACTAGAGAATGTACAAATTTTCTGTACCGTCGATATGCAACTCATTTTCCATATGCAGATCTGCCTGTGATCGAACACATTTGTGACGATCTGAGAGTTGTAAGGCGCGGATTAAGAAGATTAATTGTTTCTCGATAGATTCAAAGAGAGAACAAGGCATGTGCAAGATTCTTATGTGACCGATATGGATCCAATTACCTAAAGCAATCAGATATACCGTTAATAGAGCATGTTGTTGATGATCTAGCTGTTATGAGACACATGTTAAAACGATTACAAAGAGCAAATTTTTTTGTTACCTCTTTTCACTAGATATATGCAAAGATTCAAGCAAGCATATGGTTTGTTCAGGTTCAGACACATAAGCAACACCAAAGATTGTGTTTAGTAGAGTTACCCTTACGAGAACATATAATCGAAGATTTTGATTTTCAACTGCACTTGTTAAGAGGAATTATAAAACGATTCAGATAGTTTCTTCTTTTTTCAGCCCAAGCTCGAGGAAGAAAGAAGAAGATATTTACAATTTCACCATAACTTGTTGATAAGTCTTGTAAGACAGTATAGATAATTTTTTCTTTTTTCAGAAAACATATCCCAGAGAGACAAGCCTAAAAGCTGCACTACTGTTCTTTTCTTACAGATATTTGTTAAGATACAAGATATCTATAGTTCCGCCAGAGAAGGATTTCATAGTTCAACACTTTATGGCTCAAATAGTTCTGTCAATGGTATACAACACTAGAAATAGGAAAGCATAGATAGCTTTTTTTCTTTTTTTTCCTTTGTATTAGGATGAAGATAGTGAAGATAGTGAGGATAGCACAAAGCTCTGTCAATGTGAAGAGTGTAATAAAGATGTTGATCGTTATAGCTATTGCGGTTGTGATTGCGACTATTGTTCCAATATGACTGATGTATTAAGTTTCTGTGATTGTAAAGGTTGTGCTGGCATTTTCTGGCAGTTCAAGATTTTATCCTTACAGTAGAACATTTCTTTTTTCTTAGGGTCAATACCAGGGAGATGATAGAGATTATCGTCATTTATATCAACAAATTACTCATCTCCCCGACTATCTGATTTTCTTTGAACAAATGACCTTATCTTCATCAATATCACCTTAAGTGATACTAGGTTATCTTTTTTTCTCTTAGGCTACAGGTGATGAGGATAATGACATTGTAAGATTCTTTCATCAAGATAGTGAAGGCAATTTTATTCAATATATTCCTCAAGATGAAAGAGTGCGAACTGAAATTGAAGATTATATTACAACACATGGTTTTGTTAATCAACCCGTTATTTGTTTTGTAGGGAACAAATGATTTCCACGCTTTTCCATGGGTTGATGCCCATAATCAAACCGTTATTCTTTATTATCCTGAACTGCCAGTTGCGTTTCAGCCAAACATATATAAGCTTTATCTTTGCACTTTGCTGTAAAATTATGTTATTCTCATTAAAACAACAAGTTACCGAACATGGGACTTTGTGTATTTTTTTATTACTTAGGATGAACCCAATAACAGTGATGATGATGATGATGATCATGATGATGATGAGAACTCTAGACCTGATAATTATCCCTATAACTGGTTACCTTATCATAGCGATGATGATCATTATTGGGATTCTCCTAATGAAGATGATTATACTGCAATAAGTAATGAAAGTTGGGAAGTTGAATTATCCCCTGAACAAATAACAAATTGGGAAAGCATTCTGAGTATTCACCCGCCCTAGTAATAAATACACACTCCTTTTCTTCTTTCCCTTCATTTCACACAATGCCTAAGAAGCGCCACACTAAAAAGAAAAAAAGAAAGCTACAATACGGTGGAAAACTCACTCTAAAGCAACTCGTTGAACGTTACAAGCGACCTCCACCTTTCATTGGAAGTTGGAAAAGAAATTGGATTTGATGGCAAACAAAAAGAAAAAAAGAGCAGTAAGAAAACGAAGAACAACAAAAAGGCGCTCTATGCGCGGTGGAGCTCATTTCCGATACAAACCCACACTGGTTGATAAGATCGCTGAAGGAGCTAGCATGTTCCTATCAGGACCGGAAATCACCGGAATGACTATTGCTGGAAAGGCTGGCAGTCAAGCATTCAAGGCTCTTAAAGACAATTATACTTATTATAAGGGATAGTAATAAACCACACAAACATGGAACTCTATCCTTGTGTTTTTTATTTACACTCTCGTTCCAAATGGTGGGTAATAATAATCTCTTACAATCTCTTGGCTATAACGATCGCACACATATTCGGCTGTAATCAACCATGTTTGTTTCCACAACAGTTCTTGGTTTGCTGCAGCTGCATTCCAAACAATCTCGTAATCACTTTCCCAGTAATTCCAATCTGTGCTTCCCAACTTCCATTCGACATTTTTCCACAGTTTTCCTGTTCTTGTAACTCTTGGACCATAACAGACTCTTCTGAAACTGCAATCACCCTTTCTTTTACCCCATTCGGGAAAATCCACTCGTTGACCACCCCGTAATGAACTTTTCATGCGCTCTTCCACATATTCCCTCTCCAAATCCAGTTGAAAAGTGCTCAGTAGATCTGCAAACACTCCCACTGCTTTTTCCACTTTGTCATCTATAAGATCTTTCCCATCTCTATCCATTTCTATCGTGAACAGAAAAACAATTTTAGATTTACAACTCAATTTTCCCTTATATCCTATATTTTTCACTCAAAACAAGATAAACCAGAAAAAACCGGTTTTACCAGTTCACAAACCGGTTTGACCACATTCCTCAAATTGCGCGCGAAACTCGCAGCCAATCAGCGCTCTAGATTTGTTCCGAAGTGACCCCCTTTACTACTGCCGAGATATGATAGAATACCGTTCATTTCAACTGTACCGGCACTTGTATGGAGTGCGCATGCGTAGAAACAAAAAGTTCTTTCCTTAAATCAGATGGTAATCGAATCGTGGCAATCAAAATTTTCTTCGTTAACTAAACCTTATAGTATACCCTACTAGTACATATAGATAAAACATTGAAAATGATTCGCGAAATCAGCACCCCAGATGACGGTCCTCCTGCCCATACAAGCTCTTATATGGTGTTTTGACAAAAATCTGTAAGGCTGAGTTTCTTGACACCCAGCTGCTGGTATTGTATCTCGGCTTCACAAATGACTACAACCGTGGCATAAAACAAGTTTTAAGCTACATTTTTAATGTTACAGGATGGTGAAAATTGTATGTTAATCACTAATCTGTGTAACGAGGACTGATTTCATGAACCTTAGTACTACGTAAGAATTCTGCCCAAGAAACAGCTGCTTAGAGCAAATATCTTTACAGGCAAAATGCAATACCAGTGCGAATTACAATCAATCTGATTGATAACGTGGATATTGCCCTGTCAAGATACTACAAATCTGGAAAGGTTCAGAATTTCAAAGATTCTGCAAGCCGATAGATGATAGAATACCGTTCATTTCAACTGTACAGGCACTTGTATGGAGTGCGCATGCGTAGAAACAAAACGTTCTTTCCTTAAATCAGATGGAAATCGAATCGTGGCAATCTAAATTTTCTTTCTTAACTAAACCTTATAGTATACCCTACTAGTACATATAGACAAAACATTGAAAATGATTCGCGAAATCAGCACCCTAGATGACGGTCCTCCTGCCCATACAAGCTCTTATCTGGTGTTTTGACAAAAATCTGTAAGGCTAAGTTTCTTGACACCCAGCTGCTGGTATTGTATCTCGGCTTCACAAATGACTACAATCGTGGCATAAAACAAGTTTTAAACTACATTTTTAATGTTACAGGATGGTGAAAATTGTATGTTAATCACTAATCTGTGTAACGAGGACTGATTTTATGAACCTTAATACTACGTGAGCACTCTGCCCAAGAAAGAGCTGCTTAGAGCAAATATCTTTACAGGTAAAATTCAATACCAGTGCAAATTACAATCAATCTGATTGATAACGTGGAAATGGCCTGTCAAGATACTACAAATCTGGAATGTTTCAGAATTTCAAAGATTCTGCTGGCCGAGATATGATAGAATACCGTTCATTTCAACTGTACAGGCACTTGTATGGAGTGCGCATGCGTAGAAACAAAACGTTCTTTTCTTAAATCAGGTGGAAATCGAATCGTGGCAATCAAAATTTTCTTCGTTAACTAAACCTTATAGTATACCCTACTAGTACATATAGACAAAGCATTGAAAATGATTCGCAAAATCAGCACCCTAGATGACGGTCCTCCTGCCCATACAAGCTCTTATATGGTGTTTTGACAAAAATCTGTAAGGCTGAGTTTCTTGACACCCAGCTGCTGGTATTGTACCTCGGCTTCACAAATGACTACAATCGTGGCATAAAACAAGTTTTAAACTACATTTTTAATGTTTCAGGAACGTAAAAATTATATGTTAATCACTAATCTGTGTAACGAGGACTGATTTCATGAACCTTAGTACTACGTGAGCAGTCTGCCCAAGAAACAGCTGCTTAGAGCAAATATCTTTACAGGCAAAATTAAATACCAGTGCGAATTACAATCAATCTGATTGATAACGTGGATATTGCCCTGTCAAGATACTACAAATCTGGAATGTTTCAGAATTTCAAAGAGTCTGCAGGCCGAGATATGATAGAATACCGTTCATTTCAACTGTACAGGCACTTGTATGGAGTGCGCATGCGTAGAAACAAAAAGTTCTTTCCTTAAATCAGATGGAAATCGAATCGTGGCAATCAAAATTTTCTTCGTTAACTAAACCTTATAGTATACCCTACTAGTACATATAGATAAAACATTGAAAATGATTCGCGAAATCAGCACCCTAGATGACGGTCCTCCTGCCCATACAAGCTCTTATATGGTGTTTTGACAAAAATCTGTAAGGCTGAGTTTCTTGACACCCAGCTGCTGGTATTGTATCTCGGCTTCACAAATGACTACAATCGTGGCATAAAACAAGTTTTAAACTACATTTTTAATGTTAAAGGATGGTGAAAATTGTATGTTAATCACTAATCTGTGTAACGAGGACTGGTTTCGTGAACCTTAGTACTACGTGAGAAGTCTGCCCAAGAAACAGCTGCTTAGAGCAAATATCTTTACAGGCAAAATTCAATACCAGTGCGAATTACAATCAATCTGATTGATAACGTGGATATTGCCCTGTGAAGATACTACAAATCTAGAGTGTTTCAGAATTTCAAAGATTCTGCAGGCCGAGATATGATAGAATACCGTTCATTTCAACTGTACAGGCACTTGTATGGAGTGCGCATGCGTAGAAACAAAACGTTCTTTTCTTAAATCGGGTGGAAATCGAATCGTGGCAATCAAAATTTTCTTCGTTAACTAAACCTTTTAGTATACCCTACTAGTACATATAGACAAAGCATTGAAAATGATTCGCAAAATCAGCACCCTAGATGACGGTCCTCCTGCCCATACAAGCTCTTATATGGTGTTTTGACAAAAATCTGTAAGGCTGAGTTTCTTGACACCCAGCTGCTGGTATTGTATCTCGGCTTCACAAATGACTACAATCGTGGCATAAAAAAAGTTTTAAACTACATTTTTAATGTTACAGGATGGTGAAAATTGTATGTTAATCACTAATCAGTGTAACGAGGACTGATTTCATGAACCTTAGTACTACGTGAGCACTCTGCCCAAGAAACAGCTGCTTAGAGCAAATATCTTTACAGGCAAAATTCAATACCAGTGCGAATTACAATCAATCTGATTGATAACGTGGATATTGCCCTGTCAAGATACTACAAATCTGGAATGTTTCAGAATTTCAAAGATTCTGCAGGCCGAGATATGATAGAATACCGTTCATTTCAACTGTACAGGCACTTGTATGGAGTGCGCATGCGTAGAAACAAAAAGTTCTTTCCTTAAATCAGATGGAAATCGAATCGTGCCAATCAAAATATTCTTTGTTAACTAAACCTTATAGTATACCCTACTAGTACATATAGATAAAACATTGAAAATGATTCGCGAAATCAGCACCCTAGATGACGGTCCTCCTGCCCATACAAGCTCTTATATGGTGTTTTGACAAAAATCTGTAAGGCTGAGTTTCTTGACACCCAGCTGCTGGTATTGTATCTCGGCTTCACAAATGACTACAATCGTGGCATAAAAAAAGTTTTAAACTACATTTTTAATGTTACAGGATGGTGAAAATTGTATGTTAATCACTAATCAGTGTAACGAGGACTGATTTCATGAACCTTAGTACTACGTGAGCACTCTGCCCAAGAAACAGCTGCTTAGAGCAAATATCTTTACAGGCAAAATTCAATACCAGTGCGAATTACAATCAATCTGATTGATAACGTGGATATTGCCCTGTCAAGATACTACAAATCTGGAATGTTTCAGAATTTCAAAGATTCTGCAGGCCGAGATATGATAGAATACCGTTCATTTCAACTGTACAGGCACTTGTATGGAGTGCGCATGCGTAGAAACAAAAAGTTCTTTCCTTAAATCAGATGGAAATCGAATCGTGCCAATCAAAATATTCTTTGTTAACTAAACCTTATAGTATACCCTACTAGTACATATAGATAAAACATTGAAAATGATTCGCGAAATCAGCACCCTAGATGACGGTCCTCCTGCCCATACAAGCTCTTATATGGTGTTTTGACAAAAATCTGTAAGGCTGAGTTTCTTGACACCCAGCTGCTGGTATTGTATCTCGGCTTCACAAATGACTACAATCGTGTTATAAAACAAGTTTTAAGCTACATTTTTAATGTTACAGGATGGTGAAAATTGTATGTTAATCACTAATCTGTGTAACGAGGACTGATTTCATGAACCTTAGTACTACGTGAGCACTCTGCCCAAGAAACAGCTGCTTAGAGCAAATATCTTTACAGGCAAAATTCAATACCAGTGCGAATTACAATCAATCTGATTGAGAACGTGGATATTGCCATGTCAAGATACTACAAATCTGGAATGTTTCAGAACTTCAAAGATTCTGCAGGCCGAGATATGATAGAATACCGTTCATTTCAACTGTACAGGCACTTGTATGGAGTGCGCATGCGTAGAAAGAAAAAGTTCTTTCCTTAAATCAGATGGAAATCGAATCGTGGCAATCAAAATTTTCTTCGTTAACTAAACCCTATAGTATATTAATCTGTGTAACGAGGACTGATTTGAAGAACCTTAGTACTACGTGAGCACTCTGCCCAAGAAACAGCTGCTTAGAGCAAATATCTTTACAGGTAAAATTCAATACCAGTGCGAATTACAATCAATCTGATTGATAACGTGGAAATGGCCTGTCAAGATACTACAAATCTGGAATGTTTCAGAATTTCAAAGATTCTGCTGGCCGAGATATGATAGAATACCGTTCATTTCAACTGTACAGGCACTTGTATGGAGTGCGCATGCGTAGAAACAAAACGTTCTTTTCTTAAATCAGGTGGAAATCGAATCGTGGCAATCAAAATTTTCTTCGTTAACTAAACCTTATAGTATACCCTACTAGTACATATAGACAAAGCATTGAAAATGATTCGCAAAATCAGCACCCTAGATGACGGTCCTCCTGCCCATACAAGCTCTTATATGGTGTTTTGACAAAAATCTGTAAGGCTGAGTTTCTTGACACCCAGCTGCTGGTATTGTATCTCGGCTTCACAAATGACTACAATCGTGGCATAAAACAAGTTTTAAACTACATTTTTAATGTTAAAGGATGGTGAAAATTGTATGTTAATCACTAATCTGTGTAACGAGGACTGGTTTCGTGAACCTTAGTACTACGTGAGAAGTCTGCCCAAGAAACAGCTGCTTAGAGCAAATATCTTTACAGGCAAAATTCAATACCAGTGCGAATTACAATCAATCTGATTGATAACGTGGATATTGCCCTGTGAAGATACTACAAATCTAGAGTGTTTCAGAATTTCAAAGATTCTGCAGGCCGAGATATGATAGAATACCGTTCATTTCAACTGTACAGGCACTTGTATGGAGTGCGCATGCGTAGAAACAAAACGTTCTTTTCTTAAATCGGGTGGAAATCGAATCGTGGCAATCAAAATTTTCTTCGTTAACTAAACCTTTTAGTATACCCTACTAGTACATATAGACAAAGCATTGAAAATGATTCGCAAAATCAGCACCCTAGATGACGGTCCTCCTGCCCATACAAGCTCTTATATGGTGTTTTGACAAAAATCTGTAAGGCTGAGTTTCTTGACACCCAGCTGCTGGTATTGTATCTCGGCTTCACAAATGACTACAATCGTGGCATAAAAAAAGTTTTAAACTACATTTTTAATGTTACAGGATGGTGAAAATTGTATGTTAATCACTAATCAGTGTAACGAGGACTGATTTCATGAACCTTAGTACTACGTGAGCACTCTGCCCAAGAAACAGCTGCTTAGAGCAAATATCTTTACAGGCAAAATTCAATACCAGTGCGAATTACAATCAATCTGATTGATAACGTGGATATTGCCCTGTCAAGATACTACAAATCTGGAATGTTTCAGAATTTCAAAGATTCTGCAGGCCGAGATATGATAGAATACCGTTCATTTCAACTGTACAGGCACTTGTATGGAGTGCGCATGCGTAGAAACAAAAAGTTCTTTCCTTAAATCAGATGGAAATCGAATCGTGCCAATCAAAATATTCTTTGTTAACTAAACCTTATAGTATACCCTACTAGTACATATAGATAAAACATTGAAAATGATTCGCGAAATCAGCACCCTAGATGACGGTCCTCCTGCCCATACAAGCTCTTATATGGTGTTTTGACAAAAATCTGTAAGGCTGAGTTTCTTGACACCCAGCTGCTGGTATTGTATCTCGGCTTCACAAATGACTACAATCGTGGCATAAAAAAAGTTTTAAACTACATTTTTAATGTTACAGGATGGTGAAAATTGTATGTTAATCACTAATCAGTGTAACGAGGACTGATTTCATGAACCTTAGTACTACGTGAGCACTCTGCCCAAGAAACAGCTGCTTAGAGCAAATATCTTTACAGGCAAAATTCAATACCAGTGCGAATTACAATCAATCTGATTGATAACGTGGATATTGCCCTGTCAAGATACTACAAATCTGGAATGTTTCAGAATTTCAAAGATTCTGCAGGCCGAGATATGATAGAATACCGTTCATTTCAACTGTACAGGCACTTGTATGGAGTGCGCATGCGTAGAAACAAAAAGTTCTTTCCTTAAATCAGATGGAAATCGAATCGTGCCAATCAAAATATTCTTTGTTAACTAAACCTTATAGTATACCCTACTAGTACATATAGATAAAACATTGAAAATGATTCGCGAAATCAGCACCCTAGATGACGGTCCTCCTGCCCATACAAGCTCTTATATGGTGTTTTGACAAAAATCTGTAAGGCTGAGTTTCTTGACACCCAGCTGCTGGTATTGTATCTCGGCTTCACAAATGACTACAATCGTGTTATAAAACAAGTTTTAAGCTACATTTTTAATGTTACAGGATGGTGAAAATTGTATGTTAATCACTAATCTGTGTAACGAGGACTGATTTCATGAACCTTAGTACTACGTGAGCACTCTGCCCAAGAAACAGCTGCTTAGAGCAAATATCTTTACAGGCAAAATTCAATACCAGTGCGAATTACAATCAATCTGATTGAGAACGTGGATATTGCCATGTCAAGATACTACAAATCTGGAATGTTTCAGAACTTCAAAGATTCTGCAGGCCGAGATATGATAGAATACCGTTCATTTCAACTGTACAGGCACTTGTATGGAGTGCGCATGCGTAGAAAGAAAAAGTTCTTTCCTTAAATCAGATGGAAATCGAATCGTGGCAATCAAAATTTTCTTCGTTAACTAAACCCTATAGTATATTAATCTGTGTAACGAGGACTGATTTGAAGAACCTTAGTACTACGTGAGCACTCTGCCCAAGAAACAGCTGCTTAGAGCAAATATCTTTACAGGTAAAATTCAATACCAGTGCGAATTACAATCAATCTGATTGATAACGTGGAAATGGCCTGTCAAGATACTACAAATCTGGAATGTTTCAGAATTTCAAAGATTCTGCTGGCCGAGATATGATAGAATACCGTTCATTTCAACTGTACAGGCACTTGTATGGAGTGCGCATGCGTAGAAACAAAACGTTCTTTTCTTAAATCAGGTGGAAATCGAATCGTGGCAATCAAAATTTTCTTCGTTAACTAAACCTTATAGTATACCCTACTAGTACATATAGACAAAGCATTGAAAATGATTCGCAAAATCAGCACCCTAGATGACGGTCCTCCTGCCCATACAAGCTCTTATATGGTGTTTTGACAAAAATCTGTATGGCTGAGTTTCTTGACACCCAGCTGCTGGTATTGTACCTCGGCTTCACAAATGACTACAATCGTGGCATAAAACAAGTTTTAAACTACATTTTTAATGTTACAGGAACGTAAAAATTATATGTTAATCACTAATCTGTGTAACGAGGACTGATTTCATGAACCTTAGTACTACGTGAGCAGTCTGCCCAAGAAACAGCTGCTTAGAGCAAATATCTTTACAGGCAAAATTCAATACCAGTGCGAATTACAATCAATCTGATTGATAACGTGGATATTGCCCTGTCAAGATACTACAAATCTGGAATGTTTCAGAATTTCAAAGATTCTGCAGGCCGAGATATGATAGAATACCGTTCATTTCAACTGTACAGGCACTTGTATGGAGTGCGCATGCGTAGAAACAAAAAGTTCTTTCCTTAAATCAGATGGAAATCGAATCGTGGCAATCAAAATTTTCTTCGTTAACTAAACCTTATAGTATACCCTACTAGTACATATAGATAAAACATTGAAAATGATTCGCGAAATCAGCACCCTAGATGACGGTCCTCCTGCCCATACAAGCTCTTATATGGTGTTTTGACAAAAATCTGTAAGGCTGAGTTTCTTGACACCCAGCTGCTGGTATTGTATCTCGGCTTCACAAATGACTACAATCGTGGCATAAAACAAGTTTTAAACTACATTTTTAATGTTAAAGGATGGTGAAAATTGTATGTTAATCACTAATCTGTGTAACGAGGACTGATTTCGTGAACCTTAGTACTACGTGAGAAGTCTGCCCAAGAAACAGCTGCTTAGAGCAAATATCTTTACAGGCAAAATTCAATACCAGTGCGAATTACAATCAATCTGATTGATAACGTGGATATTGCCCTGTGAAGATACTACAAATCTGGAGTGTTTCAAAATTTCAAAGATTCTGCAGGCCGAGATATGATAGAATACCGTTCATTTCAACTGTACAGGCACTTGTATGGAGTGCGCATGCGTAGAAACAAAACGTTCTTTTCTTAAATCGGGTGGAAATCGAATCGTGGCAATCAAAATTTTCTTCGTTAACTAAACCTTTTAGTATACCCTACTAGTACATATAGACAAAGCATTGAAAATGATTCGCAAAATCAGCACCCTAGATGACGGTCCTCCTGCCCATACAAGCTCTTATATGGTGTTTTGACAAAAATCTGTAAGGCTGAGTTTCTTGACACCCAGCTGCTGGTATTGTATCTCGGCTTAACAAATGACTACAATCGTGGCATAAAACAAGTTTTAAGCTACATTTTTAATGTTATAGGATGGTGAAAATTGTAAGTTAATCACTAATCTGTGTAACGACGACTGATTTCATGAACCTTAGTACTACGTGAGCACTCTGCCCAAGAAACAGCTGCTTAGAGCAAATATCTTTACAGGCAAAATTCAATACCAGTGCGAATTACAATCAATCTGATTGAGAACGTGGATATTGCCATGTCAAGATACTACAAATCTGGAATGTTTCAGAATTTCAAAGATTCTGCAGGCCGAGATATGATAGAATACCGTTCATTTCAACTGTACAGGCACTTGTATGGAGTGCGCATGCGTAGAAAGAAAAAGTTTTTTCCTTAAATCAGATGGAAATCGAATCGTGGCAATCAAAATTTTCTTCGTTAACTAAACCCTATAGTATAGTAATCTGTGTAACGAGGACTGATTTGAAGAACCTTAGTACTACGTGAGCACTCTGCCCAAGAAACAGCTGCCTAGAGCAAATATCTTTACAGGCAAAATTCAATACCAGTGCAAATTACAATCAATCTGATTGATAACGTGGATATTGCCCTGTCAAGATACTACAAATCTGGAATGTTTCAGAATTTCAAAGATTCTGCAGGCCGAGATATGATAGAATACCGTTCATTTCAACTGTACAGGCACTTGTATGGAGTGCGCATGCGTAGAAACAAAAAGTTCTTTCCTTAAATCAGATGGAAATCGAATCGTGGCAATCAAAATTTTCTTCGTTAACTAAACCTTATAGTATACCCTACTAGTACATATAGATAAAACATTGAAAATGATTCGCGAAATCAGCACCCTAGATGACGGTCCCCCTGCCCATACAAGCTCTTATCTGGTGTTTTGACAAAAATCTGTAAGGCTGAGTTTCTTGACACCCAGCTGCTGGTATTGTATCTCGGCTTCACAAATGACTACAATCGTGGCATAAAACAAGTTTTAAACTACATTTTTAATGTTACAGGATGTTGAAAATTGTATGTTAATCACTAATCTGTGTAACGAGGACTGATTTCATGAACCTTAGTATAACGTGAGCAGTCTGCCCAAGAAACAGCTGCTTAGAGCAAATACCTTTACAGGCAAAATTCAATACCAGTGCGAATTACAATCAATCTGATTGATAACGTGGATATTGCCCTGTCAAGATACTACAAATCTAGAATATGTCAGAATTTCAAAGATTCTGCAGGCCGAGATATGATAGAATACCGTTCATTTCAACTGTACAGGCACTTGTATGGAGTGCGCATACGTAGAAACAAAAAGTTCTTTCCTTAAATCAGATGGAAATCGAATCGTGGCAATCAAAATTTTCTTCGTTAACTAAACCTTATAGTATACCCTACTAGTACATATAGATAAAACATTGAAAATGATTCGCGAAATCAGCACCCTAGATGACGGTCCTCCTGCCCATACAAGCTCTTATATGGTGTTTTGACAAAAATCTGTAAGGCTGAGTTTCTTGACACCCAGCTGCTGGTATTGTATCTCGGCTTCACAAATGACTACAATCGTGGCATAAAAAAAGTTTTAAACTACATTTTTAATGTTACAGGATGGTGAAAATTGTATGTTAATCACTAATCAGTGTAACGAGGACTGATTTCATGAACCTTAGTACTACGTGAGCACTCTGCCCAAGAAACAGCTGCTTAGAGCAAATATCTTTACAGGCAAAATTCAATACCAGTGCGAATTACAATCAATCTGATTGATAACGTGGATATTGCCCTGTCAAGATACTACAAATCTGGAATGTTTCAGAATTTCAAAGATTCTGCAGCCCGAGATATGATAGAATACCGTTCATTTCAACTGTACAGGCACTTGTATGGAGTGCGCATGCGTAGTAACAAAAAGTTCTTTCCTTAAATCAGATGGAAATCGAATCGTGCCAATCAAAATATTCTTTGTTAACTAAACCTTATAGTATACACTACTAGTACATATAGATAAAACATTGAAAATGATTCGCGAAATCAGCACCCTAGATGACGGTCCTCCTGCCCATACAAGCTCTTATATGGTGTTTTGACAAAAATCTGTAAGGCTGAGTTTCTTGACACCCAGCTGCTGGTATTGTATCTCGGCTTCACAAATGACTACAATCGTGTTATAAAACAAGTTTTAAGCTACATTTTTAATGTTACAGGATGGTGAAAATTGTATGTTAATCACTAATCTGTGTAACGAGGACTGATTTCATGAACCTTAGTACTACGTGAGCACTCTGCCCAAGAAACAGCTGCTTAGAGCAAATATCTTTACAGGCAAAATTCAATACCAGTGCGAATTACAATCAATCTGATTGAGAACGTGGATATTGCCATGTCAAGATACTACAAATCTGGAATGTTTCAGAACTTCAAAGATTCTGCAGGCCGAGATATGATAGAATACCGTTCATTTCAACTGTACAGGCACTTGTATGGAGTGCGCATGCGTAGAAAGAAAAAGTTCTTTCCTTAAATCAGATGGAAATCGAATCGTGGCAATCAAAATTTTCTTCGTTAACTAAACCCTATAGTATATTAATCTGTGTAACGAGGACTGATTTGAAGAACCTTAGTACTACGTGAGCACTCTGCCCAAGAAACAGCTGCTTAGAGCAAATATCTTTACAGGTAAAATTCAATACCAGTGCGAATTACAATCAATCTGATTGATAACGTGGAAATGGCCTGTCAAGATACTACAAATCTGGAATGTTTCAGAATTTCAAAGATTCTGCTGGCCGAGATATGATAGAATACCGTTCATTTCAACTGTACAGGCACTTGTATGGAGTGCGCATGCGTAGAAACAAAACGTTCTTTTCTTAAATCAGGTGGAAATCGAATCGTGGCAATCAAAATTTTCTTCGTTAACTAAACCTTATAGTATACCCTACTAGTACATATAGACAAAGCATTGAAAATGATTCGCAAAATCAGCACCCTAGATGACGGTCCTCCTGCCCATACAAGCTCTTATATGGTGTTTTGACAAAAATCTGTATGGCTGAGTTTCTTGACACCCAGCTGCTGGTATTGTACCTCGGCTTCACAAATGACTACAATCGTGGCATAAAACAAGTTTTAAACTACATTTTTAATGTTACAGGAACGTAAAAATTATATGTTAATCACTAATCTGTGTAACGAGGACTGATTTCATGAACCTTAGTACTACGTGAGCAGTCTGCCCAAGAAACAGCTGCTTAGAGCAAATATCTTTACAGGCAAAATTCAATACCAGTGCGAATTACAATCAATCTGATTGATAACGTGGATATTGCCCTGTCAAGATACTACAAATCTGGAATGTTTCAGAATTTCAAAGATTCTGCAGGCCGAGATATGATAGAATACCGTTCATTTCAACTGTACAGGCACTTGTATGGAGTGCGCATGCGTAGAAACAAAAAGTTCTTTCCTTAAATCAGATGGAAATCGAATCGTGGCAATCAAAATTTTCTTCGTTAACTAAACCTTATAGTATACCCTACTAGTACATATAGATAAAACATTGAAAATGATTCGCGAAATCAGCACCCTAGATGACGGTCCTCCTGCCCATACAAGCTCTTATATGGTGTTTTGACAAAAATCTGTAAGGCTGAGTTTCTTGACACCCAGCTGCTGGTATTGTATCTCGGCTTCACAAATGACTACAATCGTGGCATAAAACAAGTTTTAAACTACATTTTTAATGTTAAAGGATGGTGAAAATTGTATGTTAATCACTAATCTGTGTAACGAGGACTGATTTCGTGAACCTTAGTACTACGTGAGAAGTGTGCCCAAGAAACAGCTGCTTAGAGCAAATATCTTTACAGGCAAAATTCAATACCAGTGCGAATTACAATCAATCTGATTGATAACGTGGATATTGCCCTGTGAAGATACTACAAATCTGGAGTGTTTCAAAATTTCAAAGATTCTGCAGGCCGAGATATGATAGAATACCGTTCATTTCAACTGTACAGGCACTTGTATGGAGTGCGCATGCGTAGAAACAAAACGTTCTTTTCTTAAATCGGGTGGAAATCGAATCGTGGCAATCAAAATTTTCTTCGTTAACTAAACCTTTTAGTATACCCTACTAGTACATATAGACAAAGCATTGAAAATGATTCGCAAAATCAGCACCCTAGATGACGGTCCTCCTGCCCATACAAGCTCTTATATGGTGTTTTGACAAAAATCTGTAAGGCTGAGTTTCTTGACACCCAGCTGCTGGTATTGTATCTCGGCTTAACAAATGACTACAATCGTGGCATAAAACAAGTTTTAAGCTACATTTTTAATGTTATAGGATGGTGAAAATTGTATGTTAATCACTAATCTGTGTAACGACGACTGATTTCATGAACCTTAGTACTACGTGAGCACTCTGCCCAAGAAACAGCTGCTTAGAGCAAATATCTTTACAGGCAAAATTCAATACCAGTGCGAATTACAATCAATCTGATTGAGAACGTGGATATTGCCATGTCAAGATACTACAAATCTGGAATGTTTCAGAATTTCAAAGATTCTGCAGGCCGAGATATGATAGAATACCGTTCATTTCAACTGTACAGGCACTTGTATGGAGTGCGCATGCGTAGAAAGAAAAAGTTTTTTCCTTAAATCAGATGGAAATCGAATCGTGGCAATCAAAATTTTCTTCGTTAACTAAACCCTATAGTATAGTAATCTGTGTAACGAGGACTGATTTCAAGAACCTTAGTACTACGTGAGCACTCTGCCCAAGAAACAGCTGCCTAGAGCAAATATCTTTACAGGCAAAATTCAATACCAGTGCAAATTACAATCAATCTGATTGATAACGTGGATATTGCCCTGTCAAGATACTACAAATCTGGAATGTTTCAGAATTTCAAAGATTCTGCAGGCCGAGATATGATAGAATACCGTTCATTTCAACTGTACAGGCACTTGTATGGAGTGCGCATGCGTAGAAACAAAAAGTTCTTTCCTTAAATCAGATGGAAATCGAATCGTGGCAATCAAAATTTTCTTCGTTAACTAAACCTTATAGTATACCCTACTAGTACATATAGATAAAACATTGAAAATGATTCGCGAAATCAGCACCCTAGATGACGGTCCCCCTGCCCATACAAGCTCTTATCTGGTGTTTTGACAAAAATCTGTAAGGCTGAGTTTCTTGACACCCAGCTGCTGGTATTGTATCTCGGCTTCACAAATGACTACAATCGTGGCATAAAACAAGTTTTAAACTACATTTTTAATGTTACAGGATGTTGAAAATTGTATGTTAATCACTAATCTGTGTAACGAGGACTGATTTCATGAACCTTAGTATAACGTGAGCAGTCTGCCCAAGAAACAGCTGCTTAGAGCAAATACCTTTACAGGCAAAATTCAATACCAGTGCGAATTACAATCAATCTGATTGATAACGTGGATATTGCCCTGTCAAGATACTACAAATCTAGAATATGTCAGAATTTCAAAGATTCTGCAGGCCGAGATATGATAGAATACCGTTCATTTCAACTGTACAGGCACTTGTATGGAGTGCGCATACGTAGAAACAAAAAGTTCTTTCCTTAAATCAGATGGAAATCGAATCGTGGCAATCAAAATTTTCTTCGTTAACTAAACCTTATAGTATACCCTACTAGTACATATAGATAAAACATTGAAAATGATTCGCGAAATCAGCACCCTAGATGACGGTCCTCCTGCCCATACAAGCTCTTATATGGTGTTTTGACAAAAATCTGTAAGGCTGAGTTTCTTGACACCCAGCTGCTGGTATTGTATCTCGGCTTCACAAATGACTACAATCGTGGCATAAAAAAAGTTTTAAACTACATTTTTAATGTTACAGGATGGTGAAAATTGTATGTTAATCACTAATCAGTGTAACGAGGACTGATTTCATGAACCTTAGTACTACGTGAGCACTCTGCCCAAGAAACAGCTGCTTAGAGCAAATATCTTTACAGGCAAAATTCAATACCAGTGCGAATTACAATCAATCTGATTGATAACGTGGATATTGCCCTGTCAAGATACTACAAATCTGGAATGTTTCAGAATTTCAAAGATTCTGCAGCCCGAGATATGATAGAATACCGTTCATTTCAACTGTACAGGCACTTGTATGGAGTGCGCATGCGTAGTAACAAAAAGTTCTTTCCTTAAATCAGATGGAAATCGAATCGTGCCAATCAAAATATTCTTTGTTAACTAAACCTTATAGTATACACTACTAGTACATATAGATAAAACATTGAAAATGATTCGCGAAATCAGCACCCTAGATGACGGTCCTCCTGCCCATACAAGCTCTTATATGGTGTTTTGACAAAAATCTGTAAGGCTGAGTTTCTTGACACCCAGCTGCTGGTATTGTATCTCGGCTTCACAAATGACTACAATCGTGTTATAAAACAAGTTTTAAGCTACATTTTTAATGTTACAGGATGGTGAAAATTGTATGTTAATCACTAATCTGTGTAACGAGGACTGATTTCATGAACCTTAGTACTACGTGAGCACTCTGCCCAAGAAACAGCTGCTTAGAGCAAATATCTTTACAGGCAAAATTCAATACCAGTGCGAATTACAATCAATCTGATTGAGAACGTGGATATTGCCATGTCAAGATACTACAAATCTGGAATGTTTCAGAACTTCAAAGATTCTGCAGGCCGAGATATGATAGAATACCGTTCATTTCAACTGTACAGGCACTTGTATGGAGTGCGCATGCGTAGAAAGAAAAAGTTCTTTCCTTAAATCAGATGGAAATCGAATCGTGGCAATAAAAATTTTCTTCGTTAACTAAACCCTATAGTATATTAATCTGTGTAACGAGGACTGATTTGAAGAACCTTAGTACTACGTGAGCACTCTGCCCAAGAAACAGCTGCCTAGAGCAAATATCTTTACAGGCAAAATTCAATACCAGTGCAAATTACAATCAATCTGATTGATAACGTGGATATTGCCCTGTCAAGATACTACAAATCTGGAATGTTTCAGAATTTCAAAGATTCTGCAGGCCGAGATATGATAGAATACCGTTCATTTCAACTGTACAGGCACTTGTATGGAGTGCGCATGCGTAGAAACAAAAAGTTCTTTCCTTAAATCAGATGGAAATCGAATCGTGGCAATCAAAATTTTCTTCGTTAACTAAACCTTATAGTATACCCTACTAGTACATATAGATAAAACATTGAAAATGATTCGCGAAATCAGCACCCTAGGTGACGGTCCTCCTGCCCATACAAGCTCTTATCTGGTGTTTTGACAAAAATCTGTAAGGCTGAGTTTCTTGACACCCAGCTGCTGGTATTGTATCTCGGCTTCACAAATGACTACAATCGTGGCATAAAACAAGTTTTAAACTACATTTTTAATGTTACAGGATGTTTAAAATTGTATGTTAATCACTAATCTGTGTAACGAGGACTGATTTCATGAACCTTAGTATAACGTGAGCAGTCTGCCCAAGAAACAGCTGCTTAGAGCAAATATCTTTACAGGCAAAATTCAATACCAGTGCGAATTACAATCAATCTGATTGATAACGTGGATATTGCCCTGTCAAGATACTACAAATCTAGAATATGTCAGAATTTCAAAGATTCTGCAGGCCGAGATATGATAGAATACCGTTCATTTTAACTGTACAGGCACTTGTATGGAGTGCGCATACGTAGAAACAAAAAGTTCTTTCCTTAAATCAGATGGAAATCGAATCGTGGCAATCAAAATTTTCTTCGTTAACTAAACCTTATAGTATACCCTACTAGTACATATAGATAAAACATTGAAAATGATTCGCGAAATCAGCACCCTAGATGACGGTCCTCCTGCCCATACAAGCTCTTATATGGTGTTTTGACAAAAATCTGTAAGGCTGAGTTTCTTGACACCCAGCTGCTGGTATTGTATCTCGGCTTCACAAATGACTACAATCGTGGCATAAAACAAGTTTTAAACTACATTTCTAATGTTACACGATGGTGAAAATTGTATGTTAATCACTAATCTGTGTAACGAGGACTGATTTCATGAACCTTAGTACTACGTGAGCACTCTGCCCAAGAAACAGCTGCTTAGAGCAAATATCGTTACAGGCAAAATTCAATACCAGTGCGAATTACAATCAATCTGATTGATAACGTGGATATTACCCTGTCAAGATACTACAAATCTGGAATGTTTCAGAATTTCAAAGATTCTGCAGGCCGAGATATGATAGAATACCGTTCATTTCAACTGTACAGGCACTTGTATGGAGTGCGCATACGTAGAAAGAAAAAGTTCTTTCCTTAAATCAGATGGAAATCAAATCGTGGCAATCAAAATTTTCTTCGTTAACTAAACCCTATAGTATACTAATCTGTGTAACGAGGACTAATTTCATGAACCTTAGTACTACGTGAGCACTCTGCCCAAGAAACAGCTGCCTAGAGCAAATATCTTTACAGGCAAAATTCAATACCAGTGCAAATTACAATCAATCTGATTGATAACGTGGATATTGCCCTGTCAATATACTACAAATCTGGAATGTTTCAGAATTTCAAAGATTCTGCAGGCCGAGATATGATAGAATACCGTTCATTTCAACTGTACAGGCACTTGTATGGAGTGCGCATGCGTAGAAACAAAAAGTTCTTTCCTTAAATCAGATGGAAATCGAATCGTGCCAATCAAAATATTCTTTGTTAACTAAACCTTATAGTATACACTACTAGTACATATAGATAAAACATTGAAAATGATTCGCGAAATCAGCACCCTAGATGACGGTCCTCCTGCCCATACAAGCTCTTATATGGTGTTTTGACAAAAATCTGTAAGGCTGAGTTTCTTGACACCCAGCTGCTGGTATTGTATCTCGGCTTCACAAATGACTACAATCGTGTTATAAAACAAGTTTTAAGCTACATTTTTAATGTTACAGGATGGTGAAAATTGTATGTTAATCACTAATCTGTGTAACGAGGACTGATTTCATGAACCTTAGTACTACGTGAGCACTCTGCCCAAGAAACAGCTGCTTAGAGCAAATATCTTTACAGGCAAAATTCAATACCAGTGCGAATTACAATCAATCTGATTGAGAACGTGGATATTGCCATGTCAAGATACTACAAATCTGGAATGTTTCAGAATTTCAAAGATTCTGCAGGCCGAGATATGATAGAATACCGTTCATTTCAACTGTACAGGCACTTGTATGGAGTGCGCATGCGTAGAAAGAAAAAGTTCTTTCCTTAAATCAGATGGAAATCGAATCGTGGCAATCAAAATTTTCTTCGTTAACTAAACCCTATAGTATATTAATCTGTGTAACGAGGACTGATTTGAAGAACCTTAGTACTACGTGAGCACTCTGCCCAAGAAACAGCTGCCTAGAGCAAATATCTTTACAGGCAAAATTCAATACCAGTGCAAATTACAATCAATCTGATTGATAACGTGGATATTGCCCTGTCAAGATACTACAAATCTGGAATGTTTCAGAATTTCAAAGATTCTGCAGGCCGAGATATGATAGAATACCGTTCATTTCAACTGTACAGGCACTTGTATGGAGTGCGCATGCGTAGAAACAAAAAGTTCTTTCCTTAAATCAGATGGAAATCGAATCGTGGCAATCAAAATTTTCTTCGTTAACTAAACCTTATAGTATACCCTACTAGTACATATAGATAAAACATTGAAAATGATTCGCGAAATCAGCACCCTAGGTGACGGTCCTCCTGCCCATACAAGCTCTTATCTGGTGTTTTGACAAAAATCTGTAAGGCTGAGTTTCTTGACACCCAGCTGCTGGTATTGTATCTCGGCTTCACAAATGACTACAATCGTGGCATAAAACAAGTTTTAAACTACATTTTTAATGTTACAGGATGTTGAAAATTGTATGTTAATCACTAATCTGTGTAACGAGGACTGATTTCATGAACCTTAGTATAACGTGAGCAGTCTGCCCAAGAAACAGCTGCTTAGAGCAAATATCTTTACAGGCAAAATTCAATACCAGTGCGAATTACAATCAATCTGATTGATAACGTGGATATTGCCCTGTCAAGATACTACAAATCTAGAATATGTCAGAATTTCAAAGATTCTGCAGGCCGAGATATGATAGAATACCGTTCATTTTAACTGTACAGGCACTTGTATGGAGTGCGCATACGTAGAAACAAAAAGTTCTTTCCTTAAATCAGATGGAAATCGAATCGTGGCAATCAAAATTTTCTTCGTTAACTAAACCTTATAGTATACCCTACTAGTACATATAGATAAAACATTGAAAATGATTCGCGAAATCAGCACCCTAGATGACGGTCCTCCTGCCCATACAAGCTCTTATATGGTGTTTTGACAAAAATCTGTAAGGCTGAGTTTCTTGACACCCAGCTGCTGGTATTGTATCTCGGCTTCACAAATGACTACAATCGTGGCATAAAACAAGTTTTAAACTACATTTCTAATGTTACACGATGGTGAAAATTGTATGTTAATCACTAATCTGTGTAACGAGGACTGATTTCATGAACCTTAGTACTACGTAAGCACTCTGCCCAAGAAACAGCTGCTTAGAGCAAATATCGTTACAGGCAAAATTCAATACCAGTGCGAATTACAATCAATCTGATTGATAACGTGGATATTACCCTGTCAAGATACTACAAATCTGGAATGTTTCAGAATTTCAAAGATTCTGCAGGCCGAGATATGATAGAATACCGTTCATTTCAACTGTACAGGCACTTGTATGGAGTGCGCATACGTAGAAAGAAAAAGTTCTTTCCTTAAATCAGATGGAAATCAAATCGTGGCAATCAAAATTTTCTTCGTTAACTAAACCCTATAGTATACTAATCTGTGTAACGAGGACTAATTTCATGAACCTTAGTACTACGTGAGCACTCTGCCCAAGAAACAGCTGCCTAGAGCAAATATCTTTACAGGCAAAATTCAATACCAGTGCAAATTACAATCAATCTGATTGATAACGTGGATATTGCCCTGTCAATATACTACAAATCTGGAATGTTTCAGAATTTCAAAGATTCTGCAGGCCGAGATATGATAGAATACCGTTCATTTCAACTGTACAGGCACTTGTATGGAGTGCGCATGCGTAGAAACAAAAAGTTCTTTCCTTAAATCAGATGGAAATCGAATCGTGCCAATCAAAATTTTCTTCGTTAACTAAACCTTATAGTATACCCTACTAGTACATATATATAAAACATTTAAAATGATTCGCGAAATCAGCACCCTAGATGACGGTCCTCCTGCCCATACAAGCTCTTATATGGTGTTTTGACAAAAATCTGTAAGCCTGAGTTTCTTGACACCCAGCTGCTGGTATTGTATCTCGGCTTCACAAATGACTACAATCGTGGCATAAAACAAGTTTTAAACTACATTTCTAATGTTACAGGATGGTGAAAATTGTATGTTAATCACTAATCTGTGTAACGAGGACTGATTTCATGAACCTTAGTACTACGTGAGCAGTCTGCCCAAGAAACAGCTGCTTAGAGCAAATATCTTTACAGGCAAAATTCAATACCAGTGCGAATTACAATCAATCTGATTGATAACGTGGATATTGCCCTGTCAAGATACTACAAATCTGGAATGTTTCAGAATTTCAAAGATTCTGCAGGCCGAGATATGATAGAATACCGTTCATTTCAACTGTACAGGCACTTGTATGGAGTGCGCATGCGGAAAAACAAAAACGTTCTTTCCTTAAATCATATGGAAATCGAATCGTGGCAATCAAAATTTTCTTCGTTAACTAAACCTTATAGTATACCCTACTAGTACATATAGATAAAACATTGAAAATGATTCGCGAAATCAGCACCCTAGATGACGGTCCTCCTGCCCATACCAGCTCTTATATGGTGTTTTGACAAAAATCTGTAAGGCTGAGTTTCTTGACACCCAGCTGCTGGTATTGTATCTCGGCTTCACAAATGACTACAATCGTGGCATAAAACAAGTTTTAAACTACATTTTTAATGTTACATGATGGTGAAAATTGTATGTTAATCACTAATTTGTGTAACGAGGACTGATTTCATGAACCTTAGTACTACGTGAGCAGTCTGCCCAAGAAACAGCTGCTTAGAGCAAATATCTTTACAGGCAAAATTCAATACCAGTGCGAATTACAATCAATCTGATTGATAACGTGGATATTACCCTTTTAAGATACTACAAATCTGGAATGTTTCAGAATTTCAAAGATTCTGCAGGCCGAGATATGATAGAATACCGTTCATTTCAACTGTACAGGCACTTGTATGGAGTGCGCATACGTAGAAAGAAAAAGTTCTTTCCTTAAATCAGATGGAAATCAAATCGTGGCAATCAAAATTTTCTTTGTTAACTAAACCCCTATAGTATATTAATCTGTGTAACGAGGACTGATTTCATGAACCTTAGTACTACGTGAGCACTCTGCCCAAGAAACAGCTGCCTAGAGCAAATATCTTTACAGGCAAAATTCAATACCAGTGCAAATTACAATCAATCTGATTGATAACGTGGATATTGCCCTGTCAAGATACTACAAGTCTGAAATGTTTCAGAATTTCAAAGATTCTGCAGGCCGAGATATGATAGAATACCGTTTATTTCAACTGTACAGGCACTTGTATGGAGTGCGCATGCGTAGAAACAAAAAGTTCTTTCCTTAAATCAGATGGAAATTGAATCGTGGCAATCAAAATTTTCTTCGTTAACTAAACCTTATAGTATAACCTACTAGTACATATAGATAAAACTTTGAAAATGATTCGCGAAATCAGCACCCTAGATGACGGTCCTCCTGCCCATACAAGCTCTTATATGGTGTTTTGACAAAAATCTGTAAGGCTGAGTTTCTTGACACCCAGCTGCTGGTATTGTATCTCGGCTTCATAAATGACTACAATCGTGGCATAAAACAAGTTTTAAACTACACTTTAATGTTACAGGATGTTGAAAAATGTATGTTAATCACTAATCAAAGTAACGAGGACTGATTTCATGAACCTTAGTACTACGTGAGCAGTCTGCCCAAGAAACAGCTGGTTAGAGCAAATATCTTTACAGGCAAAATTCAATACCAGTGCGAATTACAATCAATCTGATTGATAACGTGGATATTGCCCTGTCAAGATACTACAAATCTGGAATGTTTCAGAATTTCAAAGATTCTGCAGGCCGAGATATGATAGAATACCGTTCATGTCAACTGTACAGGCAATTGTATGGCGAGCGCATGCGTAGAAACAAAAACTTCTTTCCTTAAATCAGATGGAAATCGAATCGTGGCAATCAACATTTTCTTCGTTAACTAAACCTTATAGTATACCCTACTAGTACATATAGATAAAACATTGAAAATGATTCGCGAAATCAGCACCCTAGATGACGGTCCTCCTGCCCATACAAGCTCTTATATGGTGTTTTGACAAAAATCTTTAAGGCTGAGTTTCTTGACACCCAGCTGCTGGTATTGTATCTCGGCTTCACAAATGACTACAATCGTGGCATAAAACAAGTTTTAAACTACATTTTTAATGTTACAGGATGGTGAAAATTGTATGTTAATCACTAATCTGTGTAACGAGGACTGATTTCATGAACCTTAGTACTACGTGAGCACTCTGCCCAAGAAACAGCTGCTTAGAGCAAATATCTTTACAGGCAAAATTCAATACCAGTGCGAATTACAATCAATCTGATTGATAACGTGGATATTACCCTTTTAAGATACTACAAATCTGGAATGTTTCAGAATTTCAAAGATTCTGCAGGCCGAGATATGATAGAATACCGTTCATTTCAACTGTACAGGCACTTGTATGGAGTGCGCATACGTAGAAAGAAAAAGTTCTTTCCTTAAATCAGATGGAAATCAAATCGTGGCAATCAAAATTTTCTTTGTTAACTAAACCCCTATAGTATATTAATCTGTGTAACGAGGACTGATTTCATGAACCTTAGTACTACGTGAGCACTCTGCCCAAGAAACAGCTGCCTAGAGCAAATATCTTTACAGGCAAAATTCAATACCAGTGCAAATTACAATCAATCTGATTGATAACGTGGATATTGCCCTGTCAAGATACTACAAATCTGGAATGTTTCAGAATTTCAAAGATTCTGCAGGCCGAGATATGATAGAATACCGTTCATTTCAACTGTACATGCACTTGTATGGAGTGCGCATGCGTAGAAACAAAAAGTTCTTTCCTTAAAACAGATGGAAATCGAATCGTGGCAATCAAAATTTTTATCGTTAACTAAACCTTATAGTATACCCTACTAGTACATATAGATAAAACATTGAAAATGGTTCGCGAAATCAGCACCCTAGATGACGGTCCTCCTGCCCATACAAGCTCTTATATGGTGTTTTGACAAAAATCTGTAAGGCTGAGTTTCTTGACACCCAGCTGCTGGTATTGTATCTCGGCTTCACAAATGACTACAATCGTGGCATAAAACAAGTTTTAAACTACATTTTTAATGTTACAGGATGGTGAAAATTGTATGTTAATCACTAATCTGTGTAACGAGGACTGATTTCATGAACCTTAGTACTACGTGAGCAGTCTGCCCAAGAAACAGCTGCTTAGAGCAAATATCTTTACAGGCAAAATTCAATACCAGTGCGAATTACAATCAATCTGATTGATAACGTGGATATTACCCTTTTAAGATACTACAAATCTGGAATGTTTCAGAATTTCAAAGATTCTGCAGGCCGAGATATGATAGAATACCGTTCATTTCAACTGTACAGGCACTTGTATGGAGTGCGCATACGTAGAAAGAAAAAGTTCTTTCCTTAAATCAGATGGAAATCAAATCGTGGCAATCAAAATTTTCTTTGTTAACTAAACCCCTATAGTATATTAATCTGTGTAACGAGGACTGATTTCATGAACCTTAGTACTACGTGAGCACTCTGCCCAAGAAACAGCTGCCTAGAGCAAATATCTTTACAGGCAAAATTCAATACCAGTGCAAATTACAATCAATCTGATTGATAACGTGGATATTGCCCTGTCAAGATACTACAAATCTGGAATGTTTCAGAATTTCAAAGATTCTGCAGGCCGAGATATGATAGAATACCGTTCATTTCAACTGTACAGGCACTTGTATGGAGTGCGCATGCGTAGAAACAAAAAGTTCTTTCCTTAAAACAGATGGAAATCGAATCGTGGCAATCAAAATTTTCTTCGTTAACTAAACCTTATAGTATACCCTACTAGTACATATAGATAAAACATTGAAAATGGTTCGCGAAATCAGCACCCTAGATGACGGTCCTCCTGCCCATACAAGCTCTTATATGGTGTTTTGACAAAAATCTGTAAGGCTGAGTTTCTTGACACCCAGCTGCTGGTATTGTATCTCGGCTTCACAAATGACTACAATCGTGGCATAAAACAAGTTTTAAACTACATTTCTAATGTTACAGGATGGTGAAAATTGTATGTTAATCACTAATCTGTGTAACGAGGACTGATTTCATGAACCTTAGTACTACGTGAGCAGTCTGCCCAAGAAACAGCTGCTTAGAGCAAATATCTTTACAGGCAAAATTCAATACCAGTGCGAATTACAATCAATCTGATTGATAACGTGGATATTGCCCTGTCAAGATACTACAAATCTGGAATGTTTCAGAATTTCAAATATTCTGCAGGCCGAGATATGATAGAATACCGTTCATTTCAACTGTACAGGCACTTGTATGGAGTGCGCATGCGGAGAAACAAAAACGTTCTTTCCCTAAATCATATGGAAATCGAATCGTGGCAATCAAAATTTTCTTCGTTAACTAAACCTTATAGTATACCCTACTAGTACATATAGATAAAACATTGAAAATGATTCGCGAAATCAGCACCCTAGATGACGGTCCTCCTGCCCATACAAGCTCTTATATGGTGTTTTGACAAAAATCTGTAAGGCTGAGTTTCTTGACACCCAGCTGCTGGTATTGTATCTCGGCTTCACAAATGACTACAATCGTGGCATAAAACAAGTTTTAAAATACATTTTTAATGTTAAAGGATGGTGAAAATTGTATGTTAATCACTAATCTGTGTAACGAGGACTGATTTCATGAACCTTAGTACTACGTGAGCATTCTGCCAAGGAAACAGCTGCTTAGAGCAAATATCTTTACAGGCAAAATTCAATACCAGTGCGAATTACAATCAATCTGATTGATAACGTGGATATTGCCCTGTCAAGATACTACAAATCTGGAATGTTTCAGAATTTCAAAGACTCTGCAGGCCGAGATATGATAGAGTACCGTTCATTTCAACTGTACAGGCACTTGTATGGAGTGCGCATGCGTAGAAAGAAAAAGTTCTTTCCTTAAATCAGATGGAAATCGAATCGTGGCAATTAAAATTTTCTTCGTTAACTAACCTTATAGTATACCCTACTAGTACATATAGATAAAACATTGAAAATGATTCGCGAAATCAGCACCCTAGATGACGGTCCTCCTGCCCATACAGGCTCTAATATGGTGTTTTGACAAAAATCTGTAAGGCTGAGTTTCTTGACACCCAGCTGCCGGCACTGTACCTCGGCTTCACAAATGACTACAATCGTGGCATAAAACAAGTTTTAAACTACATTTTTAATGTTACAGGATGGTGAAAATATTTATGTTAATCACTAATCTGTGTAACGAGGACTGATTTCATGAACCTTAGTACTACGTGAGCAGTCTGCCCAAGAAACAGCTGCTTAGAGCAAATATCTTTACAGGCAAAATTCAATACCAGTGCGAATTACAATCAATCTGATTGATAACGTGGAGATTGCCCTGTCAAGATACTACAAATCTGGAATGTTTCAGAATTTCAAAGATTCTGCAGGCCGAGATATGATAGAATACCGTTCATTTCAACTGTACAGGCACTTGTATGGAGTGCGCATGCGTAGAAACAAAAAAGTTCTTTCCTTAAATCAGATGGAAATCGAATCGTGACAATCAAAATTTTCTTCGTTAACTAAACCTTATAGTATACCCTACTAGTACATATAGATAAAACATTGAAAATGATTCGCGAAATCAGCACCCTAGATGACGGTCCTCCTGCCCATACCAGCTCTTATATGGTGTTTTGACAAAAATCTGTAAGGCTGAGTTTCTTGACACCCAGCTGCTGGTATTGTATCTCGGCTTCACAAATGACTACAATCGTGGCATAAAACAAGTTTTAAAATACATTTTTAATGTTAAAGGATGGTGAAAATTGTATGTTAATCACTAATCTGTGTAACGAGGACTGATTTCATGAACCTTAGTACTACGTGAGCATTCTGCCAAGGAAACAGCTGCTTAGAGCAAATATCTTTACAAGCAAAATTCAATACCAGTGCGAATTACAATCAATCTGATTGATAACGTGGATATTGCCCTGTCAAGATACTACAAATCTGGAATGTTTCAGAATTTCAAAGATTCTGCAGGCCGAGATATGATAGAGTACCGTTCATTTCAACTGTACAGGCACTTGTATGGAGTGCGCATGCGTAGAAAGAAAAAGTTCTTTCCTTAAATCAGATGGAAATCGAATCGTGGCAATTAAAATTTTCTTCGTTAACTAAACCTTATAGTATACCCTACTAGTACATATAGATAAAACATTGAAAATGATTCGCGAAATCAGCACCCTAGATGACGGTCCTCCTGCCCATACAGGCTCTTATATGGTGTTTTGACAAAAATCTGTAAGGCTGAGTTTCTTGACACCCAGCTGCCGGCACTGTACCTCGGCTTCACAAATGACTACAATCGTGGCATAAAACAAGTTTTAAACTACATTTTTAATGTTACAGGATGGTGAAAATATTTATGTTAATCACTAATCTGTGTAACGAGGACTGATTTCATGAACCTTAGTACTACGTGTGCAGTCTGCCCAAGAAACAGCTGCTTAGAGCAAATATCTTTACAGGCAAAATTCAATACCAGTGCGAATTACAATCAATCTGATTGATAACGTGGAGATTGCCCTGTCAAGATACTACAAATCTGGAATGTTTCAGAATTTCAAAGATTCTGCAGGCCGAGATATGATAGAATACCGTTCATTTCAACTGTACAGGCACTTGTATGGAGTGCGCATGCGTAGAAACAAAAAAGTTCTTTCCTTAAATCAGATGGAAATCGAATCGTGGCAATCAAAATTTTCTTCGTTAACTAAACCTTATAGTATACCCTACTAGTACATATAGATAAAACATTGAAAATGATTCGCGAAATCAGCACCCTAGATGACGGTCCTCCTGCCCATACAAGCTCTTATATGGTGTTTTGACAAAAATCTGTAAGGCTGAGTTTCTTGACACCCAGCTGCTGGTATTGTATCTCGGCTTCACAAATGACTACAATCGTGGCATAAAACAAGTTTTAAACTACATTTTTAATGTTACAGGATGGTGAAAATTGTATGTTAATCACTAATCTGTGTAACGAGGACTGATTTCATGAACCTTAGTACTACGTGAGCAGTCTGCCCAAGTAACAGCTGCTTAGAGCAAATATCTTTACAGGCAAAATTCAATACCAGTGCGAATTACAATCAATCTGATTGATAACGTGGATATTGCCCTGTCAAGATACTACAAGTCTGAAATGTTTCAGAATTTCAAAGATTCTGCAGGCCGAGATATGATAGAATACCGTTCATTTCAACTGTACAGGCACTTGTATGGAGTGCGCATGCGTAGAAACAAAAAGTTCTTTCCTTAAATCAGATGGAAATTGAATCGTGGCAATCAAAATTTTCTTCGTTAACTAAACCTTATAGTATAACCTACTAGTACATATAGATAAAACTTTGAAAATGATTCGCGAAATCAGCACCCTAGATGACGGTCCTCGTGCCCATACAAGCTCTTATATGGTGTTTTGACAAAAATCTGTAAGGCTGAGTTTCTTGACACCCAGCTGCTGGTATTGTATCTCGGCTTCATAAATGACTACAATCGTGGCATAAAACAAGTTTTAAACTACACTTTAATGTTACAGGATGTTGAAAAATGTATGTTAATCACTAATCAGTGTAACGAGAACTGATTTCATGAACCTTAGTACTACGTGAGCACTCTGCCCAAGAAACAGCTGGTTAGAGCAAATATCTTTACAGGCAAAATTTAATACCAGTGCGAATTACAATCAATCTGATTGATAACGTGGATATTGCCCTGTCAAGATACTACAAATCTGGAATGTTTCAGAATTTCAAAGATTCTGCAGGCCGAGATATGATAGAATACCGTTCATGTCAACTGTACAGGCAATTGTATGGCGAGCGCATGCGTAGAAACAAAACGTTCTTTCCTTAAATCAGATGGAAATCGAATCGTGGCAATCAAAATTTTCTTCGTTAACTAAACCTTATAGTATACCCTACTAGTACATATAGATAAAACATTGAAAATGATTCGCGAAATCAGCACCCTAGATGACGGTCCTCCTGCCCATACAAGCTCTTATATGGTGTTTTGACAAAAATCTTTAAGGCTGAGTTTCTTGACACCCAGCTGCTGGTATTGTATCTCGGCTTCACAAATGACTACAATCGTGGCATAAAACAAGTTTTAAACTACATTTTTAATGTTACAGGATGGTGAAAATTGTATGTTAACCACTAATCTGTGTAACGAGGACTGATTTTATGAACCTTAATACTCCGTGAGCACTCTGCCCAAGAAACAGCTGCTTAGAGCAAATATCTTTACAGGTAAAATTCAATACCAGTGCGAATTACAATTAATCTGATTGATAACGTGGAGATTGCCCTGTCAAGATACTACAAATCTGGAATGTTTCAGAATTTCAAAGATTCTGCAGGCCGAGATATGATAGAATACCGTTCATTTCAACTATACAGGCACTTGTGTGGAGTGCGCATGCGTAGAAACAAAAACGTTCTTTCCTTAAATCAGATGGAAATCAAATCGTGGCAATCAAAATTTTCTTCGTTAACTAAACCTTATAGTATACCCTACTAGTACATATAGATAAAACATTGAAAATGATTCGCGAAATCAGCACCCTAGATGACGGTCCTCCTGCCCATACAAGCTCTTATATGGTGTTTTGACAAAAATCTGTAAGGCTGAGTTTCTTGACACCCAGCTGCTGGTATTGTATCTCGGCTTCACAAATGACTACAATCGTGGCATAAAACAAGTTTTAAACTACATTTTTAATGTTACAGGATGGTGAAAATTGTATGTTAACCAATAATCTGTGTAACGAGGACTGATTTTATAAACCTTAATACTACGTGAGCACTCTGCCCAAGAAACAGCTCCTTAGAGCAAATATCTTTACAGGTAAAATTCAATACCAGTGCGAATTACAATTAATCTGATTGATAACGTGGATATTGCCCTGTCAAGATACTACAAATCTGGAATGTTTCAGAATTTCAAAGATTCTGCAGGCCAAGATATGATAGAATACCGTTCATTTCAACTGTACAGGCACTTGTATGGAGTGCGCATGCGTAGAAACAAAAACGTTCTTTCCTTAAATAAGATGGAAATCGAATCGTGGCAATCAAAATTTTCTTCGTTAACTAAACCTTATAGTATACCCTACTAGTACATATAGATAAAACATTGAAAATGGTTCGCGAAATCAGCACCCTAGATGACGGTCCTCCTGCCCATACAAGTTCTTATATGGTGTTTTGACAAAAATCTGTAAGGCTGAGTTTCTTGACACCCAGCTGCTGGTATTGCATCTCGGCTTCACAAATGACTACAATCGTGGCATAAAAAAAGTTTTAAACTACATTTTTAATGTTACAGGATGGTGAAAATTGTATGTTAATCACTAATCTGTGTAACGAGGACTGATTTCATGAACCTTACTACTACGTGAGCAGTCTGCCCAAGAAACAGCTGCTTAGAGCAAATATCTTTACAGGCAAAATTCAATACCAGTGCGAATTACAATCAATCTGATTGATAACGTGGATATTGCCCTGTCAAGATACTACAAATCTGGAATGTTTCAGAATTTCAAAGATTCTGCAGGCCGAGATATGATAGAATACCGTTCATTTCAACTGTACAGGCACTTGTATGGAGTGCGCATGCGTAGAAACAAAAAGTTCTTTCCTTAAATCAGATGGAAATCGAATCGTGGCAATTAAAATTTTCTTCGTTAACTAAACCTTATAGTATACCCTACTAGTACATATAGATAAAACATTGAAAATGATTCGCGAAATCAGCACCCTAGATGACGGTCCTCCTGCCCATACAAGCTCTTATATGGTGTTTTGACAAAAATCTGTAAGGCTGAGTTTCTTGACACCCAGCTGCTGGTATTGTATCTCGGCTTCACAAATGACTACAATCGTGGCATAAAACAAGTTTTAAACTACATTTTTAATGTTACAGGATGGTGAAAATTGTATGTTAATCACTAATCTGTGTAACGAGGACTGATTTCATTAACCTTAATACTACGTGAGCACTCTGCCTAAGAAACAGCTGCTTAGAGCAAATATCTTTACAGGCAAAATTCAATACCAGTGCGAATTACAATCAATCTGATTGATAACGTCGATATTGCCCTGTCAAGATACTACAAATCTGGAATGTTTCAGAATTTAAAAAATTCTGCAGGCCGAGATATGATAGAATACCGTTCATTTCAACTGTACAGGCACTTGTATGGAGTGCGCATGCGGAGAACTAAGAACTTTTTTCCTTAAATCAGATGGAAATCGAATCGTGGCAATCAAAATTTTCTTCGTTAACTAAACCTTATAGTATACCCTACTAGTACAGATATATAACATTAAAAATGATTCGCGAAATCAGCACCCTAGATGACGGTCCTCCTGGCCATACAAGCTCTTATATGGTGTTTTGACAAAAATCTGTAAGGCTGAGTTTCTTGACACCCAGCTGCTGGTATTGTATCTCGGCTTCACAAATGACTACAATCGTGGCATAAAACAAGTTTTAAACTACATTTTTAATGTTACAGGATGGTGAAAATTGTATGTTAATCACTAATCTGTGTAACGAGGACTGATTTCATGAACCTTTGTACTACGTGAGCAGTCTGCCAAAGAAACAGCTGCTCAGAGCAAATATCTTTACAGGCAAAATTCAATACCAGTGCGAATTACAATCAATCTGGTTGATAACGTGGATATTGCCCTGTCAAGATACTACAAATCTGGAATGTTTCAGAATTTCAAAGATTCTGCAGGCCAAGATATGATAGAATACCGTTCATTTCAACTGTACAGGCACTTGTATGGAGTGCGCATGCGTAGAAACAAAAACGTTCTTTCCTTAAATCAGATGGAAATCGAATCGTGGCAATCAAAATTTTCTTCGTTAACTAAACCTTATAGTATACCCTACTAGTACATATAGATAAAACATTGAAAATGATTCGCGAAATCAGCACCCTAGATGACGGTCCTCTTGCCCATACAAGTTCTTATATGGTGTTTTGACAAAAATCTGTAAGGCTGAGTTTCTTGACACCCAGCTGCTGGTATTGTATCTCGGCTTCACAAATGACTACAATCGTGGCATAAAACAAGTTTTAAACTACATTTTTAATGTTACAGGATGGTGAAAATTGTATGTTAATCACTAATCTGTTTAACGAGGACTGATTTCATGAACTTTACTACTACGTGAGCAGTCTGCCCAAGAAACAGCTGCTTAGAGCAAATATCTTTACAGGCAAAATTCAATACCAGTTCCAATTACAATCAATCTGATTGATAACGTGGATATTTCCCTGTCAAGATACTACAAATCTGGAATGTTTCAGAATTTCAAAGATTCTGCAGGCCGAGATATGATAGAATACCGTTCATTTCAACTGTACAGGCACTTGTATGGAGTGCGCATGCGTAGAAAAAAAAACGTTCTTTCCTTAAATCAGATGGAAATCGAATCGTGGCAATCAAAATTTTCTTCGTTAACTAAACCTTATAGTATAACCTACTAGTACATATAGATAAAACATTGAAAATGATTCGCGAAATCAGCACCCTAGATGACGGTCCTCCTGCCCATACAAGCTCTTATATGGTGTTTTGACAAAAATCTGTAAGGCTGAGTTTCTTGACACCCAGCTGCTGGTATTGTATCTCGGCTTCACAAATGACTACAATCGTGGCATAAAACAAGTTTTAAACTACATTTTTAATGTTACAGGATGGTGAAAATTGTATGTTAATCACTAATCTGTGTAACGAGGACTGATTTCATGAACCTTAGTATTACGTGAGCAGTCTGCCCAAGAAACAGCTGCTCAGAGCAAATATCTTTACAGGCAAAATTCAATACCAGTGCGAATTACAATCAATCTGATTGATAACGTGGATATTGCCCTGTCAAGATACTACAAATCTGGAATGTTTCAGAATTTCAAAGATTCTGCAGGCCAAGATATGATAGAATACCGTTCATTTCAACTGTACAGGCACTTGTATGGAGTGCGCATGCGTAGAAACAAAAACGTTCTTTCCTTAAATCAGATGGAAATCGAATCGTGGCAATCAAAATTTTCTTCGTTAACTAAACCTTATAGTATACCCTACTAGTACATATAGATAAAACATTGAAAATGATTCGCGAAATCAGCACCCTAGATGACGGTCCTCCTGCCCATACAAGTTCTTATATGGTGTTTTGACAAAAATCTGTAAGGCTGAGTTTCTTGACACCCAGCTGCTGGTATTGTATCTCGGCTTCACAAATGACTACAATCGTGGCATAAAAAAAGTTTTAAACTACATTTTTAATGTTACAGGATGGTGAAAATTGTATGTTAATCACTAATCTGTGTAACGAGGACTGATTTCATGAACCTTACTACTACGTGAGCAGTCTGCCCAAGAAACAGCTGCTTAGAGCAAATATCTTTACAGGCAAAATTCAATACCAGTGCGAATTACAATCAATCTGATTGATAACGTGGATATTGCCCTGTCAAGATACTACAAATCTGGAATGTTTCAGAATTTCAAAGATTCTGCAGGCCGAGATATGATAGAATACCGTTCATTTCAACTGTACAGGCACTTGTATGGAGTGCGCATGCGTAGAAACAAAAACTTCTTTCCTTAAATCAGATGGAAATCGAATCGTGGCAATCAAAATTTTCTTCGTTAACTAAACCTTATAGTATACCCTACTAGTACATATAGATAAAACTTTGAAAATGATTCGCGAAATCAGCACCCTAGATGACGGTCCTCCTGCCCATACAAGCTCTTATATGGTGTTTTGACAAAAATCTGTAAGGCTGAGTTTCTTGACACCCAGCTGCTGGTATTGTATCTCGGCTTCATAAATGACTACAATCGTGGCATAAAACAAGTTTTAAACTACATTTTTAATGTTACAGGATGTTGAAAATTGTATGTTAATCACTAATCAGTGTAACGAGGACTGATTTCATGAACCTTAGTACTACGTGAGCAGTCTGCCCAAGAAACAGCTGCTTAGAGCAAATATCTTTACAGGCAAAATTCAATACCAGTGCGAATTACAATCAATCTGATTGATAACGTGGATATTGCCCTGTCAAGATACTACAAATCTGGAATGTTTCAGAATTTCAAAGATTCTGCAGGCCAAGATATGATAGAATACCGTTCATTTCAACTGTACAGGCACTTGTATGGAGTGCGCATGCGTAGAAACAAAAACGTTCTTTCCTTAAATCAGATGGAAATCGAATCGTGGCAATCAAAATTTTCTTCGTTAACTAAACCTTATAGTATACCCTACTAGTACATATAGATAAAACATTGAAAATGATTCGCGAAATCAGCACCCTAGATGACGGTCCTCCTGCCCATACAAGTTCTTATATGGTGTTTTCACAAAAATCTGTAAGGCTGAGTTTCTTGACACCCAGCTGCTGGTATTGTATCTCGGCTTCACAAATGACTACAATCGTGGCATAAAAAAAGTTTTAAACTACATTTTTAATGTTACAGGATGGTGAAAATTGTATGTTAATCACTAATCTGTGTAACGAGGACTGATTTCATAAACCTTACTACTACGTGAGCAGTCTGCCCAAGAAACAGCTGCTTAGAGCAAATATCTTTACAGGCAAAATTCAATACCAGTGCGAATTACAATCAATCTGATTGATAACGTGGATATTGCCCTGTCAAGATACTACAAATCTGGAATTTTTCAGAATTTCAAAGATTCTGCAGGCCGAGATATGATAGAATACCGTTCATTTCAACTGTACAGGCACTTGTATGGAGTGCGCATGCGTAGAAACAAAAAGTTCTTTCCTTAAATCAGATGGAAATCGAATCGTGGCAATCAAAATTTTCTTCGTTAACTAAACCTTATAGTATACCCTACTAGTACATATAGATAAAACTTTGAAAATGATTCGCGAAATCAGCACCCTAGATGACGGTCCTCCTGCCCATACAAGCTCTTATATGGTGTTTTGACAAAAATCTGTAAGGCTGAGTTTCTTGACACCCAGCTGCTGGTATTGTATCTCGGCTTCATAAATGACTACAATCGTGGCATAAAACAAGTTTTAAACTACATTTTTAATGTTACAGGATGTTGAAAATTGTATGTTAATCACTAATCAGTGTAACGAGGACTGATTTCATGAACCTTAGTACTACGTGAGCAGTATGCCCAAGAAACAGCTGCTTAGAGCAAATATCTTTACAGGCAAAATTCAATACCAGTGCGAATTACAATCAATCTGATTGATAACGTGGATATTGCCCTGTCAAGATACTACAAATCTGGAATGTTTCAGAATTTCAAAGATTCTGCAGGCCAAGATATGATAGAATACCGTTCATTTCAACTGTACAGGCACTTGTATGGAGTGCGCATGCGTAGAAACAAAAACGTTCTTTCCTTAAATCAGATGGAAATCGAATCGTGGCAATCAAAATTTTCTTCGTTAACTAAACCTTATAGTATACCCTACTAGTACATATAGATAAAACATTGAAAATGATTCGCGAAATCAGCACCCTAGATGACGGTCCTCCTGCCCATACAAGTTCTTATATGGTGTTTTCACAAAAATCTGTAAGGCTGAGTTTCTTGACACCCAGCTGCTGGTATTGTATCTCGGCTTCACAAATGACTACAATCGTGGCATAAAAAAAGTTTTAAACTACATTTTTAATGTTACAGGATGGTGAAAATTGTATGTTAATCACTAATCTGTGTAACGAGGACTGATTTCATGAACCTTACTACTACGTGAGCAGTCTGCCCAAGAAACAGCTGCTTAGAGCAAATATCTTTACAGGCAAAATTCAATACCAGTGCGAATTACAATCAATCTGATTGATAACGTGGATATTGCCCTGTCAAGATACTACAAATCTGGAATTTTTCAGAATTTCAAAGATTCTGCAGGCCGAGATATGATAGAATACCGTTCATTTCAACTGTACAGGCACTTGTATGGAGTGCGCATGCGTAGAAACAAAAAGTTCTTTCCTTAAATCAGATGGAAATCGAATCGTGGCAATCAAAATTTTCTTCGTTAACTAAACCTTATAGTATACCCTACTAGTACATATAGATAAAACTTTGAAAATGATTCGCGAAATCAGCACCCTAGATGACGGTCCTCCTGCCCATACAAGCTCTTATATGGTGTTTTGACAAAAATCTGTAAGGCTGAGTTTCTTGACACCCAGCTGCTGGTATTGTATCTCGGCTTCACAAATGACTACAATCGTGGCATAAAACAAGTTTTAAACTACATTTTTAATGTTACAGGATGGTGAAAATTGTATGTTAATCACTAATCTGTGTAACGAGGACTGATTTCATTAACCTTAATACTACGTGAGCACTCTGCCTAAGAAAGAGCTGCTTAGAGCAAATATCTTTACAGGCAAAATTCAATACCAGTGCGAATTACAATCAATCTGATTGATAACGTGGATATTGCCCTGTCAAGATACTACAAATCTGGAATGTTTCAGAATTTAAAAAATTCTGCAGGCCGAGATATGATAGAATACCGTTCATTTCAACTGTACAGGCACTTGTATGGAGTGCGCATGCGTAGAAACAAAAAGTTCTTTCCTTAAATCAGATGGAAATCGAATCGTGGCAATCAAAATTTTCTTCGTTAACTAAACCTTATAGTATACCCTACTAGTACATATAGATAAAACATTGAAAATGATTCGCGAAATCAGCACCCTAGATGACGGTCCTCCTGCCCATACAAGCTCTTATATGGTGTTTTGACAAAAATCTGTAAGGCTGAGTTTCTTGACACCCAGCTGCTGGTATTGTATCTCGGCTTCACAAATGACTACAATCGTGGCATAAAACAAGTTTTAAACTACATTTTTAATGTTACAGGATGGTGAAAATTGTATGTTAATCACTAATCTGTGTAACGAGGACTGATTTCATGAACCTTAGTATTACGTGAGCAGTCTGCCCAAGAAACAGCTGCTCAGAGCAAATATCTTTACAGGCAAAATTCAATACCAGTGCGAATTACAATCAATCTGATTGATAACGTGGATATTGCCCTGTCAAGATACTACAAATCTGGAATGTTTCAGAATTTCAAAGATTCTGCAGGCCAAGATATGATAGAATACCGTTCATTTCAATTGTACAGGCACTTGTATGGAGTGCGCATGCGTAGAAACAAAAACGTTCTTTCCTTAAATCAGATGGAAATCGAATCGTGGCAATCAAAATTTTCTTCGTTAACTAAACCTTATAGTATACCCTACTAGTACATATAGATAAAACATTGAAAATGATTCGCGAAATCAGCACCCTAGATGACGGTGCTCCTGCCCATACAAGTTCTTATATGGTGTTTTGACAAAAATCTGTAAGGCTGAGTTTCTTGACACCCAGCTGCTGGTATTGTATCTCGGCTTCACAAATGACTACAATCGTGGCATAAAAAAAGTTTTAAACTACATTTTTAATGTTACAGGATGGTGAAAATTGTATGTTAATCACTAATCTGTTTAACGAGGACTGATTTCATGAACCTTACTACTACGTGAGCAGTCTGCCCAAGAAACAGCTGCTTAGAGCAAATATCTTTACAGGCAAAATTCAATACCAGTTCCAATTACAATCCATCTGATTGATAACGTGGATATTTCCCTGTCAAGATACTACAAATCTGGAATGTTTCAGAATTTCAAAGATTCTGCAGGCCGAGATATGATAGAATACCGTTCATTTCAACTGTACAGGCACTTGTATGGAGTGCGCATGCGTAGAAAAAAAAACGTTCTTTCCTTAAATCAGATGGAAATCGAATCGTGGCAATCAAAATTTTCTTCGTTAACTAAACCTTATAGTATACCCTACTAGTACATATAGATAAAACATTGAAAATGATTCGCGAAATCAGCACCCTAGATGACGGTCCTCCTGCCCATACAAGCTCTTATATGGTGTTTTGACAAAAATCTGTAAGGCTGAGTTTCTTGACACCCAGCTGCTGGTATTGTATCTCGGCTTCACAAATGACTACAATCGTGGCATAAAACAAGTTTTAAAATACATTTTTAATGTTACAGGATGGTGAAAATTGTATGTTAATCACTAATCTGTGTAACGAGGACTGATTTCATGAACCTTAGTATTACGTGAGCAGTCTGCCCAAGAAACAGCTGCTCAGAGCAAATATCTTTACAGGCAAAATTCAATACCAGTGCGAATTACAATCAATCTGATTGATAACGTGGATATTGCCCTGTCAAGATACTACAAATCTGGAATGTTTCAGAATTTCAAAGATTCTGCAGGCCAAGATATGATAGAATACCGTTCATTTCAACTGTACAGGCACTTGTATGGAGTGCGCATGCGTAGAAACAAAAACGTTCTTTCCTTAAATCAGATGGAAATCGAATCGTGGCAATCAAAATTTTCTTCCTTAACTAAACCTTATAGTATACCCTACTAGTACATATAGATAAAACATTGAAAATGATTCGCGAAATCAGCACCCTAGATGACGGTCCTCCTGCCCATACAAGTTCTTATATGGTGTTTTGACAAAAATCTGTAAGGCTGAGTTTCTTGACACCCAGCTGCTGGTATTGTATCTCGGCTTCACAAATGACTACAATCGTGGCATAAAACAATTTTTAAACTACATTTTTAATGTTACAGGATTGTGAAAATTGTATGTTAATCACTAATCTGTGTAACGAGGACTGATTTCATGAACCTTACTACTACGTGAGCAGTCTGCCCAAGAAACAGCTGCTTAGAGCAAATATCTTTACAGGCAAAATTCAATACCAGTGCGAATTACAATCAATCTGATTGATAACGTGGATATTGCCCTGTCAAGATACTACAAATCTGGAATGTTTCAGAATTTCAAAGATTCTGCAGGCCGAGATATGATAGAATACCGTTCATTTCAACTGTACAGGCACTTGTATGGAGTGCGCATGCGTAGAAACAAAAAGTTCTTTCCTTAAATCAGATGGAAATCGAATCGTGGCAATCAAAATTTTCTTCGTTAACTAAACCTTATAGTATAACCTACTAGTACATATAGATAAAACATTGAAAATGATTCGCGAAATCAGCACCCTAGATGACGGTCCTCCTGCCCATACAAGCTCTTATATGGTGTTTTGACAAAAATCTGTAAGGCTGAGTTTCTTGACACCCAGCTGCTGGTATTGTATCTCGGCTTCATAAATGACTACAATCGTGGCATAAAACAAGTTTTAAACTACATTTTTAATGTTACAGGATGTTGAAAATTGTATGTTAATCACTAATCAGTGTAACGAGGACTGATTTCATGAACCTTAGTACTACGTGAGCAGTCTGCCCAAGAAACAGCTGCTTAGAGCAAATATCTTTACAGGCAAAATTCAATACCAGTGCGAAATACAATCAATCTGATTGATAACGTGGATATTGCCCTGTCAAGATACTACAAATCTGGAATGTTTCAGAATTTCAAAGATTCTGCAGGCCGAGATATGATAGAATACCGTTCATTTCAACTGTACAGGCACTTGTATGGAGTGCGCATGCGTAGAACTAAGACCTTCTTTCCTTAAATCAGATGGAAATCGAATCGTGGCAATCAAAATTTTCTTCGTTAACTAAACCTTATAGTATACCCTACTAATACAGATATATAACATTGAAAATGATTCGCGAAATCAGCACCCTAGATGACGGTCCTCCTGCCCATACAAGCTCTTATATGGTTTTTTGACAAAAATCTGTAAGGCTGAGTTTCTTGACACCCAGCTGCTGGTATTGTATCTCGGCTTCATAAATGACTACAGTCGTGGCATAAAACAAGTTTTAAACTACATTTTTAATGTTACAGGATGGTGAAAATTGTATGTTAATCACTAATCTGTGTAACGAGGACTGATTTCATGAACCTTACTACTACGTGAGCAGTATGCCCAAGAAACAGCTGCTTAGAGCAAATATCTTTACAGGCAAAATTCAATACCAGTTCCAATTACAATCAATCTGATTGATAACGTGGATATTTCCCTGTCAAGATACTACAAATCTGGAATGTTTCAGAATTTCAAAGATTCTGCAGGCCGAGATATGATAGAATACCGTTCATTTCAACTGTACAGGCACTTGTATGGAGTGCGCATGCGTAGAAAAAAAAACGTTCTTTCCTTAAATCAGATGGAAATCGAATCGTGGCAATCAAAATTTTCTTCGTTAACTAAACCTTATAGTATACCCTACTAGTACATATAGATAAAACATTGAAAATGATTCGCGAAATCAGCACCCTAGATGACGGTCCTCCTGCCCATACAAGCTCTTATATGGTGTTTTGACAAAAATCTGTAAGGCTGAGTTTCTTGACACCCAGCTGCTGGTATTGTATCTCGGCTTCACAAATGACTACAATCGTGGCATAAAACAAGTTTTAAACTACATTTCTAATGTTACAGGATGGTGAAAATTGTATGTTAATCACTAATCTGTGTAACGAGGACTGATTTCATGAACCTTAATACTACGTGAGCACTCTGCCCAAGAAACAGCTGCTTAGAGCAAATATCTTTACAGGCAAAATTCAATAAAAGTGCGAATTACAATCAATCTGATTGATAACGTGGATATTGCCCTGTCAATATACTACAAATCTGGAATGTTTAAGAATTTCAAAGATTCTGCAGGCCGAGATATGATAGAATACCGTTCATTTCAACTGTACAGGCACTTGTATGGAGTGCGCATGCGTAGAAACAAAAACTTCTTTCCTTAAATCAGATGGAAATCGAATCGTGGCAATCAAAATTTTCTTCGTTAACTAAACCTTATAGTATACCCTACTAACACATATATAAAACATTGAAAATGATTCGCGAAATCAGCACCCTAGATACGGTCCTCCTGGCCATACAAGCTCTTATATGGTGTTTTGACAAAAATCTGTAAGGCTGAGTTTCTTGACACCCAGCTGCTGGTATTGTATCTCGGCTTCACAAATGACTACAATCGTGGCATAAAACAAGTTTTAAACTAGATTCTTAATGTTACAGGATGGTGAAAATTGTATGTTAATCACTAATCTGTGTAACGAGGACTGATTTCATGAACCTTAGTACTACGTGAGCAGTCTGCCCAAGAAACAGCTGCTTAGAGCAAATATCTTTACAGGCAAAATTCAATACCAGTGCGAATTACAATCAATCTGATTGATAACGTGGATATTGCCCTGTCAAGATACTACAAATCTGGAATGTTTCAGAATTTCAAAGATTCTGCAGGCCAAGATATGATACAATACCGTTCAATTTAACTGTACAGGCACTTGTATGGAGTGCGCATGCGTAGAAACAAAAAGTTATTTCCTTAAATATGATGGAAATCGAATCGTGGCAATCAAAATTTTCTTCGTTAACTAAACCTTATAGTATACCCAACTAGTACATATAGATAAAACTTTAAAAATGATTCGCGAAATCAGCACCCTAGATGACGGTTCTCCTGCCCATACAAGCTCTTATATGGTGTTTTGACAAAAATCTGTAAGGCTGAGTTTCTTGACACCCAGCTGCTGGTATTGTATCTCGGCTTCACAAATGACTACAATCGTGGCATAAAACAAGTTTTAAACTACATTTTTAATGTTACAGGATGGTGAAAATTGTATGTTAATCACTAATCTGTGTAACGAGGACTGATTTCATTAACCTTAATACTACGTGAGCACTCTGCCTAAGAAAGAGCTGCTTAGAGCAAATATCTTTACAGGCAAAATTCAATACCAGTGCGAATTACAATCAATCTGATTGATAACGTGGATATTGCCCTGTCAAGATACTACAAATCTGGAATGTTTCAGAATTTAAAAAATTCTGCAGGCCGAGATATGATAGAATACCGTTCATTTCAACTGTACAGGCACTTGTATGGAGTGCGCATGCGTAGAACTAAGAACTTCTTTCCTTAAATCAGATGGAAATCGAATCGTGGCAATCAAAATTTTCTTCGTTAACTAAACCTTATAGTATACCCTACTAGTACATATAGATAAAACATTGAAAATGATTCGCGAAATCAGCACCCTAGATGACGGTCCTCCTGGCCATACAAGCTCTTATATGGTGTTTTTACAAAAATCTGTAAGGCTGAGTTTCTTGACACCCAGCTGCTGGTATTGTATCTCGGCTTCACAAATGACTACAATCGTGGCATAAAACAAGTTTTAAACTACATTTTTAATGTTACAGGATGGTGAAAATTGTATGTTAATCACTAATCTGTGTAACGAGGACTGATTTCATGAACCTTAGTACTACGTGAGCAGTCTGCCCAAGAAACAGCTGCTTAGAGCAAATATCTTTACAGGCAAAATTCAATACCAGTGCGAATTACAATCAATCTGATTGATAACGTGGATATTGCCCTGTCAAGATACTACAAATCTGGAATGTTTCAGAATTTCACAGATTCTGCAGGCCAAGATATGATACAATACCGTTCATTTCAACTGTACAGGCACTTGTATGGAGTGCGCATGCGTAGAAACAAAAAGTTCTTTCCTTAAATATGATGGAAATCGAATCGTGGCAATCAAAATTTTCTTCGTTAACTAAACCTTATAGTATACCCAACTAGTACATATAGATAAAACTTTAAAAATGATTCGCGAAATCAGCACCCTAGATGACGGTTCTCCTGCCCATACAAGCTCTTATATGGTGTTTTGACAAAAATCTGTAAGGCTGAGTTTCTTGACACCCAGCTGCTGGTATTGTATCTCGGCTTCACAAATGACTACAATCGTGGCATAAAACAAGTTTTAAACTACATTTTTAATGTTACAGGATGGTGAAAATTGTATGTTAATCACTAATCTGTGTAACGAGGACTGATTTCATTAACCTTAATACTACGTGAGCACTCTGCCTAAGAAAGAGCTGCTTAGAGCAAATATCTTTACAGGCAAAATTCAATACCAGTGCGAATTACAATCAATCTGATTGATAACGTGGATATTGCCCTGTCAAGATACTACAAATCTGGAATGTTTCAGAATTTAAAAAATTCTGCAGGCCGAGATATGATAGAATACCGTTCATTTCAACTGTACAGGCACTTGTATGGAGTGCGCATGCGTAGAACTAAGAACTTCTTTCCTTAAATCAGATGGAAATCGAATCGTGGCAATCACAATTTTCTTCGTTAACTAAACCTTATAGTATACCCTACTAGTACATATAGATAAAACATTGAAAATGATTCGCGAAATCAGCACCCTAGATGACGGTCCTCCTGCCCATACAAGCTCTTATATGGTGTTTTTACAAAAATCTGTAAGGCTGAGTTTCTTGACACCCAGCTGCTGGTATTGTATCTCGGCTTCACAAATGACTACAATCGTGGCATAAAACAAGTTTTAAACTACATTTTTAATGTTACAGGATGGTGAAAATTGTATGTTAATCACTAATCTGTGTAACGAGGACTGATTTCATGAACCTTACTACTACGTGAGCAGTATGCCCAAGAAACAGCTGCTTAGAGCAAATATCTTTACAGGCAAAATTCAATACCAGTTCCAATTACAATCAATCTGATTGATAACGTGGATATTTCCCTGTCAAGATACTACAAATCTGGAATGTTTCAGAATTTCAAAGATTGTGCAGGCCGAGATATGATAGAATACCGTTCATTTCAACTGTACAGGCACTTGTATGGAGTGCGCATGCGTAGAAAAAAAAACGTTCTTTCCTTAAATCAGATGGAAATCGAATCGTGGCAATCAAAATTTTCTTCGTTAACTAAACCTTATAGTATACCCTACTAGTACATATAGATAAAACATTGAAAATGATTCGCGAAATCAGCACCCTAGATGACGGTCCTCCTGCCCATACAAGCTCTTATATGGTGTTTTGACAAAAATCTGTAAGGCTGAGTTTCTTGACACCCAGCTGATGGTATTGTATCTCGGCTTCACAAATGACTACAATCGTGGCATAAAACAAGTTTTAAACTACATTTCTAATGTTACAGGATGGTGAAAATTGTATGTTAATCACTAATCTGTGTAACGAGGACTGATTTCATGAACCTTAATACTACGTGAGCACTCTGCCCAAGAAACAGCTGCTTAGAGCAAATATCTTTACAGGCAAAATTCAATAAAAGTGCGAATTACAATCAATCTGATTGATAACGTGGATATTGCCCTGTCAATATACTACAAATCTGGAATGTTTAAGAATTTCAAAGATTCTGCAGGCCGAGATATGATAGAATACCGTTCATTTCAACTGTACAGGCACTTGTATGGAGTGCGCATGCGTAGAAACAAAAACTTCTTTCCTTAAATCAGATGGAAATCGAATCGTGGCAATCAAAATTTTCTTCGTTAACTAAACCTTATAGTATACCCTACTAACACATATATAAAACATTGAAAATGATTCGCGAAATCAGCACCCTAGATACGGTCCTCCTGGCCATACAAGCTCTTATATGGTGTTTTGACAAAAATCTGTAAGGCTGAGTTTCTTGACACCCAGCTGCTGGTATTGTATCTCGGCTTCACAAATGACTACAATCGTGGCATAAAACAAGTTTTAAACTAGATTCTTAATGTTACAGGATGGTGAAAATTGTATGTTAATCACTAATCTGTGTAACGAGGACTGATTTCATGAACCTTAGTACTACGTGAGCAGTCTGCCCAAGAAACAGCTGCTTAGAGCAAATATCTTTACAGGCAAAATTCAATACCAGTGCGAATTACAATCAATCTGATTGATAACGTGGATATTGCCCTGTCAAGATACTACAAATCTGGAATGTTTCAGAATTTCAAAGATTCTGCAGGCCAAGATATGATACAATACCGTTCATTTCAACTGTACAGGCACTTGTATGGAGTGCGCATGCGTAGAAACAAAAAGTTCTTTCCTTAAATATGATGGAAATCGAATCGTGGCAATCAAAATTTTCTTCGTTAACTAAACCTTATAGTATACCCAACTAGTACATATAGATAAAACTTTAAAAATGATTCGCGAAATCAGCACCCTAGATGACGGTTCTCCTGCCCATACAAGCTCTTATATGGTGTTTTGACAAAAATCTGTAAGGCTGAGTTTCTTGACACCCAGCTGCTGGTATTGTATCTCGGCTTCACAAATGACTACAATCGTGGCATAAAACAAGTTTTAAACTACATTTTTAATGTTACAGGATGGTGAAAATTGTATGTTAATCACTAATCTGTGTAACGAGGACTGATTTCATTAACCTTAATACTACGTGAGCACTCTGCCTAAGAAAGAGCTGCTTAGAGCAAATATCTTTACAGGCAAAATTCAATACCAGTGCGAATTACAATCAATCTGATTGATAACGTGGATATTGCCCTGTCAAGATACTACAAATCTGGAATGTTTCAGAATTTAAAAAATTCTGCAGACCGAGATATGATAGAATACCGTTCATTTCAACTGTACAGGCACTTGTATGGAGTGCGCATGCGTAGAACTAAGAACTTCTTTCCTTAAATCAGATGGAAATCGAATCGTGGCAATCAAAATTTTCTTCGTTAACTAAACCTTATAGTATACCCTACTAGTACATATAGATAAAACATTGAAAATGATTCGCGAAATCAGCACCCTAGATGACGGTCCTCCTGCCCATACAAGCTCTTATATGGTGTTTTGACAAAAATCTGTAAGGCTGAGTTTCTTGACACCCAGCTGCTGGTATTGTATCTCGGCTTCACAAATGACTACAATCGTGGCATAAAACAAGTTTTAAACTACATTTTTAATGTTACAGGATGGTGAAAATTGTATGTTAATCACTAATCTGTGTAACGAGGACTGATTTCATGAACCTTAGTATTACGTGAGCAGTCTGCCCAAGAAACAGCTGCTCAGAGCAAATATCTTTACAGGCAAAATTCAATACCAGTGCGAATTACAATCAATCTGATTGATAACGTGGATATTGCCCTGTCAAGATACTACAAATCTGGAATGTTTCAGAATTTCAAAGATTCTGCAGGCCAAGATATGATAGAATACCGTTCATTTCAATTGTACAGGCACTTGTATGGAGTGCGCATGCGGAAAAACAAAAACGTTCTTTCCTTAAATAAGATGGAAATCGAATCGTGGCAATCAAAATTTTCTTCGTTAACTAAACCTTATAGTATACCCTACTAGTACATATAGATAAAACATTGAAAATGATTCGCGAAATCAGCACCCTAGATGACGGTCCTCCTGCCCATACCAGCTCTTATATGGTGTTTTGACAAAAATCTGTAAGGCTGAGTTTCTTGACACCCAGCTGCTGGTATTGTATCTCGGCTTCACAAATGACTACAATCGTGGCATAAAACAAGTTTTAAACTACATTTTTAATGTTACATGATGGTGAAAATTGTATGTTAATCACTAATTTGTGTAACGAGGACTGATTTCATGAACCTTAGTACTACGTGAGCAGTCTGCCCAAGAAACAGCTGCTTAGAGCAAATATCTTTACAGGCAAAATTCAATACCAGTTCCAATTACAATCAATCTGATTGATAACGTGAGTAGGGGTAATTTGCCGATTCTGGCACAAAATAAAAAAATGTAAAATAAAAAATCAATTTTATTTTTATCTGCCAGATTCTAGCCCAAAATAAAAAAATAATTATGGTTTAAAGAAATGGAGATGCACCATTAAATTAATTATGGAACAAAAACTACAAAAATTATATTTGCCGCAATTGAAAAAAATTGCCGCAGGGTTTAAAATTAAAAGATTATATGGAATGAATAAAGCAGAATTGATTGAAGAGATAGGAAAATTTTCAGAAGAAGAGATTAATGAGATAAAACAAAAAGTTATCGTTAATAATAATTATGTTTGTGTTCATGGAATTTGCAAATATTTTTGTAAAAAATGCGGTGGGCCGCAAATATGTATTCATAATAAAAATAAGCATACCTGCAAAGAATGCGAAGGGTCGCAAATATGTTCGCACATTAAATATAAGTATCAGTGTAAAGAATGTAACGGATCAAGGATATGTAAACACGGCAAACAAAAAAGTTTTTGTAAAGAATGCGGCGGCTCACAAATATGCGAACATAATAAACAAAAGCATCATTGCAAAGAATGTTGAATATTATGTTATGAAACCTTCATTTTGGTTTAATAACAATTAAAAAATGAAATTAGATTTAAAAGGAAGAAAAAAAATTGTCAATCAAAAATGGAAGGTTTGACAAGTCAAGAATATATTGAAAATGGAATTATTACTATTGTCTATTCTAATGAAAAAGATCTGGAAATCGGTGATTTCATTGATTCAATGAACAAGGATTTGTTAAAAGTAATATCAAAAAATTATGGGTTTTTAGATAAAGATAGTTGGCCCGTTATTGAAATTATATATTCTGGAAAGAATGACGGGGAAATTTTCGAATATTATTGCGGCGAAGATGATGAAATAGATTTTGATGAGGGTTTTATATTACCTGTTGACGAAATTTCTGAGATATTAATGGAAAATGCGAATGAAATTTATTATGATAATTATCAAAAACTAAAATATCTTATGCGAGTTTATCATCCCGAAAATGGATATGAAGAAGATGAATATGTAGAATCAGACGAAGAAGATGAAGATGAATATTATTCAAATAACACGAATGATTTTATTATTAATTCAATTAAAATCACATTATATAAAGATTCGCACAAGGTATTACACAAAAAGAAATTTTATAATGATTTGCATAATGATTTAGTAGCCGCAGCATGGAATCCAATTAGAGTTTTAGATTGGTGCATTGATTTTCAAGAGTTGAGAGATTTGAAAAAGAGATGGGGTGTAGATTAGTTAAAAAATTATGTTATATAACCAAATAAATGGTTACATAACAAAAATTTATCTAAATCTTAAACTAAAAGTTATTGGCAATCCCCTTAAATCAAGTTTTTCCCAATCATTGTCCAAGATAGTTAAATCAAATTGGTTTATAGGATTCTCATATTTTTGAATCGGAATTGCTGGATAATCCTTCGAGGGTATGTTTGCAAGTAGTTGCGACGGAGTTAGTTTTAAAAGTTCACCATTTTTACTTTTATTCATATATGACATCCTATTATTCACTATACTGCACATAAGTCTCAACGGCTCCCGAATCTGTATATTTATAGGGTATAATTTACCCGGATTTAAAACTATAGGAACTCCTAAACCAATTGACAATTCTCTCGTAATTATAACTTTGGAGTTCTTATTTGAATAAAGATAGTCAATAGTATCTGTCTTAATTATTGTTATTTTTTCTAGACCAGGATCATTAAGAAAGATTGATTGAATACCGCGAAGAGTATATGTACCCGGCGGTATTATGAAGCTCTGATTCTTGCCATATAATATTGTCTGTTCGTCCTTGAAATTAATCAATCTTTTGGTTTGTATATTGCAATCCAGGAGCTGTATCTCCCGCAGATTTTTCAGCGGCGGATCTAAATAAATTCTGGTTTCTGAATCATACATCGTAATGCTGAACATATTTTTGATTAAATTATATTAGTTTTTAGACCAGGAAAATGGAAACTAATATAATTAAAAGGCGAATATATCTTGAACCTAAATATCTGGATAAAAATATTATGAGACATCTCTTGAGAACAATTGAAAAGAAAATGATTGGGGAAATTGATAAAGAGTATGGTTATATTATTTCAGCGAATCAAATAGTAAAAATTTTACATAATGAAAATACTACTTTTGTTTTAAAAATTGAGGTGAAAACATACAAACCAAAAATTAAGCAAAAAATTCATGGATTGGTATGTGGGATTTTTAAAGAAGGTATTTTTGTTAATGTTTTTGGGAAAGTGAAAATTTTAATTCCGCATATTTATATAAAAGATTATACTTTTGATGCCGTTTATAATAAATATGAAAATAATAATAACAGAATTGGAATGGGAGATAAAATTAAAGTGGAAATAAAAGCAGTTAGATTTGATGAAGGCGAATTCAAATGTATTGGGTTTTTAGCTTAAATATTATGTTTTGATTAATCTTTAGATTTTTGTGTAATCAAAACATTAACGAAATAAAAACCAGGATAATAACCCCCCAGCAAGCATTAAAATTATAAGATTATTTTGATGAGAAGAAGATTTTTCTATATGACTAACTTCTTCCTCATTGTTTGATTCATCGCTATTTTTTAGTTTAGGTTTCATTGGTTGGGGATTAGTATTTAATAAAACTTTTGATGTTCCTAAACTATTAGGTATTCCAACATTTTTTGTTTCGACATTTATTGAATTATTTTCCCCAAATTTCATATCTTCTGTAGCTATTTTCAGATTATTATTGTACCCAACCACACTTTCCGTATTTATAATTAAATTACTTGGCATCAACCAAACACCCGGAGCAACAGCCAAATCAAGCCGTAATTTAGTTTCCTGTACTGATTTTTGGTAATTTTGAATGGATTTAGAAATATTATTTTCTATTACACTACTATCAAATAAGTCTTTGAATTCATTTTGCGTTTCGATTGCCCCGCCGCCATTACCCACAATAGAATTTCTAGTATTAACTTGGGCCCCCAATATGCAATAAACAAAAGCCTCAACTGATCTATTTATTCTCCCTAATCCCGCCTTTGTTAATCCATAACCAGATTCTGGTATAAACCACGCATATTGAAAATCTACAAAATGATCATTTCGAAGCATTGATACTAAATCGCCTTTATTTTTTCTGCCCCCATCATCGTAAAATTTATTTTCGCTGCTTGGCCAAATATTAGCTTCTGTATCATAACCTCTTATAATCCTGACATTTTGATATCCCCCGCCCGTTGCTTGCGCGGCTTCGCTCCCAGGCACGCTTCCGGGGTCCGCGTATCCTTTTCCATAATCAATAAATACATCTCCAACTCCATGGTTTGCGCCGCCCTTAAATCTAAAATCAGCTAAAGGTTTATTCCATCCTTTAAAATCTTGATTATTGCTTAACCCAAATTCTGCGCACAATCTATTATAAGCATTTTTGTCGTATGGATTATTTTTTAAGGAAAAAGTTTGTTCTCCTGGCAATGGCACATTTAATTCATTTATTATTCTTCTTATTGTAAAGTAAATGTGAAATACAAAAAAACTTTTAATAACTTTCGGGTAACTAAAAATATCACTTAAACTTACACCGCATCCAGACGTTGCGCACCAAACCGCCATGTTTAATTGTTGCGGCCACTGATTAATATTTGGTTTATTTAACCAAGCTCTAGCTTCTTTTCCACTAGTAAACCCCACAGTCTGATTTTTAAAAACATTTATCATTTCTGCGGTGAAATGATCTTTTTCTGAAACATATATATTTTGATTGATTAATAATTTTGTTACATTAAGAGCAAATTCATTGAATTTAATCCCAGGTATTGGGTATGTTTGTTTTGTAAATGTTAAACTTTTTGGAAATGAACTTACCTTAACTTTATTTTCCACCCCCAAATCTTCCCATAATAATGTTTTCAAATTATTAGAAAGATTTGCAGTCCATGTTTTTCCAGAAGGATCATCATCGGACATAATTGTTGTTCCATTAACTTTCCATTCAATATATCCCCCGAATGCATCATTAACAAATGTAAATTTTTCAAGGTTCGCCCTAGGGTATCGAGTTTTGAAATCGTCCAATAACATCTTATTCTTTGTTTTCCAATTTTTCTGATCTTTAGATTAAGAATAAGATGTAAATCAATTAACCTCTCTTCTAACCCCCGCAAAACAATTACACCCCACATCAGTTCTTTCAAAAGAAATTTTTAATGAGCGGGATCGGGCGAAGCCCTCCCCGGCTATGCCGGATTGGTTAATTCTTTTAATAGATCTTCTCGAACTTTCTTCCTTATCATACTCATGTCGAAGTTTTTTTCTGAATCTTTTCTGAATTTTTGTCGTATTTCTTGTTTCAGTTTTTGAAACTTTTCCAATTCTGCTAAAATTATGGAAAATTCTTGATCGGATATAACATTATCTTTCAAAGCTTTTGAGACTAAATCGCTAATTGTGTTTAATTTTGATTTTGCAATTGCAACGGTTTGTTCGTGTTTACTAACTTTACCAGAAAGACTTTTAGAGGCAAAACCAAATCCAATCGACAAACCCCCAAAAACACCACCAACCACGCCCAAAGGCACACCAACAACAGCACCAAAACCCGTGAGAGAAGTTCCTAATCCGCCTGCTGATAGAATAACTGAAATAAATCCGCCAGAAACACTAATTTTTGTACATATTCCTCTTGCTCTATTATATTTTTTCCTCACTTCTTCGTAATGTTTAATTTCCTTCTCGAGATTTTGCAATACTTCGCTTGCTTTTTGTAGTCTGAAATTAATCAAATTATCTCCGCTTTGTGTTTGGAAATTATTATTAGGTATTTGAGGGTAAATTCCATTGTATTCGCCCATATTGTATTTTACTGAACGGCATGATGTCTTTAAATTTGTTACTTTCTCTTCTTTTTTATACTTTCCACAAAATACAAAACCACAGCCATTATCAAAAGCCAAGCATTCTCACCTAAAAATCCAATAACCCGGCCTGCGGTTTTGAAAAGAAAGCTAACTATTGCTCCAACCATTCCTGGTAATATTTCACCCAGTTTTTTACCAAGAGTTTTCAAACCATTTCCAACTCCCCTTCCCAAAGCAGATAAACCCTTTGAAAGATTAGAAACTATAACCCCAATGATTACGCCTACCGCACTTAGAACAGAAAAAACTGTAAAACCGTACTTTTTGAAGATATACTTTAGTTTCTCCCGTAACGGCAAATTTTTAATTATTTCATCTTTTCGACCCTCAATATCTGATAATTGTTCTTCACTCGAAATTGTTTTATTACTAAGTCGTTCTTTTAATTTATCTACCTCAGATTTTAATCGCTCATTACTTTGTTTTAATTTTGATTCATTTGATTTCCCCTTCTTATATTTATCTATTTCTTCTTTGTATAATTTTACTTCTTCCAAAAGTTTTTCCGCTTGTATTTTTAATTCCACATTCTGTTTAGCGGTTTGATCGAAAAGACTTTTATTTTCTGCTTTTTGTACCTGTTGTCTTTCAATGAATTCCCTAAGTTCTTTTTCTCTTTCCGCATATCTTTCAATCTCTAGAGGATATACTTCTGCTGTTGCTTTCAATCCCTGCAAAGCATTATCTAATTCATTATTTGTTTCAATAGATTTCCGCAATTCTAACTGGGTATTATTATATTTTTCCAACATGCTTTCATAATCAGCACCTAGAGCTTTTCTAAATGTTTTTGGTAAATTTTCTGTGTTACGAACGCCATTTTCATCAACTATTGTATGCCAAACATTATTACTTGCAGTACTTAATTGTCCTTCTATTCTTCCATTTTCTCCAAACCGAACATTAAATGCGCCGTCATTGGGCTCGTAATTTGGGTAATATCGGTTGAGTTCTTGCCTAGCTTCTATCATTCTATCATATCCCCCGTCTCTTTCTCCCAGGTTCATTCTTTCTGGCGGTTTTTCCCATTGAGCCCTGTCTCTTGATTGGTTATAATCATCATAACCAGTATAATCTTGTTCAAGGGTTGTAGATGTGTTTGTGGTTTGTAAAGCTGTATCATCCCAATCATAATTATCATCATCATCATTATCTCTTGAAAAATCTTCCATTGGTATTTCTTCTGACATGATTTTTTACTCATCAGTAATAAATCTTTAGACTAACTTGAGTCGGAAATAAAATAAAAAATTTATTTAAAAGAAAAAAAATAAAATACAGAAATTAAAATGATGAATGAAACCACACAACTAATAAATGTTGATAATTACAACCCAAAAGAAAGTATGATTTTTTCTAAACCAATTATTGGTCAAATTCCTGGAAGTAAACCCAAGGTTGAATTCAAAAGAATTAAAATCTTTACAAAAAATGATGATGGAACAGAAGGAGAACTTGTTATTTCAACCAAAAATTTATATTCTTTTGGTGTTTCCACAAATACAAGTCAAGAAACAGGCGCAATTACAGGATATACATTTCCCTTATGTTTATGGGGCGGAAGCAGCCCAACGCTAGAAGAAGAAAAATGGATTGATTTATTCAATGAAATTGTCAACAATTGCATTGATCATTTGCTTATTAATAAGGACAAAATTGGAAAATTTGAGTTGGAAAGAAATGAGCTTGAAAAACAAAAAGGAGGTTTAAATCCTCTATATTGGAAGTTGGAAAAATCTTCGATGGATAGAGTTCCAGATAGAGGTCCAACCCTGTATGCAAAATTAATTTGGGATAAGAAACAAGACAAATTTTTAACTAAGTTTTATAACTCTGAAAATGACAAGGCAATTGATCCATTAAAATTATTAAATAAAGGCTGTCGAGTTGTGGAAGGTGTAATAAAAATCGAATCAATATTTATTGGTTCTTGTATTGCGCTCCAAGTAAAACTTTATGAAGCAGTCATAGAGCAAAAAAGAGAAATGAAAAGATTAACTAAAGTTAGATGTTCAAATAGTAAATCTGCGTCTGAAGAAATGGAAAAATCTGAAGATGAATATTCTGATGATGGGAGTCTCACGTAAACCAAAAAATAATAAATATACTTGTGTTATATAACCCAATTACTGGTTACATAACAAAATAATAATTTATAATATTTTACTTGCCGCATACCCCAAACCTAACATTCCGGCACCAACATATACCATTTCCCCAGTCTTTTGGTCATCGTTTGGTTTGTAATAATCAGAGAATTTGGGCTCAGTCATTTGGCCATACAATTCAAAAGCCTGATTTGTAGTCGAAATATTTTTTGATGCCTGATATTTTTCATCTTTCTTCTTCATTTTCCAATCAAGCATTTTTTGTCTTTTTTCCTGATATGCTTCGTAATCTCTTTGATATTTTTCCATTGCTTTATCGTGTCGTATTTTTTCAGTATCCGCATTGCTTCCAGATAAATATTTTGCAAGAATATTTCCTCCGGTAAATGCCGTCGCATTCAATACCGCTCCTATATTATATTACTATATTAGCTCATTGCTAATGTTGCCATAATTTTATTTTGGTAAAATCTTTTGATCCTCTAAATAGGTTTTTAGATACATACTCCCGGATAATACTGCAACCCATTTTGCGTAATTTGTAATACTTGAGGATGGGTCGCTCAAAAATGATTCTTTCATTACCTTTTTAGCCACATAACCAACCCCAGCTCCTAATCCGATAAGCACCGCCGAATCGGTTACAGTTTTCACAAGTTTGTTTTCGGTTGACATGATTTTTTACTACATCAGTAAGAAACTTTTAAATAACTTTATGTAGTAAAAAATAATTTATAATTATTCCATTCCTAAAGATTTTGGAGCTATAGAAAATGGTATCTTTTTTGGTTGCGGTAATTGCGGTACTTGTGATAAATCAGCTATCCTATTAGAATATTCAACCCTAGCTTTTTCCTTATATCTCATAAAAAGATCAAATGCTGTAAACCCCAATCCAACAACGGATAAAACAGTAGTAAAAGATAACTCCGGAAGCCACGATTTATAATCATTATTTGTCTTTTCTTGATTATCTTCATTTTCGTTTTGCGTCTCACGTTTCATCTCCCTAGCTAATGCTTCTTTTGCTTTTTTATTATATTCAGCTAATTTCTTACCAGCTGCGACTTTTTTAGGATCTTTCTCCCTCTTTTTAGTATCTGGTTTGGGATCTGCTGTAATTTGCTCCACATCTCCTCCTGCACTTTGTTCAGTTTGTTCAGACATTGTTATTTAGATGCTACAAATAAGTTTTTAGATCTGTTTAATATACTGTATCAACACCTTCAGCAGATTGCTTAGTTTCCTGATCAGTTTTGTTAGAATTTACTGATTCTTCTCTTGGAAATTGTTGATTTTTGTTGAATTTAACGTGTTTAGCTACTTGAAATAGTCCGCTAGCAAGTGCTGCCAATCTTCCTGCTTTCAATGCCAAGAGACCAACAATGTTTGTTAGTTCGCGATTAACCAAATCATCATTCTTCAAATCATTGCAAAGAGATTCTATATCATCAACTGGAACTAAATATGAAATAAGTTTGGAAACTAATTGCAAGGACGAATCTACTAATCCCCCATTAATTTTCTTACCCATTACTGCTTGATAACGATTAAAATACTTTTCAACATCTTTTGCAGATAATTTCTTTATATCCCCCAAACTCATTTCAACTCCCAAATATTCCTTTGTTGTTCCCAAGGCCGAGAGAATGGCAAGTGATTCTTGTTTTATTTCAAGTTCATTATCATCCTTTGCCGTTTCTCCATTAGGTTGGTCGGTATTTTCTTTAATATAATCTTCCGGCTTCGCCGGGGAGAGCTTCGCTCGATCAACGTTTGTCATATTTGTTAAATCACTTCGGGAATCTCTAAATAGCAATTAAATGGGTATCGCAAAGATAAACATAACCTAGAATATTTTTCAGTTTTCAGGAGTTGTACAAACTTTTTTCCTAATTCATAATCCAAATCACCGCCATAATCTTCGAAAAACATTTTCATACCTTTCTGGGATGGATTATGGAAAGTAACAACGCAGGCAACATTTTCCCGGAATGGTTTTGCTATCGATGTCAATTGCTGAGTTAAAACCCACATTGATAATCCGTGGTGCCTTCCAGAAAAGGCCAAATCTATGAACTTATTGGATCTTTTCTTCAGATCAGTGGATACGGCGCAATCATCTAGAATTATTAGTGTATTTGTGCCGGAGAATAATGTTTGGCAAACAGTTAGTAACTCATTAATCTCATCAATGTTACTAGCATCTGGAGATAATACATAAAAACGCTCGTCTTTATTAGCAAAATTATGATATGTTTTATTTTTAGAATAGGTCGGACAAATTAACACAATATATTCAAAAACTTTCCGGAATGGACCTCGGAGCTGTTCAATTAAGTACTTTGTTTTTCCGCAATTTGTGGGTCCTGTTATAATACAATGGAATGGGATTTTATCTCGTAAATCTTCCATGATTTTTTGTATCATAACATTATGTTTTTAGATTCTCAGATTCTTCCCTTTGGTCAGTACTTAATTGATCTCAAACTTGAATTCATAATCTCCAGCATTGCATCGGCAACGACAAACATATGACAAGTTATGGTTCCAGTTCCTCCTTGTTTCCTCTTAATTTCTATTTTTACCCCATCATGTGTATTATTTAGAGCAAGTCCACCGCCATGAATACCATTATCTGGATGAGTTCTAGTATCAACCCAAAGAGCAAACTTATCCGCGTAAAATTCTTTTTCTTTCAATGAAATTTGTTCTCCCGTTGGTTGGAATCTTTTCTTCACGGATTCCCAAAGATCGGACGGAATCATTCCTCTAGAGTATATTCTATTTGGAACACCATCAACATCAATTTCAACTGAAGATATACCAGGATTATAAAAATTTTCAGAATCCCTTGCTCCTGCAGCTTGAGGCATTAAAAACAAAAATAATACCCCAGTCATTGATCTTCTAGGTAAATTAATATGCTGATTAATAACACCATCACCGCCAATGGAAAATGTAAAAGTTTTGTGCAAGGTAATATTTTCATAAAAGAATCCTTTACCAACTTGATATGTTGCTTGTGCCTCGCGGGCTAAGTATTCGCTAGAAATTGAAGAATATTCTAACTCTAAGTTTTTGATTGAATATGATGGCGCTTTAGTTGTATCAGAATAAATAAGAATATTATTGATTGGTGCAAGAGTAATCTCAAATATAAGATGATTTTCCAACGCTTTCGGATAAAAAACGCCATGATCGTTTAGAATAGGATGATTTATTGGTATTCTATACTTTGAACCATGAACATTAGCGAGAGCAACTTCTTTTGCATCTTGTGTTTTTGCATCTCCAGATTTTGTTCTAAGTTTTCTAATATTTAACGAAGAAATACCTTGTTTTAATCTATCTTCGCGATCTTCTTCAGTTAAGAATAAATCATGATATGTTTGAAATAAATCATATCTTTGAGTATCTTGCAATGTTTCTCCTCCAAAAAGAACTTTCAGTCTGGTTACAAGATTACGGCCCACATTATTCACAACCGTGTTATTAGCATGACCCTCAACATCTAAATCAAATAGAAGAGATACACTTCCGGGCACAATCACTAAATTCTCAGAAAGTTTTGGAATATTTATGTATAATGTTTCTCCCGGACTGGCTGTGGATGGATTTAGAGTAATTCTATTCAAGGTTGATTCTGCTTTCAAACCAAAGGGTTCTTTAGGAATTCTGTTTGGGTTAATTTTTTCAGACGTCATTGTAATTTATAAGATACTTTGGTTAACCTTTAAACCTGTGTTGCTCTATTTTCTAACTTGGAAATATGTTTTAATAAACCTTCTCTAGCCTCAGGAATTAAAATCATAATATTAAAAATTTGATCGCCGTCTTCCATATATAGAATTTTTTTTCTAATAATTTTTTTCATAATGTTGATTTGGTATTCGGTAAATTTTATTTCTTCTTCCTCCGACACCATTTGATTTATAAGATACTTGTTTATTTTTAAATGAACAACGAAAATATGCTCTCAAAAATATATTATTCAGCTGAAGGGTATTGGAAAGGGTATTCTGCAATTCCTAAATTAGCTGAGAAAGCAAAAGTAAGTGAAAATGAGGTAAAACAATGGCTGCAAAAACAAGCAATGTGGCAAATCTATCTACCTGCTCCTAAATATATACCTAGACCGCACTGGACTGTGGATAAACCCAATCAGATTCACCAAGCAGATTTATTATTTTTACCGCATGATAAAGTTAGAAGAAAAACATATAAATATGCGTTAGTTGTGGTTGATATCGCCTCGAGATATAAAGATGCGGAGCCATTAACCTCAAAAGAAAGTCGAGAGATATCAGAAGCTTTTAAGAAAATATATTCAAGAAGATTGAAATACCCAAAAACATTAATGGTTGATCCTGGGAAAGAATTTATGGGAGAAGTTAGTAAACTCATGAATTACCATAATGTGAGAATGCAAAGAAGTGAAGCTGGTAATCATAGAGCTCAAGCATTTGTGGAAAATGCAAATAGAATATTAGGAGAAAAATTATTTAGTCATCAATATGCGCAGGAAATGATTAGTGATGATCGATCGCGTGTATGGGTGAAAAGATTACCAGCTATTCTAAAAACTTTGAATAATACAAAAACGAGAATAACCGGTAAAGAGCCTGATAAGGCTATAAAACTGAAAGAGGTTAATATTGAAACTAAAAATTACAAACGCGCAGTGGGTCCTGATGAAGTTAGATTGCCGCCGGGTGTTAAAGTTAGATATTTATTATCCCCAGGCGAACTTGAGGGCGGCGAAAAAAGACGAGCAACAGATCCTATTTGGAGTATCAAAGTTTATGATATTGCGCGTAGCATCGTTTCACCTAATCAACCTGTTTTATATTATTTATTGAATGGGCCAAGGCGCGGTTTTGTAAGGGAAGAACTTCAAGTTATACCTTATGATACTAAGTTGCCGCCAGATTCTGTTTTGCAGCGATAATGCCCATAGGCAAAAGTATTTATTCCATCTTCACAAATTATTCTCTTATCATCATCAAAAGAAAGTGCAACTTTGTTAATAGTTTCGGTATAAACATCATGCAAACGACTTCTAAATACATTCATCTTTCTCATTTGTCGTTGTTTATTGAAAAGACAATTTTTGTAATCATCAAAGCTTATTGTCTTTTTTAATACTGGCGTTTTTACCCCCTTGCCCTTTTTTATCTCTTCGTCTTCATCCGTCCTGTATGAGTAAAGCTTGGCTCTTAACCCAACAAATTCCGTTATCTGTTTTCCGCCCGCCTCATCTTTGAACATATTAATTACTTTTTTGTTTTTATCAGTCTTAATACCTGATCGATGGTTTGCAGGAAAATTAGAAGTGTCAAACCTTTCATTCACATCTGCGGCAATGTCCTTGTAGAAATCTTCCGTTTCTATCAAATATGCAAGACTATCCGTATCTGTAAAAAGCAATTTAGACTTTTCCCCATACTTTGGTTTGATATAATTATAATGAAAGTCGAACATTATTGTTTTGCTTAAATCCAGAATGCACATGCCCAAGTAAACGGGTTTATTGAATACTAACTTTGTTTTCTTCATATGAATGGCCACAAGATTTTCACAAAAGATAGTACGATGTTGATAATTAGGTTTTGTTATTAATTTTTTTGCGTCTTTTTTATTTGTTACTAATTTAATATCAACCCTTTTTCTAATGTTTTCCATTGTTTTGCCAAACACAGAATTATTCATTAACTTGAAAAAATCTTTCTCAAAATCGTTATTTCCTTTTGCTCTTAAGTCAGTATTTAATTTAATGTAAGATTTTAACCATTCAGACTCTTCAAATGTAATTCCCCTATAGATTTTTGTAACTTTCAATCCTAAGGATTGGTAAAGTTTTAGTGTTTCGCGATGGACAACATACTTTACCTTATTGTTTAGATTTGGGATTAATTTCTCCACTTTATTAACTACAAGCCTCTCCGGGGCTAGAGGATAATCGTTGTGCAAATCATGAAGGCGGGCCGGATATTCTAAATCAACCTCTAGTATGCAGGGGGTATTTTCCCAGTTTTCGAATTCTTGATCAGTCATCCATCTAAAACCGTGGGTGGGTAAAGGCCTACTCATTCCCCCACCATACAAATTATTTGCGTCTAGATATTGGATAAAAATTTTAGGCAGATTAGGATCATATTTTCCCATGTATGAGTTATTTGCTTTCCCATATCTGGTAGAGATCATAGAGACGCCGCCTCGTATGCCTTTCTCAATCATAAGCAGCATTTCAACATCGGTTAGTAACTCTAACTTTACTTTTGTGTACTTTAATGCGGCGTCCCAAGCCAGCCCCGGCGCAGTATAATAGTGGGCGGGGTCTAAACCATAATTCTTTTGGCAAACATCTCTAAAGTTCTCAAATACATCTGCCAAAAGCAACACATCAGTCTTGAGATACAAATCGTGGTATTCTCTCATTGTTTTCATTTTGAAAGTTTTCCATACATTTTGTGCGTGCTGGTAATCGTCTTCTTTTATTTCTTCGTCGTTTAGTTTAGAGTAGAATTCATCTTTTGGTGGAAGCTTGGTTTCGCTGAGTTTTGTAAATTTGTCAAAACATTCATAAGGAAATACGCCCTTTCTCATCAATAACTCTAATTCTTCGCCTTTAAAAAACTTTTTAGTTTCACGCATGTTTTTATCCTTTGGTGAAAGGCATTCACTTTTCGATAATAAACAATTCTTGCATTTTTTGCAATCGCCGATGCCTTTATACTGAACAATCTTTTCATTTTCTTTGTATCTCTTAATACAATAGCCTGGTTTGCACGCCTCGCATTTTCCGCATTTTGTAAGATTACAAACTAAATTACTAAGGCCGCTTGGCATAAATCTAAATGAATCAATGAACCTAATATCTCTCTTCACCTCAATTTGTTCGCCTTTTTTATTTGTAAATATATCAACCACAATCTGTTTTGTAAAAGAAATATACTTTTCTTCATTATTAGGTATACAATTTATTTTACCTTCTGTTACACCAAGGTTTTTAATAAAAAGATGAGCATCATATCCAGATAGGTTGTGAAATATTACAGGAAAGAACTTTGGAATCTTATAATTTAAGTTGCATTCGTTATGAGCCGCTCCTCTATACTTTCCTGTAAGATGGCAGTGATCTATGACCTTATCTTCTCCTAATTTTTCTTCGCATATATGGCATTGAGTAGCATTTTCATATTCTTTTTTATCAATTTCTGTCATATTCTCCACTTTTTTGCGGTATTTTGTATTATTATAAATTTTCTTAATATCCTGCTCTAAATTATCAACAAATATCTGTGCAATATCATCATCTTCGGATTTAGCTGTATATTGAACAAGTTTGGGCGGAATTAATTCATCATCAAAAAACTTTATTAGATAGCAGAAACCTGATGCTTTATGTTTCTGGTATTGATTAGTAAAACTCTTACTTTCATTTGGCGAGCAGGTATATATTTTCTTTAGAAAACTCTCAAAATCTGCATATACAGCAAATGGCACTCTCATTTTTCTGCAATAATTATGGAAATTAATATACTTTGGGTTGCCATCTTCATCTTTTGGCATATTAATATTAACTTCTTCATTTTTAGAGCAATATTCGAGATGTTTTTCTAATGATTTTGCTGTTTGAAATGAATTATAACATCTTTTGCAAAATTTAAGCTCATGTTGGTTATTATTTTTTTGCTTCGAAGCAAGCCTGCTAAAATTCTTTATCAAACAATAGTGACTATTTCCTTCTTCATTCGTTATTAGAAGTAATTCAATCAAAAATCCGTTTTGTTTCTTGCTTATTCTAAGGGGATATACTTCTTTTGTATCTTTATCAAATCCGTGCACATTAATTGTATAGTAGGGATTTTGTTTTTCAAACTTAACAATATCTTTCAATTTAACGGGGAACTCAATTCCTTTGAAGTTAAAATTCTTAGAATCTTCTCTCATTTGTTTATCTAATCTTTGTGGATTTTTCTTTTTTGGAAATACGGCAGAGGTTATTGCCCACTTAAAACATTCATGGTCATTCTCATTTTTGACGTTTATAATTGCTTTCTTTAATTCCAATATTCGTGGTAATGGAATATATGAGCTTCCAGATAAAGGTTCATAAGGATCTATGTAGATATCAAAGTATTCCACCAGGTCAAATTTCCATCCAGAACCTAATTTTTGAAACTCTTCAACCTGAGCGAGCAAGTAATTTGTCATTGTGTCGTATAATTCAGAAAAATCAGTTGCTTCTGTTATTATTTCCATATTTTTTGAATGAAAGTAACCTAATTGTTCAATATAAGAAAAACTATCATCATCAGAATCTCTTTTTATGAAATTACAGGTAAAGATGAACTTTATTTTGATGGGCTTCTTTTGCTTATTAATAAGATCTAAAACTTTTGGTTTTATTTTATTAATAAATGTATATGGCCCCCGCCTTTTTCGCCCATCTATCCTATATGTTTTCAAGTATCCTTTCAATGCTGTTTGATTTTGTCTTGGAGTAAATCGGTTAGCCCTTTCATTCAATTCATCTCTCACACTATCGGAAATATTTACCTTTCTTTTAGGTTTTATTGGTTTGTTATTAGTAAGTTCAGATATGTTTTTATTGATTAGATTGGAAAATGATTTCTCATTCTTTATCTTAAATACTCGGTTAACCTTTTTCTTCAAACCATCAAATCTTTTATTCACAATCTTTTTGTCTGGTTCAGTTATATAAGATTGCATCCAATCTTCCAACTTGTTAATTTCTTTAGTTATCGATTTGTAAACTTTTCTTGCTGGTTGAGAAATAGGTTTAGAAGGTTTTAGAATGGGAATATTAATTTCAGGTATTGACCCATCCATAATTATTCCTTGTGGTTTGTTTGCGACATTAGTGGTAGCTCCAACAATTTCTGGAATATTAAGTCCAGGTATTAGCTCGCCCGTAATTATTCTTTGCGATTTATTTGTTATATTATCAAAAGCTGCAGCAATTTCTGGAGTTTTGCGTAAAAATTTTAATAATTTCTTTTCTGGCACTTTTTTCCCTTCTTCTTCAATAATTTTTAGTTGTTTTACTATTAGTCTTTTCAAACTTTTGCCATTTTCGTTTATGGCTTTTTTTATAAGTTCCAAAAGATTTTTACTCTTCAATTGGTCATCCATATTAATTGTTAATTCTGGCCCAATTCTTTAAACCATAATTATTTTTTTATTTTGGGCTAGAATCTGGCAGATAAAAATAAAATTGATTTTTTATTTTACATTTTTTTATTTTGTGCCAGAATCGGCAAATTACCCCTACTACGTGGATATTTCCCTGTCAAGATACTACAAATCTGGAATGTTTCAGAATTTCAAAGATTCTGCAGGCCGAGATATGATAGAATACCGTTCATTTCAACTGTACAGGCACTTGTATGGAGTGCGCATGCGTAGAAAAAACAACGTTCTTTCCTTAAATCAGATGGAAATCGAATCGTGGCAATCAAAATTTTCTTCGTTAACTAAACCTTATAGTATACCCTACTAGTACATATAGATAAAACATTGAAAATGATTCGCGAAATCAGCACCCTAGATGACGGTCCTCCTGCCCATACAAGCTCTTATATGGTGTTTTGACAAAAATCTGTAAGGCTGAGTTTCTTGACACCCAGCTGCTGGTATTGTATCTCGGCTTCACAAATGACTACAATCGTGGCATAAAACAAGTTTTAAAATACATTTTTAATGTTACAGGATGGTGAAAATTGTATGTTAATCACTAATCTGTGTAACGAGGACTGATTTCATGAACCTTAGTATTACGTGAGCAGTCTGCCCAAGAAACAGCTGCTCAGAGCAAATATCTTTACAGGCAAAATTCAATACCAGTGCGAATTACAATCAATCTGATTGATAACGTGGATATTGCCCTGTCAAGATACTACAAATCTGGAATGTTTCAGAATTTCAAAGATTCTGCAGGCCAAGATATGATAGAATACCGTTCATTTCAACTGTACAGGCACTTGTATGGAGTGCGCATGCGTAGAAACAAAAAGTTCTTTCCTTAAATCAGATGGAAATCGAATCGTGGCAATCAAAATTTTCTTCGTTAACTAAACCTTATAGTATACCCTACTAGTACATATAGATAAAACATTGAAAATGATTCGCGAAATCAGCACCCTAGATGACGGTCCTCCTGCCCATACAAGCTCTTATATGGTGTTTTGACAAAAATCTGTAAGGCTGAGTTTCTTGACACCCAGCTGCTGGTATTGTATCTCGGCTTCACAAATGACTACAATCGTGGCATAAAACAATTTCTAAACTACATTTTTAATGTTACAGGATGGTGAAAATTGTATGTTAATCACTAATCTGTGTAACGAGGACTGATTTCATGAACCTTACTACTACGTGAGCAGTCTGCCCAAGAAACAGCTGCTTAGAGCAAATATCTTTACAGGCAAAATTCAATACCAGTGCGAATTACAATCAATCTGATTGATAACGTGGATATTGCCCTGTCAAGATACTACAAATCTGGAATGTTTCAGAATTTCAAAGATTCTGCAGGCCGAGATATGATAGAATACCGTTCATTTCAACTGTACAGGCACTTGTATGGAGTGCGCATGCGTAGAACTAAGACCTTCTTTCCTTAAATCAGATGGAAATCGAATCGTGGCAATCAAAATTTTCTTCGTTAACTAAACCTTATAGTATACCCTACTAATACAGATATATAACATTGAAAATGATTCGCGAAATCAGCACCCTAGATGACGGTCCTCCTGGCCATACAAGCTCTTATATGGTGTTTTTACAAAAATCTGTAAGGCTGAGTTTCTTGACACCCAGCTGCTGGTATTGTATCTCGGCTTCACAAATGACTACAATCGTGGCATAAAACAAGTTTTAAACTAAATTTTTAATGTTACAGGATGGTGAAAATTGTATGTTAATCACTAATCTGTGTAACGAGGACTGATTTCATGAACCTTACTACTACGTGAGCAGTATGCCCAAGAAACAGCTGCTTAGAGCAAATATCTTTACAGGCAAAATTCAATACCAGTTCCAATTACAATCAATCTGATTGATAACGTGGATATTTCCCTGTCAAGATACTACAAATCTGGAATGTTTCAGAATTTCAAAGATTCTGCAGGCCGAGATATGATAGAATACCGTTCATTTCAACTGTACAGGCACTTGTATGGAGTGCGCATGCGTAGAAAAAAAACGTTCTTTCCTTAAATCAGATGGAAATCGAATCGTGGCAATCAAAATTTTCTTCGTTAACTAAACCTTATAGTATACCCTACTAGTACATATAGATAAAACATTGAAAATGATTCGCGAAATCAGCACCCTAGATGACGGTCCTCCTGCCCATACAAGCTCTTATATGGTGTTTTGACAAAAATCTGTAAGGCTGAGTTTCTTGACACCCAGCTGCTGGTATTGTATCTCGGCTTCACAAATGACTACAATCGTGGCATAAAACAAGTTTTAAACTACATTTCTAATGTTACAGGATGGTGAAAATTGTATGTTAATCACTAATCTGTGTAACGAGGACTGATTTCATGAACCTTAATACTACGTGAGCACTCTGCCCAAGAAACAGCTGCTTAGAGCAAATATCTTTACAGGCAAAATTCAATAAAAGTGCGAATTACAATCAATCTGATTGATAACGTGGATATTGCCCTGTCAATATACTACAAATCTGGAATGTTTAAGAATTTCAAAGATTCTGCAGACCGAGATATGATAGAATACCGTTCATTTCAACTGTACAGGCACTTGTATGGAGTGCGCATGCGTAGAAACAAAAACTTCTTTCCTTAAATCAGATGGAAATCGAATCGTGGCAATCAAAATTTTCTTCGTTAACTAAACCTTATAGTATACCCTACTAACACATATATAAAACATTGAAAATGATTCGCGAAATCAGCACCCTAGATACGGTCCTCCTGGCCATACAAGCTCTTATATGGTGTTTTGACAAAAATCTGTAAGGCTGAGTTTCTTGACACCCAGCTGCTGGTATTGTATCTCGGCTTCACAAATGACTACAATCGTGGCATAAAACAAGTTTTAAACTAGATTCTTAATGTTACAGGATGGTGAAAATTGTATGTTAATCACTAATCTGTGTAACGAGGACTGATTTCATGAACCTTAGTACTACGTGAGCAGTCTGCCCAAGAAACAGCTGCTTAGAGCAAATATCTTTACAGGCAAAATTCAATACCAGTGCGAATTACAATCAATCTGATTGATAACGTGGATATTGCCCTGTCAAGATACTACAAATCTGGAATGTTTCAGAATTTCAAAGATTCTGCAGGCCAAGATATGATACAATACCGTTCATTTCAACTGTACAGGCACTTGTATGGAGTGCGCATGCGTAGAAACAAAAAGTTCTTTCCTTAAATATGATGGAAATCGAATCGTGGCAATCAAAATTTTCTTCGTTAACTAAACCTTATAGTATACCCAACTAGTACATATAGATAAAACTTTAAAAATGATTCGCGAAATCAGCACCCTAGATGACGGTTCTCCTGCCCATACAAGCTCTTATATGGTGTTTTGACAAAAATCTGTAAGGCTGAGTTTCTTGACACCCAGCTGCTGGTATTGTATCTCGGCTTCACAAATGACTACAATCGTGGCATAAAACAAGTTTTAAACTACATTTTTAATGTTACATGATGGTGAAAATTGTATGTTAATCACTAATTTGTGTAACGAGGACTGATTTCATGAACCTTAGTACTACGTGAGCACTCTGCCCAAGAAACAGCTGCTTAGAGCAAATATCTTTACAGGCAAAATTCAATACCAGTGCCAATTACAATCAATCTGATTGATAACGTGGATATTTCCCTGTCAAGATACTACAAATCTGGAATGTTTCAGAATTTCAAAGATTCTGCAGGCCGAGATATGATAGAATACCGTTCATTTCAACTGTACAGGCACTTGTATGGAGTGCGCATGCGTAGAAACAAAAACTTCTTTCCTTAAATCAGATGGAAATCGAATCGTGGCAATCAAAATTTTCTTCGTTAACTAAACCTTATAGTATACCCTACTAGTACATATAGATAAAACATTGAAAATGATTCGCGAAATCAGCACCCTAGATGACGGTCCTCCTGCCCATACAAGCTCTTATATGGTGTTTTGACAAAAATCTGTAAGGCTGAGTTTCTTGACACCCAGCTGCTGGTATTGTATCTCGGCTTCACAAATGACTACAATCGTGGCATAAAACAAGTTTTAAACTACATTTTTAATGTTACAGGATGGTGAAAATTGTATGTTAATCACTAATCTGTGTAACGAGGACTGATTTCATGAACCTTAATACTACGCGAGCAGTCTGCCCAAGAAACAGCTGCTTAGAGCAAATATCTTTACAAGCAAAATTCTATACCTGTGCCAATTACAATCAATCTGATTGATAACGTGGATATTTCCCTGTCAAGATACTACAAATCTGGAATGTTTCAGAATTTCAAAGATTCTGTAGGCCGAGATATGATAGAATACCGTTCATTTCAACTGTACAGGCACTTGTATGGAGTGCGCATACGTAGAAACAAAACGTTCTTTCCTTTAATCAGATGGAAATCGAATCGTGGCAATCAAAATTTTCTTCGTTAACTAAACCTTATAGTATACCCTACTAGTACATATAGATAAAACATTGAAAATGATTCGCGAAATCAGCACCCTAGATGACGGTCCTCCTGCCCATACAAGCTCTTATATGGTGTTTTGACAAAAATCTGTAAGGCTGAGTTTCATGACACCCAGCTGATGGTATTGTATCTCGGCTTCACAAATGATTACAATCGTGGCATAAAACAAGTCTTAAACTACATTTTTAATGTTACAGGATGGTGAAAAATGTATGTTAATCACTAATCTGTGTAATGAGGACTGATTTCATGAACCTTAGTACTACGTGAGCAGTCTGTCCAAGAAAAGGCTGCTTAGAGCAAATATTTTTACAGGCAAAATTCAATACCAGTGCGAATTACAATCAATCTGATTGATGACCTTGATATTGCCCTGTCAAGATACTACAAATCTGGAATGTTTCAGAATTTCAAAGATTCTGCAGGCCGAGATATGATAGAATACCGTTCATTTCAACTGTACAGGCACTTGTATAAAGTGCGCATGCGTAGGAAAAAAAACTTCTTTCCTTAAATCAGATGGAAATCGAATCGTGGCAATCAAAATTTTCTTCGTTAACTAAACCTTATAGTATACCCTACTAATACATATAGATAAAACATTGAAAATGATTCGCGAAATCAGCACCCTAGATGACGGTCCTCCTGCCCATACAAGCTCTTATATGGTGTTTTGACAAAAATCTGTAAGGTTGAGTTTCTTGACACCCAGCTGCTGGTATTGTATCTCGGCTTCACAAATGACTACAATCGTGGCATAAAACAAGTCTTAAACTACACTTTCAATGTTACAGGATGGTGAAAATTGTATGTTAATCACTAATCTGTGTAACGAGGACTGATTTCATGAACCTTAGTACTACGTGAGCACTCTGCCCAAGAAACAGCTGCTTAGAGCAAATATCTTTACAGGCAAAATTCAATACCAGTGCGAATTACAATCAATCTGATTGATAACGTGGATATTGCCCTGTCAAGATACTACAAATCTGGAATGTTTCAGAATTTCAAAGATTCTGCAGGCCGAGATATGATAGAATACCGTTCATTTCAACTGTACAGGCACTTGTATGAAGTGCGCATGCGTAGAAACAAAACGTTCTTTCCTTAAATCAGATGGAAATCGAATCGTGGCAATCAAAATTTTCTTCGTTAACTAAAGCTTATAGTAAACCCTACTAGTAAATATATATAAAACATTGAAAATGATTCGCGAAATCAGCACCCTAGATGACGGTCCTCCTGCCCATACAAGCTCTTATATGGTGTTTTGACAAAAATCTGTAAGGCTGAGTTTCTTGACACCCAGCTGCTGGCATTGTATCTCGGCTTCACAAATGACTACAATCGTGGCATAACACAAGTTTTAAACTACATTTTTAATGTTACAGGATGGTGAAAGTTGTATGTTAATCACTAATCTGTGTAACGAGGACTGATTTCATGAACCTTAGTACTACGTGAGCAGTCTGCCCAAGAAACAGCTGCTTAGAGCAAATATCTTTACAGGCAAAATTCAATACCAGTGCGAATTACAATCAATCTGATTGATAACGTGGATATTGCCCTGTCAAGATACTACAAATCTGGAATGTTTCAGAATTTCAAAGATTCTGCAGGCCGAGATATGATAGAATACCGTTCATTTCAACTGTACAGGCACTTGTATGGAGTGCGCATGCGTAGAAAGAAAAAGTTCTTTCCTTAAATCAGATGGAAATCAAATCGTGGCAATCAAAATTTTCTTCGTTAACTAAACCTTATAGTGTACCCTACTAGTACATATATATAAAACATTGAAAATGATTCGCGAAATCAGCACCCTAGATGACGGTCCTCCTGCCCATACAAGCTCTTATATGGTTGTTTGACAAAAATCTGTAAGGCTGAGTTTCTTGACACCCAGCTGCTGGTATTGTATCTCGGCTTCACAAATGACTACAATCGTGGCATAAAACAAGTTTTAAACTACATTTTTAATGTTACAGGATGGTGAAAATTGTATGTTAATCACTAATCTGTGTAACGAGGACTGATTTCATGAACCTTAGTACTACGTGAGCACTCTGCCCAAGAAACAGCTGCTTAGAGCAAATATCTTTTCAGGCAAAATTCAATACCAGTGCGTATTACAATCAATCTTATTGATAACGTGGATATTGCCCTGTCAAGATACCACAAATCTGGAATGTTTCAGAATTTCAAAGATTCTGCAGGCCGAGATATGATAGAATACCGTTCATTTCAACTGTACAGGCACTTGTATGGAGTGCGCATGCGTAGAAACAAAAACTTCTTTCCTTAAATCAGATGGAAATCGAATCGTGGCAATCAAAATTTTCTTCGTTAACTAAACCTTATAGTATACCCTACTAGTACATATAGATAAAACATTGAAAATGATTCGCGAAATCAGCACCCTAGATGACGGTCCTCCTGCCCATACAAGCTCTTATATGGTGTTTTGACAAAAATCTGTAAGGCTGAGTTTCTTGACACCCAGCTGCTGGTATTGTATCTCGGCTTCACAAATGACTACAATCGTGGCATAAAAAAATTTTTAAACTACATTTTTAATGTTACAGGATGGTGAAAATTGTATGTTAATCACTAATCTGTGTAACGAGGACTGATTTCATGAACCTTAATACTACGCGAGCAGTCTGCCCAAGAAACAGCTGCTTAGAGCAAATATCTTTACAAGCAAAATTCTATACCTGTGCCAATTACAATCAATCTGATTGATAACGTGGATATTTCCCTGTCAAGATACTACAAATCTGGAATGTTTCAGAATTTCAAAGATTCTGTAGGCCGAGATATGATAGAATACCGTTCATTTCAACTGTACAGGCACTTGTATGGAGTGCGCATACGTAGAAACAAAACGTTCTTTCCTTTAATCAGATGGAAATCGAATCGTGGCAATCAAAATTTTCTTCGTTAACTAAACCTTATAGTATACCCTACTAGTACATATAGATAAAACATTGAAAATGATTCGCGAAATCAGCACCCTAGATGACGGTCCTCCTGCCCATACAAGCTCTTATATGGTGTTTTGACAAAAATCTGTAAGGCTGAGTTTCATGACACCCAGCTGATGGTATTGTATCTCGGCTTCACAAATGATTACAATCGTGGCATAAAACAAGTCTTAAACTACATTTTTAATGTTACAGGATGGTGAAAAATGTATGTTAATCACTAATCTGTGTAATGAGGACTGATTTCATGAACCTTAGTACTACGTGAGCAGTCTGTCCAAGAAAAGGCTGCTTAGAGCAAATATTTTTACAGGCAAAATTCAATACCAGTGCGAATTACAATCAATCTGATTGATGACCTTGATATTGCCCTGTCAAGATACTACAAATCTGGAATGTTTCAGAATTTCAAAGATTCTGCAGGCCGAGATATGATAGAATACCGTTCATTTCAACTGTACAGGCACTTGTATAAAGTGCGCATGCGTAGGAAAAAAAACTTCTTTCCTTAAATCAGATGGAAATCGAATCGTGGCAATCAAAATTTTCTTCGTTAACTAAACCTTATAGTATACCCTACTAATACATATAGATAAAACATTGAAAATGATTCGCGAAATCAGCACCCTAGATGACGGTCCTCCTGCCCATACAAGCTCTTATATGGTGTTTTGACAAAAATCTGTAAGGTTGAGTTTCTTGACACCCAGCTGCTGGTATTGTATCTCGGCTTCACAAATGACTACAATCGTGGCATAAAACAAGTCTTAAACTACACTTTCAATGTTACAGGATGGTGAAAATTGTATGTTAATCACTAATCTGTGTAACGAGGACTGATTTCATGAACCTTAGTACTACGTGAGCACTCTGCCCAAGAAACAGCTGCTTAGAGCAAATATCTTTACAGGCAAAATTCAATACCAGTGCGAATTACAATCAATCTGATTGATAACGTGGATATTGCCCTGTCAAGATACTACAAATCTGGAATGTTTCAGAATTTCAAAGATTCTGCAGGCCGAGATATGATAGAATACCGTTCATTTCAACTGTACAGGCACTTGTATGAAGTGCGCATGCGTAGAAACAAAACGTTCTTTCCTTAAATCAGATGGAAATCGAATCGTGGCAATCAAAATTTTCTTCGTTAACTAAAGCTTATAGTAAACCCTACTAGTAAATATATATAAAACATTGAAAATGATTCGCGAAATCAGCACCCTAGATGACGGTCCTCCTGCCCATACAAGCTCTTATATGGTGTTTTGACAAAAATCTGTAAGGCTGAGTTTCTTGACACCCAGCTGCTGGCATTGTATCTCGGCTTCACAAATGACTACAATCGTGGCATAACACAAGTTTTAAACTACATTTTTAATGTTACAGGATGGTGAAAGTTGTATGTTAATCACTAATCTGTGTAACGAGGACTGATTTCATGAACCTTAGTACTACGTGAGCAGTCTGCCCAAGAAACAGCTGCTTAGAGCAAATATCTTTACAGGCAAAATTCAATACCAGTGCGAATTACAATCAATCTGATTGATAACGTGGATATTGCCCTGTCAAGATACTACAAATCTGGAATGTTTCAGAATTTCAGAGATTCTGCAGGCCGAGATATGATAGAATACCGTTCATTTCAACTGTACAGGCACTTGTATGGAGTGCGCATGCGTAGAAACAAAACGTTCTTTCCTTAAATCAGATGGAAATCGAATCGTGGCAATCAAAATTTTCTTCGTTAACTAAACCTTATAGTATACCCTACTAGTACATATAGATAAAACATTGAAAATGATTCGCGAAATCAGCACCCTAGATGACGGTCCTCCTGCCCATACAAGCTCTTATATGGTGTTTTGACAAAAATATTTAAGGCTGAGTTTCTTGAGACAAAGCTTCTGGTATTGTATATCGGCTTCACGAATGACTACAGTCGTGGCATAAAACAAGTTTTAAACTACATTTTTAATGTTACAGGATGGTGAAAATTGTATGTTAATCACTAGTCTGTGTAACGAGGACTGATTTCATGAACCTTAGTACTACGTGAGCAGTCTGCCCAAGAAACAGCTGCTTAGAGCAAATATCTTTACAGGCAAAATTCAATACCAGTGCGAATTACAATCAATCTGATTGATAACGTGGATTAAGCCCTGTCAAGATACTACAAATCTGGAATGTTTCAGAATTTCAAAGATTCTGCAGGCCGAGATATGATAGAATACCGTTCATTTCAACTGTACCGGCACTTGTATGGAGTGCGCATACGTAGAAACAAAACGTTCTTTCCTTTAATCAGATGGAAATCGAATCGTGGCAATCAAAATTTTCTTCGTTAACTAAACCTTATAGTATACCCTACTAGTACATATAGATAAAACATTGAAAATGATTCGCGAAATCAGCACCCTAGATGACGGTCCTCCTGCCCATACAAGCTCTTATATGGTGTTTTGACAAAAATCTGTAAGGCTGAGTTTCATGACACCCAGCTGATGGTATTGTATCTCGGCTTCACAAATGACTACAATCGTGGCATAAAACAAGTCTTAAACTACATTTTTAATGTTACAGGATGGTGAAAAATGTATGTTAATCACTAATCTGTGTAATGAGGACTGATTTCATGAACCTTAGTACTACGTGAGCAGTCTGTCCAAGAAAAGGCTGCTTAGAGCAAATATTTTTACAGGCAAAATTCAATACCAGTGCGAATTACAATCAATCTGATTGATGACCTTGATATTGCCCTGTCAAGATACTACAAATCTGGAATGTTTCAGAATTTCAAAGATTCTGCAGGCCGAGATATGATAGAATACCGTTCATTTCAACTGTACAGGCACTTGTATAAAGTGCGCATGCGTAGGAAAAAAAACTTCTTTCCTTAAATCAGATGGAAATCGAATCGTGGCAATCAAAATTTTCTTCGTTAACTAAACCTTATAGTATACCCTACTAATACATATAGATAAAACATTGAAAATGATTCGCGAAATCAGCACCCTAGATGACGGTCCTCCTGCCCATACAAGCTCTTATATGGTGTTTTGACAAAAATCTGTAAGGTTGAGTTTCTTGACACCCAGCTGCTGGTATTGTATCTCGGCTTCACAAATGACTACAATCGTGGCATAAAACAAAACTTAAACTACACTTTCAATGTTACAGGATGGTGAAAATTGTATGTTAATCACTAATCTGTGTAACGAGGACTGATTTCATGAACCTTAGTACTACGTGAGCACTCTGCCCAAGAAACAGCTGCTTAGAGCAAATATCTTTACAGGCAAAATTCAATACCAGTGCGAATTACAATCAATCTGATTGATAACGTGGATATTGCCCTGTCAAGATACTACAAATCTGGAATGTTTCAGAATTTCAAAGATTCTGCAGGCCGAGATATGATAGAATACCGTTCATTTCAACTGTACAGGCACTTGTATGGAGTGCGCATGCGTAGAAACAAAAAGTTCTTTCCTTAAATCAGATGGAAATCAAATCGTGGCAATCAAAATTTTCTTCGTTAACTAAACCTTATAGTGTACCCTACTAGTACATATATATAAAACATTGAAAATGATTCGCGAAATCAGCACCCTAGATGACGGTCCTCCTGCCCATACAAGCTCTTATATGGTTGTTTGACAAAAATCTGTAAGGCTGAGTTTCTTGACACCCAGCTGCTGGTATTGTATCTCGGCTTCACAAATGACTACAATCGTGGCATAAAACAAGTTTTAAACTACATTTTTAATGTTACAGGATGGTGAAAATTGTATGTTAATCACTAATCTATGTAACGAGGACTGATTTCATGAACCTTAGTACTACGTGAGCACTCTGCCCAAGAAACAGCTGCTTAGAGCAAATATCTTTACAGGCAAAATTCAATACCAGTGCGTATTACAATCAATCTTATTGATAACGTGGATATTGCCCTGTCAAGATACCACAAATCTGGAATGTTTCAGAAGTTCAAAGATTCTGCAGGCCGAGATATGATAGAATACCGTTCATTTCAACTGTACAGGCACTTGTATGGAGTGCGCATGCGTAGAAACAAAACGTTCTTTCCTTAAATCAGATGGAAATCGAATCGTGGCAATCAAAATTTTCTTCGTTATCTAAACCTTATAGTATACCCTACTAGTAAATATATATAAAACATTGAAAATGATTCGCGAAATCAGCACCCTAGATGACGGTCCTCCTGCCCATACAAGCTCTTATATGGTGTTTTGACAAAAATCTGTAAGGCTGAGTTTCTTGACACCCAGCTGCTGGTATTGTATCTCGGCTTCACAAATGACTACAATCGTGGCAAAAAACAAGTTTAAAACTACATTTTTAATGTTACAGGTTGGTGAAGATTGTATGTTAATCACTAATCTGTGTAACGAGGACTGATTTCATGAACCTTAGTACTACGTGAGCACTCTGCCCAAGAAACAGCTGCTTAGAGCAAATATCTTTACAAGCAAAATTCAATACCAGTGCGAATTACAATCAATCTGATTGATAACGTTGATATTGCCCTGTCAAGATACTACAAATCTGGAATGTTTCAGAAGTTCAAAGATTCTGCAGGCCGAGATATGATAGAATACCGTTCATTTCAACTGTACAGGCACTTGTATGGAGTGCGCATGCGTAGAAACAAAACGTTCTTTCCTTAAATCAGATGGAAATCGAATCGTGGCAATCAAAATTTTCTTCGTTAACTAAACCTTATAGTATACCCTACTAGTACATATAGATAAAACATTGAAAATGATTCGCGAAATCAGCACCCTAGATGACGGTCCTCCTGCCCATACAAGCTCTTATATGGTGTTTTGACAAAAATATTTAAGGCTGAGTTTCTTGAGACAAAGCTTCTGGTATTGTATATCGGCTTCACGAATGACTACAGTCGTGGCATAAAACAAGTTTTAAACTACATTTTTAATGTTACAGGATGGTGAAAATTGTATGTTAATCACTAGTCTGTGTAACGAGGACTGATTTCATGAACCTTAGTACTACGTGAGCACTCTGCCCAAGAAACAGCTGCTTAGAGCAAATATCTTTACAGGCAAAATTCAATACCAGTGCGAATTACAATCAATCTGATTGATAACGTTGATATTGCCCTGTCAAGATACTACAAATCTGGAATGTTTCAGAATTTCAAAGATTCTGCAGGCCGAGATATGATAGAATACCGTTCATTTCAACTGTACAGGCACTTGTATGGAGTGCGCATGCGTAGAAACAAAACGTTCTTTCCTTAAATCAGATGGAAATCGAATCGTGGCAATCAAAATTTTCTTCGTTATCTAAACCTTATAGTATACCCTACTAGTAAATATATATAAAACATTGAAAATGATTCGCGAAATCAGCACCCTAGATGACGGTCCTCCTGCCCATACAAGCTCTTATATGGTGTTTTGACAAAAATCTGTAAGGCTGAGTTTCTTGACACCCAGCTGCTGGTATTGTATCTCGGCTTCACAAATGACTACAATCGTGGCAAAAAACAAGTTTAAAACTACATTTTTAATGTTACAGGTTGGTGAAGATTGTATGTTAATCACTAATCTGTGTAACGAGGACTGATTTCATGAACCTTAGTACTACGTGAGCACTCTGCCCAAGAAACAGCTGCTTAGAGCAAATATCTTTACAAGCAAAATTCAATACCAGTGCGAATTACAATCAATCTGATTGATAACGTTGATATTGCCCTGTCAAGATACTACAAATCTGGAATGTTTCAGAAGTTCAAAGATTCTGCAGGCCGAGATATGATAGAATACCGTTCATTTCAACTGTACAGGCACTTGTATGGAGTGCGCATGCGTAGAAACAAAACGTTCTTTCCTTAAATCAGATGGAAATCGAATCGTGGCAATCAAAATTTTCTTCGTTAACTAAACCTTATAGTATACCCTACTAGTACATATAGATAAAACATTGAAAATGATTCGCGAAATCAGCACCCTAGATGACGGTCCTCCTGCCCATACAAGCTCTTATATGGTGTTTTGACAAAAATATTTAAGGCTGAGTTTCTTGAGACAAAGCTTCTGGTATTGTATATCGGCTTCACGAATGACTACAGTCGTGGCATAAAACAAGTTTTAAACTACATTTTTAATGTTACAGGATGGTGAAAATTGTATGTTAATCACTAGTCTGTGTAACGAGGACTGATTTCATGAACCTTAGTACTACGTGAGCACTCTGCCCAAGAAACAGCTGCTTAGAGCAAATATCTTTACAGGCAAAATTCAATACCAGTGCGAATTACAATCAATCTGATTGATAACGTTGATATTGCCCTGTCAAGATACTACAAATCTGGAATGTTTCAGAATTTCAAAGATTCTGCAGGCCGAGATATGATAGAATACCGTTCATTTCAACTGTACAGGCACTTGTATGGAGTGCGCATGCGTAGAAACAAAACGTTCTTTCCTTAAATCAGATGGAAATCGAATCGTGGCAATCAAAATTTTCTTCGTTAACTAAACCTTATAGTATACCCTACTAGTACATATAGATAAAACATTGAAAATGATTCGCGAAATCAGCACCCTAGATGACGGTCCTCCTGCCCATACAAGCTCTTATATGGTGTTTTGAAAAAAATCTGTAAGGCTGAGTTTCTTGACACCCAGCTGCTGGTATTGTATCTCGGCTTCACAAATGACTACAATCGTGGCATAAAACAAGATTTAAACTACATTTTTAATGTTACAGGATGGTGAAAATTGTATGTTAATCACTAATCTGTGTAACGAGGACTGATTTCATGAACCTTAGTACTACGTGAGCACTCTGCCCAAGAAACAGCTGCTTAGAGCAAATATCTTTACAGGCAAAATTCAATACCAGTGCGAATTACAATCAATCTGATTGATAACGTTGATATTGCCCTGTCAAGATACTACAAATCTGGAATGTTTCAGAAGTTCAAAGATTCTGCAGGCCGAGATATGATAGAATACCGTTCATTTCAACTGTACAGGCACTTGTATGGAGTGCGCATGCGTAGAAACAAAACGTTCTTTCCTTAAATCAGATGGAAATCGAATCGTGGCAATCAAAATTTTCTTCGTTAACTAAACCTTATAGTATACCCTACTAGTACATATAGATAAAACATTGAAAATGATTCGCGAAATCAGCACCCTAGATGACGGTCCTCCTGCCCATACAAGCTCTTATATGGTGTTTTGACAAAAATATTTAAGGCTGAGTTTCTTGAGACAAAGCTTCTGGTATTGTATATCGGCTTCACAAATGACTACAGTCGTGGCATAAAACAAGTTTTAAACTACATTTGTAATGTTACAGGATGGTGAAAGTTGTATGTTAATCACTAATCTGTGTAACGAGGACTGATTTCATGAACCTTAGTACTACGTGAGCAGTCTGCCCAAGAAACAGCTGCTTAGAGCAAATATCTTTACAGGCAAAATTCAATACCAGTGCGAATTACAATCAATCTGATTGATAACGTGGATATTGCCCTGTCAAGATACTACAAATCTGGAATGTTTCAGAATTTCAAAGATTCTGCAGGCCGAGATATGATAGAATACCGTTCATTTCAACTGTACAGGCATTTGTATGAAGTGCGCATGCGTAGAAACAAAACGTTCTTTCCTTAAATCAGATGGAAATTGAATCGTGGCAATCAAAATTTTCTTCGTTAACTAAACCTTATAGTATACCCTACTAGTACATATAGATAAAACATTCAAAATGATTCGCGAAATCAGCACCCTAGATGGCGGTCCTCCTGCCCATACAAGCTCTTATATCGTGTTTTGACAAAAATCTGTAAGGCTGAGTTTCTTGACACCCAGCTGCTGGTAATGTATCTTGGCTTCACAAATGACTACAGTCGTGGCATAAAACAAGTCTTAAACTACATTTTTAATCTTACAGGGTGGTGAAAATTGTATGTTAATCACTAATCTGTGTAAAGAGGATTAATTTCATGAACCTTAGTACTACGTGAGCACTCTGCCCAAGAAACAGCTGCTTAGAGCAAATATCTTTACAGGCAAAATTCAATACCAGTGCGAATTACAATCAATCTGATTGATAACGTGGATATTGCCCTGTCAAGATACTACAAATCTGGAATGTTTCAGAAGTTCAAAGATTCTGCAGGCCGAGATATGATAGAATACCGTTCATTTCAACTGTACAGGCACTTGTAAGGAGTGCGCATGCGTAGAAACAAAACGTTCTTTCCTTAAATCAGATGGAAATCGAATCGTGGCAATCAAAATTTTCTTTGTTAACTAAACCTTATAGTATACCCTACTAGTAAATATAGATAAAACATTCAAAATGATTCGCGAAATTAGCACCCTAGATGACGGTCCTCCTGCCCATACAAGCTCTTATATGGTGTTTTGACAAAAATCTGTAAGGCTGAGTTTCTTGACACCCAGCTGCTGGTATTGTATCCCGGCTTCACAAATGACTACAATCGTGGCATAAAACAAGATTTAAACTACATTTTTAATGTTACAGGATGGTGAAAATTGTATGTTAATCACTAGTCTGTGTAACGAGGACTGATTTCATGAACCTTAGTACTACGTGAGCAGTCTGCCCAAGAAACAGCTGCTTAGAGCAAATATCTTTACAGGCAAAATTCAATACCAGTGCGAATTACAATCAATCTGATTGATAACGTGGATATTGCCCTGTCAAGATACTACAAATCTGGAATGTTTCAGAATTTCAAAGATTCTGCAGGCCGAGATATGATAGAATACCGTTCATTTGAACTGTACAGGCACTTGTATAAAGTGCGCATGCGTAGAAACAAAACGTTCTTTCCTTAAATCAGATGGAAATCGAATCGTGGCAATCAAAATTTTCTTCGTTAACTAAACCTTATAGTATACCCTACTAGTACATATAGACTAGAAATACGACTCCCGCAAACCTCGCGAAGCTAGTTTTTGAAGAAGTCACAATGGTTTTAGCTATCAGCCTAATCCCCATTATTTTATTCGTTATTTTATGTTTGGTACTCAATTAGTGACACCTTGTGCAAATTACATGATCAGTATACCGCTGAACATAGTGCTTATAAATTTTCCTTCACTTAGCTCTCTTACTGCCACTGAGACTGCACCAGAGAGAATATAATTAAATTTATTTATTGTCCTTATTCGGAATACAGAGTTGATGAAGTATCACGATAACATTCACTTACCAGAAATTGAAAATGATTGTAAATCTTTTGCAGGTGAAGTCTTGAAGAATTTATATGAATTCTTGTGTTTACCACGGTGTAAAAACCTGTGATGTTTTTTGTTTTATTTTCTTAGTCTCTGTTGCTTTGTATGCTTTATTGTACATCACTTTTAGACGCAATAGGTTCTAATTACACCGAGGATGAGTTGAATGCTCCTATTGTTTTTTGTTTATATTCTATTGTTATCATTGCATGAGATTCATTGTAATAAGAATTGTCTGATTAGGTATTTTGTCTACTGCAGTCATTATTTAATTCATTCCTAGGAAACCAGAATTGAGAACATAATGAATAGTGCATGTACTCTCTTTATTTACATTGGTGCCCCCTGTGATAGATAGAAAATTCCTCTTTCCCCAAAGGAGATGCCCTATCAACAGAAGTGTGAGATCCAATGTCATAACATTAAAAAAAAAATTGGGAGGGGGGGGGAGGAGGAGGAGTATATGAATAAAGGTTTGGTAACAGTGAGTGCCGACTAAAAAGTAGGTTGTTTTTTTAGAACATATCATAAAAACAGTGTAAGAAAGAGTTATTTAAATGTTCATATGCTGAAAAAGATGGCTGCACTACATATTGCTTTAAAAAATTAATGTGAAATCAACATCAAGTAGTCAACAGTATACACCAGAGGAAAGTTTAATTGTGCTGTTACAGAAATAGTCAAAATATTCCTACCCAACCAGAGAATAGTATATGATTTTGAATATATGAAAATTTCAATTCTAAAAACTGCATATAGAAGTATGGTTTTTCATAAAAACAGTCATTGCAGCTCGAGTTATTGAAGTTGTCACAACAAACTATAATGCCAAAATGTCAATTGCACAAAACATAACTGTAACCAATGATATACAGTAACGATCAGAAGCACTACTCAAATTTTTGTAATAAGAAATGCTTTATTTTCCAATAAATGAAGCTACTATTATACAAACAGTCCTTGTAAAATTTGCAATGTGTTCATTGCCAACTCTACACTGGAAATCTCTTCATAATGGAAATATAATGTATTTATTATCTGGACAATTTGGTATTTTTTATAATATGAAATATACTTAAGATCAAATTGGCCATTTTCAATGTAGATCGTAATTCTGCCAACTGACTTAAAACAAATTGATTTGAAGAGAAGAACTGCTCAATTATAGGGAGTGAGAGAGTTTACAATATACCTGCTATCCAAATTTGTTGTGATTTTTTTTACCACATTGTATTACTTTTAAGAGATTCCAACTTACCTGGATGATTACATGTAGCAGCTGTCTTTACTGCTTGAAAATGAATAAGTTCATTAAAAAATTAAAAGTGTTGGTAAATCCTGGATGTGTTGTCTGCTAAGTCAAGTAGTCTTTGTTTTTCTGTCAGTCTTTCTTGCAAACGCTTACACTTACCTATGCCCTGAAGTCTTTGGAATGGCATTGGCTGAATTACAGCATGCTGTAAAGACCGAACTCTTGATGTTGCAACAAAGGTACATCCAGCTGCTCTTTCTGATTTTCCAATGTCTATGACTACTTGATTTAGTGTTTGTCCTTGTGACTTGTGAATAGTCATTGCATAGCTTAATCGAAGTGGCAATTGAAGGCGAGAAAGTTTCTTGTTGTCATCTTCCCATTCAAAGCGGTGCGGTGGTACAGGTATAGAAAGGGGGTCATCATGTACAAAGGCTGGACCTCTGTACTGAGGAAAGTGTACAAGTACAGCTATGGGTAAGCATGGTGGTGGTTTATCTGAGTGAAACAGGAGTTCCTGAACTGTGCCAACTGTCCCATTGCACAGTCCAACTTCTTGCCAAAGGTTAGAAGTGAGCATGACAGTTGCACCTCGAGAAAGGAACACTTCAGACTGCAGTCCTCCTGCATCATCAGACTTTGCAGCACTGGCTCCTATACCTGAGTGAACTGCTGATATTCTTGCAATAGGATTGCCAAGTCTGCACAGCTTCTCATAGTTGTACCTTGCAACATTTTCCTTATCGTAGAACAGTCGTACTGCATCTTTGAAATCTTCCATGTTTACATTTTGTGGTGCTCTTTCTTGAAGTTTGTGCCAGTCTTCTTCTGTTACTATTCCATCCCTCATCCTCAATAGTAGTTCTCTAAATTCCTCTGCTTCACGGTTATTTCCATTCTGTCGAACATTCTCATTCAATACAACCACATTTTCAAACAGAGTATAAACTGAATAGCCCTGTTGTGCTAACACAGTAGCTGCTGGTGGTGAATAAAGTGGTCTATCTCCTACAGGTGGTAACTGTGCAAAGTCACCAAAAATGATTACTGAGTATCCTCCTAAAGGTGTGTTGAGTTTTCCTGAGGCTTGACGTAGACGCTTGTCAACCCATGCCAAAGTTCTCTGTCCAAGCATTGAGAATTCATCTATAATGAGATAATGTTTACCCTGTAATCTGAGTTGTAGACGTTGTAAGGCTGCTCCTTGCAAATCTGTTTTGTTTAGAGTGCGTACTGGTAGTTGTAAGGTAGAGTGAAGAGTGCTTCCAGCAATGTTGAAACCAGCAATTCCAGTTGTTCCTGTGAGAATACACTGATCTCCCAGAAGATTAGCCAATGCATTAATTAGAAATGACTTTCCTGTTCCAGCAGTTCCTGTGATAATCATGTGAAGAGGTTCTGTAGGTATGTTTTCATTTAGGCGTCTTTTGTGTTGCTGAACAATGCTGTATGCAAGATTTTGTCTGTGGTTCAGTGCTGTTAAATCCACAGGTTGTCTTTCCATTTCTTGTATGTTTGCAGCTTCTCTCACTTCATTTCGTTGTTTTGCTATCCACTTCTCTGATTCCCGAAGGAGGTCCGGAGGCATATTTCTTGAGGCAGATGTCCAGTCAAAATCAGGTGCATCATCATAAGCTGTGCTATTACTGAAGTTTTGGTTAAACCTACAAAGCAGCATCCATTCTTCAACTTCCTCTTGCTGTTGAGGCATCATATTCTCATCATCCTCACCATCGTTTTCATCCCCATCATTTTCACTGTTCCCATGGTGCACCATTGCTTGTTCAAGCTCCTGAGCAAATGTTGGTATACACTGCTGTCCAGTCTCAGAATTTAGGAAGTTCTTATAGCACTCAATGAACACTTCATCACTTTCCTCAAGTCCATCCCAGGCAGAGTCTACTGATTGATGCCATGGCTTGTACTTTACCAGCTGAAATTTACAGTACTTACCATAATTCTTACCAGAAGGATTAGGAGAAAACACTGGAAAGCTTCTGATTATCACCTCCTGTTTACGTTTTCTTATGTCTCCCTTTGTAATATAAAAATCAGATGCAAACTGGAGTAGATTTAGCTGCATAATTCCAGGAACTTGTTCTCGCCACTGAACCCTTGATGCATAATGATCACGCAATGAGGGATCCAAAGCACTGTCACCGTGGTTTACTTCTTCACCTTGTCCTCCACGTACTCTTTGGCTTCCATCCAGAGAAATGCAGAGAAAGCTGTAAGTACAACTGTACAAAGGTTTTCCAAGAAGCATATGGGCTGTTTCCTGAGATCCAATGTCACGTTCTCCTGCAACTTGAATCATGGCTCGGCGTAAAGCAGATGATGCACTGTCTGTATGACGTAACTTATTGATGGCAGATTGGAGAATCTCTGTTGCCTGTTGAGATCTTGGCTCACCTTTGGTTGCATACTTGGCCATATAGCGAATGCATTGGTCAGTGTCAACAATTGCTTGCAAATCCACATTTGCTCTCCAGTTCTGAAGCATTAAGCGATTGTGTGAGTTGATGCGGTCATCATTCCTCTTGGTGATAAGTGAAGCTCTTACTCTTGCCTCAGTTATTTGCTGCACTGTCAGTTCATCTTGTCCGCCATTATCTCCCTTAACAATTAGCTCAAAGTCAATGCTGGTCTGTTCAGTGCAATCCTTTGGGTAATTGAATCGGCATTGTGGTTGTTGTCCATGTTTGCTACGTAAACAATATGCTGTACTGCACCTGGTGTGACGTTCCACTGAATTAACCAGAGAGTGGTAGTCATCATTTTCATTTCCAGTTTCTTGAATGGGTATAGCGGAAGGATGTGGGTTTGGGACTGCCCAATTTCCATCTGGAAGAGCCTCATTCATGGTGGTGAGAAGCCAGTCTGCATATTGAATAACTCTTGCTTTGGCTTCAATTCCTGCTTCTATCGCTGGTGTAAAGTCATTTACCATGTCTTGATAGTTGGATTCTTCGTGTTGCCTGTCCAATATTTGCTTAAGCTTCCACCCTTGAGCTGCTTTCTTTACAAGTTCACAGAGTCCTGGGTCATTCTTGAGCTTTGCACAACCATGTGCATGAATACTTCCTCATGCTTGCCATTCATAACGAAGCCATTTCCATTCAGCGTACAAAACTTGATCCAACCAATGTTTATTGAATTCTTCAAGTCTTGCTACGAAGTGGGAGTCTGTGATATGTGGATGGTTTATGACAGCTTTTATCCGTATAGCAGGTGTTGCATTGTTTGGTTCCTCTAGCAGTTTATGAAGATCAGGCCAGTAGTTGTCAGCTGCACTAAATGTGAAGAAAAATGTTGGTGCCCCCTTCTGTTCAATAAGAGCTTTAAGTTCCAAGTAGCGTTGATACCAGTATTGTCTTGTTCCTTGAATCTTTGCCACATAACGCTGAACTCTGTTCATGAGTTGCTGTGCAGACATCTGTCGAACCATTTCTTGTAGTTCTTCTGTGGTAAGGTTAGCATCTTGTGGGTTCTGATTGAGGTAAACCCTAGCTTGTGACAGCAACTGATGTCTCTGCTTCATGTTCAGTGCCCAGTAGGGAAACCTTGGATGGGATGCAAATCTCCATACAAACTGCCCTGTTGAGAAATGTTCTGCATACCTGATAAGGTGTTTAAAACCCTCAGTTAATGTTACCTCCCTTAATCTTCTCTTGTTTGTGGGGTCTCCTCTTCCATGTGGAAACAGTGTGGGAAAGGCCATTGTAGCCAGTCCTTCTGTCTGAAATTCATTGATGGGATCTCCTTCATTGGATGGCCAGTCCAGTGGGTCTTCGCCATTTATAAAGGCACGAATAGCGTCTTGTTCCTGTTGTTGAACCTGTTGAAAAGGAAGGAAAGAACTGCTTTCCTGTTCACTACTATTTGCTTCATTCTGGTAGGGTACCTGTTCACATATTTCTTGTATCTGCTGCTCTTCTTCTGTCTCTTGGACATGAACTGTAGGCAAATTTGTCGGAACTCCATCACGTGGTAGGCACTCAATAGCTTCATGGTTGATTTCAATGTCTGAGTAATAGGGATTGTTGTCCTTTAGCCATGCCAGTGCTTGCATCACCTTGTGTCTTCTAACTCTGCAGTCCCTGCTGCTGTTGTCTGCACCATGTCTCCTTATCACAAGGAAGGGAAGTTCTTCTACATTGGGTGGCAGTCTTGTTACGAATCCTTGAATGTCTTGAGGAAGGTTCAACACATGTCCTTTGTAGCCACGCTGTCCTCCATGTTTACGATAAATACACATTATTGGGCAAGCTCTAGCGATAAGCATTTCCTCTACATCTGTAAGATTCTGTAGTTCATCTGGTACTGTGCCTGGATCCATGTCATTCTCCGCTGAAAACAGTTTTGTAGTTTCTTTATCCCTCTTACATCTTAGGCACTGGTATGTCTGAAGAGTAAGTCCTTGAACAGTTGGCCATGTTTCTTTACATGTTAGACACTGTCTGTGTTCCAAGCTGTTGATGTTGTTGTGGAAAGCTGCCATGCTACTTTGAACCCATTGCTGCTGGTGCAGTTGCTGTTCTGAATTCATCCATCCACCTGTAAGATATTCCTCTCTAGTCTGTTCCTCGTGTTGTCTGTTTAACTGTACTTCCTGCCTACGTGCAACGCTGCATTGTCGCGACGTCTCGAGTCTCGAAGATCTTTGTTCGTCGGTTTCCATCAGTAGGTGTAAAAAGCGGGTTCTGGAACAATTTTAGCTTATAAGCTAATTTGACAAAGATTTTGTCTGTGATTTCATTAGAGAGCGCACTTTCACAAAGCCCTTCACAAAGCTCGGTACAAAGTCTATACCAGCGGGTTCTGGCACAATTTAAAAAATTGAAATTCTAAAACAGATTTAAAGGATTAAAATGATTTGATAAAGATGGAACAGAAAAACGGTTCGGATTTAATAGAAAAGCTAAAACAAGCTATTGATGAAAATGGCAAAGATTTAAAAATATTGGTAGTAAATCAGCTGGAGAAAATTATGAAAGAAAAAGGTAAGAAAGTACCAAAAGATGTGGTTCTCAAGGAGTTGCGCAAAATCCCTAAAATTTCTGCGGTTTTAGATAATAAAATACAAAGATTAATTATGGATGAGCCATCACCAATTAGGTCAAGAAATCAACCAATACCCAGTACACCGCCCGGCTCGCCAGATAGATTTAGGCCGAGCACACCCCCGCAAAATAAAAATACAAAAACACCTTTTTTAGGAAATGTATTAAACAAGTTTTGGAATTTTGTAAAACCATATATTCCTAAAAAAGTAAAAAATAAAACAAAAGAATTAGCTAAAAAATTTATAGAAAGATATAAAAAAGTAAATAAACCCAAAGAAATAAAGCCACCGCCTAAAAGAGATTATAAGAAGGAAAATGCTAATCGATTAGTTCCAAAAGAACAACAAAGAGCATTGAGGGGATATCTAAAAACCCATAGGATAGATGGGCAAAAAGGGCATGGTCCCAAAACATTTATTAATAAAATCAAACCAAAAGTTATAGATCTAATTAACAAGCAAAAGAAACCGATAAAGATAAAATTTATATTTACATGTAAGTTTATAAAAAAGAATCCTGCTACAAAACAAACCGATGAAAATTCAGGATATTTTCATTCAAACATAGAAACGATTACTTCATCAACCGATTTATATGAATTATTCGATACTATGGCTAATCACCAACTTGAAAAGGTCGAACAGTTTCAAAATGAAGGTTCTGGATGGCAATTCTATCAAGTTGAATATTTTGATATAAACATCGATCCTTTCGAACCCTTTGTTGGAAGTTCATATATTGAATTACCACAAAAATTAGCGGTAAAAAAGGCGATTATTAATGTTAGGAATGAGAATGATCATGAGTGTTTTAAGTGGGCTGTAACTTCCGCCGTATATAAAAAAGATACTAACCCAGAGAGAAAAAACAAGGAAATGATTGAAAATTCGAAGAACTTTGACTGGTCAGGAATAGAATTCCCCACTTCATTAAAACAGATTGATAGGTTTGAAAAGCAAAATCCCTATTACACAATTAATGTCTATGGATATGATAATGATGATGTATATCCACTAAGAATAAGTAAAAAGCAAAAAGACCATTTAATCAACCTACTTTTAATATCGAAAGATGAAAATAATCATTATTGCTGGATAAAGAATATGAGTAGATTGTTGGCCGCTAAAGTTAGTAAACACAAATCTAAGATGTATTTTTGCCCCAGATGTTTAAACGCATTTCAGTCAGAAAAATCGTTGGAAAAACATCTAGAATATTGCGACGCAAATAAAGAAGTTAAGATTGAAATGCCAAAAGATAAAGATGGCAATCCAAAGTATATTAAATTTAATAATTATAATAGAAAAATGCGTGTGCCATTTGTTATATATGCGGATTTTGAGTGTTGCCCAGAGAAAATACATACTTGCTCGCCAAATGAAAGAGAAAGTTATACTAATCAATATCAGAAACATAAAGCATCAGGATTCAGCTATCTCGTAAAGTCTTTTGATGATAAAATATTATCGCCCGAGCTTGTACAATTTACCGCCGAATCTCCAGATGATGATATCCCGCAGATATTTGCAGAAAATTTGGAGCAGGATATTAAGAAAATTTACAATAAGATAAAATATCATAAGAAGGCGGTGGATATGACAGAAATGGATAAAAAAGAATATGAAAATGCTACTCATTGCCATATATGTGAAGAAAAATTGGGGAAAGATAAGGTATTAGATCATTGTCATATTACAGGAAAGTATAGAGGAGCAGCCCATAATGAATGTAACTTAAATTATAAGATACCAAAATTCATTCCGGTAATATTTCATAATCTATCTGGATATGATGCGCATATTTTTATCAAGAATCTCGGCGCAACAGAAGGCAAAATAAACTGCATACCAAATAATGAGGAAAAGTATATTTCTTTCACAAAACAGATTGTGGTTGATGAATTTATAAATAAAGAAGGTAAGCAAATTGAGGTTAAGCGCGATATTAGATTCATAGATTCATTTAAATTTATGTCAACAAGTTTAGAAAAATTAGTAACTAATCTACCAAAAGAATCTTTCAAAAACTTAAATATTTTCTATGAAGGAGAAGAATTAAAGTTATTGCTGAGAAAGGGCGTATTTCCATATGATTGGTTTGATGGATTAGATAAACTTAGTACAAACCAACTTCCACCAAAAGATGCGTTCTATTCAATACTAAACGATGAAAATATATCAGATAATGATTATAAACATGCGCAAAATGTTTGGAAAACTTTCAATATGGAAACTATGAGGGATTATCATGACTTATATCTTATGTCAGATGTATTACTTTTAGCTGACGCATTCGAGAATTTTAGAGATGTTTGTATTAAAAACTATGGATTAGATCCTGCGCACTATTATACTGCGCCCGGGCTAGCTTGGGATGCTGCATTAAAGATAACAAAAGTAAATTTAGAGTTGCTAACTGATATAGATATGCTGCTTATGATTGAGAAAGGTATCCGGGGCGGCGTATCTATGATTTCTACTAGATATGGGGAAGCAAATAACCCATACATGAAAAACTTTGATATTAACAAAATAATAAGTTATATTATATATCTTGACGCTAATAATTTATATGGTGGTGGAATGAGTAACCCGCTACCTACTCACGGGTTTAGATGGATGAATGAAAAAGATTTTTCAGATTGGAAAAATATACCATGTATATTAGAGGTTGATTTAGAATACCCAAATAACCTGCATGATTTACATAATGATTATCCTTTAGCTCCAGAAAGGCTTGTAGTTAATAAAGTGGAGAAATTAATCCCAAACCTAAACAATAAGGTAAATTATGTTGTTCATCATGAAACACTAAAACTTTATAAAAGTTTGGGATTAAAAATAACAAAGATTCATAGAGGAATTATATTTGAAGAATCGGCTTGGTTAAAACCATACATTGATTTGAATACCAAACTCAGGGCTGAAGCAAAGAATGATTTTGAGAAAGATTTCTTCAAGTTAATGAATAATTCTGTGTTTGGTAAAACTATGGAAAATATTAGAAATAGGGTTGATATTAAATTAGTTACAAATAAAAAAGATGCTAAAAAATTAATATCAAAACCTAACTATCAACATCGCACTATCTTTTGTGAAAATCTTGTGGCCATCCATATGAAGAAAAAAAAGTTAGTATTCAATAAACCTGTTTATTTAGGTATGTGTATTTTAGATTTAAGTAAAACAACAATGTTTAAATTCCACTATAACTATATCAAACCAAAATATGGTGAAATTGCCAAATTGCTTTTTACAGATACGGATAGTTTGACTTATTTGGTAGAAACAGAAGATTTCTACAAGGATATTAGTCCAGATTTGGCCAAAATGTTTGACACTAGTAATTACCCAAAAGATCATCCATCTGGAATTTATAATTGTGTGAATAAGAAAGTTATAAATATGTTTAAGGATGAAGCCGGGGGTGAACAGATAGCTGAATTTGTTGGTCTACGAGCAAAGCTTTATTCCTACAGAATGGATGAGGGTGAAGAAGAAAAGAAATGTAAGGGAATGAAGAAAGCAGTTGTAAAAAAGACCATAAACTTTGGTGATTATAAGAGATGTCTATTTAATAAAGAACCTCAGATGAGACGGATGAATGTAATCAGAAGCCGCCTACATGATGTTTATTCTGAAACTGTTAATAAAGTTGCGCTATCTGTCGATGATGATAAGAGAATCATTTGTGAGGATGGAATAAATACTTTTGCATACGGCCATCACCGCTTCAAAACAGAATCTGGCGGAATTTCTGTATCATAAGGTATAACTTGTAATTCTTCACGAACAAATCCTCGTCTAGGTCCATCAATTAAATAATACAAAACCGGCTGATTTGGTGTAACCACACTCCTGGAAATATAATAAACTTTTATACTCCAAATAGGATCTGTAGCCCGTCTTTTTTCTCCGCCCTCAAGTTCGCCTGGAGATAATAGATATCTAACTTTAACACTAGGAGGTAATCTAACCTCATCAAGCCCCACAGCTCGCCGATAATTTTTAGTTTCAATATTCGCCTCTTTCAGTTTTATAGCCTCATCAGGTTCTTTACCAGTTATTCTTGTTTTTGTATTATTCAAAGTTTTTAGAATAGCTGGTAATCTTTTAACCCATACTCTAGATCTGGTATCACTTACCATTTCCTGCGCATATTGATGACTAAATAATCGTTCACCCAATATTCTGTTTGCATTTTCTACAAATGCTTGGGCTCTATGATTACCAGCTTCACTTCTTTGTATCCTCACATTATGGTAATTCATGAGTTTACTAACTTCACCTATAAATTCTTTTCCGGGATCAACCATTAATGTTTTAGGGTATTTTAATCTTCTAGAATATATTTTCTTAAAAGCTTCTGATATCTCTCGACTTTCTTTTGAGGTTAATGGCTCTGCATCTTTATATCTCGAGGCGATATCAACCACAACTAATGCATATTTATATGTTTTTCTTCCAACTCTATCATGCGGTAAAAATAATAAATCTGCTTGGTGAATCTGATTAGGTTTATCTACAGTCCAATGGGGTCTAGGTATATATTTTGGGGCTGGGAGATAGATTTGCCATATTGCCTGTTTTTGCAGCCATTGTTTTGCCGCATTTTCACTTACTTTCGCCTTCTTGGCTAATTTAGGAATCGCGGAATATCCTTTCCAATACCCCTTAGCCGAATAATATATTTTTGACATCATTTAAAAATTAACAAAGTATTTTATAAATTAAAATGGTGGAGGAAACAAAATTTAGCGAATATCAAATTAATCTTATGAAAAAAATTATTAGAAAAAAAATTCTATATATGGAAGATGGCGATAAAATTTTTAATATTATGATTTTAATCCCCGAGGCGAGAGAATGTTTATCAAAACATATTGAAAAATTAAAGAATAATAGTGCGAAGAGACTTAAAGGTTAGACAAAGTATCTTATAAATTACAATGACGTCTGAAAAAATTAATCCAAACAGAATTCCGCGAGAACCTTTTGGTTTGAAGGCTGAATCAACATTAAATAGAATTACTCTAAATCCATCATCAGCCAGCCCCGGCGAAACATTATATATAAATATTCCTAAACTTTCTGAGAATTTAGTGATTGTGCCAGGAAGTGTATCTCTACTATTTGATTTAGAGGTTGAGGGTCATGCAAATAATACGGTTGTTAATAATTTAGGAAAAAATCTTGTATCTAGACTAAAAGTTCTTTTTGGCGGCGAAACATTACAGGATACCCAAAGATATGATTTATTTCAAACCTATAATGATTTATTTTTAACTGAAGAAGAGAGAGAAGATAGATTAAAACAAGGAATTTCTTCTGAAAATATTAGAAAACTTAGAACAAATGCTGGCGATAAGGATGATTCAGATGCAAAAGAATTGACTCTTGCTGCGGTTCATAATACAAAGTATAGAATACCAATAAATCACCCAATTTTAAAAGATCATGGGGTTTTTTATCCAAAATCATTAGAAAATCATTTAATATTTGAGATTACACTAGCTCAAGTTTATGATATTGTTGTTTATTCAGATACAACCAAAGCACCATCATATTCAATAAAAAACTTGGAGTTAGAATATTCTTCAATTTCAAGTGAATACTTAGCGCGTGAGGCGCAATCAACATATCAAGTAGGCAAAGGATTTTTTTATGAAAATATTACTTTACACAAAACATTTACTTTTAAAGAGTCTACCGATGGGGTTATTAATCAACATATTAATTTACCAAGAAGATCAATGACAGGAATATTATTTTTGTTTGTTTTTCCATACGTAGGAGGATCGCGAGATTCTGAATTTTTTTATAATCCAAGTATAACTTCTGTTAATATAGATGTTGATGGTGTTCCAAATAGAATATACTCTAGGGGTATGATTCCATCGGATCTTTGGGAATCTGTGAAAAAACGTTTCAATAGAGATGGTGGTTCACAAATTTCATTAAAAGAGAAAGATTTCTATAGTAATAAGTTTGCTCTTTGGGTTGATACTAGAACCCACCCTGATAATGGTATTCATGGAGGCGGATTGGCTCTAAATAATACTCATGATGGTGTAAAAATAGAAATTAAAAGGACTGTAAAAAATACTAGCCAAGCAACAGTAACTTGCTATATGTTTGTTGTGGCCGATGCAATGATGGAAATAATGAATTCAAGTTTGAGATCAATTAAGTACTGAGAATCTAAAAACATAATGTTATGATACAAAAATAATGGAAGATTTACGGGATAAAATTCCTTTTCATTGTATTATAACAGGACCAACAAATTGTGGAAAAACAAAGTACCTAATTGAACAGCTCCGAGGTCCTTTCCGAAAAGTTTTTGAATATATTGTTTTAATTTGTCCAACCTATTCCAAAAATAAAACTTATCATAATTTTGCTAGAGGAGATAAGCGTTTCTTTGTATTATCGCCCGATGCAAGTAATGTAGATGAGATTAATGAATTGTTAAATGATTGTCAAACCTTATTCTCTGGCACAAATACACTAATAATTTTAGATGATTGCGCCGTATCCACTGATCTGAAGAAAAGATCTAATAAATTTATAGATTTAGCATTCTCCGGAAGGCATCATGGTTTATCAATGTGGGTTCTAACTCAACAATTAACATCGATAGCAAAACCATTCCGGGAAAATGTAGCTTGCGTTGTTACTTTCCATAATCCGTCGCAGAAAGGTATGAAAATGTTTTTTGAAGATTATGGTGGTGATTTGGATTATGAATTAGGTAAAAAGTTTGTACAACTCCTGAAAACTGAAAAATATTCTAGACTATGTTTGAGTTTGCGTTATCCATTTAATTACTATTTAGAGATTCCCGAAGTGATTTAACAAAGGTGACAAGCATAGAAGATTATATTGAAGAAAAGACTGAGTTAAAAGATGAGATAAAATACCGAGGAACTGAGGAAGATGAACTTGAGATAAAACAAGAATCACTAGCTATTCTAGCAGCTCTTGGGACCACAAAGGAATATTTAGGCGTTGATATGAGTTTGGGGGATATAAAAAAATTATCTGTAAAAGATGTTGAAAAATATTATAATCGTTATCAAGCAGTAATGGGTAAGAAAATTAACGGCGGATTGGTGGATTCGTCCCTGCAATTAGTTTCTAAACTTATTTCATATTTAGTTCCAGTTGATGATATAGAATCTCTTTGCGATGATTTGAAGAATGATGATTTAGTTAATCGCGAACTAACAAACATTGTAGGTCTCTTGGCATTGAAAGCAGGAAGATTGGCAGCACTTGCTAGCGGCATATTCCAGGTTGCTAAACACATAAAATTCAACAAAATTCAACAAGTTACAAGTACAATTACGGCTGATTCTAACAAAACTGAGCAGACTACTAAGCAAGATGTTGAAGGAACTGATACTGTTTACTAAGAGGTCTAAAGATTTCTTAATGATATGTAAAAATAATGTCTGAACAAAGTGAAGGAGATGTTGAGCAAATTACTAGAGAACCGCAAAAAGAAGAAGAGCAAAAATCAACAAAAAAGAAAGATCCTAAAAAAGTAGCAGCCGGTAAGAAATTAGCAGAATATAATAGAAAAGCAAAAGAAGCATTATCTAGGGAAATGAAACGCGAGAGGCAAAAAATAAAACAGGAAGAAGAGCAAGACCCTACGGGACGCGGAGCAAATGAAAATACATATAGTGAAGCGAAATCATGGCTTCCAGAGTTATCTTTTACTACTGTTTTATCCGTTGTTGGATTAGGTTTTACAGCATTTGATCTTTTTATGAGATATAAGGAAAAAGCTAGGGTTGAATATTCTAATAGGATAGCAGATTTATCACAAGTTCCTCAAATACAACAACCGCAACCCACAGATAGACCAAAAATTGGAATGATGTAATTATAAATTATTTTTTACTACATAAAGCCATTTAAAAGTTTCTTACTGATGTAGTAAAAAATTATGTCGAACGAAAACAAACTTGTGAAAACTGTAACTGATTCAGCGGTACTTATCGGATTAGGGGCTGGAGTTGGGTATGTGGCTAAAAAGGTAATGAAAGAATCATTTTTGAATGACCCATCCTCAAGTATTACAAATTATGCAAAATGGGTGGCTGTATTATCTGGAAGTATGTATCTAAAAACATATTTAGAGGATCAAAAGATTTTACCAAAATAAAATGGCAGCAATAGCGATGATGATTGGTGGGGCTATATTGAATGCAACAGCATTTGTTGGCGGAAATTATCTTGCAAAATCTATCTCGGGGTATAATGTTGATATAGAAAAAATACGACACGATAAAGCATTAGAAAAATATCAAAAAGATTATGCAGAATATCAGGAAAAAAGACAAAAAATGATTGATTGGAAAATGAAGAAAAAAGATGAAAAATATCAAGCATCAAAAAATATTTCAACTACAAATCAAGCTTTTGAATTATATAGCCAATTGCATGAACCAAAATTCTCAGATTATTATAGACCAAGCGATAATCAAAAGACGGGGGAAATGTTATATGTGGGTGGTGGTATGTTAGGTTTAGGTTATGCGGTTAGTAAATTATTATAGTTCGTTTAAAGATTTCTTATTGATGAGTAAAAAATCATGACTGAATATATACCACTAGAAGATTTACCAAAAGATGGCGATGATAATGATAGTTTTGATTGGGATTATACATCTACAAGACACATAGAATATCCCGGTTATTATGAGGATGAGGGAATAAGACGAGCAGAATGGGATATGCCATCTGAAAGAAGGAATCAGAGTGATGTTTTAAGAGAAGAGGAATATGATAGAAGGCGAGAAGCAGGTCAAGAACTCAAACGTTATTTACCAGGCTACAATCCTGATAACGCAACATTTAATGTTGAATTTGGAGAAGATGGAAGTATAATCGGAAAATTAAGTAATAATCCAAGAGCAGCACCACATATAATACTTGATAAAGATAGAAATCTTAAGCTTGAAGATTTACCAAAAACAATGAGAAAAGCTCTAGGTTCTGATTATGAAACAATGTTGGATAAATATAATGATGCCATATCACAATTGAATGAAGAAAAAGAAAAACATAATGAATTACTTTCCGCCGTACAAGGAATAGATTCTCTTTTAGCAACACGCACGGTGGAGATTAACCAATATGTAGAAAGAGAAAAAGAACTTAGGGAATTCATTGAGAAACAACAGGTACAAAAAGCAGAAAATAAAAGTCTTTTCAATCAAACAGTTAAACAGAATATAGAATTAAAAATACAAGCAGAAAAACTTTTGGATGAAGTAAAATTATACAAAGAGGAAATAGATAAATACAAAAAAGGGAAATCCAATTCATCAAAGTTAGAACAAAGCGATGAACGATTAAAATCAGAGAATGATAAATTAAAAGAGCAAATTAGAAATAAAACAATTTCTATCGAAGAAAAAAGATCAGATATTGAGGGGCGAAAAGATGAAATAATTAAAAATTTGCCATTACGAGAGCGATTAAAGTATATATTCAAAAAGTATGGTTTTACAGTTTTTGCTGTTTTAAGTGCCGTGGGCGTTATCATTGGGGTTATAGTTTCTAATCTTTCAAAAGGTTTATCTGCCTTGGGCAGGGGCGTAGGTAATGGTTTGAAAACTATAGGTAAGAAACTCGGTGAAATATTGCCGGGGATGGTTGGGGCGATAGTTAGCTTTCTATTCAAAACAGCTGGCCAAGTTATTGGATTTTTAGGTGAAAATGCTTGGCTTTTGATAATGGCTGTAGTTCTATATTTTGTGGAAAGTATAAAAAAGAAGAGAAAGTAGATCTAAAGATATCACACTGATCAGTAAAATACAATATGGATGAATACAATAGAATTTACCCTGTATTACCCAATAATACAGATCCTATTAATTTCAGGCTACAAAAATCAAGCGAAGTATTACAAAATCTTGAGAGAGAAATTAAACATTATGAAGATGTAAGGAAAAAATATAATAGGGCAAGAACCATATGCACAAAAATAAGTGTTTCTGGTGGTTTTATTTCAGTTATTCTATCTGCGAGTGGTTTGAGTACATCTCTTACTGGTTTTGGCGCTATTGTTGGGGTTCCTTTGGGTGTTGTTGGTGGAATTTTTGGTGGATTATCGGTTGGATTTGGAATTGCATCAAAAAAACTTTCTCATAAAGTTAGTAAACATGAACAAACCGCTGCAATTGCAAAATCAAAATTAAACACTATAAATGATTTGGTTTCAAAAGCTTTGAAAGATAATGTTATATCCGATCAAGAATTTTCCATAATTTTAGCAGAGTTGGAAAAGTTTCAAAAACTAAAACTAGAAATACGACAAAAATTTAGAAAAGACGCAGAAAAAAACTTCGACATGTCTATAATAAGGAAAAAAGTTCGAGAAGATCTATTAAAAGAACTTACCGGAGAGAAAGGACATTAAAAATTTCATTTGAAAGAACTGATGTTGGTTGCAATTGTTTTGCGGGGATTAAAAGAGAGGTTAATTGAATTTACATCTTATTCTTAAAAGGTCTAAAGATCACATTATTTGAAACACAAAGAATAAGATGTTATTGGATGATTTCAAAAATCGTTACCCAAACGCGAACCTTGATAAATTTACATTTGTGAATGATTCTTATGGTGGATATATTAAATGGAAAATTAATGGAATGACTGTAATGTCTTATGATGATCCTTCTGGAAAAACATGGACTGATGATCTTCCTACTAATTTAAAAACATTATTATTGCGCGATTTAGGGTTAGAAAATAGTTCCTTTCCAGAAAGTTTATCATCTACAAAACAAACATATCCAATACCTGGTATTAAATTCGATGAATCTGCAAAAAATGTAACAAAAATGTTAACTATTTTAAATATATATGTTTCAGATAAAGATAACTTCATTTCCCACATGAAAAATGTATTTAAAAATCAGACTGTAGGACTTACTAGCGGTAAAGAAGCTAGAGCTTGGTTGAATAAACCAAATATTAATCACTGGCCTCAGCAATTAAACATGGCGGTTTGGTGTGCAACATCAGGATGCGGTGTAAGTTTAAATGATAGTTTAAATTATCCAAAAGTTATTAGAAGTTTTTTTATATTTCACATTTACTTTACAATAAGAAGAATATTATATGAATTATCTGTACCATTACCCGGCGAACAAACTTTTTCTTTAAAAAATAATCCATACAACAAAAATGCTTATAATCGTTTATGCGCAGAATTTGGTTTAAGTAATAATCAAGATTATAAAGGATTAAATAAACCTTTAGCCGATTTTAGATGGAAAGGGGGTGCAAATCACGGTGTCGGGGATGTATTCATTGATTATGGAAAAGGATACGTAGCTCCCGGAAGCGTTCCTGGAAGCGCTAGTGGGCAAGCGATAGGCGGCGGAAATCAAGATGTTAGAATTATAAGGAGCTACGATCCTGATGCAAATATTTGGCCAAGCAGCGCAAATAGATTTTCCGATGATGGGGGTAAAAAAATAAATGGAAATTTAATATCTATGCTTCGAAATGATTATTTTGTTGATTTTCAATATGCATGGTTTATACCAGAATCTGGGCATGGGTTAACAAATGCTGGATTAGGAAGAATAAATAGATCGGTTGAAGCTTTTGTTTATTGCGTTTTGGGGGCTCAAGTTAATACTAGGAATTCAATTATTGGTAATGGCGGAAGAGCATTTGAAACTCAGCAAGAATTTATAGATTTATTTGAAAGCTCTGTGATTGAAAATGATATCACGAATTCAAATCAAAGATATCAAATGGCGGTTCAAGAATCAAAAGTGCGGCTTGATTTGGCTATAGCTCCTGATGTTTTGTTGATGCCAAGCAATTTAATTATAAATACAGAAAGCGTTATCGGATACAATAATAATCTGAAAATAGCAACAGAAGATATGAAATTTGGGGTAAATAATTCAATAAATGTTGGGACAAAAAATGTTGGAATAACACATAGTTTGGGAACATCAAAAGTTTTATTAAATACCAATCCTCAACCAAGGAAACCTAAATTAAATAATATCGATGAATCGGTCAAAACAGATGAAGTTAGTAATATAGAAACATCTTCTCATCAAAATAATCTTATTATTTTAATATTTGCTGGGGGATTATTATCTTGGTTTTTATTTCGATAATGTTTTGATTATAGAAATCTAAATATGAATAAGATGTAATCAAAACAAAATATTTAAACTAAAATCCCAATGCAACAAAATCCATTTTTATCATATTTAACTGCTTTTATTTCAACATTAATTTTATCTCCTATTCCAATTTTGTTATTTTTATTTTCATATGTATTAAAAACATCATTAAACTTATAATCTTTCAAATAAATATGTGGAATTAAAATATTCATTTTTTCAAAAACTTTAATAAAAATACCTTCTTCATAAACCCCACATACTACACCATCAACTTTTTCTTTAATTTTTGGTTTATATGTTTTTGCTTCAAATTTTAAAACAAAAAAAGTATTTTCATTATCTACAATTTTTATTATACGATTTGCTGAAATAATATATCCATGTTCTTTATCAAATTGGCCAAAAGTTACTTTATTGAGTTTTTTAAAAAGATGATTCATAATATTTTTATCTAAATATTTAGGTTCAATATATATACGCCTCTGAAGTATATTAGTTTCCATTTTCTTAATTTTTAATAAATAATTTAGAAAACTAATATAATTTAATCAAAAATATGTTCAGCATTACAATGTATACTGCAGAAACTAGGGTTTATTTAGATCCGCCGCTGAAACACGTTAGTGAATTACAGCTTTTAGATTGTAATATTAAAACAAAAAGATCAATAACTTTAAGAAATCGAGAAAAAATAACCGATGAACAAGATAAACCCTTAGTAATATTTAATCCGGGAATATATTCCATAAATGATATAAAAATATTAGTTGGGCTCAACGAAAAGGCTAAAGATATAACAATTATTATCGGAGATAATTTTGCTTACATAATCAACAATAAATCAATTAACATTAAATTTAGTCAGGGTTTGCAAAATTCTTTAGGGGTGCCGGAGGTTTTATTTAAAATAAGTCAAATAGATATAACTATAAAAGAACCTTTGAGACTTTTATGCAGCATAGTTGATAATAGAATGTCATACGCAAATAAAGGTAAAAATGAAAATGTAAAAATACAACCATCCCAATTGCTAGCAAACATTCCATCAAAAGATTATCCATCTGTTCCAATTAGAAAATATGATAGCTTGATTAATCACTTTGATTTAACCATTTTAGACTCTGATTGGAAAAGGTTTTATCTAAATGGGCAATCTGTAACTTTTAGTTTAAGATTTAAATAAATTTTTGTTATGTAACTATTACTTTAGTTATATAACATAATTAGATAATATTAATCTTCTTCACCCCAGCGTTCTTTCAAATCTCTTAATTCCTCAAAATCAATACACCAATCTAAATACCTACTTGGATGCCATGCTACAGCCATTAATTCATCATTTAGGGGTTTGTAGAATTTGTTTTTATGTAATATCTTATTTTTATCCAAAAATATACTTACCTCTAATGATGTAACATAAAATCTTTTATCAAAGGCATTAATATTACATTCTTTATCATAATAAGCAAGGTAAACACCATTTTTATAATAATGATCAAGTGCTTGATGATTTTCAATAATCCTACCATATACTGGGTGATTATAATAATTATATTCTTCCTCAAAAAAATCCTCATTAGCAATTTCTAAAAGTTCTTTTACAAAATCATTAACTGATATACCATCAACACCAAAATCTTTATTTTTAGAAAAATTAATAGCTCCTTTAAAATAGTAACCATCATCATTAGCACAATATTCAATACTCCCTTCTATATCATTACAAAGCATTACATGTTTACAATATATATACTCAGAAAAATATTCTCTATTCTGTGATAAATTTTTTAACAAAGAATCTTTTATTTGTTCTATAAAATCACAAATACCAACCTTTTCATCATTTTGATATTTAATATTCTTCCATCTTTTTATTTTATATTTATATTTTTTCTTTAAATCAATTTTATTTTTTTCTACATTCCTTACAAGAAGCTTTTTGTTTGCCATGCTCACATATTTGTGATCCTCCACATTCTTTACATTGTTGTTTTTGATTATTGTGTACGCATATTTGTGACCCTCCACATTCTTTACAACGATATTTATATCTATTATGCTTACAATTATACATTTTACAATCATTACAAAATTTTTTTAATTTCCCATGATCACAAATAATTTTGCTAGTTGTGGCAACTTTTTCAATTAACTTATCGATATCCACATCTGTAAATTTTTTAATTTCATCAATTAACTCTTTTTTACTCATTTTTGATCTTCCTTTAATTTCAAGATCTTTTGCCACTAATTTTAATTCATAAGTATATAAATCCCCTAATTGTTCCATTTAGATTTTGTTAAATATTGAACGCCTTTAAATCAATTTTAATCTGCGCCTTATTTTTGTTATGTAGCCATTTATTAGGTTATATAACATAATTTTTTATTAATCTTGTTTTTCACAAATTCTACAAAACCATCTTTGTTTTCCATGAATACATATTCCTCTCCCATTACATTCTTTACATTGATACCTCCTCCGTTTATGCTCACAAATACTACCGCCATTACATTCATTACAGCGCGATTTCTGTTTTTTGTGTTCACATATTTGCGATCCTTCACATAACATACAGTAATATTTTAATTTATCATGAATACACTTATACTTATTAGTTTTTGTTTGTTTTATATGTGGAGTTATAAAATTTTCTAAAGCTTCAATAAGTTGTACTCTACGCAACATATAATATCTCGGTATCCTCCTCTCTTTGGCTAGGAGTTTTAATTCTTTCACGTTTTTCTGTTCCATCTTTATCAAATAATTTTAATCCTTTAAATCTGTTTTAGAATTTCAATTTTTTAAATTGTGCCAGAACCCGCTGGTATAGACTTTGTACCGAGCTTTGTGAAGGGCTTTGTGAAAGTGCGCTCTCTAATGAAATCACAGACAAAATCTTTGTCAAATTAGCTTATAAGCTAAAATTGTTCCAGAACCCGCTTTTTACACCTACTCCATCTCTAAAGCGCGATTTGTGTTTAATCTAAGATTATGTAATCTACTGTTACGTTCACTCTGTGATTCTACTTGTAATCTCATTTCGCTATAAGTACTAAGTGACTGTAATCTTATAAGTCGTTCTTGGTCTGTTTCTGTTCCCCTTATCCTGGCAGTATTTTCACGTAAAATCGTTAATCTGTTTTGCCGTTCGTCTTCCGATTCTGTCTGTAGTCTGCTAGCAGTATTTTCGCGTAAAATCCTTAATCTGTTTTGCCGTTCGTCTTCTGATTCTGTCTGTATTCTGTTAGCAGTATTTTCACGTAAAATCCTTAATCTGTTTTGCCGTTCGTCTTCTGATTCTGTCTGTATTCTGTTAGCAGTATTTTCGCGTAAAATCCTTAATCTGTTCTGGCGTTCGTCTTTCGATTCTGTTTGTAGTCTGTTAGAAATATTTCCCCGCAATCTCTCCAATCGTTGAAATCGTTCGTATTCAGTTTCTGTCCTAAGTCGCTCTGCTGAATTTTGTCTCAGTATTTGTAGTCGCTGTTGTCGCTGTTCGTTAGTTTCGTTATGCAATCGTTGTGACACGTTTTGTCTAGCTAAAGCAAGTCTTCGTTGTCTATCACTAACACATTCAGTTTCAAACATACCTTGGTTGTATTGCCTGTGGTAATCCAGTCTCCTGTTCCTTTCTTCCGCTGATTCTTGCCGTCTGCTTTGCCTTCTTTGAGCAAGCAGTTGTTGTCTTTGCTCCGATGTCTGTTGTTGTCGTCGCTGCCGTGTTCTCTCCCTCTCGGCTTCGAGTCGCGCTTGTCGTTGCGCTGATGTTTCGGCGCTGAAACGCGCTTGGCGACGATCTCTCGCTGCTTGGTTTATTCTCTGTCGGCGATCCTCTAGTTGGGATGTACTTGCAGGACGAGTGAAATCGCTTTCGGCAAAATTTTGCATAATTTTCAAGAGAGTAATCAAATACACTCCGGTCCTCAATAAGTGAATATTGAAATACGCCATAACGAGGCACGTAACCAGTATTTATAATCTCTGGTATGAAACCGGTTCTAACCGGTTCAAGCCGGTACAAAACTGCGTCTTGTTGCTAGGTAACCGGCAATATCAGTCGCTGTGCGCAAGCGCGATAATCCTGTTGCCAGGTTACTAGTAAACAGAGAAACGTGACCGCGAACGGACACCTTTAAAATATATATATATCTATATATATACATATATAAAAACTCTCGGCTCGATTTACTCCGGATTGCGAGCCACGTGGTCTGACCGGAAGCAACACGATTAGTAACTTCACGACGCTCGGCCTTCGGCCTCGCTTCGCGAGGAATAAAACATTGAAAATGATTCGCGAAATCAGCACCCTAGATGACGGTCCTCCTGCCCATACAAGCTCTTATATGGTGTTTTGACAAAAATATTTAAGGCTGAGTTTCTTGAGACAAAGCTTCTGGTATTGTATATCGGCTTCACAAATGACTACAGTCGTGGCATAAAACAAGTTTTAAACTACATTTTTAATGTTACAGGATGGTGAAAATTGTATGTTAATCACTAATCTGTGTAACGAGGACTGATTTCATGAACCTTAGTACTACGTGAGCAGTCTGCCCAAGAAACAGCTGCTTAGAGCAAATATCTTTACAGGCAAAATTCAATACCAGTGCGAATTACAATCAATCTGATTGATAACGTGGATATTGCCCTGTCAAGATACTACAAATATGGAATGTTTCAGAATTTCAAAGATTCTGCAGGCCGAGATATGATAGAATACCGTTCATTTGAACTGTACAGGCACTTGTATGGAGTGCGCATGCGTAGAAACAAGACTTTCTTTCCTTAAATCAGATGGAAATCGAATCGTGGCAATCAAAATTTTCTTCGTTAACTAAACCTTATAGTATACCCTACTAGTACATATAGATAAAACATTCAAAATGATTAGCGAAATCAGCACCCTAGATGACGGTCCTCCTGCCCATACAAGCTCTTATATGGTGTTATGACAAAAATCTGTAAGGCTGAGTTTCTTGACACCCAGCTGCTGGTATTGTATCTCGGCTTCACAAATGACTACAATCGTGGCATAAAACAAGTTTTAAACTACATTTTTAATGTTACATGATGGTGAAAATAGTATGTTAATCACTAACCTGTGTAACGAGGACTAATTTCATGAACCTTAGTACTACGTGAGCACTCTGCCCAAGAAACAGCTGCTTAGAGCAAATATCTTTACAGGCAAAATTCAATACCAGTGCGAATTACAATCAATCTGATTGATAACGTGGATATTGCCCTGTTAAGATACTACAAATCTGGAATGTTTCAGAATTTCAAAGATTCTGCAGGCCGAGATATGATAGAATACCGTTCATTTCAACTTTACAGGCACTTGTATGGAGTGCGCATGCGTAGAAACAAAAAGTTCTTTCCTTAAATCAGATGGAAATCGAATCGTGGCAATCAAAATTTTCTTCGTTAACTAAACCTTATAGTTTACCCTACTAGTACATATAGATAAAACTTTAAAAATTATTCGCGAAATTAGCACCCTAGATGACGGTCCTCCTGCCCATACAAGCTCTTATATGGTGTTTTGACAAAAATCTGTAAGGCTGAGTTTCTTGACACTCAGCTGCTGGTATTGTATCTCGGCTTCACAAATGACTACAATCGTGGCATAAAACAAGTTTTAAACTACATTTTTAATGTTACAGGATGGTGAAAATTGTATGTTAATCACTAATCTGTGTAACGAGGACTGATTTCATGAACCTTAGTACTACGTGAGCAGTGTGCCCAAGAAACAGCTGCTTAGAGCAAATATCTTTACAGGTAAAATTCAATACCAGTGCGAATTACAATCAATCTGATTGATAACGTGGATATTGTTCTGTCAAGATACTACAAATCTGGAATGTTTTAGAATTTTAAAGACTCTACAGGCCGAGATATGATAGAATACCGTTAATTTAAGCTGTACAGGCACTTGTATAGAGTGCGCATGCGTAGAAACAAAAAGTTCTTTCCTTAAATCAGATGGAAATCGAATCGTGGTAATCAAAATTTTCTTCGTTAACTAAACCTTATAGTATACCCTACTAGTACATATAGATAAAACATTGAAAATGATTCGCAAAATCAGCACACTAGATGACGGTCCTCCTGCCCATACAAGCTCTTATATGGTGTTTTGACAAAAATCTGTAAGGCTGAGTTTCTTGACACCCAGCTTCTGGTATTGTACTGCTCGTCCTCACAAATGACTACAATCGCTGCATAAAACAAGTTTTAAACTACATTTTTAATGTTACAGGATGGTGAAAATTGTATTTTAATCACTAATCTGTGTAACGAGGACTGATTTCATGAACCTTAGTACTACGTGAGCACTCTGCCCAAGAAACAGCTGCTTAGAGCAAATATCTTTACAGGCAAAATTCAATACCAGTGCGAATTACAATCAATCTGATTGATAACGTGGATATTGCCCTTTCAAGATACTACAAATCTGGAATGTTTCAGAATTTCAAAGATTCTGCAGGTCGATATATGATAGAATACCGTTTATTTCAACTGTACAGGCTCTTGTATGGAGTGCGCATGCGTAGAAACAAGAAGTTCTTTCCTTAAATCAGATGGAAATCGAATCGTGGCAATCGAAATTTTCTTCGTTAACTAAAACTTATAGTATACCCTACTAGTACATATAGATAAAACACATAAAATGATTCGCGAAATTAGCACCCTAGATGACGGTCCTCCTGCCCATACAAGCTCTTATATGGTGTTTTGACAAAAATCTGTAAGGCTGAGTTTCTTGACACCCAGCTGCTGGTATTGTATCTCGGCTTCACAAATGACTACAATCGTGGCATAAAACAATTTTTAAACTACATTTTTAATGTTACATAATGGTAAAAATAGTATGTTAATCAGTAACCTTTGTAACGAGGACTGATTTCATGAACCTTAGTACTACGTGAGCAGTCTGCCCAAGAAACAGCTGCTTAGAGCAAATATCTTTACATGCAAAATTCAATACGATTGCAAATTACAATCAATCTGATTGATAACGTGGATATTGCCCTGTCAAGATACTACAAATGTGGAATATTTCAGAATTTCAAAGATTCTGCAGGCCGAGATAAGATAGAATACCGTTCATTTCAACTGTACAGGCACTTGTATGGAGTGCGCATGCGTAGAAACAAAAAGTTCTTTCCTTAAATCAGATGGAAATCGAGTCGTGGCAATCAAAATTTTCTTCGTTAACTAAACCTTATAGTATACCCTACTAGTACATATAGGTAAAACATTAAAAATGATTCGCGAAATCAGCACCCTAGATGACGGTCCTCCTGCCCATACAAGCTCTTATATGGTGTTTTGACAAAAATCTGTAAGGCTGAGTTTCTTGACACCCAGCTGCTGGTATTTTATCTCGGATTCACAAATGACTACAAACGTGGGTTAAAACAAGTTTTAAACTACATCTTTAATGTTACAGGATGGTGCAAATTGTATGTTAATCACTAATCTGTGTAACGAGGACTGATTTCATGAACCTTAGTACTACGTGAGCAGTCTGCCCAAGAAACAGCTGCTTAGAGCAAATATCTTTACAGGCAAAATTCAATACCAGTGCGAATTACAATCAATCTGATTGATAACGTGGATATTGCCATGTTAAGACACTACAAATCTGGAATGTTTCAGAATTTCAAAGATTCTGCGGGCCGAGATATGATAGAATACCGTTCATTTGAACTGTACAGGCACTTGTATGGAGTGCGCATGCGTAGAAACAAAAAGTTCTTTACTTAAATCAGACTGAAATCGAATCGTGGCAATCAAAATATTCTTCGTTAACTAAACCTTATAGTATACCCTACTAGTACATATAGATAAAACAATGAAAATGATTCGCGAAATCAGCACCCTAGATGACGGCCCTCCTGCCCATACAAGCTCTTATATGGTGTTTTAACAAAAATCTGTAAGGCTGAGTTTCTTGACACCCAGCTTCTGGTATTGTACTGCTCGTCCTCACAAATGACTACAATCGTGGCATAAAACAAGTTTTAAACTACATTTTTAATGTTACAGGATGGTGAAAATTGTATGTTAATCACTAACCTTTGTAATGAGGACTGATTTCATGAACCTTAGTACTACGTGAGCAGTCTGCCCAAGAAACAGCTGCTTAGAGCAAATATCTTTACAGGCAAAATTCAATACGATTGCAAATTACAATCAATCTGATTGATAACGTGGATATTGCCCTGTCAAGATACTACAAATGTGGAATATTTCAGAATTTCAAAGATTCTGCAGGCCGAGATATGATAGAATACCGTTCATTTCATCTGTACAGGCACTTGTATGGAGTGCGCATGCGTAGAAACAAAAAGTTCTTTCCTTAAATCAGATGGAAATCGATTCGTGGCAATCAAAATTTTCTTCGTTAACTAAACCTTATAGTATACCCTACTAGTACATATAGATAAAACATTGAAAATGATTCGCGAAATCAGCACCCTAGATGACGGTCCTCCTGCCCATACAAGCTCTTATATGGTGTTTTGACAAAAATCTGTAAGGCTGAGTTTCTTGACACCCAGCTGCTGGTATTGTATCTCGGCTTCACAAATGACTACAATCGTGGCATAAAACAAGTTTTAAAGTACATTTTTAATGTTACAGGATGGTAAAAATTGTATGTTAATCACTAATCTGTGTAAGGAGGACTGATTTCATGAACCTTAGTACTACGTGAGCAGTCTGCCCAAGAAACAGCTGCTTAGAGCAAATATCTTTACAGGGAAAAATTCAATACCAGTGCGAATTACAATCAATCTGATTGATAACGTGGATATTGCCCTGTCAAGATACTAAAAATCTAAAATGTTTCAGAATTTCAAAGATTCTGCAGGCCGAGATAAGATAGAATACCGTTCATTTCAACTGTACAGGCACTTGTATGGAGTGCGCATGCGTAGAAACAAAAAGTTCTTTCCTTAAATCAGATGGAAATCGAATCGTGGCAATCAAAATTTTCTTCGTTAACTAAACCTTATAGTATACCCTACTAGTACATATAGGTAAAACATTGAAAATGATTTGCGAAATCAGCACCCTAGATGACGGTCCTCCTGCCCATACAAGCTCTTATATGGTGTTTTGACAAAAATCTGTAAGGCTGAGTTTCTTGACACCCAGCTGCTGGTATTTTATCTCGGATTCACAAATGACTACAAACGTGGCTTAAAACAAGTTTTAAACTACATTTTTAATGTTACAGGATGGTGCAAATTGTATGTTAATCACTAATCTGTGTAACGAGGACTGATTTCATGAACCTTAGTACTACGTGAGCAGTCTGCCCAAGAAACAGCTGCTTAGAGCAAATATCTCTACAGGCAAAATTCAATACCAGTGCGAATTACAATCAATCTGATTGATAACGTGGATATTGCCACGTTAAGACACTACAAATCTGGAATGTTTCAGAATTTCAAAGATTCTGCGGGCCGAGATATGATAGAATACCGTTCATTTCAACTGTACAGGCACATGTATGGAGTGCGCATGCGTAGAAACAAAAAGTTCTTTCCTTAAATCAGACTGAAATCGAATCGTGGCAATCAAAATATTCTTCGTTAACTAAACCTTATAGTATACCTTACTAGTACATATAGATAAAACATTGAAAATGATTCGCGAAATCAGCACCCTAGATGACGGTCCTCCTGCCCATACAAGCTCTTATATGGTGTTTTGACAAAAATCTGTAAGGCTGAGTTTCTTGACACCCAGCTGCTGGTATTGTATCTCGGCTTCACAAATGACTACAAACGTGGCATAAAACAAGTTTTAAACTACATTTTTAATGTTACAGGATGGTGCAAATTGTATGTTAATCACTAATCTGTGTAACGAGGACTGATTTCATGAACCTTAGTACTACGTGAGCACTCTACCCAAGAAACAGCTGCTTAGAGCAAATATCTTTACAGGCAAAATTCAATACCATTGCAAATTACAATCAATATGATTGATAACGTGGATATTGCCCCGTCAAGATACTACAAATCTGGAATGTTTCAGAATTTCAAAGATTCTGCAGGCCGAGATATGATAGAATACCGTTCATTTCAACTGTATAGGCACTTGTATTGAGTGCGCATGCGTAGAAACAAAAACGTTCTTTCCTTAAATCAGATGGAAATCGAATCGTGGCAATCAAAATTTTCTTCGTTAACTCAACCTTATAGTATACCCTACTAGTACATATAGATAAAACATTGAAAATGACTCGCGAAATCAGCACCCTAGATGACGGTCTTCCTGCCCATACAAGCTCTTATATGGTGTTTTGACAAAAATCTGTAAGGCTGAGTTTCTTGACACCCAGCTGCTGGTATTGTATCTCGGCTTCACAAATGACTACAATCGTGGCATAAAATGGGTTTTAAACTACATTTTTAATGTTACAGGATGGTGAAAATTGTATGTTAATCACTAATCTGTGTAACGAGGACTGATTTCATGAACCTTAGTACTACGTGAGCAGTCTGCCCAAGAAACAGCTGCTTAGAGGAAATATCTTTACAGGCAAAATTCAATACCAGTGCGAATTACAATCAATCTGATTGATAACGTGGATATTGCCCTGTCAAGATACTACAAATCTGGAATGTTTCAGAATTTCAAAGATTCTGCAGGCCGAGATATGATAGAATACCGTTCATTTCAATTGTACAGGCACTTGTATGGAGTGCGCATGCGTTGAAACAAAAAGTTCTTTCCTTAAATCAGATGGAAATCGAATCGTGGCAATCAAAATTTTCTTCGTTAACTAAACCTTATAGTATACCCTACTAGTACATATAGATAAAACATTCAAAATAATTCGCGAAATCAGCACCCTAGATGACGGTCCTCCTGCCCATAAAAGCTCTTATACGGTGTTTTGAAGAAAATCTGTAAGGCTGAGTTTCTTGACACCCAGCTGCTGGTATTGTATCTCGGATTCACAAATGACTACAAACGTGGCATAAAACAAGTTTTAAACTACATTTTTAATGTTGCAGGATGGTGCAAATTGTATGTTAATCACTAATCTGTGTAACGAGGACTGATTTCATGAACCTTAGTACTACGTGAGCACTCTACCCAAGAAACAGCTGCTTAGAGCAAATATCTTTACAGGCAAAATTCAATACCATTGCAAATTACAATCAATATGATTGATAACGTGGATATTGCCCTGTCAAGATACTACAAATCTGGAATGTTTCAGAATTTCAAAGATTCTGCAGGCCGAGATATGATAGAATACCGTTCATTTCAACTGTATAGGCACTTGTATGGAGTGCGCATGCGTAGAAACAAAAACGTTCTTTCCTTAAATCAGATGGAAATCGAATCGTGGCAATCAAAATTTTCTTCGTTAACTCAACCTTATAGTATACCCTACTAGTACATATAGATAAAACATTGAAAATGACTCGCGAAATCAGCACCCTAGATGACGGTCTTCCTGCCCATACAAGCTCTTATATGGTGTTTTGACAAAAATCTGTAAGGCTGAGTTTCTTGACACCCAGCTGCTGGTATTGTATCTCGGCTTCACAAATGACTACAATCGTGGCATAAAATGGGTTTTAAACTACATTTTTAATGTTACAGGATGGTGAAAATTGTATGTTAATCACTAATCTGTGTAACGAGGACTGATTTCATGAACCTTAGTACTACGTGAGCAGTCTGCCCAAGAAACAGCTGCTTAGAGCAAATATCTTTACAGGCAAAATTCAATACCAGTGCGAATTACAATCAATCTGATTGATAACGTGGATATTGCCCTGTCAAGATACTACAAATCTGGAATGTTTCAGAATTTCAAAGATTCTGCAGGCCGAGATATGATAGAATACCGTTCATTTCAATTGTACAGGCACTTGTATGGAGTGCGCATGCGTTGAAACAAAAAGTTCTTTCCTTAAATCAGATGGAAATCGAATCGTGGCAATCAAAATTTTCTTCGTTAACTAAACCTTATAGTATACCCTACTAGTACATATAGATAAAACATTCAAAATAATTCGCGAAATCAGCACCCTAGATGACGGTCCTCCTGCCCATAAAAGCTATTATACGGTGTTTTGAAGAAAATCTGTAAGGCTGAGTTTCTTGACACCCAGCTGCTGGTATTTTATCTCGGCTTCACAAATGACTACATACGTGGCATTTAACAAGTTTTAAACTCCTTTTTTATTGTTACAGGATGGTGAAAATTATATGTTAATCACTAATCTGTGTAATGAGGACTGATTTCACGAAGCTTAGTACTACGTGAGCACTCTGCCCAAGAAACAGATGCTCAGAGCAAATATCTTTACTGGCAAAATTCAATACCAGTGCGAGTTACAATCAATCTGATTGATAACGTGGATATTGCCCTTTCATGATACTACAAATCTGGAATGTTTCAGAAGTTCAAAGATTCTGCAGGACGAGATACGATAGAATACCGTTCACTTCAACTGTACAGGCACTTGTATGGAGTGTGCATGCGTAGAAACAAAAACGTTCTTTCCTTAAATCAGATGGAAATCGAATCGTGGCAATCACAATTTTCTTCGTTAACTAAACCTTATAGTGTACCCTACTAGTACATATAGATAAAACATTCAAAGTGATTCGCGAAATCAGAACCCTAGAAGACGGTCCTCCTGCCCACACAAGCTCTTATATGGTGTTTTGACAAAAATCTGTAAGGCTGAGTTTTTTGACACCCAGCTGCTGGTATTTTACCTGGACCTCACAAATGACTACATAGGTGGCATAAAACAAGATTTAAACTACATTTTTAATGTTACAGGATGGTGAAAATTGTATGTTAATCACTAATCTGTGTAATGAGGACTGATTTCATGAATCTTAGTACTACGTGAACACTCTGCCCAACAAACAGCTGCTTAGAGCAAATATCTTTACAGGCAAAATTCAATACCAGTTCGAGTTACAATCAATCTGATTGTTAACGTGGATATTGCCATGTCAAGATACTACAAATCTGGAATGTTTCAGAATTTCAAATATTTTGCAGGCCGAGATATGATAGAATACCGTTCACTTCAACTGTAAAGGCACATGTATGGAGTGTGCATGCGTAGAAACAAAAACGTTCTTTCCTTGAATCAGATGGAAATCGAATCGTGGCAATCAAAATTTTCTTTGTTAACTAAACATTATAGTGTACCCTACTAGTACATATAGATGAAACATTCAAAATGATTTGCGAAATCAGCACCCTAGATGACAGTCCTTCTGCCCATACAAGCTCTTATATGGTGTTTTGACAAAAATCTGTAAGGCTGAGTTTCTTGACACCCAGCTGCTGGTATTTTATCTCTTCTTCACAAATGACTACAATCGTGGCATAAAACAAGTTTTAAACTAATTTTTTAATGTTACAGGATGGTGAAAATTGTATGTTAATCACTAATCTGTGTAATGAGGACTGATTTCATGAATCTTAGTACTACGTGAGCACTCTGCCAAAGAAACAGCTGCTTAGAGCAAATATCTTTACAGGCAAAATTCAATACCAGTGCGAGTTACAATCAATCTGATTGATAACGTGGATATTGCCCTGTCAAGATACTACAAATCTGGAATGTTTCAGGATTTCAAAGATTCTGCAGGCCTAGATATGATAGAATACCGTTCACTTTAACTGTACAGGCACATGTATGGAGTGTGCATGCGTAGAAACAAAAACGTTCTTTCCTTAAATCAGATGGAAATCGAATCGTGGCAATCACAATTTTCTTTGTTAACTAAACATTATAGTGTACCCTACTAGTACATATAGATAAAACATTCAAAATGATTCGCGAAGTCAGCACCCTAGATAACGGTCCTCCTGCCCATACAAGCTCTTATATGGTGTTTTGACAAAAATCTGTAAGGCTGAGTTTCTTGACACCCAGCTGCTGGTATTTTATCTCAGCTTAACAAATGACTACAATCGTGGCAATAACAAGTTTTAAACTACTTTTTTAATGTTACAGGATGGTGAAAATTGTATCTTAATCACTAATCTGTGTAATTAGGACTGATTTCATGAACCTTAGTACTACGTGAGCACTCTACACAAGAAACAGCTGCTTAGAGCAAATATCTTTACAGGCAAAATTCAATACCAGTGCAAGTTACAATCAATCTGATTGATAACGTGGATATTGCCCTGTCAAGATACTACAAATCTGGAATGTTTCAGAATTTCAAAGATTCTGCAGGCCTAGATAGGATAGAATACCGTTAACTTCAACTGTACAGGCACTTGTATGGAGTGTGCATGCGTAGAAACAAAAACGTTCTTTAATTAAATCAGATGGAAATCGAATCGTGGCAATCACAATTTTCTTTGTTAACTAAACCTTATAGTGTACCCTACTAGTACATATAGATAAAACATTCAAAATGATTCGCGAAATCAGCACCCTAGATGACGGTCCTTCTTCCCATACAAGCTCTTATACTGTGTTTTGACAAAAATCTGTAAGGCTGAGTTTCTTGACACCCAGCTGCTGGTATTTTATCTCGGCTTCACAAATGACTACAATCGTGGCAATAACAAGTTTTAAACTACTTTTTTAATATTACAGGATGGTAAAAATTGTATGTTAATCACTAATCTGTGTAATTAGGACTGATTTCATGAACCTTAGTACTACGTGAGCACTCTACCCAAGAAACAGCTGCTTAGAGCAAATATCTTTACAGGCAAAATTCAATACCAGTGCGAGTTACAATCAATCTGATTGATAACGTGGATATTGCCCTGTCAAGATACTACAAATCTGGAATGTTTCAGAATTTCAAAGATTCTGCAGGCCGAAATAGGATAGAATACCGTTAACTTCAACTGTACAGGCACTTGTATGGAGTGTGCATGCGTAGAAACAAAAACGTTCTTTCCTTAAATCAGATGGAAATCGAATCGTGGCAATCACAATTTTCTTCGTTAACTAAACCTTATAGTGTACCCTACTAGTACATATAGATGAAACATTGAAAATGATTCGCGAAATCAGCACTTTAGATGACGGTCCTTTTTCCCATACAAGGTCTTATATGGTGTTTTGACAAAAATCTGTAAGGCTGAGTTTCTTGACACCCAGCTGCTGGTATTTTATCTCGGCTTTACGAATGACTACAATCGTGGATTTAAAAAAGTTTTAAACTACTTTTTTAATGTTACAGGATGGTGAAAATTGTATGTTAATCACTAATCTGTGTAATGAGGACTGATTTCATGAATCTTAGTACTACGTAAACACTCTGCCCAAGAAACAGCTGCTTAGAGCAAATATCTTTACAGGCAAAATTCAATACCAGTGCGAGTTACCATCAATCTGATTGATAACGTGGATATTGCCATGTCAAGATACTACAAATCTGGAATGTTTCAGAATTTCAAAGATTCTGCAGGCCGAGATATGATAGAATACCGTTCACTTCAACTGTACAGGCACATGTATGGAGTGTGCATGCGTAGAAACAAAAACGTTCTTTCCTTAAATCAGATGGAAATCGAATCGTGGCAATCACAATTTTCTTTGTTAGCTAAACCTTATAGTGTACCCTACTAGTACATATAGCTGAAATATTTAAAATAATTCGCGAAATCAGCACCTTAGATGATGGTCCTTCTGCCCATACAAGCTCTTATATGGTGTTTTGACAAAAATCTGTAAGGCTGAGTTTCTTGACACCCAGCTGCTGGTATTTTATCTCGGCTTCACAAATGACTACAATCGTGGCATTAAACAAGTTTTAAACTACTTTTTTAATGTTACAGGATGGTGAAAATTGTATGTTAATCACTAATCTGTGTAATGAGGACTGATTTCATGAATCTTAGTACTGCGTGAGCACTCTACCCAAGAAACAGCTGCTTAGAGCAAATATCTTTACAGGCAAAATTCAAGACCAGTGCGAGTTACAATCAATCTGATTGATAACGTGGATATTGCCCTGTCAAGATACTACAAATGTGGAATGTTTCAGAATTTCAAAGATTCTGCAGGCCGAGATAGGATAGAATACCGTTAACTTCAACTGTACAGACACTTGTATGGAGTGTGCATGCGTAGAAACAAAAACGTTCTTTCCTTAAATCAGATGGAAATCGAATCGTGGCAATCAAAATTTTCTTTGTTAACTAAACCTTATACTGTACTCTACTAGTACATATAGATAAAACATTCAAAATGATTCGCGAAATCAGCACCATAGATGACGGTCCTCCTGCCCATACTAGCTCTTATATGGTGTTTTGACAAAAATCTGTAAGGCTGAGTTTCTTGACACCCAGCTGCTGGTATTTTATCTCGGCTTCACAAATGACTACAATCGTGGCATTAAACAAGTTTTAAACTACTTTTTTAATGTTACAGGATGGTTAAAATTGTATGTTAATCCCTAATCATTGTAATGAGGATTGATTTTATGAACCTTAGCACTACGTAAGAACTCTGCCCAAGTAACAGCTGCTTAGAGCAAACATTTTACAGGCAAAATTCAGTACCAGTGCGAATTACAATCAATCTGATTGATAACGTGGATATTGCCCTGTCAAGATACTACAAATCTGGAATGTTTCAGAATTTCAAAGATTTTTTAGGCCGAGATATGATAAAATACCGTTCACTTCAACTGTACAGGCACTTGTATGGAGTGTGCATGCGTAGAAACAAAAACGTTCTTTCCTTAAATCAGATGGAAATCGAATCGTGGCAATCAAAATTTTCTTTGTTAACTAAACCTTATAGTGTACCCTACTAGTACATATAGATAAAACATTCAAAATGATTCGTGAAATCAGCACCCTAGATGACGGTCCTCCTACCCATACAAGCTCTTATATGGTGTTTTGACAAAAATCTGTAAGGCTGAGTTTCTTGACAGCCAGCTGCTGGTATTTTATGTCGGCTTTACAAATGACTACATACGTGGCATAAAACAAGTTTTAAACTACTTTTTTAAAGTTACAGGATGGTGAAAATTGTATGTTAATCACTAATCTGTGTAATGAGGACTGATTTCATGAACCTTAGTACTACGTGAGCACTCTGCCCAAGAAACAGCTGCTTAGAGCAAATATCTTTACAGGCAAAATTCAATACCAGTGCGAGTTACAATCAATCTGATTGATAACGTGGATATTGCCCTGTAAAGATACTACAAATCTAGAATGTTTTTAGAATTTCAAAGATTCTGCAGGCCGAGATAGCGTAGAATACCGTTAACTTCAACTGTACAGACACTTGTATGGAGTGTGCATGCGTAGAAACAAAAAGGTTCTCTCCTTAAATCTGATGGAAATCGAATCGTGGCAATCAAAATTTTCTTTGTTAACTAAGCCTTATAGTGTACCCTACTAGTACATATAGATAAAACATTGAAAATGACTCCCAAAATCAGCACCCTAGATGACGGTCCTCCTGTCCATACAAGCTCTTATATGGTGTTTTGACAAAAATCTGTAAGGCTGAGTTTCTTGACACCCAGCTGCTCGTATTTTATCTCGGCTTCACAAATGACTACAATCGTGGCAATAACAAGTTTTAAACTACTTTTTTAATGTTACAGGATGGTGAAAATTGTATGTTAATCACTAATCTGTGTAATTAGGACTGATTTCATGAACCTTAGTACTACGTGAGCACTCTACCCAAGAAACAGCTGCTTAGAGCAAATATCTTTACAGGCAAAATTCAATACCAGTGCGAGTTACAATCAATCTGATTGATAACGTGGATATTGCCCTGTCAAGATACTACAAATCTGGAATGTTTCAGAATTTCAAAGATTCTGCAGGCCTAGATAGGATAGAATACCGTTAACTTCAACTGTACAGGCACTTGTATGGAGTGTGCATGCGTAGAAACAAAAACGTTCTTTCCTTAAATCAGATGGAAATCGAATCGTGGCAATCACAATTTTCTTTGTTAACTAAACCTTATAGTGTACCCTACTAGTACATATAGATAAAACATTCAAAATGATTCGCGAAATCAGCACCCTAGATGACGGTCCTCCTGCCCATACAAGCTCTTATATGGTGTTTTGACAAAAATCTGTAAGGCTTAGTTTCTTGACACCCAGGTGCTGGTATTTTATCTCGGCTTCACAAATGACTACATACATGGCATGGAACAAGTTTTAAACTACTTTTCTAATGTTAAAGGATGGTAAAAATTGTATGTTAATCACTAATCTGTGTAATGAGGACTGATTTCATGAACCTTAGTACTACGTGAGCACTCTAACTAAGAAAACGCTGCTTAGAGCAAATATCTTTACAGGCAAAATTCAATACCAGTGCGAGTTACAATCAATCTAATTGATAACGTGGATATTGCCCTGTCAAGATACTACAAATCTGGAATGTTTCAGAATTTCAAAGATTCTGCAGGCCGAGATAGGATAGAATACCGTTCACTTCAACTGTACAAGCACTTGTATGGAGTGTGCATGCGTATAAACAAAAACGTTCTTTCCTTAAATCAGATGGAAATCGAATCGTGGCAATCACAATTTTCTTTGTTAACTAAGCCTTATAGTGTACCCTACTAGTATATATAGATGACACATTCAAAATGATTCGCGAAATCGGCACCCTAGATGACGGTCCTTCTTCCCATACAACCTCTTATATGGTGTTTTGACAAAAATCTGTATGGCTGAGTTTCTTGAATCCCAGCTGCTGGTATTTTATCTCGGCTTCACAAATGACTACATACGTGGCATAAAACAAGTCTTAAACTACTTTTTTAATGTTACAGGATGGTGAAATTTGTATGTTAATCACTAATCTGTGTAATGAGGACTGATTTCATGAACCTTAGTACTACGTGAGCACTCTACCCAAGAAACAGCTGCTTAGACCAAATATCTTTACAGGCAAAATTCAATACCAGTGCGAGTTACAATCAATCTGATTGATAACGTGGATATTGCCCTGTCAAGATACTACAAATCTGGAATGTTTCAGAATTTCAAAGATTCTGCAGGCCGAAATAGGATAGAATACCGTTAACTTCAACTGTACAGGCACTTGTATGGAGTGTGCATGCGTAGAAACAAAAACGTTCTTTCCTTAAATCAGATGGAAATCGAATCGTGGCAATCACAATTTTCTTTGTTAGCTAAACCTTATAGTGTACCCTACTAGTAAATATAGCTGAAATATTTAAAATAATTCGCGAAATCAGCACCTTAGATGATGGTCCTTCTGCCCATACAAGCTCTTATATGGTGTTTTGACAAAAATCTGTAAGGCTTAGTTTCTTGACACCCAGGTGCTGGTATTTTATCTCGGCTTCACAAATGACTACATACATGGCATGAAACAAGTTTTAAACTACTTTTCTAATGTTAAAGGATGGTAAAAATTGTATGTTAATCACTAATCTGTGTAATGAGGACTGATTTCATGAACCTTAGTACTACGTGAGCACTCTAACTAAGAAAACGTTGCTTAGAGCAAATATCTTTACAGGCAAAATTCAATACCAGTGCGAGTTACAATCAATCTAATTGATAACGTGGATATTGCCCTGTCAAGATACTACAAATCTGGAATGTTTCAGAATTTCAAAGATTCTGCAGGCCGAGATAGGATAGAATACCGTTCACTTCAACTGTACAAGCACTTGTATGGAGTGTGCATGCGTAGAAACAAAAACGTTCTTTCCTTAAATCAGATGGAAATCGAATCGTGGCAATCACAATTTTCTTTGTTAACTAAGCCTTATAGTGTACCCTACTAGTATATATAGATGACACATTCAAAATGATTCGCGAAATCGGCACCCTAGATGACGGTCCTTCTTCCCATACAACCTCTTATATGGTGTTTTGACAAAAATCTGTATGGCTGAGTTTCTTGAATCCCAGCTGCTGGTATTTTATCTCGGCTTCACAAATGACTACATACGTGGCATAAAACAAGTCTTAAACTACTTTTTTAATGTTACAGGATGGTGAAATTTGTATGTTAATCACTAATCTGTGTAATGAGGACTGATTTCATGAACCTTAGTACTACGTGAGCACTCTACCCAAGAAACAGCTGCTTAGACCAAATATCTTTACAGGCAAAATTCAATACCAGTGCGAGTTACAATCAATCTGATTGATAACGTGGATATTGCCCTGTCAAGATACTACAAATCTGGAATGTTTCAGAATTTCAAAGATTCTGCAGGCCGAAATAGGATAGAATACCGTTAACTTCAACTGTACAGGCACTTGTATGGAGTGTGCATGCGTAGAAACAGAAACGTTCTTTCCTTAAATCAGATGGAAATCGAATCGTGGCAATCACAATTTTCTTTGTTAGCTAAACCTTATAGTGTACCCTACTAGTACATATAGCTGAAATATTTAAAATAATTCGCGAAATCAGCACCTTAGATGATGGTCCTTCTGCCCATACAAGCTCTTATATGGTGTTTTGACAAAAATCTGTAAGGCTGAGTTTCTTGACACCCAGGTGCTGGTATTTTATCTCGGCTTCACAAATGACTACAATCGTGGCATTAAACAAGTCTTAAACTACTTTTTTAATGTTACAGGATGGTGAAAATTGTATGTTATTCACTACTCTGTGTAATGAGGACTGATTTCATGAATCTTAGTACTGCGTGAGCACTCTACCCAAGAAACAGCTGCTTAGAGCAAATATCTTTACAGGCAAAATTCAAGACCAGTGCGAGTTACAATCAATCTGATTGATAACGTGGATATTTCCCTGTCAAGATACTACAAATCTGGAATGTTTCAGAATTTTAAAGATTCTGCAGGCCGAGATAGGATAGAATACCGTTAACTTCAACTGTACAAACACTTGTATGGAGTGTGCATGCGTAGAAACAAAAACGTTCTTTCCTTAAATCAGATGGAAATCGAATCGTGGCAATCAAAATTTTCTTTGTTAACTAAACCTTATACTGTACTCTACTAGTACATATAGATAAAACATTCAAAATGATTCGCGAAATCAGCACCATAGATGACGGTCCTCCTGCCCATACTAGCTCTTATATGGTGTTTTGACAAAAATCTGTAAGGCTGAGTTTCTTGACACCCAGCTGCTGGTATTGTATCTCGGCTTCACAAATGACTACAATCGTGGCATTAAACAAGTTTTAAACTACTTTTTTAATGTTAAAGGATGGTTAAAATTGTATGTTAATCCCTAATCATTGTAATGAGGATTGATTTTATGAACCTTAGCACTACGTAAGAACTCTGCCCAAGTAACAGCTGCTTAGAGCAAACATTTTACAGGCAAAATTCAGTACCAGTGCGAATTACAATCAATCTGATTGATAACGTGGATATTGCCCTGTCAAGATACTACAAATCTGGAATGTTTCAGAATTTCAAAGATTTTTTAGGCCGAGATATGATAAAATACCGTTCACTTCAACTGTACAGGCACTTGTATGGAGTGTGCATGCGTAGAAACAAAAACGTTCTTTCCTTAAATCAGATGGAAATCGAATCGTGGCAATCAAAATTTTCTTTGTTAACTAAGTCTTATAGTGTACCCTACTAGTACATATAGATAAAACATTCAAAATGATTCGTGAAATCAGCACCCTAGATGACGGTCCTCCTACCCATACAAGCTCTTATATGGTGTTTTGACAAAAATCTGTAAGGCTGAGTTTCTTGACAGCCAGCTGCTGGTATTTTATGTCGGCTTTACAAATGACTACATACGTGGCATAAAACAAGTTTTAAACTACTTTTTTAAAGTTACAGGATGGTGAAAATTGTATGTTAATCACTAATCTGTGTAATGAGGACTGATTTCATGAACCTTAGTACTACGTGAGCACTCTGCCCAAGAAACAGCTGCTTAGAGCAAATATCTTTACAGGCAAAATTCAATACCAGTGCGAGTTACAATCAATCTGATTGATAACGTGGATATTGCCCTGTAAAGATACTACAAATCTAGAATGTTTTTAGAATTTCAAAGATTCTGCAGGCCGAGATAGGGTAGAATACCGTTAACTTCAACTGTACAGACACTTGTATGGAGTGTGCATGCGTAGAAACAAAAAGGTTTTTTCCTTAAATCTGATGGAAATCAAATCGTGGCAATCAAAATTTTCTTTGTTAACTAAGCCTTATAGTGTACCCTACTAGTACATATAGATAAAACATTGAAAATGACTCCCAAAATCAGCACCCTAGATGACGGTCCTCCTGCCCATACAAGCTCTTATATGGTGTTTTGACAAAAATCTGTAAGGCTGAGTTTCTTGACACCCAGCTGCTCGTATTTTATCTCGGCTTCACAAATGACTACATACATGGCATGAAACAAGTTTTAAACTACTTTTTTAATGTTACAGGATGGTAAAAATTGTATGTTAATCACTAATCTGTGTAATGAGGACTGATTTCATGAACCTTAGTACTACGTGAGCACTCTAACTAAGAAAACGCTGCTTAGAGCAAATATATTTACAGGCAAAATTCAATACCAGTGCGAGTTACAATCAATCTGATTGATAACGTGGATATTGCCCTGTCAAGATACTACTAATCTGGAATGTTTCAGAATTTCTAAGATTCTGCAGGCCGAGATATGATAGAATACCGTTCACTTCAACTGTACAGGCACATGTATGAAGTGTGCATGCGTAGAAACAAAAACGTTCTTTCCTTAAATCAGAAGGAAATAGAAGCGTGGCAATCAAAATTTTCTTTGTTAACTAAACCTTATACTGTACTCTACTAGTACATATAGATAAAACATTCAAAATGATTCGCGAAATCAGCACCCTAGATGACCGTCCTCTTGCCTATACAAGCTCTTATATGGTGTTTTGACAAAAATCTGTAAGGCTGAGTTTCTTGACACCCAGCTGCTGGTATTTTATCTCGGCTTCAAAAATGACTACAATCGTGGCATTAAACAAGTTTTAAACTACTTTTTTAATGTTACAGGATGGTTAAAATTGTATGTTAATCACTAATCTGTGTAATGAGGATTGATTTTATGAACCTTAGCACTACGTAAGAACTCTGCCCAAGTAACAGCTTCTTAGAGCAAACATTTTACAGGCAAAATTCAGTACCAGTGCGAGTTACAATCAATCTGATTGATAACGTGGATATTGCCCTGTCAAGATACTACAAATCTGGAATGTTTCAGAATTTCAAAGATTTTTTAGGCCGAGATATGATAAAATACCGTTCACTTCAACTGTACAGGCACTTGTATGGAGTGTGCATGCGTAGAAACAAAAACGTTTATTGCTTAAATCAGATGGAAATCGAATCGTGGCAATCAAAATTTTCTTCGTTAACTAAACCTTATAGTGTACCCTACTAGTACATATAGATAAAACATTCAAAATGATTCGCGAAATCAGCACCCTAGATGACGGTCCTCCTGCCCTTACAAGCTCTTATATGGTGTTTTGACAAAAATCTGTAAGGCTGAGTTTCTTCACACCCAGCTGCTGGTATTTTTTCTTGGCTTCACGAATGACTACATACGTGGCATAAAACAAGTTTTAAACTACTTTTTTAATGTTACAGGATGGTGAAAATTGTATGTTAATCACTAATCTGTGTAATGAGGACTGATTTCATGAACCTTAGTACTACGTGAGCACTCTGCCCAAGAAACAGCTGCTCAGAGGAAATATCTTTAAAGGCAAAATTCAACACCAGTGCGAGTTACAATCAATCTGATTGATAACGTGGATATTGCCCTGTCAAGATACTACAAATCTGGAATGTTTCAGAATTTCAAAGATTCTGCAGGCCGAGATATGATAGAATACCGTTCATTTCAACTTTACAGGCACTTGTATGGAGTGTGCATGCGTAGAAACAAAAACGTTCTTTCCTTAAATCAGATGGAAATCGAATCGTGGCAATCAAAATTTTCTTCGTTAACTAAACCTTATAGTGTACCCTACTAGTACATATAGATGAAACATTCAAAATGATTTGCGAAATCAGCACCCTAGATGACGGTCCTCCTGCCCATACAAGCTCTTATATGGTGTTTTGACAAAAATCTGTAAGGCTGAGTTTCTTGACACCCAGCTGCTGGAATTTTATCTCGGCTTCACAAATGACTACATACGTGGCATAAAACAAGTTTTAAACTGCTTTTTTAATGTTACAGGATGGTGAAAATTGTATGTTAATCACTAATCTGTGTAATGAGGACTGATTTCATGAACCTTAGTACTACGTGAGCACTCTGCCCAAGAAACAGCTGGTCAGAGCAAATATCTTTACAGGCAAAATTCAATACCAGTGCGAATTACAATCAATCTGATTGATAACGTGGATATTGCCCTGTCAAGATACTACAAATCTGGAATGTTTCAGAATTTCAAAGGTTCTGCAGGCCGAGATATGATAGAATACCGTTCACTTCAACTGTACAGGCACATGTATGGAGTGTGCATGCGTAGAAACAAAAACGTTCTTTCCTTAAATCAGATGGAAATCGAATCGTGGCAATCAAAATTTTCTTCTTTAACTAAACCTTATAGTGTACCCTACTAGTACATATAGATAAAACATTCAAAACGATTCGCAAAATTTGCACCCTAGATGACAGTCCACCTGGCCATACAAGCTCTTATATAGTGTTTTGACAAAAATCTTTAAGGCTGAGTTTCTTGACACCAAGCTGCTGGTATTTTATCTCGGCTTCACAAATGACTACAATCGTGGCATTAAACAAGTTTTAAACTACTTTTTTAATGTTACAGGATGGTGAAAATTGTATGTTAATCACTAATCTGTGTAATGGGGACTGATTTCATGAACCTTAGTACTACGTAAGAACTCTGCCCAAGAAACAGCTGCTTAGAGCAAATATCTTTACAGGCAAAATTCAATACCAATGCTAATTACAATCACTCTTATTGATAACGTGGATATTGCCCTGTCAAGATACTACAAATCTGGAATGTTTCAGAATTTCAAAGATTCTGCAGGCCGAGATATCATAGAATACCGTTCACTTTAACTGTACAGGCACTTGTATGGAGTGTGCATGCGTAGAAACAAAAACGTTCTTTCCTTAAATCAGATGGAAATCGAATCGTGGCAATCAAAATTTTCTTCGTTAACTAAACCTTATAGTGTACCCTACTAGTACATATAGATACGCCATTCAAAATAATTCGCGACATCAGCACCCTAGATGACGGTCCTCCTGCCCATACAAGCTCTTATATGGTGTTTTGACAAAAATCTGTAAGGCTGAGTTTCTTGACACCCAGCTGCTGGTATTTTATCTCGGCTTCACAAATGACTACAATCGTGGCATTAAACAAATTTTAAACTACTTTTTTAATGTTACAGGATGGTGAAAATTGTATGTTAATCACTAATCTGTGTGATGAGGACTGATTTCATGAACCTTAGTACTACGTGAGCAGTCTGCCGAGGAAACAGCTGCTTAGAGCAAATACATTTACAGGCAAAATTCAATACCAGTGCGAGTTACAATCAATCTGATTGATAACGTGGATATTGCCCTGTCAAGATACTACAAATCTGGAATGTTTCAGAATTTCAAAGATTTTTCAGGCCGAGATATGATAGAATACCGTTCACTTCAACTGTACAGGCACTTGTATGGAGTGTGCATGCGTAGAAACAAAAACGTTCTTTCCTTAAATCAGATGGAAATCGAATCGTGGCAATCAAAATTTTCTTTGTTAACTAAGCCTTATAGTGTACCCTACTAGTACATATAGATAAAACATTCAAAACGATTCGCGAAATTTGCACCCTAGATGACAGTCCACCTGGCCATACAAGCTCTTATATAGTGTTTTGACAAAAATCTTTAAGGCTGAGTTTCTTGACACCCAGCTGCTGGTATTTTATCTCGGCTTCACAAATGACTACAATCGTGGCATTAAACAAGTTTTAAACTACTTTTTTAATGTTACAGGATGGTGAAAATTGTATGTTAATCACTAATCTGTTTAATGGGGACTGATTTCATGAACCTTAGTACTACGTAAGAACTCTGCCCAAGAAACAGCTGCTTAGAGCAAATATCTTTACAGGCAAAATTCAATACCAGTGCGAGTTACAATCAATCTGATTGATAACGTGGATATTGCCCTGTCAAGATACTACAAATCTGGAATGTTTCAGAATTTCAAAGATTTTTCAGGCCGAGATATGATAGAATACCGTTCACTTCAACTGTACAGGAACTTGTATGGAGTGTGCATGCGTAGAAACAAAAACGTTCTTTCCTTAAATCAGATGGAAATCGAATCGTGGCAATCAAAATTTTCTTCGTTAACTAAACCTTATAGTGTACCCTACTAGTACATATAGATAAAACATTCAAAATGATTCGCGAAATCAGCACCCTAGATGACGGTCCTCCTGCCCTTACAAGCTCTTATATGGTGTTTTGACAAAAATCTGTAAGGCTGAGTTTCTTGACACCCAGCTGCTGGTATTTTTTCTTGGCTTCACGAATGACTACATACGTGGCATAAAACAAGTTTTAAACTACTTTTTTAATGTTACAGTATGGTCAAAATTGTATGTTAATCACTAATCTGTGTAATGAGGACTGATTTCATGAACCTTAGTACTACGTGAGCACTCTGCCCAAGAAACAGCTGCTTAGAGCAAATATCTTTACTGGCAAAATTCAATACCAGTGCTAATTACAATCAATCTGATTGATAACGTGGATATTGCCCTGTCAAGATACTACAAATCTGGAATGTTTCAGAGTTTCAAAGATTCTGCAGGCCGAGATATGATAGAATACCGTTTACTTTAACTGTACAGGCACTTGTATGGAGTGTGCATGCGTAGAAACAAAAACGTTCTTTCCTTAAATCAGATGGAAATCGAATCGTGGCAATCAAAATTTTCTTCGTTAACTAAACCTTATAGTGTACCCTACTAGTACATATAGATACGCCATTCAAAATAATTCGCGACATCAGCACCCTAGATGACGGTTCTCCTGCCCATACAAGCTCTTATATGGTGTTTTGACAAAAATCTGTAAGGCTGAGTTTCTTGACACCCAGCTGCTGGTATTTTATCTCGGCTTCACAAATGACTACAATCGTGGCATTAAACAAATTTTAAACTACTTTTTTAATGTTGCAGGATGGTGAAAATTGTATGTTAATCACTAATCTGTGTAATGAGGACTAATTTCATGAACCTTAGTACTACGTGAGCAGTCTGCCGAAGAAACAGCTGCTTAGAGCAAATACATTTACAGGCAAAATTCAATACCAGTGCGAGTTACAATCAATCTGATTGATAACGTGGATATTGCCCTGTCAAGATACTACAAATCTGGAATGTTGTAGAATTTCAAAGATTTTTCAGGCCGAGATAGGAGAGAATACCGTTCACTTCAACTGTACACGCACTTGTATGGAGTGTGCATGCGTAGAAACAAAAACGTTCTTTTCTTAAATCAGATGGAAATCGAATCGTGGCAATCAAAATTTTCTTCGTTAACTAAACCTTATAGTGTACCCTACTAGTACATATAGATAAAACATTCAAAACGATTCGCGAAATCGGCACCCTAGATGACAGTCCTCCTGGCCATACAAGCTCTTATATAGTGTTTTGACAAAAATCTTTAAGGCTGAGTTTCTTGACACCCAGCTGCTGGTATTTTATCTCGGCTTCACAAATGACTACATACGTGGAATAAAACAAGTCTTAAACTACATTTTTAATGTTACAGGATGGTGAAAATTGTATGTTAATCACTAAGATAGAATAGAATACCGTTCACTTCAACTGTACAGGCATTTGTATGGAGTGTGCATGCGTAGAAACAAAAACGTTCTTTCTTTAAATCAGATGGAAATCAAATCGTGGCAATCAAAATTTTCTTCGTTAACTAAACCTTATAGTGTACCCTACTAGTACATCTAGATAAAACATTCAAAATGATTCGCGAAATCAGCACCCTAGATGACGTTCCTCCTGCCCATACAAGCCCTTATATGGTGTTTTGACAAAAATCTGTAAGGCTGAGTTTCTTGACACCCAGCTGCTGGTATTTTATCTCGGCTTAACAAATGACTACAATCGTGGCATAAAACAAGTTTTAAACTACTTTTTTAATGTTACAGGATGGTGAAAATTGTATGTTAATCACTAATCTGTGTAATGAGGACTGATTTCATGAACCTTAGTACTACGTGAGAACTCTGCCCAAGAAACAGCTGCTTAGAGCAAATATCTTTACAGGCAAAATTTAATACCAGTGCGAATTACAATCAATCTGATTGATAACGTGGATATTACCCTGTCAAGATACTACAAATCTGGAATGTTTCAGAATTTCAAAGATTCTGCAGGCCAAGATAGTATAGAATACTGTTCACTTCAACTGTACAGGCACATGTATGGAGTGTGCATGCGTAGAACCAAAAACGTTCTTTCCTTAAATCAGATGGAAATCGAATCGTGGCAATCAAAATTTTCTTCGTTAACTAAACCTTATAGTGTACCCTACTAGTACATATAGATAAAACATTCAAAACGATTCGCGAAATCGGCACCCTAGATGACAGTCCTCCTGGCCATACAAGCTCTTATATAGTGTTTTGAAAAAAATCTTTAAGGCTGAGTTTCTTGACACCCAGCTGCTGGTATTTTATCTCGGCTTCACAAATGACTACATACGTGGCATAAAACAAGTCTTAAACTACATTTTTAATGTTACAGGATGGTGAAAATTGTATGTTAATCACTAATCTGTGTGATGAGGACTGATTCCATGAACCTTAGTACTACGTGAGCACTCTGCCCAAGAAACAGCTGCTTAGAGCAAATATCTTTACAGGCAAAATTCAATACCAGTGCGAGTTACAATCAATCTGATTGATAACGTGGATATTCCCCTGTCGAGATACTACAAATCTGGAATGTTTCAGAATTTCAAAGATTCTGCAGGCCGAGATATGATAGAATACCGTTCACTTACACTGTAAAGGCACTTGTATGGAGTGTGCATGCGTAGAAACAAAAGCGTTCTTTCCTTAAATCAGATGGAAATGGCATCGTGGCAATCACAATTTTCTTCGTTAACTAAACCTTATAGTGTACCCTACTAGTACATATAGATGAAACATTCAAAATGATTCGCAAACTCAGCACCCTAGATGACGAAACCCTGCCCATACAAGCTCTTATATGTTGTTTTGACAAAAATCTTTTAGGCTGAGTTTCTTGACACCCAGCTGCTGGTATTTGATCTCGGCTTAACAAATGACTACAATCGTGGCATTAAACAAGTTTTAAACTACTTTTTTAATGTTACAGGATGGTGAAAATTGTATGCTAATCACTAATCTGTGTAATGAGGACTGATTTCATGAACCTTAGTACTACGTGAGCACTCTGCCCAAGAAACAGCTGCTTAGAGCAAATATCTTTACAGGCAAAATTCAATACCAGTGCGAGTTACAATCAATCTGATTGATAACGTGGATATTCCCCTGTCGAGATACTACAAATCTGGAATGTTTCAGAATTTCAAAGATTCTGCAGGCCAAGATAGGATAGAATACCGTTCACTTCAACTGTACAGGCACTTGTATGGAGTGTGCATGCGTAGAACCAAAGACGTTCTTTCCATAAATCAGATGGAAATCGAATCGTGGCAATCAAAATTTTCTTCGTTAACTAAACCTTATAGTGTACCCTACTAGTACATATAGATAAAACATTCAAAACGATTCGCGAAATCGGCACCCTAGATGACAGTCCTCCTGGCCATACAAGCTCTTATATAGTGTTTTGACAAAAATCTTTAAGGCTGAGTTTCTTGACACCCAGCTGCTGGTATTTTATCTCGGCTTCACAAATGACTACATAGGTGGCATGAAACAAGTCTTAAACTACATTTTTAATGTTACAGGATGGTGAAAATTGTATGTTAATCACTAATCTGTGTGATGAGGACTGATTCCATGAACCTTAGTACTACGTGAGCACTCTGCCCAAGAAACAGCTGCTTAGAGCAAATATCTTTACAGGCAAAATTCAATACCAGTGCGAGTTACAATCAATCTGATTGATAACGTGGATATTGCCCTGTCGAGATACTACAAATCTGGAATGTTTCAGAATTTCAAAGATTCTGCAGGCCAAGATGGGATAGAATACCGTTCACTTCAACTGTACAAACACTTGTATGGAGTGTGCATGCGTAAAAAACAAAAACGTTCTTTCCTTAAATCAGATGGAAATCGAATCGTGGATATCAAAATTTTCTTCGTTAACTAAACCTTATAGTGTACCCTACTAGTACATATAGATAAAACATTCAAAACGATTCGCGAAATCAGCACCCTAGATGACGGTCCTCCTGCCCATACAAGCTCTTATATGGTGTTTTGACAAAAATCTGTAAGGCTGAGTTTCTTGACACCCAGCTGCTGGTATTTTATCTCGGCTTCACAAATGACTACAATCGTGGCATTAAACAAGTCTTAAACTACATTTTTAATGTTAGAGGATGGTGAAAATTGTATGTTAATCACTAATCTGTGTAATGAGGACTGATTTCATTAACCTTAGTATTACGTGAGCACTCTGCCCAAGAAACAGCTGCTCAGAGCAAATAACTTTACAGGCAAAATTCAATACCAGTGCGAATTACAATCAATCTGATTGATAACGTGGATATTGCCCTGTCAAGATACTACAAATGTGGAATGTTTCAGAAGTTCAAAGATTCTGCAGGCCGAGATATCATAGAATACCGTTCACTTCAACTGTACAGGCACTTGTATGGAGTGTGCAGGCGTAGAAACAAAAACGTTCTTTCCTTAAATCACATGGAAATCGAATCGTGGCAATCAAAATTTTCTTCGTTAACTAAACCTTATAGTGTACCCTACTAGTACATATAGATAAAACATTCAAAATGATTCGCGAAATCAGCACCCTAGATGACGATCCTGCTGCCCATACAAGCTCTTATATCGTGTTTTGACAAAAATCTGTAACGCTGAGTTTCTTGACACCCAGCTGCTGGTATTTTATCTCGGCTTAACAAATGACTACAATCGTTTTATAAAACAAGTTTTAAACTACTTTTTTAATGTTACAGGATGGTGAAAATTGTATGTTAATCACTAATCTGTGTAATGAGGACTGATTTCATGAATCTTAGTACTACGTGAGCACTCTGCCCAAGAAACAGCTGCTTAGAGCAAATATCTTTACAGGCAAAATTTAATACCAGTGCGAATTACAATCAATCTGATTGATAACGTGGATATTGCCCTGTCAAGATACTACAAATCTGGAATGTTTCAGAATTTCAAAGATTCTGCAGGCCAAGATAGTATAGAATACCGTTCACTTCAACTGTACAGGCACTTGTATGGAGTGTGCATGCGTAGAACCAAAAACGTTCTTTCCTTAAATCAGATGGAAATCGAATCGTGGCAATCAAAAATTTCTTCGTTAACTAAACCTTATAGTGTACCCTACTAGTACATATAGATAAAACATTCAAAACGATTCGCAAACTCAGCACCCTAGATGACAGTCCTCCTGGCCATACAAGCTCTTATATAGTGTTTTGACAAAAATCTTTAAGCGTGAGTTTCTTGACACCCAGCTGCTGGTATTTTATCTCGGCTTCAGAAATGACTACATAGGTGGCATAAAACAAGTCTTAAACTACATTTTTAATGTTACAGGATGGTGAAAATTGTATGTTAATCACTAATCTGTGTGATGAGGACTGATTCCATGAACCTTAGTACTACGTGAGCACTCTGCCCAAGAAACAGCTGCTTAGAGCAAATATCTTTACAGGCAAAATTCAATACCAGTGCGAGTTACAATCAATCTGATTGATAACGTGGATATTGCCCTGTCGAGATACTACAAATCTGGAATGTTTCAGAATTTCAAAGATTCTGCAGGCCAAGATAGGATAGAATACCGTTCACTTCAACTGTACAGGCACTTGTATGGAGTGTGCATGCGTAGAAACAAAAACGTTCTTTCTTTAAATCAGATGGAAATCGAATCGTGGCAATCAAAATTTTCTTCGTTAACTAAACCTTATAGTGTACCCTACTAGTACATCTAGATAAAACATTCAAAATGATTCGCGAAATCAGCACCCTAGATGACGTTCCTCCTGCCCATACAAGCCGTTATATGGTGTTTTGACAAAAATCTGTAAGGCTGAGTTTCTTGACACCCAGCTGCTGGTATTTTATCTCGGCTTAACAAATGACTACAATCCTGGCATAAAACAAGTTTTAAACTACTTTTTTAATGTTACAGGATCGTGAAAATTGTATGTTAATCACTAATCTGTGTAATGAGGACTGATTTCATGAACCTTAGTACTACGTGAGAACTCTGCCCAAGAAACAGCTGCTTAGTGCAAATATCTCTACAGGCAAAATTCAATACCAGTGCGAATTACAATCAATCTGATTGATAACGTGGATATTGCCCCTTCAAGATACTACAAATCTGGAATGTTTCAGAAGTTTAAAGATTCTGCAGGCCGAGATATGATAGAATACCGTTCACTTACACTGTAAAGGCACTTGTATGGAGTGTGCATGCGTAGAAACAAAAACGTTCTTTCCTTAAATCAGATGGAAATGGAATCGTGGCAATTACAATTTTCTTCGTTAACTAAACCTTATAGTGTACCCTACTAGTACATATAGATGAAACATTCAAAATGATTCGCAAACTCAGCACCCTAGATGACGGTCCTCCTGCCCATACAAGCTCTTATATGGTGTTTTGACAAAAATCTGTAAGGCTGAGTTTCTTGACACCCAGCTGCTGGTATTTGATCTCGGCTTAACAAATGACTACAATCGTGGCATAAAACAAGTTTTAAACTATTTTTTTAATGTTACAGGATGGTGAAAATTGTATGTTAATCACTAATCTGTGTAATGAGGACTGATTTCATGAATCTTAGTACTACGTGAGCACTCTTCCCAAGAAACAGCTGCTTAGAGCAAATATCTTTACTGGCAAAATTTAATACCAGTGCGAATTACAATCAATCTGATTGATAACGTGGATATTGCCCTGTCAAGATACTACAAATCTGGAATGTTTCAGAATTTCAAAGATTCTGCAGGCCAAGATAGGATAGAATACCGTTCACTTCAACTGTACAGGCACTTGTATGGAGTGTGCATGCGTAGAACCAAAAACGTTCTTTCCTTAAATCAGATGGAAATCGAATCGTGGCAATCAAAATTTTCTTCGTTAACTAAACCTTATAGTGTACCCTACTAGTACATATAGATAAAACATTCAAAACGATTCGCGAAATCGGCACCCTAGATGACAGTCCTCCTGGCCATACAAGCTCTTATATAGTGTTTTGACAAAAATCTTTAAGGCTGAGTTTCTTGACACCCAGCTGCTGGTATTTTATCTCGGCTTCACAAATGACTACATAGGTGGCATAAAACAAGTCTTAAACTACATTTTTAATGTTACAGGATGGTGAAAATTGTATGTTAATCACTAATCTGTGTGATGAGGACTGATTCCATGAACCTTAGTACTACGTGAGCACTCTGCCCAAGAAACAGCTGCTTAGAGCAAATATCTTTACAGGCAAAATTCAATACCAGTGCGAGTTACAATCAATCTGATTGATACCGTGGATATTGCCTCTTCAAGATACTACAAATCTGGAATGTTTCAGAAGTTTAAAGATTCTGCAGGCCGAGATATGATAGAATACCGTTCACTTACACTGTAAAGGCACTTGTATGGAGTGTGCATGCGTAGAAACAAAAACGTTCTTTCCTTAAATCAGATGGAACTGGAATCATGGCAATCACAATTTTCTTCGTTAACTAAACCTTATAGTGTACCCTACTAGTACATATAGATGAAACATTCAAAATGATTCGCAAACTCAACACCCTAGATGACGGTCCTCCTGCCCATACAAGCTCTTATATGGTGTTTTGACAAAAATCTTTAAGGCTGAGTTTCTTGACACCCAGCTGCTGGTATTTGATCTCGGCTTAACAAATGACTACAATCCTGGCATAAAACAAGTTTTAAACTCCTTTTTTAATGTTACAGGATGGTCAAAATTGTATGTTAATCACTAATCTGTGTAATGAGGACTGATTTCATGAATCTTAGTACTACGTGAGCACTCTGCCCAAGAAACAGCTGCTTAGAGCAAATATCTTTACAGGCAAAATTTAATACCAGTGCGAATTACAATCAATCTGATTGATAACGTGGATTTTACCCTGTCAAGATACTACAAATCTGGAATGTTTCAGAATTTCAAAGATTCTGCAGGCCAAGATAGGATAGAATACCGTTCACTTCAACTGTACAGGCACTTGTATGGAGTGTGCATGCGTAGAACCAAAAAGGTTCTTTCCTTAAATCAGATGGAAATCGAATCGTGGCAATCAAAATTTTCTTCGTTAACTAAACCTTATAGTGTACCCTACTAGTACATATAGATAAAACATTCAAAACGATTCGCGAAATCGGCACCCTAGATGACAGTCCTCCTGGCCATACAAGCTCTTATATAGTGTTTTGACAAAAATCTTTAAGGCTGAGTTTCTTGACACCGGCCTTCTGGTATTTTATCTCGGCTTCACAAATGACTACATAGGTGGCATAAAACAAGTCTTAAACTACATTTTTAATGTTACAGGATGGTGAAAATTGTATGTTAATCACTAATCTGTGTGATGAGGACTGATTCCATGAACCTTAGTACTACGTGAGCACTCTGCCCAAGAAACAGCTGCTTAGAGCAAATATCTTTACAGGCAAAATTCAATACCAGTGCGAGTTACAATCAATCTGATTGATAACGTGGATATTGCCCTGTCAAGATACTACAGATCTGGAATGTTTCAGAATTTCAAAGATTCTGCAGGCCGAGATATGATAGAATACCGTTCACTTCAACTGTACAGGCACTTGTATGGAGTGTGCATGCATAGAAACAAAAACGTTCTTTCCTTAAATCAGATGGAAATCGAATCGTGGCAATCAAAATTTTCTTCGTTAACTAAACCTTATAGTGTACCCTACTAGTACATATAGATAAAGCATTCAAAATGATTAGAGAAATCAGGACCCTAGATGACGGTCCTCCTGCCCATACAAGCTCTTATATGGTGTTTTGACAAAAATCTGTAAGGCTGAGTTTCTTGACACCCAGCTGCTGGTATTTTATCTCGGCTTCACAAATGACTACATAGGTGGCATAAAACAAGTTTTAAACTACATTTTTAATGTTACAGGATGGTGAAAATTGTATGTTAATCACTAATCTGTGTAATGAGGACCGATTTCATAAATCTTAGTACTACGTGAGCACTCTGCCCAATAAACAGCTGCTTAGAGCAAATATCTTTAGAGGCAAAAGTCAATACCAGTGCGAATTACAATCAATCTGATTGATAACGTGGATATTGCCCTGTCAAGATACTACAAATCTGGAATGTTTCAGAATTTCAAAGATTCTGCAGGCCGAGATATGATAGAATACCGTTCACTTCAACTGTACAGGCACTTGTATGGAGTATGCATGCGTAGAAACAAAAACGTTCTTTCTTTAAATCAGATGGAAATCGAATCGTGGCAATAAAAATTTTCTTCGTTAACTAAACCTTATAGTGTACCCTACTAGTACATATAGATAAAGCATTCAAAATGATTCGCGAAATCAGCACCCTAGATGACGGTCCTCCTGTCCATACAAGGTCTTATATGGTATTTTGACAAAGATCTGTAAGGCTTAGTTTCTTGACACCCAGCTGATGGTATTGTGTCTCGGCTTAACATATGACTACAATCGTCGCATTAAAAAAAATTTAAACTACATTTTTAATATTAGAGGTTGGTTAAAATTGTATATTAATCACTAATCTGTGTAATTAGGACTGATTTCATGAACCTTAGTACCACGTGAGCACTCTGCCCATGAAACAGCTGCTTAGAGCAAATATCATCTTTACAGGCAAAATCCAATATCAGTGCGAATTACAATCAATCTGATTGATAACGTGGATATTGCCCTGTCAAGATACTTCAAATCTGGAATTTTTCAGAATTTCAAAGATTCTGCAGGCCGAGATATGATAGAATACCGTTTATTTCAACTGTACAGACACTTGTATTAAGTGCGCATGCGTAGAAACAAAAAGTTTTTTTTTTTAATTCAGATGGAAATCGAATCGTGGCAATCAAAATTTTCTTCGTTAACTAAACCTTATAGTGTACCCTACTAGTACATATAGATAAAGCATTCAAAATGATTCGCGAACTCAGCACCCTAGATGACGGTCCTCCTGTCCCTACAAGGTCTTATATGGTATTTTGACAAAGATCTGTAAGGCTGAGTTTCTTGACACCCAGCTGATGGTATTATATCTCGGCTTAACATATGACTACAATCGTCGCATTAAAAAAGTTTTAAACTACATTTTCAATATTAGAAATTGGTTAAAATTGTATGTTAATCACTAATCTGTGTAATTAGGACTGATTTCATGAACCTTAGTACCACGTGAGCACTCTGCCCATGAAACAGCTGCTTAGAGCAAATATCTTTACAGGCAAAATTCAATACCATTGCGAATTACAATCAATCTGATTGATAACGTGGATATTGCCCTGTCAAGATACTTCAAATCTGGAATGTTTCATAATTTCAAAGATTCTGCAGGCCGAGATATGATAGAATACCGTTTATTTCAACTGTACAGACCCTTGTATTAAGTGCGCATGCGTAGAAACAAAAATTTCTTTTTTTTAATTCAGATGGAAATGGAATCGTGGCAATCAAAATTTTCTTGGTTAACTAAACCTTAAAGTATACCCTGCTAGTACATATAGATAAAACTTTCAAAATGATTCGCGAAATCAGCACCCTAGATGACGGTCCTCCTACCCATACAAGCTCTTACATGGTGTTTTGACAAAAATCTGTAAGGCTGAGTTTCTTGACACCCAGCTGCTGGTATTGTATCTCGGCTTCACAAATGACTACATTCGTGGCATAAAACAAGTCTTAAACTACATTTTTAATGTTAGAGGATGGTGAAAATTGTATGTTAATCACAAATCTGTGTAATGAGGACTAATTTTATGAACCTTAGTACTACGTGAGCACTCTGCCCAAGAAACAGTAGTCTTCTTCGCAGCCGTTATTAGGGTCGTCACGCAACGCTTCTCCCCACTAACGGCTGCTCACGAGAGAGACACATTCCTTCCCCTTTGTTTTTGAGAACCAATAGAATGAACGTTATTGTTATCGGCTACGCAAATCAAATTCTTTCTTATATTTGCTAGGCGCCTGCTATGCGCGCGAAAACAAAACATGCCAGATGCACTCGTGCGAAACGACTTGGGCCAGGTTTCCAGAATATATAGCCTGCTTCTTATTGGTCAATTTTAGGGAAAGGAATGTGTCTCTCTTGCGAGCAGCCGTTAGTGGGGAGGAGCGTTGCGTGACGACCCTAATAACGGCTGCGAAGGAGACTAAAGAAAAAGCTGCTTCGAGCAAATATCTTTACAGGCAAAATTTAATACCAGTGCGAATTACAATCAATCTGATTGATAACGTGGATATTGCCCTGTCAAGATACTACAAATCTGGAATGTTTCAGAATTTCAAAGATTCTGCAGGCCGAGATATGATAGAATACCGTTCATTTCAACTGTACAGACCCTTGTATGAAGTGCGCATGCGTAGAAACAAAAAGTTTTTTTCTTAAATCAGATGGAAATCGAATCGTGGCAATCAAACTTTTCTTGGTTAACTAAACCTTATAGTATACCCTACTAGTACATATAGATAAAACATTCAAAATGGTTCGCTAAATCAGCACCCTAGATGACAGTCCTCCTGCCCATACAAGCTCTTATATGGTGTTTTGACAAAAATCTGTAAGGCTGAGTTTCTTGACATCCAGCTGCTGGTATTGCATCTCGGCTTCACAAATGACTACAATCGTGGCATTAAAAAAGTCTTAAACTACATTTTTAATGTTAGAGGATGGTGAAAATTGTATGTTAATCACTAATCTGTGTAATGAGGACTGATTTCGTGAACTTTAGAACTACGTGAGTTTTCTGCTAAAAAATCAGCTGCCTAGAGCAAATATCTTTACAGGCAAAATTTAATACCAGTGCGAATTACAATCAATCTGATTGATAACGTGGATATTGCCCTGTCAAGATACTACAAATCTGGAATGTTTCAGAATTTCAAAGATTTTGCAGGCCGAGATATGATAGAATACCGTTCATTTCAACTGTACAGACCCTTGTATGAAGTGCGCATGCGTAGAAACAAAAAGTTTTTTTCTTAAATCAGATGGAAATCGAATCGTGGCGATCAAAATTTTCTTGGTTAACTAAACCTTATAGTATACACTACTGGTACATATAGATAAAACATTGAAAATGATTCGAGAACTTACCACGCTAGACGACGGTCCTCCTTCCCATACACACTCTTATATTGTGTTCTGACAAAAATCTGTAAGGCTGACTTTCTTGACACTCAGCTGATGGTATTGTATCTCGGCTTCACAAATGACTATAATCATGACATAAAACAAGTTTTAAATTATATTTTTAATGTTACAGGATGGTGAAAATTGTATGTTAATCACTAATCTGTGTAGTGAGGACCAATTTCATGAACTTTAGTACTACGTGAGCACTCTTATCAAGAATCAGCTGCTTAGAGCAAATATCGTTACAGGCAAAATTCAATACCAGTGCGAATTACAATCAATTTGACCTTTAACGTGGATATTGCCCTGTCAAGATACTACAAATCTGAAATGTTTAAGAATTTCAAAGATTCTGCTGGCCGAGATATGAGAGAATACCGTTCATTTTAACTGTACAGGCACTTTTATGGAGTGCGCAGACGTAGAAACAAAAATTTCTTTTTTTTAATTCAGATGGAAATGGAATCGTGGCAATCAAAATTTTCTTGGTTAACTAAACCTTAAAGTATACCCTGCTAGTACATATAGATAAAACTTTCAAAATGATTCGCGAAATCAGCACCCTAGATGACGGTCCTCCTACCCATACAAGCTCTTACATGGTGTTTTGACAAAAATCTGTAAGGCTGAGTTTCTTGACACCCAGCTGCTGGTATTGTATCTCGGCTTCACAAATGACTACATTCGTGGCATAAAACAAGTCTTAAACTACATTTTTAATGTTAGAGGATGGTGAAAATTGTATGTTAATCACAAATCTGTGTAATGAGGACTAATTTTATGAACCTTAGTACTACGTGAGCACTCTGCCCAAGAAACAGTAGTCTTCTTCGCAGCCGTTATTAGGGTCGTCACGCAACGCTTCTCCCCACTAACGGCTGCTCACGAGAGAGACACATTCCTTCCCCTTTGTTTTTGAGAACCAATAGAATGAACGTTATTGTTATCGGCTACGCAAATCAAATTCTTTCTTATATTTGCTAGGCGCCTGCTATGCGCGCGAAAACAAAACATGCCAGATGCACTCGTGCGAAACGACTTGGGCCAGGTTTCCAGAATATATAGCCTGCTTCTTATTGGTCAATTTTAGGGAAAGGAATGTGTCTCTCTTGCGAGCAGCCGTTAGTGGGGAGGAGCGTTGCGTGACGACCCTAATAACGGCTGCGAAGGAGACTAAAGAAAAAGCTGCTTCGAGCAAATATCTTTACAGGCAAAATTTAATACCAGTGCGAATTACAATCAATCTGATTGATAACGTGGATATTGCCCTGTCAAGATACTACAAATCTGGAATGTTTCAGAATTTCAAAGATTCTGCAGGCCGAGATATGATAGAATACCGTTCATTTCAACTGTACAGACCCTTGTATGAAGTGCGCATGCGTAGAAACAAAAAGTTTTTTTCTTAAATCAGATGGAAATCGAATCGTGGCAATCAAACTTTTCTTGGTTAACTAAACCTTATAGTATACCCTACTAGTACATATAGATAAAACATTCAAAATGGTTCGCTAAATCAGCACCCTAGATGACGGTCCTCCTGCCCATACAAGCTCTTATATGGTGTTTTGACAAAAATCTGTAAGGCTGAGTTTCTTGACATCCAGCTGCTGGTATTGTATCTCGGCTTCACAAATGACTACAATCGTGGCATTAAAAAAGTCTTAAACTACATTTTTAATGTTAGAGGATGGTGAAAATTGTATGTTAATCACTAATCTGTGTAATGAGGACTGATTTCGTGAACTTTAGAACTACGTGAGTTTTCTGCTAAAAAATCAGCTGCCTAGAGCAAATATCTTTACAGGCAAAATTTAATACCAGTGCGAATTACAATCAATCTGATTGATAACGTGGATATTGCCCTGTCAAGATACTACAAATCTGGAATGTTTCAGAATTTCAAAGATTTTGCAGGCCGAGATATGATAGAATACCGTTCATTTCAACTGTACAGACCCTTGTATGAAGTGCGCATGCGTAGAAACAAAAAGTTTTTTTCTTAAATCAGATGGAAATCGAATCGTGGCGATCAAAATTTTCTTGGTTAACTAAACCTTATAGTATACACTACTGGTACATATAGATAAAACATTGAAAATGATTCGAGAACTTACCACGCTAGACGACGGTCCTCCTTCCCATACACACTCTTATATTGTGTTCTGACAAAAATCTGTAAGGCTGACTTTCTTGACACTCAGCTGATGGTATTGTATCTCGGCTTCACAAATGACTATAATCATGACATAAAACAAGTTTTAAATTATATTTTTAATGTTACAGGATGGTGAAAATTGTATGTTAATCACTAATCTGTGTAGTGAGGACCAATTTCATGAACTTTAGTACTACGTGAGCACTCTTATCAAGAATCAGCTGCTTAGAGCAAATATCGTTACAGGCAAAATTCAATACCAGTGCGAATTACAATCAATTTGACCTTTAACGTGGATATTGCCCTGTCAAGATACTACAAATCTGAAATGTTTAAGAATTTCAAAGATTCTGCTGGCCGAGATATGAGAGAATACCGTTCATTTTAACTGTACAGGCACTTTTATGGAGTGCGCATGCGTAGAAACAAAAAGTTTTTTTCTTAAATCAGATGGAAATCGAATCGTGGCAATCAAAATTTTCTTGGTTAACTAAACCTTATAGTATACCCTACTAGTACATATAGATAAAACATTCAAAATGATTCGAAAACTCACCACGCTAGACGACGGTCCTCCTTCCCATACAAGCTCTTATATGGTATTTTGACAAAAATCTTTAAGGCTGAGTTTCTTGACACTCAGCTGATGGTATTGTATCTCGGCTTCACAAATGACTATAATCATGACGTAAAACAAGTTTTAAACTACATTTTTAATGTTACAGGATGGTGAAAATTGTATGTTAATCACTAATCTGTGTAGTATCTGCAGGCGCTTGAAACATTATTGAAAGAAGCCACACAATCTCCTGGAGTGGTAAAGGGACAAAAGAAGCTGGTGTAGGCTTTGCAATTAACAACAAATTAGTCACTTATATTCTTAATTCGAATCCAATTAACGACAGACTCATGACTCTGCGTTTACAACTTAAAAGTTGTGCTCATCTAACGCTAATCAGTGTGTATGGTCCCACGATGCAAAGAACGCAGGAGGAAAAAGAAATTTTCTACGAACAGCTGGGAGATTGTTTAGAAAATGCAAAAGCTGATGGCATTATCATTCTTGGTGACCTCAATGCCCGAGTTGGCAAAGACTGGGCATCTTGGCCCTCAGTGATTGGGAAACATGGAGTTGGAAATATGAACTCAAATGGGCTCATGCTTCTGGAGTTCTGTACAAGGTACCAAATGGCAGTAATGGGCACAATGTTTCAGTTGAAGAATACTTTAAAAACTACCTGGCAACATCTACGCTCGAAACATTGGCACCAACTTGACCATGTTATAGCCAACAAGAGCGCAAGACAGCATATCAGCATAACTAAAGCAAATTTATCGGCTGATTGTTTTACGGACCACAGGCTACTTGTCTGTAAATGCAAATTTACACTGAAGCGCAGGAAAAAAGGTGTGAAACCCCCGAAGAAGCTTGACACTTGCATGACGAGGGAAAGGAAGGATAAGCTCGAGCAGTTTCTCGAAGAAAAGCTGCCTGAATGCAGCGAGGAATGGGAAGAATTCAAAGCTCTTTTGCAAGAGGCAGCCGAACACACCTTTGGCAAGAAAAAGAAAGCTTCAAGCGACTGGTTTGATGAACAGGACGAAGAGATACAGCAACTGTTGAGGGACAAGAAACTCAACAGGACTGCTCTCAGAGATCGTATTAGAACACTTAAGAACAATTGGTTCCAGCAGAAAGCAGGACAAGCAGAACAGTTTGCTCAGGAAAAGAACCATCGAGAATTCTATGCAACTTTAAACGAAGTTTATGGTCCAAGATCCAGCGGTTCACATGCAGTAAGATCAAAAGATGGCATCCTTCTCACCTCCTTTGACAAAATCAAAGACAGATGGGTAGAACATTTTTGTGAACTGTTGAACCAGCCCTCCGAAGTTGATATGTCTATTCTGGAAGAAATTCCACAGCACCCAATAGACGTATCTTTAGATGAACCAATCACAGAGGCAGAGCTGGATCAAGCGCTCAAGAACACTAAACTTGGTAAAAGTCCTGGACCTGATGGCATTTTCCCTGAGGTCCTGGTACACGGTGGTGCTCGCCTGAAAGCTTTCCTGTTCACAATCCTAACCTCATTCTGGACCTCAGAAGACATCCCCTCGGATATGACTGATCCAAACATAACAAAATTATTCAAAAAAGGCGACAAAAGTCAATGTGCAAATTATAAAGGCATATCACTCCTTAGTGTTGTTGGAAAGGTGTTTGCTGACATCTTTCTACAGAGACTGAAAAGGATAGCTGAGAGAGTATATCCTCAGTCTCAATCTGGTTATCGTGATGGGAAAAGTACAATTGATGGTATTTTCACCCTCAAGCAACTAATGGAAAAATCAAGGGAACAACAAAGGAATATGTACATCGCTTTTGTCGATTTTACCAAAGCGTTCGATACGGTAAATCGGGACCTGCTTTACAGAATTTTGGGTAAACTTGGCTGTCCGCCAAAATTCACTCGGATGATCATAAAGCTTTACTCAAATGTTCATGCTAGACTAATCGTTGACGGAGAATTGACCGACCATTTGAATATAATAGTGGTGTAAAACAAGGTTGTAAACTAGCACCTACCCTCTAAGGTATCTATGCCGCAGTTTTATTATGGCTCGCCTATAAATCCATAGGCCACCATTACAGTATCAAAATCAGGTTTAGATACGATGGCAACTTGTTTGATCTCAGAAGGCTGAAAAGCAAGTCTAAAGTCTCCACGGAATATATCAGAGAGGCGCAGTACGCCGATGATATAGCAATCTTCAGTGATTCCGCAATTGGTCTGCAACTTCTGCTCTCTGCATACAACGAAATGGCCAAAAAGATGGGCCTGTCAATTAACGTCACTAAAACTGAAACCATGTGCATTGGACCCTTGGTCGACTTTTTCATTGACGGTGAGAAACTGAAGAACGTAAAACGTTTCAAGTATCTCGATAGTTTTGTGACTGAAGATTGTTCGATGAAAAAAGAACTGACATCACGCATCCAAGCAGTCTCTTGTGCTTATGGTAGACTTCGAAGCAGAGTTTTTGATTCTCATGAACTCACTTCTTCAACAAAACTTAAAGTTTACAATCAGTGCCTGATGCCCCTTCTACTCTACGGTTGCGAAACCTGGACACTCTATCGTCATCAAATTAGAAAACTGCGCACCGTTCAACAGCGTCATCTTAGAAGGATTTTGAAAATTAAATGGGACGAGTACATTAGTAATGAAGAAGTCCTAACTCGCTCAGGTGTTGAAGACATCGAAATCATATTAGTAAGAAGCAGACTACGTTGGCTGGGCCATGTAACCAGGATACCAAGTGAGAGGCCAGTCAAAGCCCTTCTCTATGGTGAATTAGCGGAAGGGACACGCCGCACCAGGCGCCCCATGCTTAGATTTAAGGATAACTGCAAAAGTGCATTAAAATGCGGGGAGGCTATGGAAGAATGGCAAACGACTGTTTTACACCGTCCTTCATGGAGAGCTTCAATTCGCAGAACTTGCAACAATCTCAATCAAAAAAGAATTAAGGCATATGAGAGAAGAAAAGAAAACAGAAAGAAGGCAGCACCAAAAAAGTGACCATTTTAAATGAACTTTTTATCTTTCTTGCATTATTGTATACTATACTGATTGAGTTTATCTGTTTCACTGATGTGTTTCGCCCGATCCGGGTTAAGGCGTCGTATATATATACAAAATTCAAAACCAGTGCGAATTACAATCAATTTGACCTTTAACGTGGATATTGCCCTGTTAAGATACTAAAAATCTGGAATGTTTCAGAATTTCAAAGATTCTGCAGGCCGAGATATGATGGAATACCGTTCATTTCAACTGTACAGGCACTTTTAGGGAGTGCGCATACAAAGAACTATAAAGTTCTTTCCTTAAATCAGACGGAAATCGAATCCTGGCAATCAGAATTTTCTTGGTTAACTAAACCTTATAGTATACCCTACTAGTACATATAGATAAAACATTCAAAATGATTCGCGAACTCACCACCCTAAATGACGGTCCTCCTGCCCATAAAGGCTCTTATATGGTGTTTAGACAAAAATCTCTAAGGCTGAGTTTCTTGAAAACAAGCTGCTGATATTGTATCTCGGCTACACAAATGACTACAATCATGACCTAAGACAAGTTTTAAACTACAATTTTAATGCTACAGAATCGTAAAAATTGTATGTTAATCACTAATCTTTGTAGTGAGGACTGATCTAATGAAATTTAGTACTACGTGAATATTCGGCGCAAGAATCAGCTGCTTAGAGCAAATATCTTTACAGGCAAAATTCAATACGAGTGCGAATTAAAAATAATCTGATTAATAACGTGGATATTGCCCTGTCAAGATACTACAAATCTGGAATGTTTCAGAATTTTAAAGATTCTCCAGGCCGAGATATGATAGAATACCGTTCACTTCAACTGTACAGGCAATTGTATGGAGTGTGCATGCGTAGAAACATAAAATTCTTTCCTTAAATCAGATGGAAATCGAATCGTGGCAATCAGAATTTTCTTGCTTAACTAAACCTTATAGTATACCCTACTAGTACATATGAATAAAAGATGCAAAATGATTCGCGAAATCAGCACCCTAGATGACGGTCCTCCTGCCCAAAAAGGCTTTTATATGGTGTTTTGACAAAAATCTGTAAGGCTAAGTTTCTTGACACCCAGCTGATGGTACTGTATGTCGGGTTCACAAATGACATTAATCATGACATAAAACAAGCCTTAAACTACATTTTAAATGTTACAGGATGGTGAGAATTGTCTGTTAATCACTAATCTGTGTAATGAGGACTGATTTCATGAATTTTAGTACTACGTGAGCACTCTGCCCAAGAAACAGCTGCTTAGAGCAAATATCTTTACAGGCAAAATTCAATACCAGTGTGAATTACAATCAATCTGATATATAACGTGGATATTGCCCTGTCAAGATACTACAAATCTGGAATGTTTGAGAATTTAAAAAATTCTGCAATGCGAGATATGATAAAATATCGTTAATTTCAACTGTACAGGCACTCGTATGGAGTTCGCATGCGTAGAAACAAAAAGTTCTTTCCTTAAATCAGATGGAAATCGAATCGTGGCAATCAAAATTTTCTTGGTTAACTCAACCTGATAGTACACCCTACTAGTACATATAGATAAAACATTCAAAATGATTCGCGAAATCAGCACCCTAGATGACGGTCCTCCTGCCCATACAAGCTCTTATATGGTGTTTTGACAAAAATCTGTAAGGCTGAGTTTCTTGACACCCAGCTGCTGGTATTTTATCTCGGCCTTACAAATGACTACAATCGTGGCATTAAAGAAGAAAAAGCTGTTTAGAGCAAATATCTTTACAGGCAAAATTCAAAACCAGTGCGAATTACAATCAATCTGATTCATAACGTGGATATTGCCCTGTCAAGATACTACAAATCTGGAATGTTTCAGAATTTCAAAGATTCTGCAGGCCGAGATATGATACAATATCCTTCATTTCAACTGTACAGGTCTTTTATGGATTGCGCATCCATAGAACTATAACGTTCTTTCCTCAAATCAGATGGAGATCGAATCGTGGCAATCAAAATTTTCTTCGTCAACTAAACCATATTATATACCCTACTAGTACATATAGATAAAACATTCAAAATGATTCGCGAAATCAGCACCCTAGATGACAGTCCTCCTGTCCATACAAGGTCTTATACAGTATTTTGACAAAAATCTGTAAGGCTGAGTTTTTTGACACCCGGCTGATGGTATTGTATCGCGGCTTAACATATGACTACAATAGTCGCATTAAAAAAGTTTTAAACTACATTTTCAATGTTAGAGGTTGGTGAAAATTGTATGTTAATCACTGATCTGTGTAATGAGGACTGATTTCATGAACCTCAGTACTACGTGAGCACTCTGCCCACGAAACAGCTGCTTAGAGCAAATATCTTTACAGGCAAAATTCAATACCAGTGCGAATTACAATCAATCTGATTGATAACGTGGATATTGCCTTGTCAAGATACTACAAATCTGGAATGTTTCAGAATTTCAAAGATTCTGCAGGCCGAGATATGATAGAATACCGTTTATTTTAACTGTACAGGATTTTTTGTGGAGTGCGCATGCGTAGAAACAAAAAGTTCTTTCCTTAAATAAGATGGAAATGGAATCGTGGCAATCAAAATTTTCTTGGTTAACTAAACCTTATAGTATACCCTAAATGTACATATAGGTAAATCATTCAAAATGATTCGCGAACTCACCACCCTAGATGACGGTCCTCCTGTCCATACAAGCTGTTTTATGGTGTTTTGACAAAAATTTGTAAGGCTGAGTTTTTTGACACCCAGCTGCTGGTATTGTATCTCGGCTTCACAAATGACTACAATTGTGGCATAAAACAAGTCTTAAACTACATTTTTAATGCTACAGGATGGTGAAAATTGTATCTTAATCGCTAATCTGTGTAATGAGGACTGATTTCATGAACCTTAGTACTACGTGGGATCTCTGTCCAAGAAACAGCTGCTTAGAGCAAATATCTTTACAGGCAAAATTCAATACCAGTGCGGATTACAAACAATCTGCTTGTTAAGGTGGATATTGCCCTTTCAAATCTGGAGTGTTTAAGATTTTTAAAGATTCTGCAGGCCGAGATATGATAGAACACCGTTCATTTCAACTGTACAGGCATTTGTATGGAGTGCGCATGCGTAGATATAAAAAGTTCTTTCCTTAAATCAGAAGGAAATCGAATCGTTGCAATCAAAATTTTCTTGGTTAACTAAACCTTATAGTATACCCTACTAATACATATAGATAAAACGTTTAAAATTCTCCAAGCCAAGGTATCATAGAATAACTTTTATTTTAGGGTCCCACGCTTTTGCCTGAATTACGCATGCGTAGATACAAACAGTCTGATTTTTAAATTCTGATTTAAATCAAATAGGTACAATCCAAATTTTAATTGCAAAATAAACTTTACTGTACACTCCACTAAAACATGTAGATAAAAGATTCGAAATGATTCGATAACTAAACTCCCTAGATAACGGTCCTTCTGCCCATACAATGTCTTATAATGTATTTTGACCAAAATCTGTAAGGCCGAGTTTCTTGGCAGCCAGCTGCAGGTATCGTATCTCAGCTTCTAGAGTAAGTACAAACACGGAATAAACTGCGTTTAAAAGTTCATTGCAAATGCTAGAACATGATGAAAATGGAATGTTAATCACTAATCCCTGTAATGAGCGCTGATTTGATGAACTTTAGTACTCTCTGAGCCGTCTGCTCTAGATTTAGCAGCCTTAAGTCAATATCTTTAAAGTCAAAACTCAATAAGATCGCAAATTACAATCAAGCTGATTTTAGCTCTAAATAATAACCTGTCCTACAAGTACAAATCTGCAAACGTTTTTAATTGCAAACATACTAGAAGAAACTATATCATAGATTAACTTTTATCTTAGGGTCTCACGCTTTTGCCTGGATCACGTATGCGTAGATGCAAACAGTCTGATTCTGATTGTAATCGAATCGTTACAGTCAAAATTTTAATCGCAAAATAAACTTTACTGCACAGCCCACTAAGACGTGTATATAAAAGATTGAAAATGATTCGATAACTTTCCCCCCTAGATGACGGTCCTCCTGCCCATACAATCTGATACTTACCTGACGCGGGTCTTTAGAGCGTGTCAGGTTGTCCTATGGTCCTTGTTACCCATTAGGTGTGTTCACCTGTGGTGTTTCAATTTCTGACTGAGTCTGCGCAAAGAAGTGGTAAGTATAATTTCTGGCTTCCCCACACTGGTTGAGAATATTTTGTATATAGTGTGTTCAATTTCTGCGGTGACCCTCCGGGGGAGGAATGCTTGTAGAGCCTAGCTCTACATAACTCCGGGTAAGCCGCTTGTTCCGCTGGCCGTTTTGGTCCGTGGACCAGTACGTACTGGTGCCAGGTTGCGGCCGGACGGTCTGCGGGGCGTTTTCCCGGCCGGGGTTTTTTCCGCCGGCTTTTTGTATATATTTATAACTTAATTACTTAAGTAGTTTTTTCCTTTTTTCTATTTTTCTATTTATATTTGTAGAGTGCTGCCATTCTATTTTTCCACCATGGTTTGGGAGAATAGTTATGGCCGCACTATTATATTGCGCACTGGCGCAAAACTCAAAGATAAGGGGCGGGAAGAGATTATTCCCGCCGTACACGAACTGTTTAATACCTATACGATCGTGTCTATACAGTTACTTTCCCTCGGGGACATTGGTGTCACTTTCTCCTCTTCGGAGGAGAAGAAGACCGCTGAGTCTGACACCGGGGCCCATCTTTTTGGGATGTGGTGCCCAATTGTGGGAGGAGGTCCTCGTCCAGTTAATGTACAGGTCCATTACTTCCCGTACGAGGCCTCCAACGACATACTCCGGGGGGCCCTTTCGTCCTATGGTACCGTGATGTCTGTTTCCCATCAGCATTACGTTGCCTACCCCGATATTTGTACTGGGTCGCGGGTCGTTAAAATGGTTCTGGACAAGGAGATCGGCCGGGACCTTATTATTCATGGGCACCAGGTAAAAGTCTGGTACAGGGGTCAGCCCCTTCAATGCGGCATTTGCCGCGAGAAGGGGCATAAAGGCTCCTCGTGTCCCTTAAAGGGCTTATGTTTGCGTTGTCATAAGTCGGGGCACACAGCAAAATCTTGCAAAAACGCGTGGGGTACGGTTGTGGCCCCTCTTCAGGAGGAAGTTGCTCCTCTTCCGGGGGAGAATGTTCCTCTTCCGGAGGAGACTACTCCTCCACCAGTTGAGTCGGGGTCTGCCGTGTCCCCTACAATGCCCGCCCTGGCCGATCCTGCCGACGGCCCTGCCAACGAGATGGAGGAAGACCTGGAGCTCCTGGCTGATTCTGTCGCCCCATCGCCGACCTCCGGAGTTCTTCTGCCCGTACCTGTTCAGTGGCCTCCCTGACGCGTCCCCACCTGCTGCCCTTGGCACCGGTGCTCCGTCTGGCCAGTCCAAGGAGTCCAGTCCTCCTGCTGCCGTGGCGCCCAAGGATCCTGATCTCGTGGCGTCTGAAGCAAGTTTTATGTTTTCGATCGACGATCCGCCTTCGAAACATAGTAGTAAGGCTACCCCTTCCAAAGAAGGGCTTAGTGTTTTCCCCCAATTGAAAGGGGAGTCAAAAAGTAAAGTAGTTAAAAGTAAGGAGGCCTCCAAAAGCAAAGAAACAAAAAAGTAAAACAAAAAACAAAAAAGTGGGTTGCGGGCGTCCCGTATTGACATCATCGGGTGCCCCTACTCCTGGCCTGGTTCCATTCTGTCCTGCTCCATCGCCCTTTGTCCTTTTTCGGACCACGATGCCGTTGTGTTTTCCGGGAATATCCCGGAGGCACCGGCTCGTGGCCCTGGGCGGTGGAAGCTTAATTTTTCAATTTTGTCTGACTCTGGCTTTGTTACTGATTTACACAGTTTCTGGCATGCTTGGCGTTTAAAAATTAATACCTTTAGTTCCATCCAGAAATGGTGGGACATTGGTAAGAGGGAAATCAAAAAGATTGCTATTAAACATTGTCATCTGAAGGCGTCTCTTCGCAGGTCCCATCGTGACCTGCTGGAGCGCCTTTCCGTCCATCTGAAATCGCAGGTCGATGCGGGGCGGACCTCTTGCTTAGAGCCCTGTCACAACGTCTTGGCGTCTCTTGGTCAGTTTGATCTTGAGATTGCCAAAGGGGCTCATGTCCGTTCCCGGATTCAGTGGACGGAGGAGGGAGAATCTTCCTCGGCTTTCTTTTTGCGGTTGGAGAAGCGTCGGGCGACTGACAACACCATAGTCGCCGTCACGTCTCGTGACGACGCTCTCCTAACTGACCCTCTTGCCATCCGTCAAGAGTGGGCTTCTTTCTTCCAGGACCTTTTCACTGCTGAGGTTCTGGATATGCACACTCAGGACTCTTTGCTGGATGGACGAAGCGCCAAGCTGCCTGCTGACGCTTCTCTTTCCTGTGAGGGCCCCATTACCCTCCAGGAATGTTATTCTGCTCTGCAGGGTGTGGCCAGGAACAAGGCTCCTGGCCTTGATGGCCTCCCTGCAGAGTTCTATCTTGCTTTCTGGGACTTTCTGGGTGTTGATTTGGTGCGGGTATTGAATCTATCTTACTCGCAGGGCAGTTTGCCCCTCTCCATGCGGAGTGGGGTGATTTCTTTACTTTACAAAAAGGGTGACAGGCTGGACTGTCGTAATTGGAGGCCGATAACTCTGTTAAATTCAGATTATAAGCTATGTTCTCGGGTCTTGGCCGGCCGCCTACTGAAGGTCCTGCACCACGTCATCGGCAGGGACCAGACGTGTGGCGTGCCGGGTCGCTACATCGGAGAGAATGTAGCTTTGCTACGTGACGCAGTTGCGTTTGCCGGCGAGCGCAACGTTCCGATGGCCATCTTATCTCTGGATCAAGAAAAGGCCTTTGACCGAGTAAGTTGGTCATTACTTCACAGGACCCTTGGACGTATGGGCTTCGGCCCATCGTTCTCTAAATGGGTTTCTCTGTTGTACACGGGCGTCCGTAGCACGGTCTCCGTGAACGGCTTCCTGTCCCCTTTTTTCTGCCCTTCTCGGGGAGTGAGGCAGGGCTGTCCTCTGTCTCCTCTATGTCATTTCTATTGAGGTTTTGGCCGCAAACCTCCGAGCTCATCCTGATCTTGGGGGCCTGTCGTTGCCGGGCATTTCCCGTCCGTTGTCGTGTCTTTCGCTTTATGCGGATGACACTTCCACCATCGTGACATCGGACAGGGCTATCCTGGCCACCTTTGACGTTTATCGTCGTTTTGAGGTTGGTTCAGGTTCCAAGCTAAACCTCGCCAAGTGCGAGGGTCTCTGGCTTGGCGCCTGGCATGACAGGTCGGACGAACCTGTCCCTATCCAATGGACCAACACCAAGATCAAAGCTCTGGGCGTGTTCCTTGGGGCTGGGGATTTAGAACAGACCAATTGGTCGCCCCGCCTCGTGGCCGCCCAAAAATGTCTATCTTCCTGGAAAGGCAGAGCTCTGACCTACGGGGGCAGAGCCCTTGTGGCGAATGCCCTTGCCACCTCCCGGCTTTGGTATATGGCTTCGGTCATTCCAATGCCGGCGTGGGTCATCTCTGCCATCAATTCTATGGTATTCAATTTCTTTTGGAAGGGGAAAAAGGACCTGGTTGCTAGAAGAGTCGTCATCCAGCCCCGCTTTCGCTGTGGTTTTGGTCTTGTGTGCGTCTCTTCGAAGCTCCAGGCCCTTCACGTTCAGTGGGTTAGGCGTTTTGTTACTTCTCCCAACGCTTGGGCTGATTTCCTTTCTTATTGGTGTTCTCTTCGGCTCGGGGCTTTGCCTTTGGCCGTTCTTCGGGATCCTGGTGCTTTTTCTTTGTCGTTGTTGCCGCCCTTTTACCGGTCTGTTCTTGAGGCTTGGAGAGAGTTAGGGGGTCACTTTTCCCCCTCTTTGGATTGCCTTGCCGTTAGCCCTAGTGCGGACGGTTCTTTGGCATCCATTGACTCTCTCACTTGTAAAGTTGCTTATGAGCGGCTGTTGGACGCTCGTGCGGGTCCCCCGCATTGCGTCTCCAAGTTTAGGCCCATCTATGGCTCTTTGTATTGGGAATCCACCTGGGAGGAGTTATTCTTCTTCCCGTTGGATCGCCCGGTCATCGACCTTGCTTGGAAGATCGCGCACGGTGTCTTGTACACCGCTGAGCGTCTGCAGTCGTTCGGGTACGCCTTTCCAACGGCGTACTTTTGTGGCTTTCACATGGAGTCTCTCGAGCATTTGTTCTTTCATTGCCCACTGGCTCAGAGCGGCTGGGGCTGGCTCCAGTCGCTTCTGACAACGGCTTCTCCGTTGGCCCCTTCCAGAGAACCTAGGCACGTTCTATTTGGTTTTTCCAAAGACGAACTTGCGGCCGTGCCTAGGGTATTTGTTTACTTGTCAACCTTGTAAAATACTTCATTTGGACTCAGAGAAATGACTACCGCTTCCGTGCTCTCCCCCCTGGCGCCGTTGGCCTTATTTCAGCTGTCAAGGCCAGAGCGGCTTTCGATCTGCCGCTCTTTTTTCGCCGTTTCCGGTCCCCACGTCGCCAACTCTATTTTGTGCGGCAGTGGGGTGCCCGGGGTACCATTGGTACTATCAAAAACGGCTCTTTTGTGGTGTCTCTCTGAGCCCATTTGAACTTCTAAACTGTTCTTAAAGTATCTACATTTTCTTGTTTGGCATTTTGGGTACCCCTGGTCTCCTTAATTGGTTGCACTGGGGTTACTTTGCCCTCTTTGTTGTTTCCGTTTTTTGGTGTTTTTGTTGGTTCTCCTGGTCTCCTTGATTGGTTGTACTGGGGTCCCTTTGATGTTGTTTCCGTTTTTCGGTGTTTTGTTGGTTCTCTCGGTCTCCTTTATTGGATGTACTGGAGTTCCCTATTGGTTTGTGTTTATGTCTGTGTTTGTCCCCCGTTACATTGTAGCGGTTTGTACTTAGCCATTGCACTCGGCTTTGTACTAGATGGAGGTGGGGTTCGATTCCCCATCGAGTTTGGAGCAGTGGTCTGCCCTCCATGGCAACGTCTCTGGGTTTGCACTCCCCACCCTTAGACGGTATTAAAGTCCGGCAAGCATTGCACTTCCCTCTGGGAGCTTGTCCGGCGCCACAAAAAAAAAAAAAAAATCTTGTTGAATCACGCGCTTGTCGTACAGCAATTTATACTTTTTGTCCTGAGATTGACTTAGTAATTGTTTGTTGTTCGTGTCGCGCACAATCTTAAGAGGATCATGAACAGTGACAGGGTCATGATCGTTGCATCGTACCATGTCCACCATTGTATGAAAATTCTTTTTTTCACAAGTCCTAACATTCAAAGTGAATCCGCGTACTTTGCACATGGTTTTTCCTTTCCATGTTTTGTAGGCATAATTCTTGGGTCCCGCAGAGACAAATGTAGGTGTTAGTTCGTTACTCAGTTGATAGGTGAGTTCGTCAAGGAAATCACCTATTGGGGGTTCCCACTGTCCTTCTTCTGACACACAAATAATACTATCCGTGTCATAGTAACAAACTCTCCTACCCAACTTTTCCATGACGCGGTACTCTTTGATTCTAGCTTGTTCCGTAATAAAGGCAACCACAATAACATTGGTTCTGTCTGAAGATTCGACAAGGTCATTTTCTAGCGTATAACAAACTTCCACCATTTCATCGGAAACAAGGTAAACATCTTTCACATTCACACTTGCACTAGTGAAATACTCAAAATATCGTTTTGTTTCGTCCACCACTTCCGTCTTTGGTCTGTTTGGGCGTCGTCCTAATTCTCCCACATGTTATTGAGTATTTGTTTCCAGACACTGCGGGCTTCTGCATTATACTGAATCTTGTCTTTGTCAAGTAAAATGCCTTAGTGTTGATAGTATTCTTGAATGTATCTTACTTTATCCTCTTCTGCCATACACCAAGAGGGCCACCCAGATGCTTCTTGTTTTTTCTTTAAAAACATGTCTATATAGTCTTTGAATAAGTCCCGGATTCTTCTTTCAAAATGCCATACTTCGTGTACTTTGGCCACTTGTTACCCCATTTCAAGCGCCAAGTCCAATTCCAAACTCACCCACGTCCCGGTAAATGTATATTTTTTATCTGTGTGTTCGCAGGAGGATTGCTGCGATGTTTCTGCACAGACTCGACATAATGCGAACATGAGCTTTTTATTACACTTTAACGGTAATACAGGGTGATATAGACCACGGGGTGCAAGGATATCACACTTGATGATGCCAAAATACTCTCCAACATTTTGCTGGGTTTAAATTGTCAGTGAATATCTTAGGATGGCCTACGGGATACAATCCGTTCTTATTTATGTCTGGGTACAAACTTGTAAAATCGACATACTTGATCTTTTTCTCTTCCACAAGTAACTTGGTTGCATTGGTACGACCACCATAAAAAGTATTGCATGGATTGAAGGGAGACACAAAGTTCAACACATCAACAAATGCTTTCACCTCTTTGTTCTTTGCAAGGGGTTCTCGCCATTGGCACTCCCACATCTGAACCACTCCAAGTCCTTGCTTCTTCAAATACACTGTCCTTTCTAACGTGTGTTGATACAGGTCATGCATCAAACAATTGTTCATGGGATTCATGGTGGTGCCAGGAAAACATTTGATACAACCATGATAAAAACATCTGTGAAATTCATAAGCTGTATCGGTAGCTTCACAATATCCGTCTAACAAATACGGACCCACGCGTTTCTCTCCTTCATTTCAACCTTTTGAATCAGTACATAATCCTGATGCGCCACATAGATAAGCCACTGATAAGCACAATGAGACTGCTTTGCTGTCTTTCTGTATCCCAAATGAGGCATGATAGCAATAGTGTTCTCTTTAAGAAACATGGTGCGAAATGTCAGATTAAATAACGATGCAATCGTCATACTTTCTTTAAACGGATGAATGTCACACAAGCCTTTCACCGTTTCTATGAAATGACAACAACATCGACGCAAAATGTCCACTTCAGATCGACAGTAGGCCACAAGTTCCTTTTGCATGTCAAAAACCACGTTCTTTGTCTTCTGCTCTTCATACCACTTCATAAAGGCATCACGAACTTCCGGTTTCATGCCATCGGTATCGTAGTACTGTGTGTCAGGCATAGGACCAACATAACATTGATTTCCTTCCGTGTTAAAGAAATGCGGAAAATACCCTTTCTTTAATTCCGTCATTCCAAACGTCTTAGGTAATTTCGCCAATGTCAGGGGAAAAAAATTCAAACTGTGAATAAATCGTATATCAGCATCTGGAACTTTCATCTCCATGATCTTGGCTCCGTTCATGACTAGAGTTGCCTTGACGTTATTCTTTTATAGGTAATCCAAAATAAAATACGCATCGTAACCTTTAAAGTTATGCGCTATGCACGTGGATCCTTGCATTTCTTCAAACAACCATTTACAAAATGCATCGCATGTTTTAAAAATCCATTCGTTCCCTTTCTGATCTTGCACCACCACAAGATTGGAAATGTGTACACCAGTGTCTTGGGTACATTCAAAATTAGAAAACAAATACGGTCTATCTTCCTCCTTCTACTCTTCATCTCTCTTTCTTTTCTTGCTTTGCTTTGATATTTGCATAAAACATTGATGATCCTTATTTACAAATTTGTTACATACACGACATATGACTTCTCCACATTTGTGTTCATCAATACTCCGTCGAGTACGATCCACCATTTAACCGCAGTCTTCACATTTAATGTACTGATTACAAACAGAGGCACCTCCCTGAGGTCCTGGACGTCGATGATTTTCAAAACATTCAGGTCCTTGAAACGACCTTCTACACAGTGCACAATATATCCACGAGGATATGTCACCACGACACCCTTCGTGAAAACAGGACAAGCACTTCTTGGTACATCGATGATATCTTCCCTCTTCTGTGTTGTACCCCTTCTCACACTCTAAGCAGTAGTAATTACGCCCAATGAATCCAGGCATGGAGGTTATAAGATCGTAATGACCGGCATGAAGGTACAAATAAATCACTTTCTCTTTGGCAGGTCCCTTGTAGATAACACTGTTAAAATGGTCAGCACTGACAACCACTAGTTGATAGTCTACCAACACCGCTTGAAACTTTTTAATCTCTTCGATACTACAACATTGTATAGGAACCCCTGCTTTTTGATGCAATTCCAAGGTTCGACCCTGTCTCATGGCATCATACTGGGGATCGTTCTCCAGTTTAGCAATGCCTACCACAATAGCTCTTGCCATACACAGTTTATCTTTGTTCCTTATGCGAACAAAACAATGTTTATCTTTTAAACGATTGGACATGTAAATGACTTTTTGTTATCCCACTTCTGGTCGGAAGACGCAGGTGCACCAAGTTGATATCAAACCTTTGATTGATGTTTATTTATGTTTTATTCTTCATACGATTGTAATACCCACTCAACTTCAAACATAATCCTTTGAGGGGTAAGTTCTTCCACAGGCAAAAACGGTAGACTAATGAGACAATTCACGGCTTTGCATGACAAAACGAATCTGATCTCGCTTATTCATTACACGGGTCACACCTTGAACCATATTTTCCAACACGTTGTTCAAATTGGCTATTCCTTTTTTAATATTCTTTGCACGTGGTGTATCTAATGTGAAACTATAATCAATACCAGACTTATTGAATTTGGGAATGCGTCCATTAACGCAAGTAGAATGGCTCTTTTGTCAGAACTGGCGAATCACCCATTTCTTATCGAAGCAAGTCATTTGATGAATAGTGAATCCCTACGCTCCACAAGATTCCATCCAAGGTTGAATCACATCCACTGGATTTCAACATTCCAAAGCCTTCGTCATAAACCTCATGATCATCTCTTCATCGAATGCTTGACATGTCCGATGATCCTGCATATATGGGGTCCTATGGGAACACCCATAACACACTTCATTAGCCAAAGCCTTGACTCTGTTCCACACACATTCACAATAAACACGCCAGAACTGGGCTTCCACGGCGTCTTTACTTTCTTGATCCATGTTGTTGTCAAAATGCGAATGCAAAAAAAAAATATATATCGCTAAAACTTGTCCTTTTTATACATTTCTTTTTAGGTGCCACACCCTTCTTTTATAATCAAGTTAAAAACCGGGATCCTTACGTTTTTTTAAAAAAAAACAATTAAATGGAGGGGGGTGGGGAGTACCCCCTATTAAAAACAAGTTTTAAAAACCGGTTTAAATCGGTTTTTTCAAAAACGTATATAGGTGGTGAACCTGACACCGATCGATGTCTTTTCGCACATCACTTTGTAGGCGAAGGTCATACAGGGTGAAATCTGTACTCCTTTTCTTCCATTTTGTCCAAGATGCCTAAACGTAGACAACAGAACCAAAGGGGTGATGCCAAAAGACCAGCTCCATCTTCTTCTACATCCAGCGACCCTGTATCGCCTTCGCCTTCTGGGTCGAACAATATGTTTAATTTAAATGAAGTCTCAACATCTGACGAGACTGTGGCATCAACATCATCCACTGACGAACCTGTGGCACCATTATCATCCACTACTGATGAACCTGTGGCATCATCATCATCCACTACTGATAAACCTGTGGCATCATCATCATCATCCACTAAACCTGCGGCACCACCCAGCAGTCCCGTGACAAACCCCTCTGGTAATGATGATGATCCATCCCAGCTTCAACGAGGGGTGATGAATGGTCCATTAAAATTTTTAACTGCTCGCAAAATTTTACCTTTGCTCGATTTGCTCGCAAAATTTAAACGAGTGCTCGCTTGCTCGTGCTCCCTAAATTTTTGCAGTTGGTGGCATGATCGGTTTGCAATTTTTTTACCTCGGCTGGTGCTCGCAAAAAAATCGTCTGCTCGCATTGCTCGCGAATGCTCGCGAATGCTCGCAAAGACCATTCGTTACCCCTTTAACGGGAACCGCCAATAGCTGGTGAATGTTGCGTGTGTTTTGAAGGGGAATCAAGTCCACCAACCCCTTGCTGCCGTAAACCACTCTGCAACCCATGTTTGCAAAGTTGGCTACGTAACAGAAGATTTGTTTGTCCCCTTTGTAGGGCTCGCCCCCAAAACGATTGCCTTATATCCTCTGAAGAGGCGACAGATGCTTTGCTACAAGACCCGGAATTCCAGAGAAGGATCCGACTAGTAAGTACATTGATTGTTATAGATATTGTCTTTACTTTAGCTTTCTTGGTTGGTTTAATTTATTATTTGTATGTCGCCATACATGATCTTCAAAGTAATCGGGAAAATCGCTTATAACGTTTTTTATTTTATATCTTGTTTAGACATATAGCGAAATGTGTCGATATGCACTTTACAAACAAGAAAGAAGAATGAAGACCTCATATATCGAATTGAGTGTCATTTTATAATTATGTAGAGTTTTACGTGTTGGAACCGTTCGACGTTTATTTGCACCCCCAAAATTAAGTTGGTGGGAAAGAACAACTTTATTTGATTCTTTGATTGTTTAACTCGTTCATTTTTTATTCGATTCTTTGTATTCGTTCGTTTTTTTATTCAATGCTTTGTAAATATACGTTCGTTATTTTTGTTATAGGCATTGGTTAAATTGAGAGCAGCCAAATCAACCATGAAATATAAGTCACTTGTTAATTTTACCCCCTGTAAATATTTTTTAACTACTGTATTATGAAAGATTTGTTAAAAAGTGCACTAATGTGTGATAATTATAGAAAAAGACTTCCTTATGTATCTATGATAGAACTACTCAAAATACTAAACAAATGTCATTAGTAATTATTATTTTCAGAATATTTTTGACCAAATAATGCTCATGATCCGATAAGAAGAAAAGAAGATTTTTCTTACATGTATAAAGTTATGTTATAAACTTATAAAAAAAAGCAAAGGTTAGGGTGGTTGTGAGGGGAGGTTGGAGACCACTTAAAAATGACTTTGCCTTTTTTATTTTTATTGCTAGGGGGTATCCCCACCCCCTTCTCAATGAATTTGTTTTTTAAAATGTAAGGATATAATTTTTATTTGTTTTTTAGGAACTGGATATCATAGAAGCATATCACATATCATAGAAGCTCAAATACGATTTAAGTCTATGATAACATACACGCAAAAGGATCAAGAAACTCTTTTTAAAGTAACAGAAATTTTATTATGGCTAACAAGATTAAACTATTTACTTTTCAAAGCATGTCAATACAGAATCGCGAACCAATCTTTATTTGGAATACCTGAACCGTTTGATACCATCGAACTTAAAACATTGCTAAAAATTGTGTAATTCTTATTTTTCTATCTCTACACAGATGATCCGTAACCTGGATTTTGAATGTCATTTTGTACACGAAACGTTATCCAAATTACTCATTTTCGAATGATCATCTTTTTTTCTTTTAGGTCTGTAGTCGTATGATTCATGGAGGTTTAGTTGCACACAATGTTTGTTCTGTATGTTCAACAATTGACACGATTTATATACTAAAACACGATTTTCGTCGTTCATTAAATCTGGAAGAATGGGATTCGTACATGATGTTTCTTCACAATACACGACCACAAAATATGTCTGACAATTAGTTTATTCTTCATACTTATTTCAGCCTTCAAAATCAGGATAGAACCAGAGCAGTCTTTTTCAACAAGATGAGACAAGATTTATATAATTGTAATAGCATGCTTGAAACGTTAACCTCAAGATTACTCTATCATGAACAATTTTGTCGTCGTAACGTTGTTAGCTTTTCCAGTAAAATTCTCTTTTATTCCGTAAAAGCGTATCGTCGATCTCTCGTAAGACAATTTTTTAACTTCATTTTTCACTTTGCTAACGTTTTTCTTTTCAGATCTATCGAGAAATTCGTTCCTATCATCCAGAATGGAGTAATGGACGTTACATGGCATTCACGCTAAAATCCTTTGCTTTTCCTTTACTATTCATACATAAACGAAATGCAGTCCAATTCCTTCTTAATGTCACATTCGTATCACCTTTTTTCATGAATAGCGAACACAACTTAAAACGGTGATGATCGATTTCCACCTTACATAATAATTTTCTCTTTTTTTTATTTCAGCTAATATAAGCTATTCAAGGTTTAATCTTAAACATGAGATCATCCCGCTTCAGACGTAATGTGATCTCGACAGGAACAAATTTAATGAATATATTCACATCTGTTATCGTTAATCGTGCCGTTGGAAATTACGATGAAGCCATCGACAGTATTAACGATCATTGCGATCAAACGCATATTGTTCCAAACGATGTATCTTCTCTTTGCCAACTTGCAAAAAATTTATTATGTGTTATGGAAATTGATCCCCGTCTATTGATGTTTCTTGACAAGATAGATGATCTATAATCATAATCTTTTTATAGACCATTATTCGTATGGACGAAGATATTCTAGCGGCCATTTCAAGAAAGAAACAGATATTGGCTATGTGGTCGTTTCTCTACGGTCAACACTTTATTCATTTTCTATACTATTAGCTATTTTCATTTTTTACAGATAATCCAGTCATTTGAAGCATGTGCAAGTTTCTTTGTACAAAGATTCAACGAAGCCGTAAAGGAAATTGATCTAGTCAACATATATTCTATTTCAAAAATCTACGATGATCTATCATCTGCCATAAGAACGTTTCAAAACATGCTTCGTCCATAGCCTTTTTCTTGACGGGTTCGTTTTCATTTTTTTTTTTTACAGACAATCCAGTCAATTGAAGCATGTGCAAGTTTGTGCATAGAAGGATTCAACGAAGCCGTAGGGGAATTTGATCTATTCAACATATATTCTATTTTAAAAATTTACGATGATCTATTATCTGCCATAAGAACGTTTCAAAACATGCTTCGTCCATCGTCTTTTTCTTAACGGGTTCGTTTTCATTTTTTTACTGATAATCTAGTCAATTGATGATTGTAGAAGTTTTCTTTTGGACAGATACAACGAACCTAACATAGATGAATCGGATGTAATAGATATTGAATGCATTTACGGTGAATTGATGTTGTATCGTTCATTAAAAATGTTTCAAGAGTTAATTCCTTTATCAGACGACGATTAAAAAAAATCAGCACCTTTTTTCAGGATGAAGATAGCAAAGGAGACTGTGTTTCACGAAGTCTCTGAACTGTCCTCTGAATTGACCTCCGACTTAGATTCCTATTGCGATTGCAATCGTTGTCACGATTTGAACGATGTAGATCACCATTACCATTGTGGTAAATCAGCACCTTTTTTCAGGATGAAGATAGCAAAGGAGACTGTGTTTCACGAAGTCTCTGAACTGTCCTCTACTACTATGTAAGCGTGTTTATAAGTTGGTTTTTAGGTTATTTTCAAATTTGACAGGAAATCTCTGTCCTTTTTTAGCTTATGGGTTATTTTCAAATTTGACAGGAAAATCTCTGTCCCTTTTTAGCTTAAAAATTATAAGTTGATTTTTAGGTTATTTGAAAATTTGACAGAAAAATTCGTCCTTTTTAGCTTAAATTTATAAGTGGGGTTTTTTCAGATCACAAAAAATTGATTTAAATGTTAGGAAATATACTAAAGGATTAGAAAGAAATGGAAGGTCTAACAACTCAAGAATTTATTGAAAATGGTATACTTAAATTTAAGTACTTTAATGAAAAAGAATTGGAAATTGGTGATTTCATTGATTCAATGAATAAGGATTTGTTAAAAGTAATATCAAAAAATTATGGTTTTTTAGATAAAGATAGTCTGCCTGATATTAAAATTATATATTTTGGTAAGAACGACGGTGAAAGGTTTATCTTCTATTGCGAAGATGAAGAAATAGATTTTGATAAGGGCCTTATATTATTTGATGAAATTTCTGAGATATTAATAGATAATGCAAATGCTCGTTATGAAAGGTATCAAAAACAAAAATATTTTAGAAACATTTATAATGATGAAGATGAAGATGATGATGATAATGATGATTATTATGCAAATAGTATGAATGATTTTATTATTGATTCAATTAAAATCACATTATACAAAGATGCACATAAGGTATTACACAAAAAGAAATTTTATAATGATTTGCATAATGATTTAATGGAAGTAGCATGGAATCCCATTAGAGTTTTAGATTGGTGTATTGATTTTGAAGAGTTGAGAGATTTGAAAAAAAGATGGGATATTGATTTATAAGGATAGGTAAAATACATAAAGATTATTTATGGATCAGTTAAGAGATTTATATACTTATGAACTAAAAATAATAGCGAAAGATCTAGAAATCAAAGGAAGAGCAAAAATGAGTAAAAAAGAGCTAATTAACGAGATTAAAAATTTTAAAGATGAGGAAATTACTCATTTAATTGAAAAAGTTATTTCTATTAGCAGAATTATTTGTGATCATGGGAAAACAAAAAAATTTTGTAGTGAATGTAATGGGTATAATTGTGAGCATAAAAAATACAAATATCGATGTAAAGAATGTGGAGGATCACAAATATGCGAACACAATAATCAAAAACAACAATGTACAGAATGTGGAGGATCACAAATATGTGAACACCATAAACAAAAACAAAAATGCAAAGAATGTCGTATGAACAAGAAAGAAAGATAAAGAGAGGATTAATTAGAAATAATTATGTTATATAACCCAATAATGGTTACATAACAAAAATTTATCTAAATCTTAAACTAAAAGTTATGGGAGAACCCTTAAGATCAAGTTTTTTCCATTCATTGTCTAAGATAGTTAAATCAAAGTGGTTTATGAGACTCTCATATTTTTGAATTGGAATTGACGGATAATCCTTTGAGGGTATGTTTGCAAGTAGGTTTGATGGCGTGAGTTTTACAAGTTCATTATTTTTGGTTTTGTTCAAATACGAAGACTTGGAATCAACTAAATTACACATAAGTCTCAGCGGTTCCTTAATCTGAATATTTATGGGGTATAATTTACCAGGATTTATAACTTCAGGCACACCTAAACCAACCGCCAATCCTCTAGCAAGCCCAATTTTGAAGTTCTTATTTGAATAAAGATAATCAACAGTATCAGTCTCAATTATTGTTATTTTTTCTACTTCAGGATCATTAAGAAAGACCGATTGAATGTCGCGAAGAGAATATGTACCGGATTGAATTTTTATGAAGAATTTATTCTTATCATTGAATAATGTCTGGTGGTCCTTGAAATTAATTAATCTTTTAGTTTTTATATTACAATCCAGAAGCTGTATCTCTCGAAGATTTTTCAGAGGCGGATCTAAATAAATCCTGGTTTCTGAATCGTACATTGTAATACTTAACATTTTGTTTTGATTACACCATGTTCATCTTTAGATTTATATAATCAAAACATTAACGAAATAAAAACCAAGATAATAATCCTCCGGCAAGCATTAAAAAAATAAGATTATTTTGATGAGAAGATGTTTCTATATTACTAACTTCTTCCTCATTGTTTGTTTCATCGCTATTGTCTAGTTTAGGTTTCATTGGTTGGGGATTGGTATTTAATAAAACTTTTGATGTTCCTAAACTATTAGGTATTCCAACATTTTTTGTTTCGACATTTATTGAATTATTTTCCCCAAATTTCATATCTTCTGTTGCTATTTTCAGATTATTATTGTACCCAACCACACTTTCTGTATTTATAATTAAATTACTTGGCATCAACCAAACACCCGGAGCAACAGCTAAATCAAGCCTTAATTTAGTTTCCTGTACAGATTGTTGGTAATTTTGAATGGATTTAGAAATATTATTTTCTATTACACTACTATCAAATAAGTCTTTGAATTCATTTTGCGTTTCGATTGCCCCGCCGCCATTACCCACAATAGAATTTCTAGTATTAACTTGAGCCCCCAATATGCAATAAACAAAAGCCTCAACTGATCTATTTATTCTCCCTAATCCCGCCTTTGTTAATCCATAACCAGATTCTGGTATAAACCATGCATATTGAAAATCTACAAAATGATCATTTCTAAGCATAGATATTAAAGTCCCACCAAATTTTTTACCGCCATAATCCGCAAATTTATTTCTTTCACTAGGCCAAATATTTGAATCAGGATCATTAGGATGGATAATTCTTACGTTTTGATTTCCTCCCCCTACTGCTTGTGAACTACCGCCGCCAGGAGGGATGTATCCTTTTCCGTAATCAATCAATACATCCCCAACTCCGTGATTTGCGCCACCCATAAATCTAAAATCAGCTAAAGGTTTATTCCATCCTTTAAAATCTTGATTATTGCTTAACCCAAATTCTGCGCACAATCTATTATAAACATTTTTGTTGTATGGATTATTTTTTGAAGAAAAAGTTTGTTCGCCGGGTAATGGCACATTTAATTCATGTATTATTCTTCTTATTGTAAAGTATACGTGAAATATAAAAAAACTTCTAATAACTTTTGGGTAACTTAAAATTTCAATTAAACTAACACCGCAGCCAGATGTTGCGCACCAAACCGCCATGTTTAGCTGTTGTGGCCAGTGATTGATATTTGGTTTATTTAACCAAGCTCTAGCTTCTTTTCCACTAGTAAGTCCTACAGTCTGATTTTTAAATACATTTGTCATTGCCGCGGTGAAATGATCTTTTTCTGAAACATATATATCCAAATTAGTTAACATCATTGTCACATCATTAGCAAACTCATTGAATTTAACTCCAGGTATTGGATATGTTTGTTTTGTAAATGTTAAACTTTTTGGAAATGAACTTACCTTAACTTTATTTTCAACCCCCAAATCTTCCCATAATAATGTTTTCAAATTATTAGAAAGATTTTCAGTCCAAGTTTTTCCGGAAGGATCATCACCGGACATAATTGTTGTTCCATTAACTTTCCATTCAATATATCCCCCGAATGCGTCATTAACAAATGTAAATTTTCCCAAGTTAGCATTTGGATACCTAGTTTTGAAATCATCCAATAACATCTTATTCTTTGTGTTTCAATTAATCTGAGCTTTAGATTAAGAATAAGATGTAAATTTAATTAACCTCTTTTCTAATACCTGCAAAAAAATTCCACCCTACTTCAGTTTTTTCGTATGAAATTTTCAACGTTCTCGACTGTTCAGATCTTTTAATATATCCGTAATAACCGCGGTCCTTATCTGTTTTATGTTCATGTTTTTTTCCGTATGATTTTTTTGACGTATTTCTAGTTTTAGTTTTTCAAACTTTTCTGACTCTGATAAAATTAGAGAAAATTCTTGGTCAGATATAGTTTTATCTTTCAATGCTTTTGAAACTAAATCGTTAATGGTGTTTACTTTTGCCTTTGCCAGAGAAACTGTTTGTTCATGTTTACTAACATTATGAGAAAGTCTTTTTGATATGGCGGCACAACCAACCGATACCCCGCCGCATACACCACCTACAACACCTAATGGTATGCCAATAATAGCCCCAAAACCAGTAAGAGATGTACTCAAACCACTTGCAGAAAGGATAACTGAAAACACACCACTTCCAACACTGATTTTTGTAAATATTCCTCTTGCTCTATTGTATTTTTTTCTTACATGCTCGTAATGAATAATTTCCTTATTAAGATTATTTAATAATTCACATGACTTTAAAATCCTGAAATTTTTTGGTTCATCAGGTAATTGAGGATAAATTCCGTTGTATTGATCCATATTGTATTTTACTGATCAGTGTGATATCTTTAGACCTCTTTGAGGTCGCGAAGCAGATCTACTTTCTCTTCTTTTTTATACTTTCCACAAAATATAGAACTACGGCCATTATCAAAAGCCAAGCATTCTCACCTAAAAATCCAATAACCTGTCCCGCGGTTTTGAATAGAAAGCTAACTATTGCGCCAACCATTCCTGGTAATATTTCACCCAGTTTTTTCCCAAGAGTTTTCAAACCATTTCCAACTCCCCTACCCAAAGCAGATAAACCTTTTGAAAGATTAGAAACTATTACCCCAATGATGGCACCCACAGCACTTAGAACAGCAAAAACTGTAAAACCATACTTTTTGAAGATATACTTTAGTTTCTCCCTTAAAGGTAAATTTTTAATTATTTCATCTTTTCGACCTTCAATATCTGATAATTGTTCTTCACTTGAAATTGTTTTATTACTAAGTCGTTCTTTTAATTTTTCAACCTCAGATTTTAATCGCTCATTACTTTGTTTTATTTTTGATTCATTTGATTTACCCTTCTTATATTTATCTATTTCTTCTTTGTATAATTTTACTTCATCCAAAAGTTTTTCCGCTTGTATTTTTAATTCCACATTCTGTTTTACGGTTTGATCGAAAAGACTTTTATTTTCTGCTTTTTGTACCTGTTGTCTCTCAATGAATTCCCTAAGTTCTTTTTCTCTTTCCGCGTATCGTTCAATCTCCAGAGGATATACTTCTGCTGTTGCTTTCAATCCCTGCAAAGCATTATCTAATTCATTATTTACTTCAATAGATTTCCTCAATTCTAACTGGGTATTATTATATTTTTCCAACATTGTTTCATAATCAGCACCTAGAGCTTTTCTAAATGTTTTTGGCAAATTTTCTATATTAAGAACCCTATTTTCATCAACTAATGTATGCCAAACATTATTTCTTGCGGTACTTAATTGTCCTTCTATACTTCCATTTTCTCCAAATCGAACATTAAATGGGCTTTCATTTGGCTCGTAATCTGGGTAATATCGTTTGAGTTCTTGCCTAGCTTCTCTCATTCTATCATATCCCTCATTTCTTTCTCCCAGGTTCATTCTTTCTGGCGGTTTTTCCCATTGCGCCCTGTCTCTTGTTTGGTTATAATCATCATAACCAGTATAATCTTGTTCAAGGGATGTAGATGTGTTTGTGGTTTGAAAAGCTGTATCATCCCAATCATAATTATCATCATCATTATCTCTTGAAAAATCTTCCATTGGTATTTCTTCTGACATGATTTTTTACTCATCAGTAATAAATCTTTAGATAAATTAGAGTCGGAAATAAAATCAAAATTGATTTAAAAGATAAAAGGAATAAATAAAAAGAAATAAAATGATGAACGAAAATACTAAACTAATAAAAGATATTAAGAATTATAATCCAAAAGAAAGCATGATTTTTTCTAAACCAATTTTAGGGGAAGTTCCTGGTAGCAAGCCAAAAGTAGAATTTAGGCGAATTAAAATTTTTTCAAAGAATAATGATGGAACTAAAGGAGAATTAGTTATTCCAACTGGTCGTTTGTATTCATTTGGAGTTTCTGAAAGTTTTTCAACTTATTCTTTTCCTTTATGTTTATGGAGTGGAAATAAACCCACCGATGAAGAGGAAAAATGGATAGAAAAATTTAATGAAATAGTAGATTGTTGCATTGATCATATTATAGAAAATAAAGAAGAAATTGATAGATTTGAGTTGAAAAGATCTGATCTCACTAAAACAAAGGGGGGTTTAAATCCTCTCTTTTGGAAAATGGAAAAAATTGAAGATGGTAAAAACAAACCTTATATGCAAAGAGTTCCAGGTAGAGGGCCAACATTATATCCAAAATTAATTTCATACAAACAAGGAGAATTTCTTACAAAATTTTATGATATTAGAAGTGAGGATTGCAACGAAACAATAAACCCTCAAGATTTAATCAATAAAGGTTGCTACGCAGAGTGTTCAATCAAAATTGAATCAATATTTATTGGAAGATGTATTTCTTTGCAAGTAAAACTTTATGATGCCCTTGTTGAAACGAAAAAAGAAATTAAAAGATTGGCACCTCGCAGAAAATATAATCCTGAAGTAATTATTTCTGAAGGTGAATCTGCTTCTTCCTATATTGGTTATGACTATGAAAATGAAAATACTTGTTCTGCAATCACCCCTCCCCCCATGGACGAATATGTACCCGGCGCCAGTAAATGGAGTTTTAATTTGGTGACCAACTAATCATAATACCTTGTGTTATATAACTAAAATTACTGGTTACATAACAAAAATAATAATTTATAATATTTTACTTACCGCATACCCCAAACCTAACATTCCGGCACCAACATATACCATTTCTCCTGTTTTTTGATCATTACTTGGTTTGTAATAATCAGAGAATTTTGGTTCAGTCATTTTGCCGTACAATTCAAAAGCCTGATTTGTAGCTGAAATATTTTTTGATGCTTGATATTTTTCATCTTTTTTCTTCATTTTCCAATCAAGCATTTTTTGTCTTTTTTCCTGATATTCTGTGTAATCTCTTTGATATTTTTCCATTGCTTTATCGTGTCTTATTTTTTCTGTATCCACATTGCGTCCAGATAAATATTTTGCAAGAATATTTCCTCCGGTAAATGCTGTTGCATTCAATACCGCCCCTATCGCCATCATTGCTAATGTTGCCATTTTATTTTGGTAAAATCTTTTGATCCTCTAAATATGTTTTAAGATACATGCTTCCAGATAATACTGCAACCCATTTTGCATAATTTGTAATACTTGAGGATGGATCACTCAAAAATGATTCTTTCATTACCTTTTTAGCCACATAACCAACTCCAGCCCCTAATCCGATAAGTACCGCAGAATCAGTTACAGTTTTCACAAGTTTGTTTTCGGTTGACATGATTTTTTACTACATCAGTAAGAAACTTTTAAATAACTTTATGTAGTAAAAAATAATTTATAATTATTCCATTCCTAAAGATTTTGGAGCTACAGAAAATGGTATCTTTTTTGGTTGTGGTAATTGCGGTACTTGTGATAAATCAACTATCCTATTAGAATATTCAACCCTAGCTTTTTCCTTATATCTCATAAAAAGATCAAATGCTGTAAACCCCAATCCAACAACAGATAAAACAGTAGTAAAAGATAACTCTGGAAGCCACGATTTATAATCATTATTTGTCTTTTCTTGATTATCTTCATTTTCGTTTTGCGTCTCACGTTTCATCTCCCTGGCTAATGCTTCTTTTGCTTTTTTATTATATTCAGCTAATTTCTTACCAGCTGCGACTTTTTTAGGATCTTTCTCCCTCTTTTTAGTATCTGGTTTGGGATCTGCTGTAATTTGCTCCGCATCTCCTCCTACACTTTGTTCAGTTTGTTCAGACATTGTTATTTAGATGCTACAAATAAGTTTTTAGATCTGTTTAATATACTGTATCAACACCCTCAGCAGATTGCTTAGTTTCCTGATTAGTTGTGCCACCATTTACTGGTTCTTCTCTTGAAAATTGTTGATTTTTGTTGAATTTAACGTGTTTAGCCACTTGAAATAGTCCGCTAGCAAGTGCTGCCAATCTTCCTGCTTTCAATGCTAATAACCCAACAATGTTTGTTAGTTCGCGATTAACCAAATCGTCATTCTTCAAATCATTGCAAAGAGATTCTATATCATCAACAGGAACTAAATATGAAATAAGTTTGGAAACTAATTGCAGGGATGAATCTACTAATCCCCCATTAATTTTCTTACCCATTACTGCTTGATAACGATTAAAATACTTTTCAACATCTTTTGCGGATAATTTCTTTATATCACCCAGACTCATTTCAACCCCTAAATATTCCTTTGTTGTTCCTAAGGCCGCGAGAATGGCAAGTGATTCTTGTTTTATTTCAAGTTCATTATCATCCTTTGCCTCGGACTTTACTTCAGTTTTTTCTGTAGGTTGGACAATGTAATCTTCAATATTAGCCATCTTTTGTTAAATCACTTCTGGTATCTCTAAATAGTAATTAAATGGGTGTCGCAAACTCAAACATAACCTTGAATATTTTTCTGTTTTCAGGAGATGCATAAACTTTTTACCCAATTCATAATCCATATCTCCTCCATAATCTTCAAAAAACATTTTCATACCTTTCTGTGAAGGATTATGGAAAGTAACAACGCAAGCCACATTTTCCCGGAATGGTTTTGCTATTGATGTTAATTGCTGGGTTAGAACCCAAACTGATAATCCGTGGTGCCTTCCAGAGAATGCTAAATCTATAAACTTATTAGATCTTTTCTTCAGATCGTTAGATACGGCGCAATCATCTAGAATTATTAGTGTATTTGTGCCGGAGAATAATGTTTGGAAATCATTTAACAATTCGTTGATCTCATCAATATTACTTGCATCTGGCGATAATACATAGAAATGTTTATCTCCTCGCGCAAAATTATGATATGTTTTATTTTTAGAATAGGTTGGACAAATTAAAACAATATATTCAAAAACTTTCCGGAAAGGACCACGGAGCTGTTCAATTAAGTACTTTGTTTTTCCACAATTTGTGGGTCCTGTTATAATACAATGGAATGGTATTTTATCTCGTAAATCTTCCATGATTTTTTGTATCATAACATTATGTTTTTAGATTCTCAGATTCTTCCCTTTGGTTAGTACTTAATTGCTCTCAAACTTGAATTCATAATCTCCATCATTGCATCGGCCACGACAAACATATGACAAGTTATGGTTCCAGTTCCGCCTTGTTTCCTTTTAATTTCTATTTTTACACCATCATGCGTATTATTTAGTGCAAGCCCACCACCATGAATACCATTATCTGGATGGGTTCTAGTATCAACCCAAAGAGCAAACTTATCCGCGTAAAATTCTTTTTCTTTCAATGAAATTTGTCCTCCCGTTGTTCGGAATCTTTTCTTCACGGATTCCCAAAGATCAGACGGAATCATTCCTCTAGAGTATATTCTATTTGGTACGCCATCAACATCAATTTCAACTGAAGATATACCAGGATTATAAAAATTTTCAGAATCCCTTGCTCCTGCAGCTTGAGGTGATAAAAACAAAAACAATATTCCTGTCATTGATCTTCTCGGTAAATTAATATGCTGATTAATAACGCCATCGCCGCCAATGGAAAATGTGAAAGTTTTGTGTAAAGTAACATTTTCATAAAAGAATCCTTTACCAACTTGATAAGTTGCTTGTGCCTCGCGGGCTAAGTATTCACTTGAAATGGAAGAATATTCTAACTCTAAGTTTTTGATCGAATATGATGGTGCTTTAGTTGTATCTGAATAAATAAGAATATTATTGATTGGCGCAAGTGTAATCTCAAATATAAGATGATTTTCCAACGCTTTCGGATAAAAAACACCATGATCGTTTAGAATAGGATGATTTATTGGTATTCTATACTTTGAGCCATGAACATTTGCGAGGGCAACTTCTTTTGCATCTTGTGTTTTTGCATCTCCAGATTTTGTTCTAAGTTTTCTAATATTTAGCGAAGAAATACCTTGTTTTAATCTATCTTCGCGCTCTTCTTCGGTTAAGAATAAATCATTATATGTTTGAAATAAATCATATCTTTGCGTATCTTGCAATGTTTCTCCTCCAAAAAGAACTTTCAGTCTGGTTACAAGATTACGGCCCACATTATTCACAACTGTGTTATTAGCATGACCATCAACATCTAAATCAAATAGAAGAGATACACTTCCGGGCACAATCACCAAATTCTCGGCGAGTTTTGGAATATTTATGTATAATGTTTCTCCTGGGCTGGCTGAGGATGGATTGAGGGTAATTCGATTCAATGTTGATTCTGCTTTCAAACCAAATGGTTCTTTTGGAATTCTGTTTGGGTTAATTTTTTCAGACGTCATTGTAATTTATAAGATACTTTGGTTAACCTTTAAACCTGTGTTGCTCTATTTTCTAACTTGGAAATATGTTTTAATAAACCTTCTCTCGCCTCGGGAATTAAAATTAAAACATTAAAAATTTGATCGCCATCTTCCATATACAGAATTTTTTTTCTAATAATTTTTTTCATAATGTTGATTTGGTATTCGGTAAATTTTATTTTTTCTTCCTCCGACACCATTTTGATTTATAAGATAATTTGTTTATTTTTAAATGATGACAAAAATATATTATTCGGCCGAAGGGTATTGGAAAGGATATTCTGCAATTCCTAAATTAGCTGAGAAAGCGAAAGTAAGTGAAAATGATGCAAAACAATGGTTGGAGAAACAGGCAATATGGCAAATCTATCTACCTGCTCCTAAATATATACCTAGGCCACATTGGACTGTGAATAAAACCAATCAGATTCACCAAGCAGATTTATTATTTTTACCTCATGATAGAGTTAGAAGAAAAACATATAAATATGCGTTAGTTGTGGTTGATATCGCCTCGAGATATAAAGATGCTGAAGCATTAACCTCAAAAGAAAGTCGAGAGATATCAGAAGCTTTTAAGAAAATATATTCTAGAAGATTGAAATACCCAAAAACATTAATGGTTGATCCTGGGAAAGAATTTATGGGAGAAGTTAGTAAACTCATGAATTACCATAATGTGAGAATGCAAAGAAGTGAAGCTGGTAATCATAGAGCTCAAGCATTTGTGGAAAATGCAAATAGAATATTAGGAGAAAGATTATTTAGTCATCAATATGCGCAAGAAATGATCAGTGATGATCGATCAAGAGTATGGGTGAAAAGATTACCAGCTATTCTAAAAACTTTGAATAATACACTGATGAGAATAACCGGTAAAGAGCCTGATAAGGCTATAAAAATGAAAGAGGTTGATATTGAAACTAAAAATTACAAACGCGCGGTGGGGCTTGATGAGGTTAGACTACCAACTGAAGTTAAGGTTAGATATTTATTATCTCCCGGTGAACTTGAAGGCGGAGAAAGAAGAAGAGCCACAGATCCCATTTGGAGTATAAAAGTTTATTATATTTCTGGAAGTAGAATTTCTCCTAATCAACCTGTTTTATACTTTTTACAAGATGGGCCAAGGCGGGGTTTTGTGCGTGAAGAATTACAGGTTATTCCGTATGATACAGAGTTACCCCCTAATTATGTTTTGAAAAAGATCTAATATAATGGTTTTGTGTGAATTCCATCCTCATAAACCCATCTTTTATCATAATAACCATTCAATCCTTTTTTAATTTGTGTATATGTCACAATTTGGTTATCATTGATTCTAAAACCTGTATTTTGTGACATATCAATTGACCCTTTCAAAGCTGACATGTATCTATCCCAGTTCATTTCGTTTTGTCTATGAATTGTACCTTTGCAGCTATACTTTGCCTTTCCTTTCTCATCCTCCGCGTAATAACATTTTGAAGAAATTGCAATCATTCGTATACCATCAAACTCATTTTTGAACAAACCCGGAGTCTTGTCATGATATTTAGAAGTTGATAGGAATTTTTCTTTTCCGCCACTAAAGTATTCTTCTCTCATTTCGGGTTTTATAATATTATCCAAATTTTCGGCTGAAATTGCCATGTACATTGAATCTGTATCCATTTGAATCAGCTCAAAATCCTTTCTATCTACGTATTTATCTAGAAAATCGTAATAGAATTCCAGCATTCTTAATTTTGCTAGCTGATACACCGCGATGCCGCATTGATAGGGTCTGTCTATTTTTATTAATCTTTTTCGTTTTATTATTTCATATGTGTCATTTATTTCATTAAGATCCTCAAAGAACGCAGATCTTAAGGCTTTTTCAACCTCTTCCTCATTCTGAGTATACCTTGTAATATTATGTTTTTCCTTATCTTCTATCATTTTACCATAAAAAGAATTTCCCCTAAGTTTATTCGTGTCGGCTAATTCTTTACAACCTTTGTACTTTGGTTTTAGTTTTTCAAGCAATACTTTGATATCTTTATTTTCTTCAATAACTTTAAATATATCAGGAAATTGGTTTAATTCATTGGTAATTTTTACTACATCGTCAATCTTGTTTTCATCAAAGGCTTTACTTAGTTTTTCCAATAAAACTTCAATATCTCCATCTCTTCTTGCGTCTGCCACCTCTTTTGGAAAAAATCCAAAGGGCCTTCCCGATTCATACTTTAAAATATTATGGATGGCGGTAATCTCCAAGCCATGATTAAGATACCATTTTATCATAGGTGTATATAAAAATATCTTTTTTGCCTTGGAAACACCAAGCAATTTTTTATTGGCTTTTAGATGTTTTCTACCTGTCACTAATTGATATTCTTTCATGTGCTCTGGTACTAAATATTCAGGAACTTCATCTACAATGAATAAGGGAGAAAACTCTTCAAACTTTTCTTTTAGATGAGCGGGGGTATGAATATCAACTTGACAAAATCCGAAAAGATTTCCGTCAAGAATATCTTTGCAAATCTTCTTAATAAATTTAAGATCTGATGGATTTTCAACCTCAACGCATTCTTCTTTTCCGCATGGCATTTCTTGTCCAGAACAGTATAGATACAAACCATTTGCGTCATAGCCAGCAATTCGCACACAATTTTCCGGAAATTTATATTTATGAGGGCGAATCATTGTTTTTTCTGCCTCCGCATATCTAATAAATATAATACTTGGGCCTCCAACCATACCCGTTTTCAATAGTTTATAAATCTTGTTTTTGTCGCATATTTTACAATCTTTTCTTATCTTTTGACAGTTTTTGCAAAACTCATTATTACAGCACCTATGAATACAGTATTGTCCTGGGGCGTACAATTCAGGATCACCTTTCTTCTTCATTTTTTGGTATTTATTTAGAACAGCCCTCATTGATACGCCTGGGATGGAAACGGCATCTTTTAATATATCAATTTCGTCTGGATAATATAATCTCCTTGTTTTTTCAAGGGCTTCTAGAAAGGGAATAACATCATTCAAATTATACTCTTTCAACCAGTCTAACATTGTAACACAGCCCCTCTTTTCGAATTCGAGCAAATATTCTTCATATTCTTCTTTGGAAATGTTTTTCTTTTTCAAGGAAGAGTAAAAATCTTCATGTTTCACGGGTCCAACTAAGGAAAGCTTATCATAACCATCCAATTTTTCATAAGGAAGTACAAGTTTTTGGGCTTGACAATTGTTTGCTTTGCACCACTTATCAAAAGAAACTCCAGGCGCAAGGTAGGACATTATATCCAAGAATTTGAAATTCGGTGTTGTTAAAAACATATACCTATTCTGTTTCTTTGCAATAAAAATCTCCTTTGTTTTATCGGTCATGTGTTTTATAAAATGCCTTTTAACCAAATTGATATCATATTTTCCACTATTAAACCCAAAAACAGGTACTTGATTACACCATTCTTCATATTTTTGTAAGACATTTTTTTGCAAGGAATCTTGATCAGGAAGCGGGTATTCTTCTTTAACCTTTTCGACTATAATTTTTCTTATTTCCTCCAATTTTTCAACGAATTCTTTTATGAGGAGATCAGGATTTTGGTTGCAAAGAAAAACGGGTTTTTTTGTTAAATTATCGATTAGTGCAACACTAACTGGAATGTGAGTATGGGTGAAAATTAAATCATCGGTAATCTGTTTATCTTCTTTTTGTAATAATCCCTCAAAATCGTAATCAATAAAATAGGGATATGGATTAAATTTCTTTTTGAACCATATTTTGGGTAATTCAGGATTTTCACACTCCCAAACCGATACTACATTATAACCCAAGCTTTTTATCATATTCTCTCTTTCAATAGTTTCATTATATTTAATTTTGTCGATTGCTGAACACGGGCACCCATGCCATTTACAACCATAAAACTCAAAAACTGTATTTGTGACAGGCTCGTATCCGTCAAACAAAATCTCATTCCCCTCCTCACCCCTATAACACCTTTCGCCACCATGACCACAAAGCGCGTGATGAATATGTTTACCCATAATTTTAGATTGGTGTTCTATCCACCTACATGCTTTATAACTAAAATTTATTTTACCCCCATAAAAAACTTTGTCAGATTCATTCATGATGCGTTTTATCTTTTCTCCCGTACATATTATTTTTGTCTCTCCTCCTGTGCATGTTTCATTGGTAAAATGCCTTTTTAAATCTTCATGTCTGGTAAATTTTTGTTTACATCCTTGACATACCCAGTTTTGAGCAAGAAGATCAAGATCCTTAATGAAAAACCCATGATTATTATAAAGACCTAAATTTAAACTTGGCAAATCATCTTTGAAATTATTTTTCCCAAACACCAGTTTCCAAACTTTAAAATTTGATATATCTTTCTGCTCATAAACCCGGATATTTATGGAAAAAGTTTTTGAAATTTTCTCAAAATCAACCAATTTTGTTGATCTAACATCTTCTTTTTTTAGTTTTTTATTGCCATAAAAAGTTCTAGCTAGATATAATGATTTTTTCTCTATGTCCTTTTCAGGATTTTGTTTGCCATCAAGAATTTTCATTAGAATAGCCAAACACCGCCATACACAGAGATTATCATCTTTATCATCTACAGAGTAAATACATCTTTTCTTTCGTAATTCATCGGGTAATCTTCCGCACCCAACTAAAGGCTGTCTGGTATTAATAACTTTTATTTGTACTTCTCTAAACTCAACTCCACCCTCATTAACACCTGGTTTATTAATCTTCTTTTCTGGGGGTAAATATGCTCTCATCCAAGCATCTCCTTCTAAGCTCAATCTCTCACCCTCACACCTCTCTATATATTTTTTTATTTCCGAAAGGGAATTAAAAGTTCCTCCGCTTCTAAATGTATGTAAGTGATACGCTATTTCTCCGTTTCCTCTTTGAATCAAAGCAGTAAAACTGAAAACAATTCTTACCCCCATTTCTATTTGAGGTTCCAACTCATTATAAATTGTTTCTGTCAAATCATTATTTAGGTTCCTCCTAATTCTAATAATATTTTCATTTATTCCCCGATTATTTCGAATTAGGGGATCATCTTCATTTAGGTTTATTGAAAATATTTTGAGGGTTGTTGTTCTTTTCTTTTTAGTTTTTTCCTTCAATTCATCTCTTACACTGTCAGATATATTTACCTTTCTTTTTGTTTTACTTTTAGTATCACTGCCATTAAATTTTATGATGTTTTCATTTGCCAATTCTTCAAGCCTTTGGGAAAACTTTTCTTTATCCATTACCCGGAAAATATTCTTTGGCTTGAGAATTGGAACATTAATTTCAGGTACCGGCTCATCAAGAATTGGACTTTGTGGTTGATCGTGAAATAAACCAATTTCTTGAATTGGAATTTGCAATTGGCTTGGATTATTATCGAAAAACTTATCAATTTCTGGAATTTTACGCAACTCTTCCATAACTACATTTTTTGGTAATTTTTTACCTTTTTCTTTGATAATTTTTACTAACTGTTTTATTATTAAGCTTCTTATTATTTTGCCATTTTCTTCTGGCTTTTCTACAAAACTTTCTTTTTGGTCCATAACTAATCTTTATGAATATTACCCATCCTTTAAATCAATTTTTTGTGATCTGAAAAAACCCCACTTATAAATTTAAGCTAAAAAGGACGAATTTTTCTGTCAAATTTTCAAATAACCTAAAAATCAACTTATAATTTTTTAGCTAAAAAGGGACAGAGATTTTCCTGTCAAATTTGAAAATAACCCATAAGCTAAAAAAGGACAGAGATTTCCTGTCAAATTTGAAAATAACCTAAAAACCAACTTATAAACACGCTTACATAGTAGTCCTCTGAATTGACCTCCGACTTAGATTCCTATTGCGATTGCAATCGTTGTCACGATTTGAACGATGTAGATCACCATTACCATTGTGGTTGTGATTGTGAATATTGTTACGACATGAACGATGAATTAGGTTATTGTGATTGCAAAGAGTGTGTTCTCTTCTGGCAAACAGGTACCTTTTTACTACAGTAATGTTTGCTTTGTTAGGACAATGATGATTATGATGATGATGACGATCATGTTCAAGGGTTTATAAGATCCTCTGTTGAAGAGTTTATAAGAAACCCTTTACAAAACAATGTAGATTACCAATGCTTTTGTGAATATTACTTTTTTTAGGACAATAGTGATGATGATGATGATGATGATGATCAAGGGTATATGAGACCTTTTTTAAGAGAACTTTGTCAATGTGATTTTCAATGCACCCTATGTGAAATGCCAGAAGTTTTCACGCATCAATGCATTCACTGTAGAAATTATCAGACATATCTCAATCCCTATCATACTTGTTGCATCTGCCAATATTGTAGAGCTTATCAATGTTTTCAACCGACGTATCTTCCATTTTTCTTATGGAAATGTAAGTTCAAATCGTTATTCTATACGTTCAGTAAAATTCCATCCATCTATGTTTCGTAATGACAAGTCCTCTTCTCTTTTTTCAGATGTTTCGAATTAAATGTGGTCCTTCCTTTACAAAAGTATTGTATCATTGGTAGTTTGTACATTTTGAAGTAATTAGTTAGTCTACTCTTGTTATGCGGTTTCATGATGTTTTTCATTAAACTTGTTTCACCCCATTCATGTCTCTTTATTTGCGTCTATATATAAAAAGTTCGACACCATCCTTTTCCTTTCATTTTACGTTCGAACTTCATGGTTATAAGACGACGATGATGATTCCCTGTTGTCAGACATAAACGAAAACAATACGGAGGTAAACGAGTTGTTGTTGGAGGAAAAAGAAGAAGAACGAGAGCTAGTCTCGTCAAGTACAGACCCCCACCACCTTTCTTTGGCTCTTGGCAAAGTCGTTTCTAAATGGCCTACAAAAAGAAACGACGACAACGACGACGACGACGACGCCCCATAGGCAAAGGAACTCTCGCCAAAAGAAATCCTAGACTCGTGGACAAAATTGCTGAGGGAGTTACCATGCTCTTTTCAGGACTAGCACCCACTTTTCTTACTGCCGCTGGGAGGCTAGGAAGTCAAGCCCACAAAGGAGTTCACGATGCTTATCTACAATACAAATCCTAAAAAATCATGTACACAACAACCATGATCATTAAACCCTTTTGTTTATTTCTCATTATACATTAATGTGTCTTGTTCCAACGCTTCGCAATTCGCTACAACATCGGGTATAAGACTGTCACAGCAATATTCCAAACAAATACACCACATGTACTTCCATCTCAACTCTTGTCGTCGTTTCGTCTCTTTTTCATCCGGACTGCTGCATTCCATGCGGTACTTGTGCTGCTTGAAACTCCACCACGTTTTATCCAATTTCCACTCCAGGTTCAACTAGCGTTTTCCTTCGCGCTTTATCGGCATATCCAAGACTCGGTACACGCCATTTATTTTTACCCCTTATATAACCCCCTCGTGCTCCTGCGGTTTTTCCCGCCAACCAATCACTGCCTTCCATTTTCCCGGGCTTTTTTTGGCAACGCTGCCAACACCACTTTCTTCATTCAGCACCGATTTCAGCCAATCAGAAGCTTTCATTTGTTCCCTGGTGGTCCCCTTACTACTGACATCAACATCATGATAAATTTTATCAGTTCTTGATGGCACATCAGAAAAAAGATGCTTATACTCAAATAATCGGTTCTCCAGGTCTTTTCTTTGAGCTTCTGGTAAGTGAGACAGCTTGGAATCCAGGTCATGCAGCAAATCAGAGTCTTGCTGTGTCAGTGGGACTATCTCTACCTAACTCAAATCTAAATTCTTCCTTACGTTCTGAAATAACTACATTCACATTTGCAGGCTGTGCCTCTTCAGATAAATTACTTCGTTCAATATGCGGCTTTAACAGAACATGTGACACAGCTGCGTTTCCTTACGCCTATCTGGAGTAGTTACTACATAATTAAGATCACTTAATTAACTTCTTCTTAATAACATAGGGCCCAGTCTTTCTCAGTCTCGAAGCAGTACATCCTCATCATGTTCTTCAGAGTTTGATGCCATCTTTAAAGAGCGCCTTGACTTTGTGGATGGTAGGCAGAAGACAGAAAAGCAAAATTTTACGCGGATAGTTTCTGGAACGAGGAAATTTGATCATGTTACACCTATTCTTAAGCAGTTACAGTGGCTGCCAACTGTTAAACAACTTGAGGTTAGGAATGGTACCATGGTATTTAAATGTTTAAATGGACTCGCACCTCCATATCTTTGTCAGAAGTTTAAAACCAGATCGGAAGTGCACAACTGCAACACTAGGAATAAGGACCGCCTACCTATACCACTCTGTAGGACGGCTGCAGGTCAGCGCGCGTTTACCTTCAAAGGCCAAAGGCTGTGGAATAGTCTCCCAGACGACTTTCAGTCTGTCACTAATTTAGATGCATTTAAGGTTGAAATAAAACAGCATTTTTTAAGGGTATTTTTTGAATAATTAAGTTTTAGATATTTGATATTGTAAATTAAGCTGAAAAGCCTTTTTGAGTTATTATTATTATTATTATTATTAACTGACAGGTGTGGTACGACTTGCAAAACCCTGCTTAATCTTTCCTAAAATTTGGCCAGTAAAAGTGATTGAGGATCCTCTGGTACGTTTTGTTGATTCCCATGTGTCCAGCTAAGGGGTTCTCGTGTGCTGTTTGAAGAATCTCTCTCCTATAGCTCTTCGGGACCACAATTTGATACTTCACTGCCCAATCATCTTCAGCTGGAACATTAAGTGGCCGCCACTTTCTCATCAGTATCCCGTTCTTTTCAAAGTAGCAAAAAGGCTCTTGTGCAATCTCAGTTTCGTCAACTACTCTATCAAATAGGCTTGAGATATCTGGGTCCTTTCGCTGTTCTGCAACAAACATCTCGTCTACACACTCTAACATTTGTTTTCAACATCAACTTCAGTAGTTGTATTCCGCCGACTTTCGCGCAAAATTTGATCAAAAAATTAGAAAATGTTGATAAAGTAACTGGCGCAACTCCTCATCCTCCTCCTCCTCGTCCTCCTCCTCCTCCTCCTCCTCCTCCTCCTCTTCCAGATACTTTGCGGCTCTAAACCAAATTACGAGAGATATTAGCTGAATCGCGTGAAAATTGTTTGTAAAGTATCTAGCGCAATCCCCTATTCCTCCTCCCGACTCTAACGCAAAATTATTCGTAAAGTATCTAGCGCAATAATTTAAAAAAAACTGGCTTAAAGAGATAATATTATAATAAAAAACGATGGAAAAGAAGACAGTGAAAGAATTGAAAAAACTTGCCAAAGATCGGGGTATTAAAGGATATTATAGTTTGAAAAAAGATCAACTCATCAAAGCGTTGGGCAATATGGAAACCCCCACCCCCTCAAATGAAGCAATACATGAGATTAATGTTCCCATTCCCGAACCTTCCCAACCCACAAAACTTAAAAATTTAGCGAGCAGAGTTATCAAACCGATTAAAAAAGTGATTAAAAAGTTCGCAGATTGGATTATATCTTATGTTCCAGAATCAATCAAAAAGACTATAGATAGACAAGCTAAAGTTATGAAAGGAAAGGTTAACAATATATTCAAGAGAATTGACCACTTCACTCCAAAAGAACATCAAACAGCGTTTAAGGGGTATCTGAAAACCTACAGGATTGATGGAGTGATGGGGTATGACGAAAAGATGTTCATCGATAATATCAAATCAAAAGTTCTAGATTTAATTAAGCAGCAAAAGAAACCAATCAAGGCGAAATTAATCTTAACGTGTAGGTTCATAAAAGAAAATCCTAATACTGGAGAGATTGATGAAAAATCAGGTTATTTTCATTCGGACAAAGAAAGTAACGATAAAACGATAACTGACTCAACTGATTTATTAGACTTAATCAATACAATGATGGATTACCAACTTGTAAAATTTGAGGAATTTAAAAAGAATGGTTCCGGTTGGAATTTCGATCATGTGGAATACTATGATATACACATCGACCCATTTGAACCGCTTTCTGGAAGTTCCTATATTCCATTACCATCAAAATTAGCATCCAAGAAGGCAATTATCAATGTTAAGAATGAGAAGGATCATGAGTGTTTCAAGTGGGCAGTAACCTCTGCTGTGTTTCCAAGGGAGAAAGATCCACAAAGACTAAATAAACAAATGAGAGAGAACTCAAATAATTTTGACTGGTCAGGAATAGAGTTCCCCGTTTCACTAAAACAGATTGTTAAGTTTGAAAAGAAGAACCCCTATGCGATTAACGTCTACGGATATGAAGGTGATGTATACCCTCTAAAAATAAGTAAGAAACAAGTAGGTCAGGTGATCAACTTACTTCTTATATCAAACGATGAAACAAATCACTACTGCTGGATAAAGAATATGAGTAGACTTTTATCCTCTCAAGTCAATAATCACCAACACGCACGCACATTTTGTTATAGATGCCTCAACTCATTCCAGTCAAAGACATCATTAGAAAAACATATCGAATACTGCAACGCAAACGAAGAAGTTAAGATTGAAATGCCTATAGATAAAGATGGAAATCCCCGCCATATTTACTTTAAAAATTATAATAGAAAAATGCGGCTCCCCTTTGTTGTATATGCCGACTTTGAGAGCTTTACAGAGAACATAGACACCTGCTCCCCAGATGAAAGTAGAAGCTTTACTAAACAATACCAGAAGCATAAAGCATCAGGCTACTGCTATCTTATCAAGTGCTTTGACGACAACATATTTCCACCCATGCTTGTAAGATACACTGCTAAATCCTCAGACGAAGATATCCCACAGATGTTTATAGATAATTTAGAGTCAAATATTAAGAAAATTTACAATTGGTTCAAATTCCCTAAGAAGGCAAAGATGACACAAAGGGATAAAATCGACTATAACAATGCTACTCACTGCCACATCTGTGAGGGTGAATTAGGAGTAGATAAGGTATTAGACCACTGTCACCTTACAGGAAATTATAGAGGAGCAGCTCATAACGAATGCAACTTAAAGTATAAAATTCCAAAGTTCTTCCCAGTCATCTTTCACAACCTATCTGGATATGATTCACATCTATTTATCAAGAACCTTGGTGTATCAAAAGGTAAAATAAACTGTATACCTAATAATGAGGAAAAGTATATTTCTTTCACAAAACAGATTGTAGTTAGCACCTTTACAAACAAAGAAGGTAAGCAGGTTGATGTGAAGCGAGATATCAGATTCATCGATTCATTTAAATTTATGGCAACCAGCCTTGACAGCTTAGTAACTAATCTTCCAAAAGAATCTTTCAAAAACATCACAAGATACTATGAGGGTGAACAATTAGAGTTATTGTTAAGAAAAGGTGTTTTCCCATACGATTGGTTTGACGGATTCGATAAACTCAACGCAACCAAACTTCCACCAAAGGAGGCATTCTACTCAAAGCTTAATGACACAGACATAACAGAAGACAACTACCAGCATGCTCAAAAGGTGTGGGGAAGCTTTGATATGAAAACAATGAGGGAATATCATGATTTATATCTTAAGTCAGATGTACTCCTTTTAGCCGACGTTTTCGAGAACTTTAGAGATGTTTGCAGTAAAAACTATGGATTAGACCCTGCCTGGTATTACACAGCACCTGGACTAGCTTGGGATGCTGCGTTAAAGTTAACTAAAGTGAAGTTGGAGCTGCTAACTGATCCTGACATGTTACTTATGGTTGAGAAAGGCATTCGAGGGGGTATATCTATGATCTCTACTAGATATGGTAAAGCTAACAACCCGTACATGACCAACTTTGTTTCTAACTTACTCATAAAGTATATTGTATATCTAGACGCAAACAACTTATACGGCTGGGGAATGAGTAAACCACTACCTACTCACGGTTTTAGATGGATGACTAACCAAGAGCTTACAGACTGGAAAAATCTCCCATGCATACTCGAGGTTGATTTGAAATACTCCAAGAACCTTCATGATTTACACAACGAATATCCACTAGCTCCAGAGAGAATTGTCGTTAATAAGGTTGAGAAATTGATTCCAAACCTCAACGATAAGGTAAAATATGTTGTTCACAAAGAGACCCTAAAAGTTTACGAAAGTCTAGGACTAAAAGTCACCAAGATTCATAGGGGTATTACATTCGAAGAGTCTGCGTGGTTAAAGCCGTACATCGACTTGAATACCAACCTCAGGGCGAAAGCATCCAACGACTTTGAGAAAGATTTCTTCAAGCTTATGAATAACTCTGTCTTTGGGAAAACCATGGAAAACATCAGAAAAAGGGTGGACGTACGATTGGTTACAAATGAAAAAGATGCGAAAAAATTAATAGCAAAGCCGAGCTATCATCATCGAACCATCTTTTGTGAGAATCTAGCTGCCATCCACATGAAGAAAACAAAGTTGGTATTCGATAAGCCCGTTTACTTAGGCATGTGCATTCTAGACCTAAGTAAAACATTGATGTATGATTTTCACTACAATTACATAAAACCAAAATATGGTGAAAAAGCTAAATTGTTGTTCACAGATACGGACAGTCTTGCCTATGAGATAGAAACAGATAATTTTTACAAAGATATCAGCAAAGATGTAAAATCAATGTTTGATACCAGCAACTATCCCAAAGATCATCCATCAGGTATCGAGACAGGTGTGAACAAGAAAATCATCGGGATGTTTAAAGATGAGGCTGGTGGTAAACAGATAACAGAATTTGTGGGTCTACGGGCCAAGCTCTACTCCTACAGGATGGATGAAGGTAAAGAAGAAAAGAAATGTAAGGGAATTAAGAAGGCAGTCGTCAAGAAAACCATCAGTTTCGATAACTACAAGGATTGTCTATTCAATAAAGAACCACAGATGAGACAGATGAATGTAATCAGAAGTCACAAGCATGATGTTTACACTGAAACGGTTAACAAGATCGCCTTATCACCATTTGATGACAAGAGAAACATTTGTGAAGATGGTATACATACTTACGCCTACGGACATTATCGTTCCAAAACAAAATTAGGCGGCAGCTCGGTATCTTCTGGTACAAACTGAAGCTCTTCCCTAACAAAACTGCGCCTCGGTCCATCTAGTAAATAATACAACACTGGCTGATTAGGTGACACCACACTACGTGACAGATCAAAGACTTTCAAACTCCAGATAGGATCCGTAGCACGCCTTCGTTCTCCACCTTCATCTTCTCCAGGAGCAAATAAGTATCTAACTTTAACACCAGGCGGTAGTCTCACCTCATCATGTCCAACAACTCGCTTATATTTTGGAGGATCAATATCAACCTCTTTCAGTCTTATAGCTTTCTCAGGCTCTTTACCAGTTACTCTCGTTGGTACACTATTCAGAGTTTTCAAAATAGCCGGTAATCGTTTCACCCAGACTCTAGATCGATCATCACTAATCATTTCTTGGGCATATTGATGACTAAATAGTTTTTCTGATAATGTTCTATTTGCTCTTTCAACAAATGCTTGAGCTCTATGGTTTCCAGTTTCAGACCGTTGTATGGTTACATTATGTTTTTCCATAAGTTTTGTTACATCACCCATGAATTCTTTACCAGGATCGACAATCAACGTCTTTGGCCACTTGAGCTTTCGAGAGTAAATCTTACTGAAGGCTTTTGAAATCTCATTACTTTCTTTTGAGGTTAGTGGTTCTGCATCTTTGTATCGACTAGCTATATCAATCACAACCAGAGCATATCGATATGTCTTTCTTCCCACTTTATCATGAGGTAAAAATAATAGATCCGCTTGGTGAATCTGATTCGGTTTTTCCACATTCCAATGAGGTCTAGGGATATATTTTGGAGCTGGTAAATAGATTTGCCACAGCGCCTGTTTCTCAAGCCATCTTTTAGCCTCAGATTCACTAACTTTTGCTTTTTCAGCTAATTTTGGAATGGCAGAATACCCTTTCCAATATCCATAAGTCGAATAGTATATTTTTGATAGCATGTTTTCGTTACTCATTTAAAGAATAATCTGTCTATCTTTAAAATAAAACATGTCGCAATCTATATCTGAAGAAATTAACCCAAACAGAATTCCACGAGAGCCCTTCGGATTGAAAGCAGAATCGTCACTGAATCGAATTACACTCAATCCCTCCTCAGCTAGTCCTGGAGAAACCTTATATATAAATATTCCAAAACTTGCTGAAAATGTGGTTATCGTTCCGGGTAGTGTATCTCTACTATTTGACTTGAATGTTGCCGGTCATGCTAACAACACCCTCGTGAATAACGTAGGCAGTAACCTTGTATCCAGACTTAAGGTTCTTTTTGGTGGGGAAACACTACAGGATACTCAAAGATACGATCTCTTTCAAACCTACCATGACTTATACTTAACAGCTGAAGATCGTGATGATGGATTAAAACAAGGTATTTCTTCTGTAAACATGAGGAAGCTTAGGACAAATGCGGGTGATAAGGTAACATCAGATGCTAAGGAAGTAGCTCTTGCAGCAGTATACAACACCAAGTACCGTATCCCACTAAACCATCCTATTCTCAACGAGCATGGAGCTTTCTATCCAAAGGCGTTACCTCATCCACTAACCTTTGAAATTACACTGGCTCCAGTTAACGATATTGTTATTTATTCTGACACGACCAAGACTCCAACTTATGCAATCACAAACCTTGAGTTGGAATATTCTTGCATATCAAGCGAATACTTAGCTCGTGAGGCGTCGTCAGCTTATCAGATTGGTAAAGGATTCTTTTACGAGAATGTTATTCTGCACAAAACTTTCACCATCTCAAAACCTAATGACAGTGTTATAAACGAGCACATTAATCTACCGAGGAGGTCAATGACGGGGATATTGTGCTTGTTCACAGAGGGTCACACTGGAGGAACGAGAAATTCAGAAAAGTTTGTAAATCCAAATATAACCTCAATCAACATTAACGTTGACGGAATGCCAAATCGCCTCTACTCAAAGGGAATGATACCGACAGACTTCTGGGATTCGGTAAAGAAACGTTTCGGAAGAGAGGGTGTCGAGCAGAAGGATTTTTATGGAGATAAGTTTGCTTTGTGGATTGACTTAAGGACTAACCCCGACAATAGTATTCATGGAGGAGGACTGGTCTTAAACAACACACGAGATGGTGTAAAACTTGAAATGAAAAGAAAAGTTGGAGGAACGGGTAATATCACCTGCTATATGTTCGTGGTAGCCGACGCGATGATGGAGGTCATGAATTCAAACTTAAGATCGATAATGTATTAGGTAAAATAACCATGGAAGAATTGAGAGATAAAGTTCCTTTCCATTGTATTATAACCGGTCCGACAAATTGTGGAAAGACAAAGTACATCACAGAGCAGCTTCGAGGACCTTTCAGAAATGTTTTTGAATACATTGTTCTAATATGTCCGACTTATGCTAAAAATAAGACTTATCATAAATTTGCTCACGGTGATAAACGTTTCTTGGTATTATCGCCAGATGCTAGTAACAGCGATGAGATTAATGAGTTATTAACTGATTGTCAAACTTTGTTCTCTGGTACTAATACACTAATAATTTTAGACGACTGTGCTGTATCGAATGATCTAAAGAAACGCTCGAACAAGTTTATAGATCTAGCATTCTCTGGAAGGCATCATGGATTATCAGTGTGGGTTCTCACTCAGCAATTAACATCCATATCAAAACCATTCCGTGAAAATGTAGCTTGTGTGGTTACATTCCATAATCCATCACAAAAGGGGATGAAGATGCTTTTCGAAGATTATGGAGGTACCACAAATACCACCACCTACAAATATTCCTACCCAACCAACTCCGAAAATAGGAATGCTCTGAGGAAAACCAGTTTAAAGATTTTCTCTACCCACAATAAAATCATGTCAACTGAAAACAAACTTGTGAAAACCGTTACCGATTCAGCCGTCATTATAGGATTAGCTGCCGGTGTTGGATACGTAGCTAAAAAGGCTATGAAAGAATCATTCATCAACGATCCCTCCTCAAGTATTACAAACTATGCTAAATGGGTCGCTGTCCTGTCCGGTGGTATGTACCTCAAAACTTATTTAGAAGATCAAAAGATTTTGCCGACTTAAAGATTTTACATATTGATCAATAAATGGCGACAATAGCAATGATGATTGGTGGAGCTATATTGAATGCGACTACGTTCGTTGGTGGCTCGTATCTTGCAAAATATCTCTCAGGTGATAACACAGATGCGGAGCGAATACGACACGACAAGGCAATAGAAAAATATCAAAAAGATTATGCTACATACCAGGAAAAGAGACAGAAACTCATTGATTGGTACTCTAAACAGCGGGATGCTAAACACCGGGCTTCACAAAATATTTCTAATACCGACGAAGCTTTGAAATTGTATAGTCAGACACATGAACCAAAATTCTCTGATTATTATAGATCTAGCAGCAATCAAAAGACGGGGGAGATGGCATATGTGGGTGGTGGTATGCTGGCATTGGGTTATATGGCTAGTAAATTCTTTTAGGTAATTGTGTGTGTGACCAGTTTAAAGATTTCTTACTGATAAGTAAAAAATTATGGAAGAAATACCCGACAAAGAAAATCCTTTTGAACCAGTTGATCCAGACGATGATGATGATGAATCGATACCATTGTTACCAATTAAGAAACCACCAATTAAGAAACCACTAAAATAATTAACTTCTACAACTCGTCAAACTAACTCTGATGATGAAGAAGAAACTTCATTTGGTGGTAGTGAAACTCAACCCTTATTGTTGAAAGATTTGGGAGAGATGGAAATTGAACAAGATGAAGCTTGGGATAGAATTCGTCAGAGATATCCTAACTTTAATCCTGCTAAATCTCCATTCACGGCTAGTCTAGATGAATATGATCGGGTGGTTGTTCGATTAAAAATACAACGAGGTAAGAGATACCTTTTGTTAAGAACGGATGGTGAATTGAATGATGAATTACCGACTACCATCAAAACAGCTCTGGGGGTTGATTCGATAACCTTAATTACAAGAAATGATGAACTTGTAACACAATTGAATGAAGCTAATGAAAAAATTAAGGATTTAAGTAATGCACTAAAGGGGTTAGGAGCAACCTCGGAAACAAGTGATCTGGAGATACAACGCTATATTGCTAATGAGAAAGAGTTGAGAGGTATAATTGAACGACATCAAACCAGAATCGCTGAAAGTGAAAGCTATTTAGATGCAGCTGTTAAACAGAAGATACAAGCTAAAACAGAGGCTGAGAAACTTCTAGGTGAATTAAATCGATACAAAGATGAACTCGACAAAAATAAGAAGGGCCTGTCCAATTTAAGAAGGGTGGAACAAAGTAGGGATCGTTTACTCGCAAAGGTCAATGAATTTGAAGAACTAGCTAGAAAGCAGATAATTTCCAATCAAGAACAAATAAGCGATCTAGAGAGACAAAATGATGAAATACGTGATAAGATGCCTCTTCGTGATCGTGTGAAGGCAATCTTCAAAAAGTACGGTTTTACAGTCGTTGCTGTGATTAGTGCTGTAGGTGTTGTTATCGGTGTGATTGTCTCTAATCTAAAAAGGGGTTTGACCAGCGTTGCAAAGGGCGTTGGTAACGGTTTGAAAACGATTGGTAAGAAACTTGGTGAGATATTACCTGGAATGGTTGGAGCTATCGTGAGCTTTCTGTTCAAAACAGCGGGGGAGGTTATTGGATTCTTAAGTAAAAATGCTTGGCTGTTGATAGTGGCTGTGGTTCTATATTTTGTTGAACAATTTAAAAAGAAGAGACGCTAAGTAAAAAAATAATGAATGATACAACGTTTCTATCTATCAATATGCTAACTCCTGAAACAAGAATTTATCTAGATCCACCCTTAACCAATGTAAAAGAGATACAATTGCAATTTAGTTTCATGCCTATAGCGTCGCATAAATCTCCTTTTTACTTAATGTGTGATCTTATAGAGTCAAAGTCTTCATATTCTAATTGTTGTATCCCTGAAGGCCAAAATGAAGAACTTAAACCCTCTCAACTACTAGCTGTTATTCCGGCTCAAAATCATCCTTGTTTAAGAGTTCCAAAAACCAAAAATCCAGTCAACTACTTTACTTTATGGCTTTTAGATGAAAAGGGAAAAAAGGTTAACTTAAATAACGAACCTTTTCGAATTTATTTAAAGATTTCATGTTGAGCAGTAAAATGGAAGACTACAATAGAATTTATCCACAAGTGCCTCTGAATGTGGACCAAAATAATTTCAGACTTCAAAAATCGTGTGAAGTAGTACATAATCTTCAGAAGGAAATTAGACATTACGAGGATGTTAGGAAAAAATACAATAGAGCGAGGGGGATATTTACTAAAATCAGTGTTGGTAGCGGGGTGGTTTCAGTTATCCTATCTGCAAGTGGGCTGGGAACCTCTCTTACTGGTTTTGGTGCTGTTGTTGGTATCCCATTAGGAGCGGTGGGTGGTCTTTGTGGTGGTGTTTCGGTCGGATTCGGTGCGGCTTCTAAACGACTTTCACATAAAGTTAGTAAACACGAACAGACCGTTTCTCTAGCAAAAGCAAAAGTAAACACCATTCACGACTTGGTTTCAAAGGCACTGAAAGATAACGCCATCTCCGACCAAGAATTTTCGTTAATTTTAGCAGAGTTGGACAAGTTTGAAAAACTAAAACTCGAAATCCGTCAAAAAAACCGGAAAGATACAGAAAAAAACCTAAATATGTCACAGATAAGGACAGAGGTTCGTGCGGAAATTTTAAAGGAGTTAACCGGTCCCGAACGTTGAAATTTTCATTTGAGCGAACGCCTGTAGGATGGAATTATGAGGTTGGTATTAGAAAAGAACGGTGTTGATTTAAAAACATCTTATTCTAAACATAAATAATAAAATGTTACTCAATGATTTCAGAAATAGGTATCCAAAGGCTGATCGTGGCCAATTCGTATTTGTAACTGATCAATATGGTGGCTACATTAGGTGGAAAGTTAATGGGATAACAATCATGTCTTATGACGACCCCACTGGCAAAACATGGACTGAAGACCTGTCACCCCGTTTGAAAAGACTTCTATGGAAAGATTTAGGATTGAAGGATGATGCATTGAGTTCATTCCCAAAGAGTTTAACTATGACCAATCGCTCTTACTCAATACCTGCCATTGACTTTGATGACTTTACAAATAATATCACAAACATGCTAACCTCACTGGATATATACGTGTCCAATACGAAAAAATTCACCGCTAAGATGCGTAACATATTTACATCCCAAGTTGTGACTTTCAAGTTTGGTAAACAGAGTCGAAAATGGTTGAACGCACCCGATATGAATTATTGGCCCCAACAACTTAACTTTGCAGTGTGGTGCGCGACCTCCGGATGTGGAATAAGTCCTTTCGAGAGTCTCAATTACCCTAAAGTCGTTAGTAGCTTCATTAAGTTTCATATATATTTCACTATAAGACGAATACTGTATGAATTGAGTCTTCCCTTACCTGATGAGCAACCTTTTGTAATAAACAACAACCCTTACAGCAAAGTCTCTTATCAACGATTGTGCGCTGAATTTGGAATCTCAAAAAACTCTGACTTTAGATGGAAAGGTGGTCGAAACGGAGGTTTGGGAGATATATTCATCGATTATGGTGCTGGATATCATGGAGCTGGTGGTGGTTATCAAAATGTTCATATGGTAAGGAATTACGATGATGAAGCTGATCAGTGGCCTGGTGAAGGTGGTAAATTTGCCGATGATGGAGGTAGGAAGGAAAAGGGTGACCTCATCTCATTCATCCGTAATGATGACTTTGCCGATTATAAATATGCCTGGTTTATCCCAACAAGTGGCTATGGACTCACTAAAGCCGGACTTGGTAGATTAAATAGATCTGCTGAAGCCTTTGTTTACTGCATATTGGGAGCGCAAGTCAACACTAGAAACTCGATTTCCGGCAGTGGTGGTGGAGCGATCGAGACTCAACAAGAATTCTTAGCCCTGTTTGAGAGTAGTGTGATTGAAAATGACATTTCGAGTTCGATCCAAAGGTATCAATTAGCTGTCCAAGAAGCGAAATTACGGCTTGATTTAGCTATTGCCCCCGGTGTATGGCTAATGCCTAGTAATATGATAATCAACACTGAGAGCGTGACTGGTTTTAATAACAAACTTATGAAAGCTAGTAGTGATATGCGTTTTGGAGTGAATAGTTCCCTAAACACTGAAGCAAAACAGGTCGGAATAAATCATAACATGGGATCTTCAAAGATAAAGTTACTTCATAGAACTGATACGAAACCAAAACTAAAATCCTCACAACCAAAACCAAAACCTATTATAGAAACAGACACAACGCAGCATGACACGCAACACGAAAAAAATATATTAGCATTTATAGTTGTCGCTGGTGCATTAGCATGGTATCTATTTCGGTAGTTCATGAGTATTTCACGTGTAGAACAATAGATTACATACCTGAGCGACGTAGTAACAAGCAAGTTGAAAAGTAGATTTGAAGTTTACTTTTAAAAGGCTGGTTTCTAACGTCGCTCAGGAATGTTCTATAGATGAGTCACAAGGTAAATTTTGTTATGTAACACTGACTTGCGTTATATAACCTATTGTTTTTGTTTTGTCTCTTGTGTTGTGTGACACTCTGTACACTTTGACTTTATTCTATTGTGTTCGCATATACATATCCTACAAAACCATCTTTGTTTTCCATGAATACATATTCCTTTCCCATTACATTCTTTACATAAATACCTCCTCCGTTTATGCTCACAAATACTAGAACCGTTACATTCTCTACATTCGTTTCTCCTTCGATTATGGGAGCATATTTGAGATCCGTGACACTCTTTACATTGTGACTTTATTCTATTGTGTTGACATATTTGAGACCCTCCACAATCCTTACAAAACCATCTTTTTTTCCCATGAATACACTTATACTTATTTTTTTTTTGTTTTATCCTCAGGTATCATTTCATTTTGGGTTATAGGTCTTTCATTTGGGGTGGTTATATTACCTAGCGCTTTGATAAGATCGTCCTTACGCATTCTATAATATCCTTTAATACCCCGATCTTTGGCAAGTTTTTTCAATTCTTTCACTGTCTTCTTTTCCATCGTTTTTTATTATAATATTATCTCTTTAAGCCAGTTTTAAATTATTGCGTTAGAGTCGGGAGGAGGAATAGGGGATTGCGCTAGATACTTTACAAACAATTTTCACGCGATTCAGCTAATATCTCGCAAAGTATCTGGAAGAGGAGGAGGAGGAGGATGAGGAGGAGGATGAGGAGGAGGAGGATGAGGAGGAGGAGAATGAGGAGTTGCGCCAGTTACTTTATCAACATTTTCTAATTTTTTGATCAAATTTTGCGCGAAAGTCGGCGGAATACAACTACTACTTCAGAGATTTCCAGTGGCTCTCCATTGAATTCTTTTGCAATAATTGTATCTGCTAATTCGAGCTCTTCCTCTTTTTCTTGAATTTTCTTACTCATAGCTCTTGTTACAACAAACGCTGGATAAAGGCTGGGAAATACTTTCTCTAGTGGGTCTTGACACTGTTCTTAACATGGCTTTTCTGTGACAACAGGATTCACTACAACTTTGTCACCTGCGAGGTCATTTTCAAGGATCCGATATACTCCTTCAAAAGGCAATGACGACCGTATTCCAACTTTTACGGGTCCCAAAACAAGACGTGACTTCAGGTAAACCACGTGCAGCGGCACCGGAAAGTACTCAGAGCAATTAATCCCACGGATAAGGACAGTTGCACCGGTTTCTGACTCACTGGAAAATGGCAGAATGTTACCAAGGATCAGGGACTGTGAAGCTCCGGTATCTCTTAGAATCTTGATTGGAACAGAAGTGGGCATATTGTCTGACAGAGACACTGTTTCAGCATGGGTGAACGGCTCGAAAATATTCATAACGGACTTGTGCTGGGTACTGTCATCTTCTACTACTACTGATTGAGGCTTCACTTCCTGAGGTTTGGTGGGCTGGTCTTCAGTATCAACAGGCAACTGAACTGACTTAGCGATGACACCATTAGGCTTAGACCCACCATTCGGTCGCTGAGGTTCCATTTTCAATTTCTCTAGACATTTAGACAATATGTGACCCTTTTTTCTGCAGTAGTAGCAAGTGGGTGTCTTAAAAAGTTTCGTGTTCGGCACATTACTGTTTCCTCTGGAACATCCGGAATTTGAGCAGTTTCCATGGTCGTATTTGAACTCTGGGGCTCTGGATTCCAGGCCATTAAGATGGAATAACTTGGTCGTTTCTGTCAAAGGACTCTCGCGGCTCTTTTCTAAACGAGCTTTTGTGGGTCAATGAAAACTTGTCCGCTAACTTTGCCGCAACATCCAATGTTTCAGCCTTTTGGTCCGCGATATATGCTCAGACATCACTGTGAATGCACCTCTTAAATTCTCCTATTTAAATAACATGTCTTAACTCATCATGATCTTTCTCTACCTTTTGTGAATGACACCAACGATCAAACAACTGTTCCTTACTCCTAGCAAACTCTACGTAAGTTTGGCTACCTTTTTTCTCGCAATTTCTAAACTTCTGACGATAAGCCTCGGGAACTAACTCATACCCCTTTAAAATAAGTTCTTTAACGCAGCTTGCTCTAAACTTAACTCAGTATAAATATCCTTTGCCTTTACAACTAATACACTCTGTAATAGCGTTACCCTATATTCCTTGGGCCACTTAAGATTTTCTGCTACTTTCTCAAGATGTAAGAAGTATTTATCAACATCACGCTCTTGAAAAGGTGGAACAAACATTATTTACATAGTAATATCAAACTTAAAACTAGAATCAGATAAAGAAGGATATGAACCTCACTTCGACTGTATTTCTAACCTTTTCATTTCAAGTTCGTGTTGTAAAGCTAATTTCTCTTTCTCTAACCTTTCCTGCCTTTCTCGTACCCTTTCGTGTGACCTTTCTTGCATTTCTCTTTCCCCTCTTTCTCTTTCAAGTCTTTCTTGTCTTTCACCCCCTTTCCAGTCTTTCCTGCATTTCTAACTTTTTAAGCTCTAGCTGAAATTGTAGCTCACTTAGAACTGGTTCGGGTTTCATCTACCCTTTGAAAGCTGTTTCCTCGAAAACCTCTTGGCTTACCAAATGCTTATACTATATTCTGAATCTCATGTTTTCTCATGGCCTTCTTAACCGGTACCTGTAAATACTTTGCTCATAAGAATAGCTCATCTTTCTTTAACTCGTAGAAAATGTCTTCGCTTATCTCGGACATTAACTTCTCTGCACTAAATTCTGACATCTTGTAAACCTCTTACGTAATGTAAAAAAATTCTTGTACACGCTACTCCTACACTTAATTCACTTGTACGCTAAACTCCTTTAAATCTGCTCGTACACTTTCGAACTTTCTAAAATTCGCTCCCGGACAGGCCCCCAATCTTCTGTTACGATATGACAGACTGATAAATATATAAATAACCCTGTTTTCTCTGTCCGTACAAAAAAAGAATGACAAACGTACTTCGATACGAACTCAACTATTTATTTGAAACTGACAACTAAAATAATACGAGTGGTCTACAAAGGGAGCGATCGCTAACTTCAATATACTCTTAGCGCTAACAAGCTATCCTTTAAAACTAGATAAGTTCAGTCACCACTTGACAGTTTAAACTCACGAACTCTTCTGTGATATATCCACTTGATAACAAAGAACTTCAATTCTTCCTTGGATAGCTTCTTCAGCCGCAAAGAACGACAAGATCTCCAAATCACTCTTAACCACAAGAATACAGCAATAACTATTTATAGGAAGTTACTTTACTTGTTTTCATCATGTTAGTGCGTTCTAGAATTTTCTAGAACTAAGATTGCGTGACAACGCAAATATTCGCATACTTAATGGTTCTGGAATCTTCTCCTCATACCATCTGCATTTCTCCCTCTCTTAAAGAATCTGGTCCTCAACATGAACAAATAGACAATAGTCTCTTGCAGGTTATCTCGTATAGCAGTTCTTTGTGCATTCTTGAATCTCATTCTGGAGTAAACAAAAATATTCCGGTTGATCAGGCCAGAATAATAAATTATATTGTGCTGCAATGCTACTGTTCTAGTTTCTCGCCGCAGCATCACTGTCCGATAAAGAATGCCTATGTCTAAAACAATATTTGATTTGCGCATACAAAGAACATTACGAGACACAGAAACAGAAATTATCTTAATAAGGCGAGATTAGACCTCATAACCTAGAACAATGCCATAATGTACGAAATCAGGCAATACAAACGAACCATTTATCAGAGTTATCTTATGTGGCTCAACGTGGCTTTTAACTGGATCAGTTCAGTGTACTGCCTCTCAACTTCCAAAACCCTGTCAGTAACATTTCATAGGTGTAGGATACATAGGCTGAACCAGTACTGGAAAGGGTACAAAATAGGACTGCAGGACAGGTCGCAGCATCCATGGTGCTGTTACAGGTTGCCATGATTGCTGTGGATACGACACTGTGATGGCTTGAATTCTTGCTGTGGGGTGAGGTTGAAAGGAAGGTTGCCCCATTACATCATAGGTCACCCTAAGCGGTGGTCTGGTTAGACACTGCACCTTTCCTAAGGACAAACCATCTAAAGCTTCATCATCTACCGTATCACCTAGGACGCCTGGATCTTCAGCATCTTCTAAACCCGGGCCATCAACTTGAGAAGGGTCCTGTTCTGTTCCTGTTCTGGTGTCCTGTTCAACTTACTCCGGAACAATTCTGAAATTGTCTTCAACATTATAGTTCATGTACCCGTATAATTCTTGGAGATGGGCAGGTGTAAGACTGGGGGTGGCCTCAACTGTGGTTCCAGCTGTTTCCTCTTGTGAAGCCTGCTGCCTGTTGGTTCTCCTGGGCACTGCACGGCGACACTTAGATGACTTGAGTGGCTTTTCAACAGGCAAGTATGAACATGGTAATAGCAGATTGCAATGCAAGACTCTTGATTTTCCGTTTCCAGTCTCTGGTTTCACTTCATAAACTGGCAAACCCTTCAGTACGGTCGTAGTTTTCCCGGCCCACCACGCTCAGTCATGTTTCTTACTAGAACGCGGTCTCCTCCACGCAACATAATATGCCACACTTTCTTGTCGTACTGCTGTTTTCCCATGTCCGCGCTTCTCTTGGCATGAGCAGAAGCCAAATCGTAAGCCTTTCTCATTTCTCGTTTCCAGTTTTTGACATATTCAGGATATGTTGAATACCCTTCGGGAGATTCAAGCCAAACATATCGATATATAGGCAGCCTTGGATTTCTACCAAATAAATGATAGAACGGTGAGAAGCCGGTGGAGTCGTGACGTGTACAGTTGTATGCATGGACAACCTTATTGAGATGATCATGCCAACGGGATTTCTGTTTCTCTGGTAGGGCTCTCAGCATTTATAAGAGTGTTCGGTTGAATCTTTCAGCTTGCCCGTTTCCGAGTGGGTGGTAGGGTGTTGTCCGTGAATGCATAACCCCATTTAGTTTCTCAAGATTGTAGAAGAGCTCTGTTTTCAGATTCCCCACCCTGGTCATTATGAACGCTTTGTGGGAACCCAAATCCCATGATGAAGTCATCATACAGCTTCTCAGCAGCAGTCTTGGCAGATTTATCACGGGTGGCATATGCTTGGGCAATTCTGGTGTAGTGGTCCATGATAGCCAATATGTATTGATATCCACCAGAGCTTGGTTAGAGATAAACATAATCCATAGAGACAAGTTGAAAGGGTACTGTGGAAGTGATAGGCTGGAGTGGTGAATACACGTGACTTGCAGGTTTCCTTTGCGTCAAGCAATGGCACCCGTTTGTGACATAATGGGTAATGTCTGCCCTTATAAATGGCCAATAGAAACGTTCTCTATTTAGTTCTACCACGGTCTGCGCCCAGGCGCCCCATGTTTTCATGCAATTCTTAGTACACCCTTTTGTGGTATTTCTTGGGTAAGGCAATTCGGTCTCAAAGTCCAGACTTGAGATAAAGAATTCCATCTTGGGCAACAGACAGTTTGTTCCATTCATGTAAGAACTCTCATACAATAGCTGGCTCCTTCTCCCTTTCCTGATAGGTGGGACGTGTTCCAATCTTCTTGAAACGTAAAACACAAGCGATTGTTGAGTCTTCTTGTTGAGCTTTCACAAGTTCATCATGTGGCAATGTTGAAATGTCATCATGCTCCTCATTCAAAATGTCAGGAACGGCTGTAAGAGATGATAACCAGGAAGTTTGAACATTGTTAGTTTCAAGGACTGAGGATGTGACAGCATCCAACACATCCTGAGTAACTATTTGGGAACAACCTTTCATATAGTCTTCGAAGCTGATTGGCATACGGGATAGTGTGTCAGCATCTGCGTTGGCCTTCCCTGGACGGTATTTGATGTTGAAGTGAACGTCAGCCAGTTCATTGCCCCACAGTAAGCCTGTTGCGTTCAGTTTTGCTGATTTTAGGGTGTATATCAAGGGATTATTATCTGTGAAAACGGTAAACTTGGGAGAGTAGTAAAGGTGATCACGGAATTGATCGGTGACTGCCCATTTTAGAGCCAGAAAATCACGTTTTCCAGCATGAAGGTGGTATTTCGTTTCGGCTGCTGACAGTGATCGTGAAGCGTAAGAAATTACTCAGATGACTCCATCCTGCTTCTGGTACGACACAGCCCCACCTCCATCTTTACTTGCATCAGTGTGGAGGGTGAATGCTTTTAAGAAATCTGGATAAACTATAATGCGTGGATTACGGAGTTGCCCCACTTTATTCTTAAGGGCTACTTACTGTTCTCTTCCCCAAGAGATTGGTGTTTCTGAAGGTGGTTGTCCATCCCTTCCTGTGGTGGTTAGCAGGTCATATATTGGTTTGGCAATCTTCGTAAAGTTCTTAATGAGCCGTCTTTCTTTCGGACACAGACAACAGAGGAGGAATAAGGAGACTGGTTCAGAAGATCCTCAATGTATTGTTTTATCTCCGAGTACAATGGTCTGGGGATTGATGTGTACTTCTTCTGCACTGGCTTCCAATTAATCTCCATTTCCAAATCAGGGATGCAACCAATATCTTCTTCGCTGGATGAGAATGACTCTACCTCTTCTATCAGCATCGTTTCAGCTTCAATCCGTTGGTTGTAATCCAAGTCACTGAGATCAACTGCTGGTAGGGGGTTCTCTGCCTTCTTTGTGTTGCTGCTCAGTTTCCACTGACCAAAGGAATAATTGTTGTATGTTCCCAGGGTTATACTTAAGTGATGTATCATCATCTTCTTCGCCACACCCAAACAGGTGATTCTTTTGGACTTTGACATAAAGATGCTAGTGCTAAATAAAGTTCTGACGTATTCTTTGCACCATACAGACTACAGAGAATTTTCTTTAATCGATCCCACGTCAAATTTTTGTAAGTTTCGAGATACCTTCGAAGAATCAAACCAGGTGTGATTGAACGAATAACACCATCAACAATTTCACTTTCAACATAACCTTGAGCCAGCCCAGTTTGAATTTGACGCACCAGTGAGGAGAAACTAATTTTCTCTTTCTGTCCTGGCTCCCCAATTTGACCATTAATCTTTAACTGTCTACGTAAAGCACTAGTCGCCAACAATTTCTGAATTGAATCTTCCTCCGTCACTGTGGGAGGTTTTGAATCACTGAGAACTGACTTAGATAAAAGAAATACCTTTTCAGCTGCACAAAGTGATAGTTTATAATAATCATCATTAGAAGCATTAACAAATGTATTATTACTATCTCTTCGGAGGAAAAAAAGCATGTAAATAAGTAGTTCTATTTTTAGCATGATAGAGGAATCAAAAGCTAGAGGAAAATTGACTCCAGTTTTAAAAAGAAAAATTAGACCCCCACCCTTCTTACCTCATGGTATGTATGTCATACCACAAAATGGCGTCTGTTGTGTTGAGCCCAACGCAAAGTTTGTCAAGGTGGGCTTTCGTTCCTTTGGCTCCATCTTTGATCAAAATACACTTTTGAAGATCTCGCGAACGAACAGGAAATGTCTTCAAGAATACTTGAAAGAAATGGGTTGTTAAGTCCTCAAAGTGACGGTGTCTCCAATTTGGACGACGAGTAATCGATCAGCCGTAGGAAGAGTGAAAACAACGAACTATTGGGAATGAACACTTTGTGGTCTGGGAAAAGGACAGCACTTCATGGAATAATTACCACATACCATTGTGAAAGTCTGTATCAACTAGTCTCTTAATAATTTATGGTTTACCCATAGAGGCACCAGTGTAAGAGTGGCGACCCTTTATTCATGACCAGTGAAAATTATTTTGCCTCAGGGTGGAAATACACCCATAAGGTAAATCTGTTCTGATGGTGCAGCCAATATCAATACAATTTAATTACCCTCTGGATTCAAGTCTACAGAGTATCGCTCTCCTCGCCAAATGAGTGGTCAAGTATGACGATACAGGTAAAGAACGGTCGATTCAGAGAAACTTATTCTAGGCCATACTTTCCCTTTAATCAATAGTCAGTTGTAAAACGCACTCTTGCGCTGCGTCTATTAATTTGGGCTACGACTTCGACAACGCCACAACACATCAATATCATTGGAAAGAAGTGTATTTATCCTTGAATTTCTTCCCTGTTTAAGCATCTGGGAAGATAGGTTTGCATGTTGTTGTACCATTGCATACATTTTTGTGACGTGATAGCATTTATGTTTCTTTTCGTTGCCCTAAGAAGCAATGTTTTTCTCAACTCTCCGAGAGGAAGGTCCTGTCTTCTTGCTTCGTGTCTGTCTCCCATCAAAGGTTACTAGTCGGGACGGGGCAAATGAGCCTTTATATCTGCCTTTAAGCAGCTAATGGCCTGTTCCACTATGTTTAGAAATGGACAGTAAGCTGGAAGGGGCTTAAGTTCTCTATTGGCACCTAGATTATCGGCATTGCGATGAGCAGGTGCATTGTCATAAATGAATAAAACCCGATCGTTTGGGAGAAGACAATGGGTCTCCACCAAGAAATCTTGAAATCTCTGGGCAGTCATGCCTCCTATTTGGGCGGAATGGTGCACCAAACCAGCTCTTGGGGATACAGCAATCACAATGGTCACATTTCTACCTCGTTGCCCGCATACCTGTCTGTAGGCCCTCTCTCCTACTGTTGCTCTACCATAGCTCCCGGCAGTCCAGATATTATAGCCGCATTCATCTATAAAGACGCAATCACCAACCACTCCTGTATTGAGAATCCAATTAGCGAGTTCAAAACCGGTTTGAATCACATCTGGGAGGTTTTTATCTGGTGGTACAGGTCTGGCAAATTTAAGACTTACAAGAATACCATCAAGTGTCCTTCCTACAGTGCGGTCATGTATTTGAGGTTTCCTTGGAAGCCTCCAGTAGTATACCATGCTCATAGAGGCCATAGCCAATCAGAAGCCGAGAAAAACAATAGGCTATTGTTTGGAGAAGCATGGTTGCTATTGTTTTTCAAATCAAAGATGGCCGCTACAAATTGTAACCAATCAGGAACCGAATTAAGGATTCAAGATGGCGGCGCCCAATAGAGGGCGCTTAAATGACCGGTAACCAATCAGAAACCAGGATTTGTACCACGTGACCAACAAGAACAATGTGGTTCTATTGTTTTCAATATCCAAGATGACCGCCAAACAATTCCGCCAATCAGGAGTCGAATTAAGTATTCAAGTCAACCTTGCTGGAAAACGGCCCACCAGCCTCAACAGAGGAATCTGGGATCGGTCTCACGGATTTCCATGGCAACCCAATCAATAAAACGCGATAAAATACTGTGTCCGGCCCCCAAAACACTCAGAAGTCCTAAATGCCTAAATGGTCCTAAATGGTCATGGTAAAGACTTAGAGACTTCGGTCCGACCCTAGGCTATGTAGGGTGTGGCAAAGCATCATGGGACGATGACATCATCAAGAACCAATCCGAATGAAGAAATATCAGCATGAATTATAGTACATACAGCTGGGCTTCCACAGTTTCCCTCTCTTAAGGAGAGCATTAAACCCTGGAATCTCACCTTGGTGAGGCACTCCCCGAGGGTTGGTTACCTCGGCTCGTGTTGGCAAAATCCCTGACTGCGGTGAAACTCCAGGATGGGTATCATCGAGGTGCCACCTCGACTCTTTGTAGCCGGGAACTACTTCTTACGCTATTTTACAAGAACCCAACAGTGCAAGAGCGTAGCTGAAAAATTTTGAAAAACCATGTACACTATTTACAAGTTGCCAGGTGCGTTGCTGATCCTCGAGGAAATTGAAAAAAACTACTTTATAAAACTGTTTGCAATTCTAACAGGGCTTCCACGTTAGCCATGTCCTGATCATTCAGGCCCTGATCAATCCCGGGTGGTTGAAGGTGATACCCGTAAGGAAAGGACTGTTATGCGTCGGGGTCCACGACGCGTTTGTCAAAGACTCACCCGTACCGTTTCGTACGGGGACCCGCGCGTAGACGTTTTGTGGTTGGATCACGTGTTACGAAGTACGGGTTAACGACCTCGATGTTTCGCCTTTCGTCGAGTGGATTTGTCAACTCCTCCAAGAGATTTTGTCTCATGATTTGATGGCTTAACTGTTCTTGGCCTCTTACATTCAGCGTGAACCCTCTTACTTTACAGCACACTTTGGCATTCTTGGTTCTATAGCCGTACTTCTTTGGCCCAGCTGACGTGAAGTCCACGATGTAGTCATCTCCCTCTAACTCATCTGTCATGTCCCCCAAGTAATCACCTAATGGAATGTCAGGTTCACCTGACCCAACAGATTGTAAAGGCAGCCAAGAAGATGTTAACACGCCTATTGTCGGGTTGATTTTCCTTGACATTGGAGTAGTCCACTTCTAAGATTTAATCACTGCAGAAGCGTACAGCGTGAATGTCGAAGAGGGTGTCGGACACGAGACGGAAGAGATGAGCTGGGGTGGTGACGGCTTCGGTCGTTTTCTTGTGGAGGTTTTCGCCAAACTTACCCCAAAAAGAATCTAACATTAACTTGGCAGTAGCCTTTCTGCCAGGATTTGTAACGATTAGTGTTGAGTCCAGTTGGATGCCTTCATTGGCGTAGTAGTCTTGTACGTACTGCACTGTTATTTCTGTTCTGGTGTGGTGGCCCAACTCGGGTATCCAGCAGATTCCTGTTTGATCTTGAGCCGGGTGTTGACATATTCAGCAAAGAGACCATCTTTTCTCTTCTCCTCTGGGAAATGCCACACCTCGTGGATGCGAATTAATTCGTATCCCTGCTCCACTGCTTGGACGATTTCTGGGGTACACCAGGTCCCTTTGAGTACACGCTGTTCCACAGTGTGGCTGCAGTGACAGGATCTGCCTAACAGTTCTTTCGGCATTTCTTCCTCCATGCACGAGCGACAGAGAGGAAAGGTTAATTTGCCGCGATGACGGTATGGAAGTACTAGATGGTAGAGAAGAGGTGGTGGAAGAATATCTACTTTGGCCATACCAAAGTACACATTGATGTCCTGGTTCTCGGGGGTGGTGATGATGGTAGGATGACCAACTGGATACATTTGGGTCTCGTTCACCCATGGGTAGAGAGAGGTGACATCGACGTATTTGATTTTTTCTCCCTGAGTTTCGCCTGCTTCATCAGGGAGAAGTACAGCGTTCGTTCATCCACCAAAGAAAGCATCCCGGGATTGAGCGGGTCCAGCAACTCATAGGATGCCAGGAACTCCTTAAGATCTTCATAGGATTTCACTTCGCGGACGCTGTCACATTCCCATTCCGTCACCACAGTATGCCCTCTGAACTCTAGATTTTTTCTTTTGAGTTCTGTGGTTTCGTACATTTCTTGTAAGGTACGATCAGGATGGAGTTTGGAGTACAGACACCCGTGGAACTCGTACACGGTTTTTGTAGTGGGGTCGTATCCATCGACCAAGAAGTTTCCTATTTGTTGCTCTCCACCATTACCAGCATGTAGAATCCAGTCAGGGGAAACAGACGAAGATGGATTGTCAAGCCTCAACTGATGTTCCTGCCAGGCTAGCCATTTGAAAGCTTTCACTAATTGGTTGGATCGGACGCCATGCCATCCCCGAGGCGGCTCTGAGGCAATGGTGTTTGGGGACAATAATTTCTTTCTCCAGAAGCAATTACATGAGGATACGACCGTCACGCATTTTTCCAGGAGGTCGAACTCTGCGTTTTGCTTGAACTCTTCTCGGAACTTTTTACAGCCTTCTTTAAGAAGTTTTACATCAGACTCACAGTACTTTTTTATTTCGTGAGGAAGATTGAATTGGTAATTAGTGTCAACGTTTTCTTGGTACCACCTCAAGAATTCTGCTTTCTTCTTGGCGGAGATACCATTAGGATCGTACAAAGAGGCTGATGGCATAGGACCCTCGTAATCTTGATGTTCCATTGTGTTAAATAGGTGAGGAAAAAAACCCTTACACAGTTCTGTGAGTCCGAAAGTTGCACGAAAAGAAGAGAGAGGAAAGGGAAGGAAGCAGAGAGAGTCTTTGAAAGTGAGACGATCCGATTTGAAGGAGAGTATTTTGGTCCCAACGGTGGTGATCTGGTCTGTTACTTCTCTGTGATGACCGTAAAAATGTTGGAAAAGGAACATACCATCATAAACGTTGAGGTTATAGAAGGCAGCAATTACTCTCCGATCGTCCCCATCGTGATCAACAGCCTATGATTCCAACCATTCAAAAAATTGGGCCGTACAGTCAAGCCCATAGAAGGATTCCGTGTGGCCTTCTGCATGGCTCTCGGCACAGAGCAAGATTGGAGTTGGAACACCCTGATCATCCGTAACTGCCTCGTGGTCGCAATAGACTTGGAGGGGAGGATCTCTCGCTACCCACACTCTGGCATTCTTCATCGTCTGGATCAAGTTCTGTGCAAGAACGCATCCCCACTTGGTCGCGTGACATCCGTTTCATTTTGGAATGGTCTGGATGTAACATTGGTGAGAAGCAATGTGCACTTGTTGTTCGCAAATGGGGCATTCCCCCCAACCGCACTTGTGTTACTTAGGTCTACTTCTAGATTTACCGGCATTTTGCACTTCGTACGTTTGACAGCAGTCAGGGCACTTGTTGTATGTGAGGCAGATGGATGGAATGTTTTTGCTGCGACGATGAAGGTGGAAAGAGTAACAGTCTTCACCAAATAACATGCGGTGAAATTGTTGGAAAGGAGAAGAGGGTGAAGGGAATTTGCCCGGAACTAACGATTGTTTAGCCTCCGTGAAACCCGGGCAGCCCTTTCGATGACAGGAAGGACACCATTTGCCATCACAAGGATGATTTTCGTGATCGTCGTGGTCGTGCCCACTATTGCATTCGTCACAGAAGTATGATTTGTCGAGGAATCCCTTGAAGGAGCTACACCCAGAGTAATGATAATCTTCTTTGATGATGCGGATTATCTTGTCCCATGGTGTAGGTCCAACAAAGATCAACATGTGCGGTGGGGAAAAAGATATGACCTTTATTTGGTATCCCGGAAGTGCCTCCTGGAACTTTTGAAGTTCGGGTATGCACACGGATCCTTGGGTACCCCAGCTAGACGATGGAGTTCCTTGACCATTCGCTCTTGGATGGGGCGACCTTGTTTCAGATTATGGTACTGATGATCTCTGATATTCCCATTAGCGTCGACCAAGGCCTTGATGGTGACGATAGCCCGAGAACAACACAACTCGTCCCTTTTCTTGATGGTGACGCGAGACCGTTTGACAATCCCACGAACTGCTGCACTGCTGGGCTTGTACCGTTTACCATGTCCACGTCCACGACCAGGGGTGCGGACGAATTTTGTCTCCTGCGTGAATGAGTCGTCAGGGGTGAATTCCTGGTTGGACTTTTGCGCCAGGGCTTGAAGGTAGGTATCGAGGCGTTCTGACCCTTCACTGAAGGAAAACGTTGACGATCGAAATGCATGAGTGAAGGCGTCTGATTGCATCGTTAAATGCGCGGTCGAGCGAGGAGGGAGGTTGCTCTCGCCTTCGATCTGACTGCGGATAGTCCGTCGTAAAGCCTCTATGACCTCTCGTCCCAAGTCGTCAGTGGGATTGGCCTCGTGGTGTTGCTGCATGCGAGCCTGGTATCTCTGTTTGTGCAGGACATCTCGCCATTTTCTTGGGGGTCCCACGGGGCGCATCTCAAAATCCAGCAGTGGCTCTGATGGCATTGGTAGCGCCCCACCGATCATTACCAATGACGTGCCAGTCGATGGGGTTGATGCTCGCTGGTCATCCAAGATAGCGTCGATGGCAGGATCGAAGATCCAGGTGTCATCGTCATCATCCAAGAATGGCTCGACCTCGTCGAAGGTCCGTTTGGTTCCTACGGGAATGGGCTTACGCCCGAGGGAACGGCTTCCACGGTGTGCGAGGACAAGGGGAGACGATCGCCGAGGGGATAGAGATCGAATTCGGCGAGAAACACGCTGATGTGACTGTGAAGTGAACATGACTGTCTCACGAGTAGCAATGAAATGACTCAATGGTACACACATGCACTGCTCATTTAAGATAATGTCATATCCGACCAATCATAACAAAGTGTAACCAAAAAAGGAAATGAGTATACACCAATCAGTGTACAATATAAGTGGTTTTATTGTTATCGCGACAACAGAATGTGATATTCAGTGACAATTTCATCATCAAATTAGTTCTTGGTGAAAATAGCATTTATGAATGTCCTTTTAGTCTTCATGCGACATGAGAAGAAAAAGAACAATTCGAATACTTCAAGTGGAAATAAATAAGTGTGTCATAAGATCTAAAATCCTTGAATTCGACTGTTTCCTTGAGGAAAGCATCATTCAAAGGAATCTTGAACAAACAAAGGACATTTTGAGTAACCGTTAAAGAATTAACATAATTAGTCAGAGATGAATCGTGAAATGAATTAAGACCGAAAGAGCACATGCTAGCACATGCTTAGAAGTCAAGTTAGACTGTGTCCTTTAGGAAAAACATGGAAGGCATTTCAAACGAACTTTTCGCGCTTGATCCAACTATAAACGAATCGCTCCTAATGCAGCGGCCGCGAAAATTTTAAATCGGTCTAAGCGGTTTACAAGTAGTGACAACAACCAATCACTTACATCAAACATAGTCCTTTCGATTTTCTCTGAAGCGTCACACATCTCTTGTTCACCTAATTCCATTTCACCAAGACCGACGCACGCTGAACGAGGTCATACAAGTAAAATGATTTTGCTTACGTTTGCTTAATCAAAGTGTATTCACAAAACAATGGTCGGTTAACAACCAATAAGATGCCGGGGGATGGGGGGTACACCTAGTCATCAACGTGGTTAAGAACCAATGAGATGACGTGGAATACTTGATATTCCCAGCGGTACCATTTGTCTTTAACATCAGACAAAGAGTCTAAATTTTAATTTACAACGTTTATCGAATAACACGAAATTCAAAGGGAGAAATTGATTACAACTTTAACTTTTTCTTAGCTTGCATGATTCACTTCACAATCTTTTCAGTCATGGTTCGGTTGCCGTGTAACTTGTCAATGGCCTTGATCATCTTTGTGTCCGCTTTCCACTTGTCTCTCAAATTCTTAGCCAAAGAATAATCGATATCGTGTTGTTTGGCAAACTTGTCCAGTCGATTGATACCCGGATCGCCTCGTTTCAGTCTCTAGGCCAACTTGGTCCCAGGCCCCATGTACTGGTACCCAGGCCAGTGAAATTCCATTCCCATCTTGGTCAACCATTTTTGAATGTCGAAAAACCATTTTTGAATGTCGAAGAAACAGAACTTTACCTGAATACATGAACACATCTTTAAGGAAAAACTCTGACGTCCATTCGAGAAGTACTAGAAATTGTAATTTAAATTTATTATGCCCGTCTCACAGAAATGCCTCGGAGGGAGGACGCACTTTCGCCGTCAGAACTACTAAAGATTGGAACCGTTTACCCCGGTCTTTAAAAACAGAGAGGTCTGTTAAATCGTTTAAGGCTAAATTATGTGATACTATTCTTAACTCTCAGAAAACTGATGGAATTTTTTAACTCTTATTATTCGTAGTATGTTTGAAATTCCAAGTCCAGTTTATTATTTGTAACCATTTTAATAGTAACTTAATTTAAGTATTTTATTGTAAATAATATTGTATTTTAGCATTTTATTGTAAATAATATATTTTTAGCATTCTAATTATTTAAAGCTGAGGGCCCCAAGTTTATCAGTAACTTAAATTACTGTCACGGGTCACCCTCATTAAATAAAGTCTTTCACTTCACTTCACTTCACAAACCACGTCCATGTTGACGGTAGTTGCGCGTACCGGTCTTAGTCCTCGTCATAATCGTATTGTAGATTCCGTCTCAGTTTCTTGCCCTCGGCCCAGTCTTCCCAGCCACTCGTAGGTTTCAAGCGTTCGGCTTCGTTTTGACCTTTCCTCTTCCGTTCGCGTTAACCACCTGTTTCTTCGGACAGTTGTCAAACTGCAATGGGTGTTTTAGAAAGGGGTGGCTTCTTTTTAACACCTGAGGTGGAAGGTCTGACGGGTGTCTCTTCTTTATTTATCTTTATTTTCTTGCCTTGAGAAGCGCTTTTGATTAATTGTTTGAACATGGTTTTCAACGGATCGTTCACCAAGTCTCCTTCTTCCTCCAACTCATCTTCACCCACACCGGCACTATTGCTTGTCAAAGGACCAATTTGTCTTATACGTTTGGTTAAGCGACCTCTCTCTCGAGCTAAAGATTTGATTTTCTTGATGGCAATTGAATCTGGAATCGTTTATCTTGGAGTAACACGTGACTTTCGGCGGCCAAACGACCCGCTTTATTCAACAAGGCATTGTCGGTGATTTCTCATTTGTAATATTGAACCAATTAGCTAAACTCTTTCGTGGGCACCATCATTACTTCCTCTGTCATTCTCGAAATGTTATTGGAGTGACGTTTCGTAGCAGTCTTGCCAGTAACGGAATTCAGTCTCTTTTGTCTTGAGTTTGAGCGTCCAATTAGCTGTTGTATCTCGACTGCAGTTCAAACACAGAGTAATAGTATCTCCGGGTGGTGTGGTGTCTCTGATAGTATGACACCTTTCGCACAGGTCCTCGAACTTAAAAGCTAAATACTCTTGATTGAGGTTCTCGTACTTCCTCTTCCAGTACTGCACGTTGTCTTTCAATTGCTCCACTCTCTCGTTTGTTTGATATAATAACTTGACCAATTCGCTCAAGGTGTCTTTGGATTTGGGGACGAAGCCGTAACCTTGCAGTGACATACCTGGAACATGTCGTTTAAACCTTGCCAGAATCTGCAACTCTTTTGTTCTTAGAGATGCTCTCGTCGTCTCTTGACCGAGTTTCTTCGTTTTCCCACCTCGCGTAGCGTTGTCTTATAGCGATACAGTTCGGGTGAACCGGAAATCTGTTTCGTAATAGGTTGAGAACCATTTCGCTGACGGCGTTGATTTGATTCGCATTAGCATGTTCTAACATCTCCTGTCGCCTGTTCCGATTGGCCTCTTTGAGAATAACCTCCAAGAAAGGCGTTGTCTGCGTAATCGAATCATACTACCCACGGTGCAGGACGTTTATGGTAACTGCCTCTGATACCCTTTGCACCCATTCTGTTATACCTCTTGTCCTTTCCGAGCTTGTACTCAATCTTGGCCCCATTCTTGAGAACAAGAATCAGTGCACCTCCCCGTTGTCTCTTGTTACAGTGATTTACATTGTCTCTGATACCTTTTACTGCCTGACACGCTAATTTCAAAGCCAGCGTAGTTAAGGTAGACGAGTGTCCTGATAAGAACATACTGGCTCCTTCGGCGATCTTGTCTACCAATCGATCTTTACATCGAGCCAGTGCTCTACCTCGCTGTTTACTTTTTTCCTTGGCCTTTGTTTTATTTTTCATCCTCGACGTTTACGCGAAGCAGCTTCCAAACCCTTTTTCACACCGTAACCAGCTGTGCTAGAGATTCCTCCAAGAGCTGCCGCCTTCCCTGCTGCTACTAAAGCTGGAGTGGGAGCTGGAAACAATCCTCCCTTATGTGTCTTCCTACGTCTTCTTGGTTTTCTACGAAGTGTTCGTTTGCTCTTCATGATACAAACTACCACACACACTCTAGTGCTCCTACTTTTATCTACGTGGTCATAGTGAAATCGTTGTTCGTATTCTTGCAAGCACTTGTCAGATACAGGGGGTGTGAAATCAGTGATTGTGTCATCCAGGGTTTGCAGCTTGACCAAAAATCCCTCAAACTGCTCCATCGGAAGTCCTCGCACGTAGGTTATCAATTCGATCAATGTTTTGTCGTAAGTGGTATAGGCAAAGCGACACATGTCGATTTTGAACGAAAACGTTTTGAAATCGTTCCACCCCTTAATCACAGTTTCAGCGGCAGTTAAACAGGCAATCAGGATACTGTTTTCCAAGAGGGATCCTACGACGTTGCCTGCTGCCACGATGATCAATGCCAAAGCATTCAAACAACCGTGGCACCACTGAAAGTGGTAAAACATCTGGCGAAGACACCACCACTGACGGTGGTAAAAGGCAAACAACCCATCCAATCGGTAAAGCAAATCTAGGTTTATCCGCTGGGAGCTTTTCTTTGATCCGTTGATTAGAGATACGATTGTGATTGAATCTTGAGAACAACTCATCACGATGTCTCGATGAATTTGTGACACCGCACACATCCTTCGTCCTTTAAAAGGTGGCTGAGAATCCGATGATCGTCCGAACCGCCAGGATGCAAATCCAAGACCATGTATCCGAAAGGACGTTCTGTCAAACGTTGAAAGGTGCCTTGTAAAACTTGCCATTGGGTAGGAAACGCCTGTAACAGTAAATTTTTCATACCTAATTGATCGCGTGGATTCTTGAAGGCTATGATGTAGTGGGCGTTTCTGGAAATACTCTTCGCATATTTCCCTGGCGAGAACATGTCTTGGCACAAGTAGAGGACTGTGACGTTCTGATGTTGAGAATTTTTTGGTGAATAGATCCAACACCCGTTTATCGTTTCCTCCTTCAGCCATTAGATCGTCCAACACAAGTAATCCGCCTTTTGGAAACCACGTTTTCAATTGATCTGTGTCGGGAACGCCTTCGTGGAACTTGTTCCCCTGTTCTTTCATTTGTTCTCTAATCACTCTGCAGTGAAACGAGAACAAAGCATTTTCACTCTGGAAACCATGAAACGCAGACAAGAATCAGGAATAGGCATCTCGTTTATTGATAGCTAGACTATCAACCCTGTCAATAAAATAAAGAAAGAGAACAGAGAATTGAAAACCTAAAGAAATTAAATCTCTAAACTTTTTGAAACTGATAACAACGTTCCTAAATTATCTTTAACGTAACCGTCCTTGGCTTTGTCTGAACGCCAACGTCCATGGCGCTTAAATAGCCTACATTAACACCCGCATTCGCAGCGGCGGTAGCACCCCCTGATCTAAGACTATGGAGGCCGAATGACTTAGTGGAATAACCTAATTGAGAAAAAGCATGCAAAACTACTTCCCGAGTACGGGTATAGGAGATGCCTGTGCTCCTTAAAGTATAAGATGCATTAGATTTTACGAAATGTAACGAGCGAAACAACATTAAGTTAGAAGAGAAATCAATGCCAGCAGCCTGGATGTATCTATTCAACAAATTATACGGGCAAGTAATATGGCCAGTCTTAGCCAACATAACAACGTTTCCATTTCTGTAAATATCAGTCTTACTCTTAGCAATTATATCTAAACATACTGAACATACAAAAAAGGGGTC